>JAMJFZ010003914.1:5797500-6997500 GCA_026225945.1 Cricetomys ansorgei | reverse complement strand
AATAATATTTCCATGACAAGACTTGTACCCAGAATACATATGAGAATTCTCATAATTCAATAGTAAGAAAACAACAGCTCAATTTAAAAGTTGGCAAAAGATTTTAAGACATTTTATCAAAGAATATATACAGTGCTGGCAAATAGAAGGGCCAGGGACAGATGCCCAGAATTATGTGTCAGGGAGGAAGATGCACAACAGAACAGTAACAAGAAGCACTACATATTTATTCAATTGGATGAGGTTAAGAAGATTGACTAGCTGGTTGGTATGGATACAGCATCTCCAGGCATCTCATATACTACCTGTGTATTACTTGTATGCAAATAGCAAAATCACTTTAGAAAATACTGGACTAGTTTCTTAGGAAGTAAAATACACACCCAACACAAAGGAACTCATCCAATACAAGTTAAAGGTATATGCTTATAAAGAACTGACTGAAAGTGTTCCTGTCAACTTAATATGCGATGCCTCCAAATAATCTTTCCATGACAAGACCTGTACCCAGAATACATATAAGAACTCTCATAATTCAATTGATTGAATTATGAGAAACTTGATTGCTAATTTATGAGAGAGTGGAATCCCAAGCTGTAGTATGCCTATGCAATGATACATTATTCATCAGGAAAAAGGAATGACTTTGATATATATATGGTTCAATTACAAATTAATTAGGTGCTGGGCGGACAGAGTGGCACATGCCTTTAATCCCAACATTCAAGAGGCAGAGGCAGGTAGATCTCTGTGAGTTCAAGGCCAGCCTGGTCTACCAAGTTCATTCCAGGACAGCCAGAGTAAAAACAGAGAAACCCTGTCTCAAGATGAAAAAGAAAAAAGAACAAAAGAAAAAAAAATCAGGATGTGTGGACAAAGCCAGATAAAGTGCATGGTGATTCTTTTTTTTTTTTTTTAAATGCATGTATATAGAAACTATCAGAGAATTGTGTTGAAAGTAGAGCAGTGGTTGTCTGGGGTTGAGAAGAGGGTTACAGGAGAAAAGGACAGGGTGGACATCTCATGCATGGTCTATGACTATTTCCTTGATGGTGGTGGTTCTGTAGGAGTGTAAACACATTATCTCTATGCCACAGTTTATCAAAATGTATGGTGTAAGCATTTGTAGAATTTTATTTTCCAGGCGTACACCTCGATAAAATAGTCAACAGAGCAGCAGAAATCTTGAAGCACCTCAGTGGGCTTTGCACTAAGTTAAATAAGTGAGTTGGGAGAGGACCAAGTTCAAAGAGATATTCAGAGATACAGTGATAGGTGGCAGGACAGTGCCTTTAAATCCAGCAAGAAGTTCTGGTACTTTTGAGAAACTCCGAGAGGCCTTAGAAAAGAAGTTGAAGAAACCAGAAGGCACAGTTTGAGGTTTAGGAGGCTAACAACTTGCAGACTGAATCCTTGCCAAGAAGTCTTTACTCAATTAGAACACAGAAAACAAGCACCGCAAATGCTGTATAATGATAATCAGGACTTAAGCTCAGAAGATCTGACATCATCCTTCCATGCCCCCAGCCTTCAGGGCAGTGGTGGGGCTGGAGTCTGCTAGGAAGCAGTGTCCTGACTGCAATCAGACATAATTGGTTTCTAAGTCTGATTATTTTTCATTCTTCCCATTTTCAGCCAGGAAACGCTGCCTCGGCTCCTTTGTTTCTGTCCTCCATTTCCTTACTGTCAGCTGCGGACCACGTCTGTCTGTCCCCCTCCTCTGTCCTCGTGTGTCACACAGCCCTCCCCTCACAATCTATTTTTCTTGTCTTCTTCTTTTTCAAGGGCACAGACAATTTGTTCGAAGTTCCTTTCCTAAGAGGACCACCGAGCTCTCCTGGAAATAGCGCCACCATCTGCCGACTCCTGTGAAATACAGGGCTCCCTCGTTTCCCCAATGAGGAGCAACTGCAGAGTAAACCCATGACTAATAGTAACAACTCCTGCTGAAAGTGGGGGAGGGCAAAAGGACACAGATGACGTGAAAACAGGAAGGAGACTTTGGGGGTGTTTACAAAGGAGGACCAAGCGGCAGGGATATAGGGGAGATGATAGGGAGAATCTACTTAGGTGAACTTTGTACAAAAAAAGCACAGTGATGTATATTACCTTGCATGCTAATTTAAAGTAAAGCAAAACAAAACAAAAAGCCAACCTCTGCTTATTTGCCATTTTATTTCAACGTACCATCCCTTAGACAGCTTCCTGGGGCTTTGCCTCACCAGCTCTGGCCTGTCCTCATGAAGAATGCCGCTTGGTTTTTCACACAAGCCTCAATAAAGTAGAATTCATTCAGTCAGAGAGAGAAAGAGAGAGGAAAAAAAAGTCTAGGTTGCAAGGACTTTATACATCAATAAGACATATGTATGAAGCTGTTCAAATTGTTAATGGCTCACTGTGAAACACCCAATACCACCTGGGACAAAGCACCTTACTAACCATTAATGAATAGGCACATGCAGAATATGAGATAGCTCCCCAGCTCCTTTCACTGCCTTTGATAACACCGGCTCCAGAATCATCCCTGCTGTATAATGAAAACCTCAGCCTGAATTGTATCAATGCGAATCACAGGAGCTGCCTGCAAGCTTGTGTATTATAACTTATCTGTGGGGCCAATAAAAAGATATGCCATTATCAACCTTGTCCACTTAACTATTAATAAGCTTCCTTCAGCCCTTTCATCTCACCTCTCTCACCAGCTCCCACAGCTTGCGCCAGGGCCTGCTAGCCTTTCCCACTGGCAGGCTCAACCAAGGAGTGCGCAGTGCCTTAAGTGTTACAAAATGGAATGCGTGGAAAACAACTTGAGCGTTCTTCAGGAACTCCCAGGTTTTCATCCCAAGGCTTAGAGATCCCCAGGACTGAGATGCCCCTGTCTTGAGCCCCTTCCAGTGAAACAGTGGGGTTTCCCCAATGGTTCGGGTGTCTTCGACCTCTTTCTTGTCCTTTGGAGCATTGCAGGCAGGAGGATAATGAGGGCAGTAGATCATTTGGGAAGCTGACTCTGTGCCCTCTCTTCCCAGCTGCTACATTTTCTGCAGGGTGTGCTTCAGCATTGTCTTCTGTCCTGTTTGCTGTTCTAGAAGTCTTGTGCAAACCTCACGGAGCCAATACCAAGTGAGCCGAAATAGCACCCCGTAACGACCGCAAGGTGGTGCTCTTCTTCCTAAACTCAACATCCTTGGGCCTCAGGAGAAAGCCCTGTGAGAGAGGACTCCGCAGAGAACGCAAGGGAGGTCCTTCGACACACAGCTTTTATGTGTAATTATTGTCACTTTCCTCTGCTGCTATTTTCAAGAGTACTTTCTTTTCTCTTCCCAGATCCTCCCCCTCTTCATTTCTTGAATGTTCTACTGGACATTTTACCCAAATTTATGGGTTCTTTTTCTTTCTTGAAAACAGCCTCGCCTCACATTCATTTGAGAATCAAACAACTTATACAGAATTTCAGTCACTAAAAGGAAATCTCTGAAAGAAAGATTCCAGATGACATTTTTCTTAAGGGCGCATCTACCTTTCTGTGTCCGATACTCCATTTGGATTAATTAACAGCATGCTGAACTCCTATTTGATGGCGCTTTCATGTCTATATTGTCTCTGTGACCTTCACAACATCATTCCTAACAATAAATAACAGCTGAAGTGCTATTTATCTCTGCTTATTTCAGAAGCCTGGGAGAAAGGCAGAATGGTCTTCTAATTAACATGTGGCTAGCTGGACAACTGCTGAGACTTGACCAGGACAAGCCCAAGGCTTCTATTCTGCCTTGTTTCTCCTTCAGTGGTGCCACCTCTTTGTGCAAGAGCAAGCATAGGAACTCCTCCTCCTTACCCTCCACAGCTTGTCATTTATGTTCTTAAATTGTTATTACAGATGGAGCCCTGTTTTTGAAACAGGATTCCCTCTGATAAGAACACATGCCAAATCCAGCCCCATCCAGTCAGACTTTCTGTGTGGCTGACCAATAATCTCCCATGAATATTTATATATAGCACTGTATAAAGCACCTCCACCTGCAACACTCTGTGTAAGCTTGTGATAATTTAGAGCACAGAATGAAATTCCCCAAATACAGACAAAAACTGAGGCCAGGTGATACTAATGTTCCCAACTCCTAGAATGGCTGAAAAGTGTATTTCTATCCATGGTTCCTAAGGCAGGGCTCTTTTTTCTACTTGGGCTCTCTCCCACTCACAGCCTCAAACAGACCAAAAGTAGGCTCCTTTGTTTTATTTAGGGAAATGCATGATGAAGAGTAAGTTGTCTTAGAACCACAAGAGAAGCAAGAGGAAAGAATGCAATCACCCATGCTGGAGGGTTGCCATAGACAACAGCTGCAAGCTTCCACTGTGGGATGAAAAGCCAATATTGACCAAGAAGTAGCATATTACCCTCCACACATCCATCCTGACAGTGTGTTCCTCTCCCATATTTATTCAAAAGACCTTGGAATCTACTCAGTATGAGAGGCTCATTACTGGCATTTGCAGATGCTCTGAGATGTAGTGCCTGAGATGGAGAGTGGGAGACAGGTAAGAAAAATTAATAATTCATGCAGTAAAGCCCATTTAGTTTTCTCAGTAGGAAGAAGGACTCCTGTGAGGCAGGACGGAACAATCGGTTTGGAATGATATGCATAGAGGGGAATATGTTTCTGGCAGGACAGGAATAGAGTGTGTAATGCAATGTCCAATTCGGTTGCAAAAGTCCAAGCTAAACTCAGACAAGAGGCTCTGGCTCTCCTTTTCCTGCCTCCCTCCAAGGTGAAGACCAGTAGTACAATAGAGGCATACACGGATAGAAGTTCCATAAAGCCACTTTCCAGATCGGTAGTGAAAGCTGTGAGGTATACCAGAAGTCTCTTGCAGCTTGGAAACCCCAAACATTAGAAGTAGGTCTGCTTTCTGGTGGGAGAGGTAGGCTTCTGGGAGGCCGAGGGGAAAGGAAGGATGACATTCTGTATTTCAGGGAGTGGAGCTCCTTGAATTGGACGCACAGGCTGACAAGAATAAAAGAGGCAAGAGTATGAGCTAGTAAGAAGAGAGAGAGAGAGAGAAAATAAAAGCAGATGAAAGGTGGATGAGGTCAGGCTTCAGAGGAAAAGAAATTGGAAATGTAAGGTGTGGATATATTTTGAAGGGCTTGGAGTATGGTGGCCTTTTGGTAAGAAGAAAGAACTGCATAGTGTATGGGCTGGTGGAGAGAGTCATTTTTCTCATAATATTTTAGGGGATGTTATTTTTCAGTAGAATAATCATCAGAACTCTCTAAGATCCATGGCCCCAGTAGCCTGGGGAGGCTACTGAGTACCAGGGGAAGCTCTCCAGTTCAAGGCATGATGTCCTTACTTTTGAATGGGCCTTGAGCTCAATTAGACAACTCTCAGTTGTTACCAATGTGTGAGTGCCACTTCTTGCACTATAATGCATAACTTGCCATGCTGGTAGTTATTGTAGTTCATAGGGTTGGTGATATAGGTCAGCGATTGAGAGCTTGCCTAGCATGTGTGAAACCTAGGTTCAATTTCTGGAGTAGGAGAGGAAGGGGAAAGCATCTACTAGATAGATAGGTTAAAATAGCTTTCAAGTAGGGAGGACAACTAAGAATGACATAGAGGACCAGTATTCTTTAGTGAGAGGAATTCCGGCTCAGGGGCTGGGGAGCTGAGCATATGGTGTATGGGATGTCTGCAAGTCTTCAGTGTCCGTGAAAGGCTTCGCTTGTGCTCAAACAGATCAGCTATGTCCAGTCTCTCATACTCTCACTAGACAAATACATGTGAGATAGAGAAAGCATGATTTTTTTGCCATGACTGAGAAGTTGTTAGCAAGCAAGAAAAAGCAAAGTGAATTGAAGTAAAGTAAAATGTATGCACTCGAGAGCTTGCGTCCTGAGGTCAATGAGCATCATATTGTTGAAGTAGATGGAGGAAAACGGAACAAAGGGATGATGGGGGAAGGTGGGAGTGAAGCTGTGTGTGCCCGCTGGGCTTCTCTGCAACAACGCACTCATTCATCTCTCTTCTCTCAATGGACATCCTCCACTCACCAACGCGCACCCCTCACCACGTGGGCACGTTCCTATAATTCTTCTCTCCTACCTCGCTCGCCTTAACTCTGTATCAACTCCATATTCAGAACCGACTCCAACATTCAAATGTTCTTGGAAAAAATGTCTGTTTTTGTTTTTGTTTTTCCTCCATTGCTATGATAAACGCATTGACCAAAAGCAACTCAGAGAAGAAAGAGTTTATTTGGCTTGTAGGTTACAATCCATCATCAGGTAGCCCAAGGCAGCAGCTAACTTAAAGCAAGAACCTGGAGGAACTGATTGAAAAGGGAAGGTGGCTCTGTACTGACTTGTTGCTCATTTCTTGCTCAGATTTTCACATACAACCCAGGACCGTGTGTGCAGGGGTGGTACCACCCACAGTGGGCTGGGCCCTCCTATATCAATTATTAGTAAGAAAATGCCTCACAGGTTGCCTACAGGCCAATCTTAAGAAGGTGTTTTCCTCTCTTCCAGATGATCCTCCCTTGTGTCAAGCTGACCAAAACTCAGCCATCTCAATGCCCTTCATCTCTTTTGGCTCCTTTGGCTACCTTTACACTGTCCTTTCCTTACTCCTCTCTGTCCCCACCCCTCTGTCTTTCCCTCACCTCTTGTATCATCTCATAATAATGTGCAACCCTTATTCTACAAAGATGACCCCCAGATGTCTATTGATCCCATGTTCGTTGGCCCTTTACCTGGGTGCTGCCAGTCACATATTTAATCTGGTTTCTCCGCTTAAATAGATAAACTATTGCAAGAAGCTATTGGCAGTTATTATTTTTACCCACTCTCACTGGAAAAGCAACATATTGGGAGTTGAAGTCACCATCACCCTCCTCTTCAAATATTGTTCCCATAGTTCCCTGAAGGATCTTCTTTTAGTATTCTAGGTCAAAAACAAGGATTCATGTTTTTTATTTCCTTTGTCCCCTCTACACAGCCTACCAACAGCTCTGACCATTCTTCCTTCACAGCATCTGCCTCATCCATCTTTCCTTCCTCTCATTACTACCACCTTGACTTCCAAGCTGTTTTCAAGACTATGCCAAGTTCTTAGCCTTTGAGGGCATGGGCTTCCTGGGTGAGTGCTCAAGCTTTGGCTGTTATTAAAGCAATTAAATAAAATAATCACCCTCATACAATGGTTCATATAATTAAACAATAGCCACATGTTAAGTAAATTTTTAGTTTACAGCAGTTATTAGTGTTAACACTTTCTTATCTCCTTGCCTTTATTTCTACCCACTGTGTCTTCCATAAATACAAGAATTTCTTTTAACATGTAGGACTGACAACATGATTTAACTAATCAAAAAAAGTTTAATGACTCCCAAATGTACAGTAAGTAAAACCAGACTCACTAGCTAGTACTCTACATCCACCCAGCTGTCCATCTTTATTCTATCTAGTTAAAGCAACTATTCTCTTCTCCCAAGACTTATGTTCATGCCACCCCTTCTTAGCTGTCATCTGATGGAGATGACCAGAGTACAAATGCTTTTTCTCCAAGGGTGCAGGTACCACACAGTCTGCATTCCTTTTGGCCTCCTGGCCAGTGTGTATTTGATGTGAATGCAACCATGTAGCTTGAAGTCAAGACCGCTCTGTTTATTGTCCTCAGGTGTGGTTGGCACCTGCAGAGGCTGAATGCTTCCTAATGGGTGATTGTGTCCACTCCGTGGAGCTTCAGTAGGCAAGTCTGACCTCAGAGAATACCTCAAGCTTAGATGGCAGTGAGGTGGAGGCACTTCAGCCTCCATTTGCTACCTAGAATAATAAATGATCCTAAAATGGTCATTTGTGGGGACTTACACGGTTTTGCTTTCTGCATCACACACAACTGCGTTGCACAGCTTTCTCACATATGAGTGGAACACTGTGATCTGTCTTCCTAATATTGAACCCATCAAAGGAAACACGAAACAATAATTGGGTCCATTAAATACCTTCACTTATGTGGCTTGTGTATTTTGATTTAAATAAAGTTTCCTTGCTAGTTTTCCAAATATGTGGACTCCCTTATTTTAGTTCTTTGAATAAGAAACCAGGAACCTGGGGACACTGCCCACTTGCAGGGACCAAATAGGTCAAGTCTTTCTCTGTCAATCTCTCTCTCTCAGCATAGTTTTAAAGTGGATTGTGGAAAGAAGAAATAGGGTATTGCATTAGTAGGATGGGCATGTGGAAGTGGAGAGTGGAACCTGGCTGACTCACACGGCATTATGATGTGTGGGAGAGAACAGAGTGCTTTTTGCATTCAGCGCTAAAAATCTCATTTATTTGTTGTAACATTTACAATTATTTACACTTATATACTGTTCAAACATTTCCCCATATCTCATCTCAGCTGAACCCCAGAGCAAACCTAGATAAAGGTGAGATAAATCTGATTATCCCACTTTCCTTCCGAGGTAATGGAGTACAGGCATGTTTATTGGCCTGCCCTTAATCACCCAACTAGGAGCTAAGATTTTTGCAATAGTACTTACTCATTTTCCCTCTCTACCACATTCTCTATCTTAAATATGAATTCTGTTGTTATTATTTTCTTCAGGGGCCCCAGAACAGCGCAGCATGGTGGCAGGAGCTGCGATGCAGACTTATAAACCACATCACTCTGTTCAAGAGGGAGGAGAGAAGGAAGATGGAAAGCTCTTGAGAAGGGCTCCGTGAAGACGAGGGGTGCAAGCACTGCACTCAGGTCCAGGCAGCTGTGTCTGCCTCTTATTTTATGTCTGAAAGTGAAGCAGATCCACTTAGGTGGAGTCTGCGTGCCTCTTTGTATCTTGTACTCTTCTCTTCTGTGACAAGAGGACTTTGAGGGCAGCTTCAAGAATGGAATGTGAAGGAGCAGCTTACTTTCTTAGGGTGGATACTTCAATTGCCAGACAAAAAGGGAAAAGATGGCCACTCTTAAGTGTTCCCTGTGTTCTCGATCTTGAGCTACGTTCCCGGATTCCCTGAGGATCTATTATTACCCCTGCCAATCTATCTCTAGCCAGGACCAGCCTGCCACAGCACCTGGGCAGAACCTGGTTCAAACTCAAGGAAGATGCCGACTCACCTCATTATGCATCCCATACTTTGTCTCTTGGACTACCTTAGTTCCTGCTTAGCAGTCATGAATTCTATGTCTTTGTGTGGCTGGTGCATCAGTTTCACATACTCATTCCCTAAGAGCAAAAGATATGACCTTGAACTGAAGAGAATGGACTGAGTTAGTGCCTCCTTCCAGAAAGCTCAGGGGATAGCAGCTATGGTGTTCCTAACACTGAAAGCTTTCAGCAGGTGCATGGCACAGACTCAGAGCTTCTTAAAGACCAGTAAGGAAAATATCGAGTGCTTTGGGTTATGAACTATCTTCCTCCTATATCTATTACTTTCCTCATGTCAACCATGTTTCATATTGATTGGGGGGACACTTATCTAGAAAGTGTGAGGCCCTGGATTCTGTCCCTAGTGCACAAAACGGAAGAAAAACACATGGGGTGAGATCAGTAATCAAATGTCTCCATTCTAACAATTGAATCCATCTGGCCACCATAGATAAGAGGTCCTCCTACCACATTCTGGTTGAAAAATAGGTGCTGTATATATAAACTTAATGACTAGATCAAAAATCATACTCAGACACCTAGGGGACAAAGTGAATACAGTAAGCAGAGTAGTGATTGAATTAAAATTTTTGGAAAGCAGAAAATAGCTCCTCTGGTGGCATGTAGGAAAGAAATGTCTTGACCTCTGAGCAACAATGGGGAACACATAGGAACTGGATTGTGATGTGACCTGTGTGGACCCAAAGGAGATGGGTAAGATTTCTGCACCTACACCTTGGGCTCTAAAGTTACTTGCAAGGTTCTTTGAGGGAAACAAAAATGTATAAGAACTGCATTCTCCAATGTCTCAATTAAAGCAGAGAACAAAAAGGGTTTGCTAATTAATGGAAAGTTAACTATGATTAATAATGAATGCTATAGCACAAGTACAGCCTGGGAATGTCAGAGAAAGCCATACTTTGTCAAGGTGAGAGACAATGAAGACAAAGGTTGAGTTGACATGGGGTAGAGGTAGCACTGGGTGAAAAGATTTCTGGGAAAGAAGTCTGAAAAAGTTGGGTTGTGGTGGAGGTGCAGTACTGTGCATGGAACCCGGGCCTTGTGCGTTCTAGGCAAGCACTCTACCACAGAGCCACACTCCTGGCTCCAGGAGCCTTGGGTATCTCATAAAATTGTGTTGTATAGAACTCAGGAAGAGATAGTTCACAGCTTGTGAACACTGGAGTGCCACCATAAATAAATCAGAGAATTACTGAATCAGAAGCTGCAGGAGGAAGACCCATTCAAAGGTGGAGATTTGGTCACAGGGAGGTTTTGCACTGACTGGCTTAATGACAGAATGAGATCTGTGGGGATGTGGGGATTTGAGAGAGGTGGGGGGGAGGTGGAGAAAACAGTCCTATGATGTTGGAAACAATATTCTGAGGAGGAGACGGTCACCAATGGGAGATCACTGAGAACGGAATTCAGGTTATGTTGTATATAAACAGAGTAAGAGAGAAGGTGACCAAAGTAAACTTAGTGGCTTTCAGAAATGAAAAATGGGGTAGGAGCTGTAGCTCAGTTTATAGAATGTTTACCTACCATGTACATATCCTGGGTTTGATCCCCGCATCCACAGAAGCTAAATATAGGGATTAAAAACCTGTAGTCTCAAGACTGAGGAGGCAGAGGTAGAGGTATCAGATACTCAAGGTTATCTTTGGCTACACCAGGAGGTTAAGGTCAGCCTGCAACGTGAAACCTTATCTCAAAGTCATTTATTTTTTAAGAATTGGAAACTATTTGAAGAAGATATTGGGAACTTGGTGGGGAATTAATTAGGAAGGGAAATAGGTATGAACAATTTCCCTGTGTTCTAATGGTCTTTATGAGTCTGCCTGATATTAACAGGTGCTGACCTTCACTTGAGGATGGGCCTTTCCCACCATGGTGGTTTGTCCTTCTTTCTTCCTGTATGGTATCAACTTTGGGAAATGTATTTCCATGTCTTCTAGCTTTCTTGGTCATTGTGATTCATGTGAAGTAGTCTGCAGTTGAATCAAGGACAAAGTCTCATCAAATGTAGGCATCTCTGGGTATAACAGCTTCCTGTTTCTATGTAACTCTTTTCAGTTTGTGAAGTTCTTTAGGTTACAGGTTACTGAAAAGAATGAAAGGAGTAATTTGTTTGGCATCTTCAGGGCCATATGTTTCTGACCTTTATAATGCAACATTGTGCTTCTTATGGACCCTGAGAAAGTAGAAACTCCTGTTCTGAACTTCAAAGATGTATTCCATGAACAAGCACCACCATATGGTTTTGAGAAACGCCTTACAAGGTATTAAAGATACAAAAGATGCTAGTTCTTAGAAAATGTGTTAATTTTCCAATTAAAATGGCCAGCATAGATCTCTGATAAAGTTCTGAGCATGGAATTTACTACTGGCATGATGTTCACTGACTATGTGCTCCTTGGATAAATCATTCATCTTTTCTGGGACTCTGGTTACATCACTAGTGCCTACTAGTGGTGTACTTGATTTGAGTGTGGGGTAGCAAATGAGGCAATGCTAAGAGTTCCCCAAGGAGAATCCAGGATCAGTTAATGGGTAGAAATTGTCTCCATCACAGCTCTTTCTCGCCCTTGTCTGTCTGGTACAAAACTAGGGAGATCCTGGGCTGGGTTGTGGTGGCACACATATTTCATCCCAGCACTCTGGAGGCAGAGGCAGGTGGAAATCTGTGAGTTCGAGGCCAGCCTGTTTTACAGTGAGTTCCAGGACAACTAGAATTACAACACAGAAACCCTGTCTCTAAACAAACAAACAAACAAAAGCAAAAAGCACAATAACAACTAGAGAGTCCTTTTTGGGTTAACAATATGACAAGGCTGGAGCTACTATTCACTGCAGATAAGAGGAGAAAAACATATTCCCATTTGATATTCAATTTTTAAAAAGACCTGTCCAATTTGTCAGAAGTTCCCCTACTGACCTTCCCTGAGTACTGAGAAGGTGAGGCACTTCTCTCAGTAACAGTGTCTCCACAGAAGGAGACTCCAACTAGCAGATCATGCTTAAACAAATGTCTCCAAGGCCCATTCCATCAAATGTTGAAAAACTAGAACTCTCCCAGTCAGCACTTGACCACAGAGCACAACCCCAGAGAGTCAGGGCTCACCCCATCTCTGATCACACGCACCTCAAGGAGCTGTCAAGGGCACAACCTATGATGTTTCCCATGTTCCAACCCTTAGTCCTGACCGGCTGAGTCATTTTCCTTGTATAGATTTGACATTACTTTTCCTAGCAAAGCAGAAAGGGAAAAGGAAAGTTGCTGGCTACTCAGAGAGGGACGAGTAGAATAAAAGCAAGGAAGCAGCAGGTCACCGGGGGATTTGAGGAATCATCCAATTTGGACGGGATGAAGGGCAAGGTTGAGACAGGCAGATTCCGGGCTGAACAATCCCCAGCAACAGTGTATTAGATGACAGAGAGATTAGAGAGGCCCACCTGCTTCCAAATGGGAAGAGGCTGTCACTCCAGCAGGAAAGGCTGACACTGACAAGCATGTGTGGGTTTATAATATGCAGGTCTAATTGTTATCTGGTAGGAGTTAGCTGAGGTAACATGTAAGATAAGTCAGTGTCTGTAACTTCAAGGACTCAACAAGAGCTACCGTCACAAAGCTTCCTCTATTTTACTACGGCTTCCCTCTCTGACTTAAGATCTACATGGCAAAGAGTACCAGAAACAGAATTTGAAATTAAAGCAGTTTGAAAGCATTTTTCTCATATTCTTTGACAAATAAAAAAGTAATATTCTTAATAAAATTATGAACAAGATCAATCAGTCTATGGTCAAGACACATTGTGTGTGCCTGTATGGAATTTTAAAAGAAGAAAAAAATAGTAAATTGGCTAGAAAGAAACAAAAGAGATGTTTAATAAGCCAATGACAATAAAATCTATGCCTCCCAAGTGCCAGGGACCATGGCAGGTAGGTCCTGCGGTACTGAGTGTGTGTGATAAAAATGCCTGCCCTTGAGGAATTCACCAGATCGCGCTTTGTTATTTATTCTTCAAGCATATTCAGTGAGTTCACCTCCATCACTTTATCTGCAGAAATGAATGATTATCACATTTAACCCAAAGATGCCCAGACTAATGCTGGTCCTGGAGTAGACACCCAGCAAACGCCTCCTGTCTATGTGTCCCTTTTTGTCTACCCACACACTCAGTGCAGCACTGAAGGAGTTAACCCATGGCTGTGACTGTCAGTGAGGCAAACTGCCAGCTTGACAATCTACCCTTCAGCCTCAGCTTTTCACAGACAAATACGGTGATAGTGGATCCCCACATACTTCATCCATCTAGAATCCAGGCCTTCTCCTCTGGCATTTACGGTATCATGTGGTGTTCCTGTTCACTGGGCAGCCTGTCTCCCTCCCAGGGCCCAGGTGATATGAAGAGGTTTAACCAGTACCCCATGGGTCTCATGATCCAAGGAGTCATGACCCAGAACCATTGATCAGAGGGCCTTGGAGTGATCATATGACTTAGAGGGAAGGCTTCGCAGACAGTATTCACCATATTCAGGATTTAATATCCTGATAAACAAGCAGGGTGGCTGGGATCATAGGAAGGAGAGAAGGGTACAAGGTGAAGGTGGAGAACATAGAACAGCTCCTTCTTCACTGCAGGTCCTGCTGCTACTCTCCCTCTCGGACCACCACAATTCATGTGCTCTCTGAACTGGGAAAAGCAATAGACCCAGACAGCCACCTCAATTCTATTTAGCAGCTTAAAATCGAAATTGATGGCTTCTCCTCTGAAGGTCTTTTATTTAGGTTTTGTGGTTTGTTCGTCCTAACTTTGTTACGCACCATGGTACTTGCAAATGGGGCAGCATAAATTAAGACATGGTGATGATAACATTTGGAGCTGGTCCTCCGGGAGACTCATATGAATCTGGCTTGTGGATATGAGCAAATCTTCCAATTTGACATTGCAGCATACAACTCATATATCTCTCCCTGCGATTCCATTTCCCATTCCTGTCAGCCTACCTCATTGAGCCAATGCCAGGAGAGGCCCCAGGCAACTCCTATGCTTCCTATTTCAAGTAAAGCAAAGTTAATTTACTCGCATGAAAGATGCAAAATTTAAATCTCTTCTCTCTCATCCTCTAGATGACTCGGTTTGTTTTTGACAGGCCAGTTGCCCTGTTCAAACTCTCCCCGTCTCCACATTTGTTACTGTCACAAGGAAGAGCTAGCAGGTTTGTGTATGCTGATCAGCAGTGGGAGCCTTGGCTACTTAGCTGCTATAGCTTGTGTAGTGTGGTCCTTCTAGGAGCCCCCAGCTACTTATGCCATGACTGGGGGTGACCTTTAAGGAAACCTGAGTCTACATCAGCAGCTCAGTGATCATTAGGTCTGAACAGTGGTCACCTGATTTGTATTTCAAGCCTGACTGCTCAGGGAAGAGTGGGTGGCCACAGTGGAGCTGCGTTTGTGGCTAGAGAGAAGGCGGGTAGATGCTACAGAGGGTAAGAAACTAAGAGTGTGTGATGGTGTCCATGCCTTTAATCCTAGCACTTAGGAGACAGAGGTCAGCCTGGTCTACAGAATGAGTTCCAGGACAGCCAGAGTTATAACAGAGAACCCTGCCTCGAAAAAAACAAAGCAAAAACAAAACAAAGAAGGAAAAAATAAAAGAAACTAGAATGCTAAAAGAGAACAGAGGTCTTCTATGCATCACTGGGAAGCAGAAGCATCTAGAACCGTATGAACTCTGTCCCTGTCCCTGCGCTCTAGCTAGGCCCCTAGATTATCATGTCTCCCCTTCACTCACTTCTCTCCCTCTTGCTCTCTCCTTCCTGGCAAGGTTTAGAGCAGTCTCATTTGCTTGACTCCTTTATACTTTAGCAGATGACTGTGGGAAGCAGCCACGCACTTTACAAACAAGGGAATGCAGTAGTCTCACAATAATTGCCTGTAAGGCCCATGGCCAGAGACTGGACAGCAGCCATAAGCTGACCCTGGATGTTACAGCCCGTGACAACCCCTGACGGGCTGTCTCTTCATCATATTCATTTCAAATGGGAGGAGCCTGGGGCTAATAGAAGTTATAGTCCTTTCGGGAATAGATGTATTAATAAGCAGTAAAGCTAAAGCTTTGCATCCAGACCTCTTACCTGCACGTTTAGTCAACACATCTGTAAAAGCTAGAGCTGAGGGCTTAGACTTAGATTCCACCCTTGGGTAGACACCAGCATCTATGCTCTTCAAGCTAGGCTGACTAAGGCCTTCCATGTTGAAGCTCATTGTGAAATGACAAGCTGCTTTGGCATCTGGCTCTCAGCTGATGGTCCCAGCAGCTCCCAGTATAGGCCCCATGATTTTTTTTAGCTCTACAGTTCTCCCTCAGGATCCACATGGGTGGTTTCAGGACCACTGGAGATACTCAAATCCTCAGATGCTTCTCCCACATTCCTCAGTTCCTCTCCAGATTGGTTATAAAACATAATATAAAATTAAGTGCAAGATAAGTAGCTTTATTTTGTATTATTTGTGAAATTACAAGAAGAAAGGCCTGAACATATGCAGGGCAGATGAAAATTGTAAAGATCCTTTTGACTTGTAGGATACCTATGGGTAACTCTTAACAGCTATGGAGGGCTAGCCTACTGCAGGTGCTCCTTACCAATCCCCACATCCATCCTCTCCTCTCTGTAAGGATGTCTAGGCTTCTTAGCAAGCCTTCCTCTTCCCTGCTTTCTTTCTCCAGCTCTTCCATAGCTCAGAAAGTTCTAACCGACTCTGTGGTCCTGATGGTAAGAATGTCACTTCTAGTCTCTAGCATTGATAAGACAATCAGGCTAGGCCCAATAACTACACAGTGGAGCAAGAGTGTGGAGGTGCTGGAGTGGGGACAGGCTAAGAGGTCCATCAGAAAGCCACATAGTCCCCTGCCTCAGAACTGTTCTTGGAAGAGAGTGGATTGCTTCTGAAACTATCTCAATGACATTAATAATTCATCAACCCCAGAAGGAAAAGTCAAAAATTTTAAAAGAGGAAAACAAAGATCTAATGGGCCCCAGAGACTCCCACTCAGTTGGTGAAAGTTGTTTTCATATTCGTCTGCTGCAGACATAAGAATCTGGGCCAAAACGGAAGGAGGAAGGAGAGGATGCATTTGCTTAAAAGAGAAAAAAAATCCCCAAAGCAAAAAACAACAAAATACATTTTTTAAAAGTAAGAATGGCCCATAGTAGTATGATTTTAAATCTCCTTGGAATTTGTTAGGGTTTTTGTATATAAATCTTGATCTGAAGATACTGAAGATACTGGATGAGGAACCTGTGGATATTATTAGTCTAATATTTCTATAAGAAAATGGAGTCTGTGAGGATAGAGCTGAAGTTCACATAAGCCAGATCCTGAATATTAGAGGTCTGACCACAAAGTCAAGCTTCACGCCATGCAGGGCCCCTTCCTGCCCTCTATCTTTGTTCTAGCTCAGGATATGCTAGCATGTTGAAAGAGAAGACTAAAGAGGAGGGCCAGGAGGGAACCTGGGGCCAAAGTGCTCCAGGATTATGTCAGTGAAAATCTCATCTATGACCCTCACTGCTGAAAAAGGACCTCTGTTCCATGAAGATGTGTCCTTTCCATTCAGGACCCTTAAGGAAGCTTTCTTATTGTGCTTTGGTGGAATTTGGTGGTGGAAGAGAAAGTCTGTACTGTGATTATTCCGAGGTTCTAGTGCTTCTTGTATGAAGAAAAACTGTATCTTGGAGCAGAAGCTGTAACTGAGTTGGCAGAGTGCTTGCCTTTTATGTGGGAAGGCCAGGGCTGGGTTCATAACACCACATATACCTGCCTGTTCACGTACTTCTAGGTGGAAGAGGCAGTTGGATCAGAAGTTTTCAAAGGTCATTCAAAAGCAAGCAAGAAAAGAAAAACAGTTTATTTCTTTATAGTTATGAGAAAAGGGACACTATTATAATTGACTTTTTTCAGCAGAGGTTTGCTACCTTGGAACGCAAGTATCTAAACCTACCTGAACTTGTTTGTTCTACGTCTTAAATGTTCTTCAAAATTGAGGAATTATTTAAAAAGAAATTCAAGCACTCTGTGTTTGTCAACTTCCCCTCACTGGAACACTTTACCGGATAAGATTAAGATTAACTTAAAAAGAAGATACCTTTTATTCATGGTTTTATGGGTTCCAGTTGATGATTAGGTGGCCTCATGGGTCTCAGGCCATGAGCGAAGGAGCACAGATGGGCAAGAGTGGCAAGTAAGTGGCAGGGAAAATTGGTCATGTGATATCCAGGGAGCAAAAGGAGAAAAGAAGGGGACTATGTTCCCACATTTCCCTGGGGCACAACTTCCATGACACAAGAATGTCCTAGTAGGCACCGCTCCTAACAGTACCACACTGGCAACCAAGCCTTCATACAAAGGGCCTTTGGTCCAAATTACAGCATCCCTTTCATTCTCTACTTGACCTTTCTGCTTCTACTGTCTTCCCTGTCTTACCAGGTCTAAAAAGGAAGGGGGATACTGCCTTTGATTCTGTCTCCTAGTGACAGAGGAGGCAGGGTTCTTGTTATATGTGGCTTCCTGGCATTATTCCTTGAGTGCCCATTTCATTATTCTAGAACTTGGAGTTTCTGTTAGAGGTTGCCTCAGCAAAATATGCCATTTATTACAGGAGACTTCCTGAACCCAAGCAGGAAGAATTCTAATTGACAGCATCCTTTATCAACTCCAGCAACATCCACTCTCCCCAGCCCTTCTCCACATGCCCCATGGACACACAGTAACCCCTTCCCTCCTGGTCCCCTACAAAGCAGTCTGTTTTGGCTTTTTCCCTGGTAGGGAGACATTTCTTTAGTAATCTGGGAGTGTTAATGTGCTAATGTAGGTAAATTGTAATTAATTTCTCTCTAATTGATGCGTGGGTTTACCTAGGCCCCTCATTTTCCTCCCTTCATTCCTTTATAAATATATGATTTGACAGGTTAATTTGAAAGCAAAGTTAGATTCTTTACAGCCATCTAAGCAGAAGCCCCAGCATGCAATTTGCTGTCTAGTTGTGTGAAGCATAATAAAAGGGTTGAAGTCAGGTTATCCTTTTTTTTATCATCATTTTGCTAATTTAATCTTTTTCTCCTTCATAAGGAAATAAAATATTCATTTTGTAGCTTGAAACCCTTGGTAAGGGCTGTTTGAGGGGCAGTATCCACACAGTGTGCCTGCTCTCCACGGTGACCTTCTTCCAGGTGGGCCCAGCAGCTTGCTCCAAAAGATGCTCCTTGAGGGTCCTGTGAGTGGCTCTGGGGGCGTTCTGCTTTGACATCTGAATCAGGACTGAGTCAAGCTTCCCACAATTTGCTGCAGCTCAAAGAAAAAGATTAGCGATTGCTGGAGGCTCTGAGGCTGCAGGACAGTCATCCCCACAGTCAGATGCCTGGAGACATTTTGAGAAGGCCTGGGAGGGAAGCCATTTTCTCTCAGCAGGGGCCTTGGGGGAGAGTGTATGGCTGGAAGATAGGTTCCACAAGAAAATTAAACCTTGTGAAGGCAAGAAGAAAACCCAACTGCCTAAGTAATAGAATCAGGTGTTAGCCAACCCTTTGAGATTACAGTGAGGTGAATCTGAGGGGCATACTGGTTTTGCCCCACAAATGTCCCCTGATGATGAGATTGCAGTCTGTAAACTTTGTACCATCATCTCTGGTGATGTGATGAAAAGATCTCTGCTGTTAGGCTTAATAGCTTGAGAACTGACATATCTGAGGGATGGAAGACTCATCCTGGATGGACTCTTCAAAGATTTGTCTTAACAGCAGAAATATTTTGGTGCCATCTCTCATGGCACCAGATTCTTCCCCTCTCTGCCTCTTCTTTCTCCTCTCCTTGTCATCCAAGTTAAAAACAGGATCCAGAAGGGAAGGATGCTGGTGGTTTCTGGTAGGGGGTTCCAAGGTGACTGACCCCCGGGAAATGGGATTTTTTTTTATCAACTATCAAACTCAGAGGTTCCATCTAGACACTGACACTCAAGTTCCCAGTGAGATATGTATATAGGTGTGCCAAGGAGACAAGTTCAACAGCCTTCTGTTCATCTCTTTCTGTGAAACATACGAAGTACCTGCTCTGGTTGGAAGAACTTCAGGGAGATGTGAGTCTCAGTAAGGGGGAGCTGATTGATAACCAGCGATGATTAGTGCCCAGTGGTTACCATGGTTCCTGAAGAGGTAACGAGGAGGTGCAGCTCATCCAGGGGGCTTGGACCAGATGCATGAATCTGAACCCACTAATTGAGTGTCCCATCTGTGGAGGCTCCTTGGGAAATGTGCTATCGAACTAGAAAGGAGATGGATGTCATTCTGCCTTTTTATCAAGTGTGTTCATACCCCAGGCATTTTTATTCTTAAATTATTAATTAATCACTTCAGTAGTTTGAGGGATTAAACACAGAGACTATACCCTCAGTCTCTGCCTTTTTTTAAGGTTGCCATGAGTAGGTTAACCTGTCTCACCCTCCCATAAAGCTACAAAATAAGCAGCCTGATGAATCCTTTCAAATAGCTAATTTTTCTCTAAATTTCATACAAGTGCACATTTTAGTGGCTATATCTCCCTGCCATTTTTGCATGTCATTAGGATCTTTTATTTTCATAACAGATTATGCAATTATGACTATTCTTCCATATGAAATTTAGTTTCATTCTTTCTGTCCAAATATTTGGGAAACTTCATTCATTAGGGAAAAGGTCTCTTTCACTCACTGTTATTTTTAATTATCGGCATTAAAATATCTTAAAAGGCTGCCTGAAAACTGAAGAGGAGAACCATTTATCAGGGAAACAACTCAAGCACATCGGATGGAAAATACTATCCAAAAATGACATACGCAGATGGATTGAAGAGACACTGAAATGCAGAATGCATCTAGATTGGGAGGTGAGCGACTGGAGCAAGAGGCAGGAAGGGAGCAAGCTTGGAGCTGGAGAAAGGAAGAAATGGGCTGGGGTAGTGGAACCTTGAACTTTGCCAAGGAGGAAATAGAGGTTTCAAAGGGCAGAACGGAGGGATGCTGCCCAGCCCCAGAGTGCAATCTTAGAGCTTTTAGCCAATGAGAGCGAGACAAGCGCTTACTCTATGAATCGCCTCATCGGTCGGTGGTATAGGCTGCTAAGTGTTTCCTCTTAGGAAACAGAGCTGGCTGGATACACACCAGAAAAGAGAGTCTTGCCTCTCCTGTTCCCAGGAATGCTCTTCAGGTCACAATAGGGGCAGGTGAGGGCCAATAGAGAAAAGCAGCAGGCTGGAAGGCCAAGGGTTCTTAGTTGCTTCACTTTGTATTCGTTTGCTTTATTCTCATTTCTATCACTTTCTTCAACAGAGAAGGGTCTTCATGGAAGGGTGCTCCACATTCAGCTTTCCATGTTCTGACCTCTTCCCATCCTTCATCTTATCCCCCTGTCATTTGGCTTCCTCTCCTATTACAGCATTGACCTCTAAGGACTTCAACATTAAAAGATCTCTACCTGTCTCCTAAGGGATTCTTTTGCCCCTTCTATCTTTAAAACTCCACCTTCTTTTGGTTTTCATGAAATCTCTTTCTAAAATGTCTGGAATTCCTCGGCCATATTTGCCTTTTCATCTTTGCTGTAGTCTGCCACCCCTGCACGTGCCCCATCTCCACCAAGGCTCCTTTTCTAGAATGGTTTCTAATCCATTCTCATTGTTTGTTATCCATCCTGTACCTGCAGCATCACCTATGCTGATCAGACCACTTGTATGTAATCTACATGTCCACATCCATATTCATCTGCCTGCTAAGCATCTCTACAGATCCAAATTTAAACTCACCTCTCCATGTGAATGTCTTCTCCCAGCTTGTTCCTCCTATTCCAGTCCCATTTTGAACACAACTCTTTATCCATCCAGTTTCTGGGTTCAGAATCCCAGAGACCATCCCTGTCTGCCTCCTTCCCTCTGCTCTTTATATCCAAACTATAGATAGATCCTAACCTTCCTGTCCACCAACTGCCACTCAAATCTCCCTTTTCTCTGGGCTTGGTACAAGGTCAGGAGCTAACTGTTTCTTATTTAAACTGCCAGAGAGCTGCTAATATAATATCTGCTAGCAGTGTTAATTTCATGCTAGTCCATTTTCTTTCTTGTCAAAGCGTCGTCACAAAATGCAAACTCCTATCACTCCTGGGCTTAAATGTATGTAACATCTGGTTTTGACCTTGAGGACAAAAATCTCAGTTCCTTGGCACAGAAGTCTGAGCATCCCCTTTCCTTTTTTTTTTTTTTTTTTTTGACAGAGTCTTGAGATATGGTCCAGCTTGGCCTCAAGCTCTTGATCATCCCACCTCAGCCTTCTGGGTGCTGAAACTTCAGGTATTCTCACACCTGATTCAATTCTCATTTGTGAAAATTCTTAACTGATGCTCTTTCTTAGTCTTCTTGCTCTGCTGTTAGTCACAACTCCTGCCAACCCAGTGGTCTCATCTTGAAATCCCCAGCAGCCACAAAAGGACACATGTTTCCACAAGGACTTCCTTCTCAACTAGGTGACTAGTGCTCAGCCTTGAGGGTTCAGCTTTACCAACACCATCTCCAGGGTGCCTTCAATCCGTGGCCTCTGAGCTACATGTGCTCCAGGATATCTATGTATGCAGCTCCATGCAAAATTGTAAACTTACTTGAAACAGTATGAGGTGTATGTATGTGTGTATACTTTTTTTTCCCCCAACTGGTTTGTGCCAGTCTTGAATGTAAACACTGTAGATGACAATGTAGTGACACAATGTCAAAAGTTGGGCATGTCTACGGGGAGTAATGTCTCCTTTGTCTCCCACTTCTTAGACCTTCCAGAGCCTTCCTTTTGAGGCCAGTCATTTACCAGCTATTTGTCTCACCTCCATCCACACATCCAGCTAGCTCACAAGCCTGAGAACTTCTAGGGAAGAAACTTGTTTCTTTGTTACATAATGGGAGCTAACAAAAATTTTGTTGAATTGCTGAGGAAATAAAAATAAAATGAAATATAACAATTCACCCTGTCTAACCATCATGAAGATTACTCGGTGCTTATTTAATGAATGTCTTTCAAATGACATCCATTGAGTAAATAGTTTTTAAGTCCCCAAGCATAAAAACCCACTTTTAAGAATTAAAGAAAAAAAAAAGGCAGAAACTATAATGACTTTAAGTTTGGTGGTATTGTATTATATAAAAGTTGCTTAGACACAAGATTCAGGCTGGGGATATAGCTTAGAGGTAGAGCACTTACCTAGTATGTGGGATGCTCTGGGTTTAATCCGTACATTAAATAATTAAAATAAAACAGTAGAGTGAAAACTAGTCTCAGACACCTTATGAGTTTAGAGCCTATCACAGCTGGAGCTGAGGAATCAGAAAGCCTGCATCTCTCCATCCATTCCAGCGGCTCTCACAGTCGGTCCCCCAGCTGCACTGCATCGCTCTGTCGTGAAGCAACTTAGAAAAATGCATCCTCCCAGCCAGGAGATATCAGGCAGTAGGCTCCAGCTACATTTGCACATTTGCATTCTGCTTATCAGGTCACCCAATGGCAAAATCTTCAGAGGGAGCCGGCAATTTCTCCCTCATACTGAAGCTAATGAGCAAAATAGCTTTTGCTGAAGGACAAGAAAAGTCGGAGCGCGCACGGTGTACTGTGGGCTCCACGGGCAGGCTGTCATAATTATGAAAAACCATCACAAGACTTACAAATTAAAAGCCGAGGAGGAAACTTTTGCCCTATCAGGTTTGCAGGGAAGCATCTTACTATTCGTCAGTACTAGGCAGCTGCAGAAGGAGCTCGTCTAGAATGCTGACGGCCCACGGGCTCCCACCGGCTCCCAGAGGGGACACAACATCAGCTGTCAGTTGCAAAGCAAAGGGGGGTTGTTTTACATCCACTTTGGGCTATCTTTTTATTTCTAGTCCCAGAGGTGACTTTCATTACCAGGTTAATGACCAGCAAGCTTAGCTGAGCAGCAATAAGCAGTACCTGGCCCTCTTCTCAACTTCCTTAGCCCCCTCCCTTCCCTAGTCTGCAGGTTTTCTTGGCTGCTCTGAGCATCTTCTCAAACAGCTCACGCAGAGACTAAAGGAAGCTCATTTTTTTGAGGCAGTTATCAACTCCCCCTTTGGATCAAACTGCAAACTCAAATTGTCCCAATCTGTCTAAACAACCCAAGGAAAATGGGGCCTAAATTGTCCAATTTTGGTGTGTCCACCTAGCTTGCTAATTTAATTTTACTTCTCAAAAACCTGAGACCCCGTACTGCCTCCTCTGCATTGATCTGAGAAAATGAAAAAGGGGGAAAATATTCACATTTCCAAAAACAAATCATTCTGTTGGCCCATGGGGCACTGGTGACACAAGAGGCTGCATCTCCAGGGTCTCCAGAGAGGGACAGCACGAAGTACAGAACTGCTGATATTGAAAAATAATAGGGGGAAGGAGAAACAAGCATTTTGGTTTTGTCAGAAATGGGCATTTCACCTTGATTCAGGGAAGAAGGCAACAGTGTTGACAAGCACTCTGAAGCAGTGACACATGCTCGGCTGTGTCCGAGGAGTCACCACTGGATGCTAGATTGGATGTTGATCTCTGGTGTCCCCATGCTCAGTTGAAAGATGCAGAAGGATCCCACTTGGGTCTAAGACCGGAAACGGAAGCTTTCTCTGCTACTTGAAGGTAATCTGAGATGCTGAACAAAATACGAATGGCTTAGGCAAGAAACCAAATGAAAGCCTCATCAGCAAATGGTAATTACAAGCAAGTTTTCAAGAATGCAAACACCGTATTCCTAGATGTCTTGGCTTTATTTCTCAAAACTAAGCTCCATAGGCTGCAAAAGGCCTTCCTTAGTAAGGGCAGCAATTTGCTGACGGTTGGGCAGCTTCTGTCCACAAGGGGTCGCTCACACAACTAGTGAGACCCAAGAACATCGTGGACGCTCCACTTCCCATCACTGATTAGTACCAAGCAAAATGATGACCCTGGTGAATTGCACACTCAGGTGTCATGCCCCCTGCCTGCATCACGGATTTGTTAATAAGAAGAGTTGCATGACTGCTCAATTCCTGAAATGACTTGGCAAGTCCTCTCTGACCCTTTCTTTCTTCTGTACAGCACTCCCAGGCTACCAAAAAGAGAAACAAGATGATCTGAGGACGCTGAGTGAGGTTGATGACACCAGAGACTGAGAAAAAAAATACCTTTACCATCTAGGCATTTGGACACAAAGCCAGTCTGTCCCCTGGTTGTCCCCCAGGTCGTCTATTTCTAAACTGATACTTTATTCCCACAGATGGTCTGCACTCTGTTCTTGTTTCTGAAGAAAGGAAGAGGCCAGAGGGCTCTATGAACCAGATGTATACGTTAGTCAGTATAAGCCAAGTTATGCTGTGATCACAAATGTTCTCAAGCATTAAAAACTATTATAAGCTGTAGTTATAATATACTTCTCTCTTGCTTATGAACACACATCCCTCTGCCCTCAAATATTTTTGCCACACGTCAAAACCAACAGAATGACCACTAAGTGGCATATTGTCAGCCTCACTTTAAAGGGAAGCCAGCAGGATGGTGCATCTAATTTCTGATTAGAAAAGACACCATCCCTTCTTTCCACATTCCATTGGCTAAATCTAGTCACATGACTAATCTAAATTGCCAAGAAGAAAGCAAGAAATTTGTCTTCCATGGTGAATGAAAGAAATATTTATCACTCTTGCCAGAGTCTCCTACTGTGGTAGTTAGTAAACTACCATCTCCTGAATATGGAATGGTTCCAGTACTGTAAAATTTCTTATAAACCCACTCACTGTCCTTCAGCCCAGTGGAAAAACAAGTGTGAGATCATGTGTCCATCCTGACCCACCACAGCCTCACATTCATTCACAGCAGCCCCGAGTTATCAGCAGCTGGGGTACAGTCTTCTGTGTATTTATTGTTTGGTCTCTGGTTTTAGCTTTCTCTTGGGAATAAAGAATCAAAGGCAGATAAAGTGCAAGCTATATAGAATTAGCTAGCACTCAGAACACACTTTGGCTGAGGAAGAAAAACATGAGGTTAATAACATAATGTTTTAAAAGAAACCCAATTGAAAACTGAAGGCTTTGTGATATACACATTTAATGCCAGCACTCTGGAGGCAGAGGCAGGCAGATCTCTGTGAGTTCAATGCCGGCCTGATCTATAAAGTGAGTTCCAGGACACCCAGAGTTACAACAGAGAAACCTTGTCTCAAAGCAAAATAAAACAAAACAAAACAATAACAACAACAAAAACAGAGCTGAATCTATCTAGATAAATCCAACAAATTAGTTCATACAATCAACCACTCCCACAGCTTGGTGGTCCCTGGGCAAAGCTCAAAGAACAGAACAGGGTAAGAGTTGTGCCAGCAACCAGTTCCTGTTCCAAGGACTGACAGACTTGTTCGTGACTGCACTCCATGCTATGTCAATTCTAAGCACAACTTGACTTAGTTATGTTCCCTCTCTAATTGTATTGAGCCCACACTGCTCTATGTTGGCTTCTGACTTGATCTATCTTGCTTCTTGATCCTTCATTCTTGGTTCTGCCACCTCCTTGGTGAGTTGTCTCTGATGATCAAAGCCTAAAACATGACCCCTCAAGTTTTTCTCAGGATGCTATCAGCCTAAGTGGCCTTGTCAGGACTCTTCTTCACCTTGGAAAGATGTTCAGACACATTAGAACTGGACATGGTAGTCTTTTCTAGAAGAGCTCTGGAGAGGTCTATTAAAGTATCAGAGGGAAGCAAAGCCATGGAAGCTAGCTGTAGCATGGCCTATTGCCCTAAGCAAGCAGGCTGCCACGTTCTGCACGATATAGGGTTTGCCCTGGAAACAGCCCTGGTACATGCACCTGGATCCTCACAGAAACCAGGCCGCAGAGCCTGATGAGAAGCAGATAGTGGCCTGAATAAGAACAATGTGGATTCTGCCTTGCATTTCTTTTAAGTGTCCATGGCTTCAGAGGGAAGATTGAGGAAGCAATCTCAACTGATTGCAGTAGGGGAGACCTAAAATGTAAAGAAAAAAGTCAAATGAAAGTTCAATGATTCAATAGGAGAGATTTTGATTAGCATACATGCCATTAGAATCAGGAGGGTGTGGGCTCTTTGGATTGAATGGATGATGGAGAGAACTCATAATGAAGGCAGAACTAGAAGATGGACATGCTGGTGGGTGCAGAAGGGTGAGGGCACAGCTCTAAGAACTGAGTCCAGATGTTGGCACAGTGGGATGTGGGAACTCAAGCTAGTGGGAAGGCTTAGGTAATATTGATAGTAGATGGTTCAGAGTTCCTCTTGGCTGTCAAATGTGGAGATTCACCCCCCGAAGAGAAATGGTGTTTAGTTTTGTTGATAAGATCATCAAGTGGGGAAGTTTAAAACATAGGCTACATTGTGATTTGATTATTATTAACTAAAAAAATATTAAAAAATAAAAAAAGTATTCAGCCTTAATGACAAGGATCTTATGCTCTTTGTAGCTCCTTACCATTATGAAGCATAATTCTATGCACATTACAGGATCGGGAAGCACATACAGCCAGGCGCATAAATAATATTTTGACACAAAAGGAAATAAAGCTGAAAATTATTGCAATAAAAGCTTTAGCAAACATTTCCCAAAACCAGAAATGCCTGAATTCTTAATGCTATGTCTATAAGCCAGACCAAGGATGACAATGTACACAAGAAATTATAGTATTCCTAGCTACTAAAATGGATATGTCTTTGCTTTTTACATAAAATGATGATGTTCTCTAGCTATCTGTTGATTGATCACTTACAAAGATATTTTCTTCTGATTGGAATGCAGGCTGGTTTACTGTCAGCTGCAGAAAAGGGAGGAAGGATATCAATGGCAAAATGGTAACAACGAAAGGAGATGTGACCCTCACTAAAGGGAAGGCCCTCCATCCCCATACATGGGGCACTGTACCCTTAGGTGTTCAGGGCAAGGCCCATAGTGTATAAGGAGGCACACTCAGAACTAGTCATCTGGTTGACTTTGCCTTCTACTTAGTTAACCCTTTTACTGTGAGATATTATTGATATGAAGGTAAAATAGAGCAGTGTGGAGGTACAGCAACTCTAGCCATGCCTGCTTGGTGTATATCCTTCCATCTTATATAGGCTGGGGCTTCCACAGTAAGATTTCCCATTTTGTGTCAGCACTAGTCTTCATGGGGAAACAGGGGCTCCTTATGTACTCACTACTGACAACAGCAAAGTGAAGTTGATGGTAGTAAATAGGCAGGTGTATGTAGATAGATCGGAAAGATATCACAGAGGCAGGGGCATGGCTCCCAGTATGCTATGAACCTGGTTTGTTGCCTGCACGGAAGCAATCAGAATTAATCCACTTCATGTTGTTTTTGATGGTAAGCAACGTGAGCAGAGCCCTCAGTTTCTTAATTTGGGAATGTCATCTTGCAGCCCAGTATAAATGCCAGACAAAATTCAATACATTCTTTGAGAGCTGGTTTATAAAATATGCCGCGGCCACCTAGTTACAGCCAAGGTGAAAGGTGTACTGCTGTAATCATAGTATAAAAGCTGGGTAGATAGAAAATATAACAAGCCCCAAACTTATTGATCTGGGAGCACATGCCAAGGAATACGATGCAGTGCTCAGAAGTAAATGTTTTCCCCTGTCAGCCGTAGGCATAAAGCAAAAGGCTCATCCTTATCTGAGGCAAAGGTGCATGTCCACGAAGGTTTGAGAGGCAGGAGTGATTTGAGAATAATAGTTTGTGTAAAGGTTACGGACCATCACAAAACCTCCTGAATGAGTTGTTTCCTGTTGATTTCAGGGTATGAGGCCTGCTACCTGCTCTCCCTCTTTCTGGCTGTTTAGACATCACCCTCTAGTGGAAACTCTTCAAGCACATGGGTGCTAAACAGTAGATTGCCTTTCAGAGTTGTCTCATTTTAATTCCTAGCTGCGCGGAGAAGTAGCCCTATCTCCTGCTATAATTGTATTAGATGGAGAAATAACAGCCATAGTTCATACGAGTAGGCACCATTACTCCCTTCAAATTTCACTTTGCTTTTGCTACCACAGCAACTGCAGTCAGATTTTCATTAAAAAATCTATGGCTTGGCTTTCAGCTTGTCTTTGTATGATTTGGACAAATTCTCGTTAATGAACTGAATAAGGATATGTCCCCCCTTCTATGAATAAAGGTTCGATGTCTTGTTCACAGCATTTCTACCTCAAACCCAGCAGCCACCCTACCAGTTTTCCTGCGGGGTGAGCTTGGAAGCCCCCAACTACAGGGATAACTTGCTTTTTTATTAAATGGCTCATACCAAGTGACACTAAAGAGAAGTTGTATAAATCATAGCAGCTACAGTGCAGTATGACCAGGTGACCTTTCAGCGAGAGTTTATTTGTCTTAGAAAGCCAATGACATAGAGACTGGTGGCTTTGGGGAAGAAACCCTCTAAGTTTCATTTCCTAAGCCACTGCTTCCCTTGTGAAGAAGAAATCAACAGTGCTGGCTAGTCTGCAGCGTTAGTGTGCTAACTTCATGCCTGGAACCCAAGCCTTCAACACACATTTCTCAAGTGGATGAACAAATATTGAATGGATTATATGGCAAAGTTCTGGGCACAGTAAAAAGCCAACTGGTCTCTTTTAGTCTAGAAAAATATTCAAGGCTAGTGGAAGGGGGGGTGAACTGGACAGTTAAAATGGCAGATCCCTGTGTCTCCCCTTTGGGCCTAGGGCAAGAGGGTACATGTCTTAAGGTCTCATATGAATGACAAAGTGTTACTTGAAGTCAAAACATTCTCCCACAGCCAAGTGTTATTGAATTAGTCTTGAGGTTGTTGCTACTGGGAGGGGGCACTCAGGAGCTGGACTGTATAGAGGGAGGTCATTAGGCCACTGGAGCAGCGCTCTCCTGAACGGGACAATGGTTCCAAACTCATTCTTTTGATCCCTTCTCATTCTTTCGTTTTCCGAAAGTGTGGTGGATAGGCTTTGTTTGTTTGTTTGTTTTGTTTTGTTTTTGTTTGTTTTTCGAGACAGGGTTTCTCTGTTGTAACTCTTGTTGTCTTGGAACTTACTCTGTAGACCACGCTGACCTCAAACTCATAGAGATCCACTTGCCCCTCCCTCCTCTTGAGTGATGGGATTAAAGACCTGTGCTGCCACCACCTGGCTTTGTTTTGTTTTATCTTTTTCCTTTCATGTGTCATGATGTGTCACCTGGTCACAGGCTCAAAAGTGACAGGCTCAGCTGTTCCTAGACTGGCACATGCAGAGTGAGACAAGATAAGCCTTTTGTCTTTCTGAGCTGGTCATCTCGGGCACTTTGTTAGAGTGGCAGACAGCAAAGAGTCACCCTCCCTGTGACGCTAGAGGAACAAGGGCAGAGAACCAGTGTCCAGTACACCGTTGATGTACCACAAATGCTACTTCATATTGGCTTATTCAAGAGCACCTAAGGATTATTCTTTCACTTGCCAGGGGTAAACCCAAGACCCACTGTCAGACAAAATGTTGTCAAGAAAAGGAGGGTGACCTTCTCGTTGTGTTGAAGGGAGTGTGTATTATCAGGGTTAGGCCTCTTGGTTTACAGACAACACTGAGAATTCCAAACTGGATGAGCATCCTTTGGAACTCAGAGGCCATTTGCTCCTGACTAAACTGTTGTAAGGGGAACAAGGAGTCTTCCAAGTGCTTATTAGAATGTGTAGAAAAGCTCCTTGAATGCCTAATGTACTTAAACGGCATTTTAATGATTTAAGAGTAAATGAACCAGAAACCCACGGATTTAATTTCCCTTGAAATACATATACATTTAAAAATTAGGGAGGACATACTCACACAAAATATATTTGTGATTTGGGCACAGCCAGAATATTCTCAAAGTTAGCTGAGCCATGGTCCAGCAATCTGCAAATGCAGAGAATGGACCAGGCTTTCTACAGAGCTTCGCAGGGACTGTGGTGCAGGAAACCTGTTGTCTCTCCAGTTGTTCAGACATCAGGGCCTTCCTGTGTCTAACTCTGCTGCTGAAGCCATGAATAGGGACCTTGGGGTGTCATGATTTCTTAGACCACAAGGGCATAGTGTGACAGACTCAGAGAAGGCCCCTATTCATAATCCAGATATCCCAGAACCTAATGCAGCTGCAGGAACCTGGTGAGAGCTCCCTTGATTGGGCATCTGATTTCCCACAATATTGCCTGGGTCCACTGCTCACCCTGGGAAGATCTCCTTCATTCTGTGCTCACGCTTAGAGCCTTCATAAGCTCCACTTTCAAAATGGATTAAGTTTATTCCTGGTTAAAGGGCAGACATGCTATGGAGGTTGTGCCCCAAGGTTCTGTCTCTTTGATCCTCTTGCTTGTTTAGCCACAGCACCAAAGAGAGCAGACACCAGGCAGTTTTGAAGGAGGTGCTTCTACCTCATACTCTCCTCTGGTCCTGGTCCTTCCTCTAAGCTCACATCCTGTTTCTTTAGGATGCTTCTTTGATGACTTCAGACCACATGGGTATCTAGAGCCTAAAAAATCCCACAGTGCACCTCAGCTGTGACCCATCTAGACGAAAGTGCTGAGATCATTCAGAAGAATCCACACAACACAGGAACACCTAGACAATTAAGAGAGTGACTTTCATCTTGACAGAACTATGGTGTGCAGATTTTGTATTCACTCCCTCAATCATTTAATTCATTCATTAATTGTCTGTTGCTGCCTCAGTCACTTGAGAATAAAAGTCATTCTCTTCTTTCATCCAGCAGTAATAGAGTCTTTGCTCTGTGCCTGATAAAGCTGGGGAGGGAAAACTACAGAATAGTAAGCAATGGCCAATGCCTAGAAGGCCCTCACAATTAAATAGAATATTAAAATATTATAATATGCCAAATTGATAAACACCACCAACATAGGGTTACTGGGTCCTTATGTTCCCTACGTGGATTTATTTAATCTACAGAACAACCCCAAGAGTTGATTCAGTTAATATGAATGATGGGACTGGTATACAGAGATTAAATTACCTGCCCTGGCTTACACAACAAGTAATAGCAGAGCCAGGATTCAAAGTCAAGGATTTGTCCAGAGCTATGATATTATTTATTTTCAATTTAATGTGCTTATTTGTGGAGTATTTATGTGCTGTGTGTGTGGTATATCCACATGTGTAAGTGCGCATACGTGCCTCTGTGCCCACATCTAAAAGACAGAGGCCGACCTTGAGTATCCTGCTGAATTATCGCCTTTATTCCTTTTTATAGAGATGGTCTCTAGCTAAACCTGGAGCTAAACTAGCAGCCAAAAAATATCTGCTCCTCCTTGGTACTAGGGTTACAGGTATGTGGGGGACTACTTTTGGCTTTTTACATGGGTTCTGGGAATTTGAATTCAGGTCTTTATGTTTGCACAGCAAATGTCATTTCCCAAGTCCCCAGAGCTGTAATCTTAACAAAGTTCCACAGAGGTGAAAGGTTTAATGCTGCAACATTGGCACAGGTCATGGGAACGCAGAGGGATCAGTTGCCTCTGGTGTGAGTAGCCATGGAGACAGCAGGAGATTCACTGAGAATAGCCAGAATAGTGAGAACACGCAGTATGTGTAGGGACATGTGGTGTACATGGACTTCCTGACTCTGAGTCGAGCCCTGCACTTCAGCAAACCTTCTCCCTTGACAAGGAGAGTGTGTGGAATTGGAGCCTGACCTGATCAACTCAGGTACAAGGTAATTGGGACAGTCAGCCAAGAGTAATGCAGATGGAAAACAGATTAAACTCATTTGCAATTATCAGCTCTGTCTTCTTTGTGGGGGCGTGTTCACACTGCTCTGCAAGTCAGGCCAGAGTGTTGGTATTGTTTTGGATCACTACCCCAGCATCTTTTGTATGTTATCTAGAAGAGAAGTGTGTGATTAAAGGTAAATAAGCCTGCACTTTTATCCAGGATTTTGCTCTGCCTATTCTTAGTCAGAATAGTAAAATAGCAGTGGAAAGAAAGAGGAGCTAAAAGGAATTACACTAGGGGCTGGGGAGATAGTTCAATTAGTAAAGCATTTGCTTTGTAAGCCTGAAGACCTGAGCTAGAACACTAGAACGTTTGTTAAATAGCTGAACAAAGCAGCATGCACTTGTAAATCCACTGCTGGGAAAGCAGGAGCTAGTGGACCACTGGGACTCCCTGGCCATACAGTTTAGCCTATCCCTGGCCATACAGTTTAGCCTATTTGTCAAGTTCTAGACCAATGAGATCCCTGTATCAAAAGGATGGGTATCACTTAATGAATGATGCCTAAATTTGTTCTTTGGCCTTTGCATTCAAGTGTGTATACACACAAACACACACACACACACACACACAGGCACATATACAGAGAGAGAGAGAGAGAGACAGACAGACAGACAGACACAGACACGGAGACAACGAGAAACAGAGAGAGGAGACAGAGATCTAGATGAGGAGCTGAGAAAGAAAATGTTCTTCAGTAGAAGTGAAGGCTGTAGTGTCGGACACCCGGCCAGGGAGGATGCTCTGGTGCTAGGGTGCCCATTGCTTGCTTGCGTCTTCATCACACTGCTTCTTTGTTTGTTTCCCTCATCTTTAGTAATTCGATAATATAGCCCAAATTGCAGAGTTGCTGAGAAATGCAAAATAAATAATGTATGCAAACCCACAAGACGCGTGTTAAAGAATTATCAGTAAACACAATCCCATTTTCTTGTCTAACTCAGTCCAATTCCAAGCAAATCTAAAAGCTAGCTGCCTTCTAATTTGGGGGAAAAAAAAATTCTGACCAGACCACAGTCCATCTTGTTAAAGGCCCTCTCCGCGGGCTTACAATGTATTTGAGAGATTTTTTTTTTTTTTTTTTTGGAACATTTTTCTATCTTTCTTTCTCCGGCTATAAATGTGTCCATACTCATGTATTTTCTCATTCTTAAGGAAATTGCAGCTCAGCATTAGTGTTTCCCAGTTTTGCCTTCTGTACCCCAGCCATCTCTTTACCTAGCACCTCCAGGGTGGTCACATGCACTGTGGGGCTGTCAGTGCCCTGCTACAGACCAAAGACTCCCAATCCTGCGTGTCAGTATAGTCCTGTCCAGAATGGGTCACTCTGGTGCTGCATGCCCAGCTGCTCCCCGTCTTCGACCTCTTTGTTGGTTTCTCCTTCTCGGGGGTTATCTACCCCACACATGGTGATTCAACCAGAAATCTTTATTTTTTTGGCCATCCCTTTCCTTCCTGCCCTAACTATCTTTCATTCATTTTCTTCTTGCTCCACTTCTCAAGGGACTTGGAGATAATTCTCCCCCCAGGATATTAAGTTCACTTACCTCTATTACACTTTAAGAGAACACAAGGGAACAAGAAGCCATGGTCAGCAACTTCGATGAAAAGAAGTGAAAAATAATGCCAACTGTTGCAATGAGAATAATGGAGGACTTTGCTTGACTGCATCTGGCTGTTGAAAGGAATGCTCTAGGTCATTTTTGTAGTTCTTGGTGCACAACAGCAGCAGAGACACTGGGGCGGTGTTGTGGGACGTCCTTTTTGCCAAGAATGAGGTGTTTTGTGGTTGGAAAAAGGAAAGATTTGGTAGCAAAAGGCTTTCCAAAGGTCAGATGTTGGGAGCAGAAACAAATGAATGGAAACTGAGCATTGGGATGACAGGAGAGAGTGGTCTACGTGACTATACTCCAGGGTCTTGTTTGTCTGGAAGACAAGTATGAAAGAGCCAGTCCTCAATATTTTCATGTGGCCCTATATTAAAAGAAATGCTGTTTGGTGGTAGGAAGTAAGTGACATTGAGAGAAGAAAATTGGTGCCCTGAGAACAAAGTACCTGAGAAAGTCTAAAGAACAAAGCTGGGGTCGAGCTGACAGAGGGTTTGATGTAATTGATGGAAATATAAAATATGGTACAACATAGGAAAGCTGTGATGAATCACTTGACAGCCAGCCTTGGCACAAGCTGCCTTGCCTGAGAGTCAAAGGACTCCAGCGTTCAGGAGCAGTTCGGAAACCAGCAGACCTTTCAAGAATAAAGAGTGGTGCTGCAAACAGGGATCAGACCACTCACATTTGGTGTGGCCACGTTCATTCCTGCATCCTAGGAATTACTAAAGCCCCTTCACACGTATCAGTCCATCTTCTCATTACCCCAGAGGAAAGTAATTTTTTGATTTCATCAGCACAGCTCAACTTGGCACTGAGAAATCAAGCAACTTACCCAAAGTCACACAGCCACAGCATGATAGACTTTCCCTTGGATTCTCTGCAGAGTCTAATTTCTTACCATAAAAGAAACTGCAAGGTGATGAGTAAGTAATCCTAATCTGATTCTTTTCTAAAAATCACAGGGGAATAAATGACAGGCACAGGTGAGAGGAGCAAACAAAGGGATTATTCACCTTTGGTCTGCCAGTCGTCAGACCCCAAACGAAACTGTTTCTGGCTCTGGATGGAGGTTCTAGTGCTATCATCTCATACTTTGTTACTAAAATCTCTTATGTGCATGGTCGAACACACATTTGTTGGGCTTTCAAAGTGCTGGGATATAGAAATCAAATTTTAAAAATTCAAATTTCCACAGATACGCAGGCAAAATGTTTCTGTGACGAGTCTCAAGGGGGGTTGGAAGTGCAGTGTGACCCGGAGGAGGAAGAGGTGACTGCTCCCCAGTGGGGTCTGAGAATGCCTCTTGGAAAATGGAAAGTTAAGATTCATGTTAAATAAAAGAAGAAAAGCTCTGCGACTAATCTTGGGGCTGTGTTAGAGCAGTGAGATGACCACTTTGAAGGGAAGGATGCTGCATCTTAATTTGATATTTGGAAAGCAACAAATATCCAAATAATACCATTGCACCCCCAAATAAAAAGTAAGTAATCCTATTTTGCTGGCAGGATATGAAGATTAATGAACACTGGAATAATATTCTGTTTATAAAGTTCCAAAGACTGAAAGAAACACTGTAGAAAACAGAGTTCTCTTCAAAGAGGCGGAAGGAATATACACTATGAACCCTAGTCTTAGGACCAAGAGACAGCTATCAATATATTATTGTGTGTGTGTGTGTGTGTGAGTGTGGTGTGAATGAGATACATAGTTTTCTTTTCTTTTTATACTCAAGATACATTGCCTGTTTTGACAGAAATCCAGATTGATCCTGGTTCTGAGAAAAAACAAAAACCAAGCAGGGCGGTCCTGATAAGTTCACTAGGTCCATCAAATAAAAACACAGAATAACCAGTTCAAGCTAGGCTTAATGGAATGCATGGGACATTTAAAAAAGACTTGCAATTAATCTGAAATGCAAAAATGCAGGCTACCTGGGTGTTTTACATTTTACTTAATAGCTCAAGAAAGGATGGAAACCACAATCTTATATGACTAGAGGTAGGCAGGGAACTCTGGAACACAAAGGCCCTTCCTCTGAGAGGAGTCAAACCCTGGCTGAGGCTGAGTGGCCTTCCCTAGAAAGAGCAATGACTAGCCAGGTTCTGTGAGGCATGACAGGGTTGGTTGTAGAGGAGGAATGTGAACTCTGATTCTAGGCCTGAGATTCTGGTGTTACCAGTGAGTGGCTGAGGGAATCTGATCGATGAGATTGGCATTCTTCTGTTATGTCTTCATTTGACATGAGGAAATGACACATCTGCTCACTGTAAGGACCAAGCAGCAGGCAGACAGCGCTTAGGACTTGTCATTGTCTAACTGAACTAATAATTACAAACATGGAGAACATAATTACTTACAAATGAAGGCAGGCTAGCAATAGTTGAAGAGAAGAAGACTGTAGGGACTGATTAATCAATTAATTATGAAAAAATAGGCATTGAGTACCTACAATAGCTCTGAGATCAGCACGGCTGGCAAAGTCAGGTTCTCTTAGAACCTGCATAGCAGATGGAGAGAGTTATATAATTCTCAAGAAACCAAACAAGGTCCCTCCAGAGAGCAATATATTCTACAAAGCAAGTGAAATGTGGGAGGAAAAAAAAAAAAGGTAAGCAGTGGGTAGTGCTGATTCAAATTGTTCAGCCACACTCAGCGAGAGGAAGCTTTCTGCTGAGGGACAGTCCCTGCTGCATAGGTCTGGAGGCTGGATGGTCCAGGCAAAGCGAGTGCACCGGCCTCAGATGAAGTGCCTGTGACATGCTTGGGTAAAAGAAGAAGGATGAGGAGAGTGGCGGTGAGGAAGAAGGAGACAGAAGATGCTCTGAGACAAGAGGGCACTAGATGTGACTAGGAGCAGTGTGACTTCATCCAAAGCATCTCTGAAGGATCCCCGAGAGCTAGGTTTCAGTGAGGAGAATGGCTTGCTGGCATGTCATATTGGATGGATCCTTTAGAAGCTGTGGAGTGAAAAATGGAAGAGCAGAAGCTTAACAAAGCTACTTATTATATTCCAGGCCATATTTGTAGTTGGATTCAGATTGTGGCAATGGAGATGGAGGAGGACAGACGGATTCAGAATGCATTTGGAGAAAGAATCAAGAGGACTGCAAATGAGAGAGGGTGCTAGAAATGCAGGAATCAAAGCTAACTGCTGACCAATGCAGTTGATGTCATCATCTGAAGTGGAAGAAGACTGTGTGAAGAGTTAGTTGACATTGGTATCAGAGATAATGTATTCAGTTTGAACGCTGACATTTGAGTACGGCTGTGGATCTTGTTGTCATTTGGTTCTAGTGCTGGGATCAATCCGCCCCAGAGCCTCACACTTAGACAGGAAAGTGCTCTACACCGTAGGTTCGAAATGTCTATCAGATAACTAATTCTTGTATCAGGTAGTCAAATTAGAGGTCACATGGACATATGGAATATAAGATGTAACATTGGATATTCAAATACATGATGCAATTACATACACAGTATACACACACACACACACTCACACACACACACACACACACACTCACATTATGGAATGAACACATGTAGAATATTGGGAAATAGGGTTATATTCTTTTTCTTTTTTTTTCTGTTTTTTAATTGTATTTAGATGTCATCAAAACAGAAGTCACATTTAAAGATCACTGAGGAGACAGCAGGGGGCAAGAGACATGGGTATGAAAGGAGCAGGTGAAATCTGACTCCCTCATGTATGGCTTGAGTACATAGCCAGAGGTAGTCTTAGTGACCAAAAGAGAACTAGAGGTGGAGCCACAGTTTTCAAACAAAGGGGATTTGTTCAGGCATGCATGCAGTCAGACTGCCCTGTACTAAATGGACTAGACAATCTAAAACATAGATCAGAAGATGTTGTGACCTTTTAGGTAACCGGCCTGAGTAATGAGCTTGCAAATCAGGAGAGGCCAGTTTGAAGTGTGTGGATGGAGATTAGGCCATCTGCTCACTGAGATGGAGCATGGAATCCAAGGTTAATACTGAAAGGATGAAACAGCAAACATAGGCTCATTGTAGCTGGTTGTAGGCAGTAAGGTTGTGGGCTAGGACTGTAAGCGCTCCCCCAAAATAAAAATAATGAATTCCTGGAGCAGATATATAATCAAAAAGGAGCTAAAGTGCCGGGAAGGCTTCGGATGGGGACTCACTTGCTAAAACAGAAGAACCCAATTCAGTGGTTAGACTAGAAGGCGCAGTGAGAAACAGAATTGTGCTACATGAATTATCCTCTTAGTTCCCATGATTGAAAACAAGTGCTTAACGTAAAGCTAGTTCCAGACAGCAAAGTGAAAAGGAGTTTGCCAGCATCGGGCATGAGTTCCTCAAAACTGTCCTGAACCATATGGACCGTAGGCTGGGTGCTCTGGCCCGGATGATGGAGACCCCAGCAGAAGTGAAGCCATTTACAGATAAAGGCCAAGTTGGAGATGAGGTATTCAGGGAGCAGAGCAGCCACATAGCTCATTGTTTCACTTATGAGTCAGTCATCTAAATGTCCATTTTCCACCTGTCTGCCTTCCCTGTTCTGTTGCTATGAGAGCAATTGAGGAAGGTACTTCCAGGTGGGCCATTATCTCTGCCTTCTGTTATCCTGTCAGATAGGCGTCTTGATGCTTTGCTCGCCTTCTTTTCCAAAAGGCTCTTATCTTGCCACTCCTAATAGCTATTATTTACCTAGATCTTCTCCACGGTCTTAAAGTCCAACCAGTGACCCCTGAAGGGCAAGAGCAGGCCCATTGGTCTCCTTTCCACTGGCATTCTCCCATAACTCACGATATCAGAATAGCCTGTCACTTTCGGTACTTTTAGTTTTTCAAATCTCATGTTTCATTTCCCTCTGGATGCCAGGGAGATGAGGAAAATGCTGTAGAAGAGAGGAAAGATCAATATCCCACAGGAGGCCCCAGACCTGACTGTTTGCTCTTGTGTCTGATGCTGGATTGTCTAGGGAGAATTTCATAGCCAAGATCTAAGACTGCTTGTCTTTCCCCCCACAAAGTTTCATGGAAGAATTCTTCTGAATATCTGGTCTCCTAGGAGAAGAGGCCAAAGCACTCAAAGTTCTCCTTAACACTGAAATCCTCAAAATATGTCAAAGAAATAGCAAAGAACAGGCACCTAGAAGAATCTTTGCTCTTTTCTCAGTGTGTAAGAGCAACCCCAGGGAGAGAGGGGATGAAGGTGTGACGCCGAGGAGATGTCCAGGGGCTACGGACTCTGACTATAATGCACCTGGCTTAGACATTGCCTCCTGGAAAATTCATGGAAATTGATTTAATGTTAGTCTCCTTCCGCAAAACTAGTCATGGTGGCCTCTGATTTGAATGCATAGCAGAAGGCTCTTGTATGGAAGTAGCACATAAATGCCAATGCTTTGAACTCCTTTGGAAGATTTTCTCTTCTTTAATTTGAAGTACTCTTTAAATTACTTTAAAAATTCTTCTCTACTGGAATTGGCTTTGAAGAAACATTCATTTATTCAGCAAGTGTGGTGCCAGTGCCCTACTCCTCCATCTAGGGAAGGGGCTGGAGATCTAAGAGCAATTAACATGAATGACTGAGTCATGGAAATGGTGGACCAGTACTCAAAAACAAAGGCTTATTTACAATGTAATATGGTAAATGCTATGGAGTGAAGAAGGCAAGACGTAATGGCTTGCTCAGAAGAAAAGCACGGAGCACTAAATGTTGGTTGCTAGGTGAGACCTGAAGGGATAAAGAGTGGGAATAAGAAAAGGTGGAGTGTTTCAAGCAGAAAACTAGATGGCACAGGCTCTAAGGAGAGAGCGCATGGCATGGTGGGGGAGTAAAGGAAGCGTGAATGGCTGGGAGACTTTTCTGGGCTACTGGGCACCTGGGCTTGCCGTGGGAGGTACTCAGTAGTTGCGAAAGAGGTAGGCAGAGCAGATCTGGGTGAGGAGACAAACAGTTCAATGTTTTAAACTCAGATTTTTGAGGTTTCTCTATCTGATGGGTAGTGTTTGGCTCAAAACCACAGATCTGGCCAAGTAGTACAAATAAATCAATGCAATACTAACAGACATTTTCCAAATACTTGGGAAATGCCATACATTGTGTTAAAAATATTTAGTACATTATTCCATTTAACTTTAGTAACTATTTAGAGATGAGAAAAAACTAATTTTAGCCTAAGATACAGGCTTGAAAATGATAACATTAAAATTTTTTTTTTGATGAAGAGTTCCATAGGTTGATAACCAAACATCATTATACAAACATTATACAATTCTGAACTGTTATTAATATTCATGAACCTTGACTTTCCTTTTCATCATATTTTCAAGTAATATTAGCCATATTAATGCCCATGCTTAAAAATCGCTTGAACTGGGCTGGGGTGATAGGTCAGTTAATAAAGTACTTGCCTTGCAAGCCTGAGGCCTGGAGTCCAATCCCCAGAAACCATATCAAAAAGCAAAGGAGCCAGGTATTACAATCCTAGATCTTGGATGGCAGATGCTGGGACCCTGTGGCCAGCCAGCCTTACCCACTTAACAAGTTCTAGGAGAATGAGAGATCTTGTCTCAAAAATCAAAATGAATATCACTGAAGAATGACATCTAACTTTGACCCCTAATCTCCACATGAACACTCACACACATACACACATCCACAGCTGACAAAACTGCCTACAGTACTTAATACATTTAACAACAACCATATGATCTTCCAAGTTGGTAACTGCATCCATATTTGCCCAAAGTTAGATTCGACTTTGAATCACTTACCAGAATTGCTACATCAATAATCATAGGGTATTCCTTTGATATAATACATTTAATACCTGTCTTTCCCACAGAGCATAAAACCCTTGCAGACTGAGACTCCTGCTATGAAATTACAGACAGGAATACCAGACCTTGGATGCAAGACTTAGTAACAACTTAAAAGTTAAAAAAAAAAAAAAGTAACAGACAAAGATGGGCGTCCATCTGAACTCAGTTATCCTGAATGAGCAGAAAAACAATCTAGCAATGTTTTCCCATAAAGGAACTTTCTAGTAGCAAATTATTTCCACAAGACATGAAGTCACCAACATTCAAACCATGTCATCTTACAAATCACCCCATGTGCCTCTCATCACAGAGATTAGCAGTAACCAAGGCAGGGCAGATACCTCCCAACAGGTAACAAGTAGCAGTGAGCCCATTTACTTGGATCCTGTTAATGTTTAAGAACTTCTAAGAAGCCATACTTTTAAAACAGTAGAAATATACACATAAGTGTGTGTATGGATGTGTATGTATATATGTGTGTGTGAGAATGTGTGTGTGTGTGTGTGTGTGTGTATGTATGTATATATATATACTTCACCATCTCAGCAATCACAGGAACAGAACAGAGCCTAAAGATGCAGACACTGAGTTTATGAGGCAAATAATGAAGTTGACAGATGAGTCGTCATTCTGAGGGTGGGAATGAAGATTGGACCAGGGGCGGCCAGCACTGTAGCCCCTTTCTCTTCCATCCATCCTCCAAGGATCCCTAGTCAGCCAATGCACTGAGACGCTGACATAAATCAGGGGCAACAACAGATGAGAGGGAAGAAACGGCTGGGCAGATGCGGTGCTGCAGCCATCAATCAGGAACTAATTCAATCCTGTGAGATGCCTCGTTTGATTAATTTATGTCAGCGTTTTCTATGTTGTCAGAACCAGTCCCCTGTGGCTTCCCTTCCTTTCTTTTCTCCACTTTCCCTAGCACAAAGGAATGTTCCCCTTTCCCATAGTGACAAGAAGGAATTGGAACCTCAGAGCAGATTTTCCAAGGCTGACCGTTAGTGCCATTTCCCGCCAAACTTACAGAAAGGAAAAAGAGACGACAGGCCATTTCAATAAACCCAGGCTCCAGCTCAGGACAGTGACCTTCGATCTGCTCCAGAGTACCAGTTCTTGTACTTGATAATAATAAAAAGTGACCAAACTTCTACCCCCTCTGTAGAAGACCTAATGGTGTTCTTAGGGGCAATAAAATCATAACGCAGTATTTAGTAACCATGATGGAAAAGGTGAACAAAATCTTTGCCATTTATAGAACAACACAGGTACTCAATGGTGCACGATAGTTGCTACTCCATGTAGAAAATGTCTGCACTCATCTGCATGGGAACATATTCATAAATCTTGTGCAGTCTATAAGAGGAGCAGGGCTAAACCTTTGAGTGTGTTTCTGGGGCATACTTTCTGGAAAAAAAAGAAGAAAATTTAGACAGATATATGTCTAAATATATTTCCAATTCTCTATACAACTATATCTTAGTCTATTAATATCTATATCCTAATTTTTCTAATCTTTTTGTGACTAGTATATATTCCTCCCACCATATAGGCAGAAACACTTAAGTATCCTCTATGTAATCATGGAAACAGAATTACAACTCTATTGTGAGCTTTCTAACATTTTTAAAGATTCACTCAATATTACAGGATCCATCTGAGTAGATGTAGAAAGGAGACTATGCTATATTTGAGAGGACCGTGGTCTCTGTGGGTAGACAGATGAAGGCCACAGCTCGATTCAAATGGAAGAGACACTGAACAGAAAGGATGTGGCCGAGGAAGGACTGATGTACTAGGCATCCTCTGTAGGGCTTTCTATTTTCAGGAGCTGGTGGTCAAGTCCTCTCCAACCCGACAGGCTGTCTCCTCTATTGCTTATTTATTCTTGTTATTAACGATGTTTAGACCTTACTTTCTTAGGTTGAGGTTTACAAGTATAACGGAAAGGGAACAAAAGAAAAAAGCTCAGACCAAAGATGTTTTCCATTATGGACTGCGATCCATGACAGGCAACATCTATCAAGAACACAGTTTCTCTGTTCACACATTTAATTAGGAAACCTGAAATTGAAAGGAAAGGACAGGAAAGGACGAAGAGCCCTGTAAGAAAATCCTGTAATTCACTGACATTTTGTTTTTATTTTTATTTTTTATCTTAGGACCATCTGAATTGAAAGCATCTCTGAGTGATCAGCACAGCTGTAACTAACACACTCAGCACAGGTTTACACAGGGTATGTAGACACACCGGGGAATCTAAGTTTCACTTTCCTTTGTGGGTGAATGCTGAGAAGCATGGTAAACAGCAAGTGGGAATGTACACTTTAGACCTATAGATTGGGAACCATGGTATTAGTTCCATAAAGATAGGACCTTGGGATTATAAAAATGTTCAATTAACCTAGAACAGTTCTGAGAGGAGCTGAAGGATTATGGGAGAATAGTGTTTCTCAAATCTGATTGTGAAACATCCTAAGAATACCAACCTCCTGGGCCACTGTTAAGTAGAATCTTAGGAGCGCAGCTTCAGCATCCGTGCTAGAGAAGGGTTCTCCACATTATTCTGTGTTTACCCAGGTGGGGCAAACACTGAATTTCATGCACTTATTACTATTCCAAGAACAAAGCACAGACTCGACAGTGGAAGTTGCAGAAAGCCAAGTGTTAGCTGGGAAAAGCAAGTACTTTTAATCTAGTCAGTGGAAGCTGAAGCTGTGTAAGCCTGGAGGACTGCACTTTATGAAGTAATGAGGCTCCATCAGAAAAGGAGGGCAGTGTACTAGATTCTAGCCTGTTTATATTTGTGGCGCCATTTCAACACAAAATTCGCAAAAACATGGGGAAAGTTAACAATGATAACACCAATAGCAATCACACCATCTCTATGGGTGTCTAAAAATAAGTTGCGTTCTCTACAAGAGTACCATAGCTGTCCCAACACCCCCTTGGATACCTAAACAGAGCTATGTAGCACTCCTATTCTACAACCTATTTGCTTACATGGCTGTATGGTGAAATCCTTGACCATTCCCAGGATATCCGACTTGTTCCTCTTTCAACCCCATATTGCACAACACCTTCAGGGCCATGTTCCACTGTCAGGCATCATTTGTGTAATAGTTTTGTAAAAAAATGATGTTGCTGTGAATGGGCTCAAGGCAAGCTGCTGCTGCTGCTGCTGCTGCTGTGTGTGTGTGTGTGTGTGTGTGTGTGTATGTGTGTACCTGTGGGAGGCCACTGATCTAAGCAGGAGTTGGATACAAGCCTAATGGAGATCAGCACTGCCATAGGAAATGAGGCTGGGTGACCGTGAAGGCCTTTTTAAGATTCTGTAATTCAAAGAAGGAAATGAAGATGGCTGTAAATTGTGGCAGAGCCCCAAGGAAATCAGTAATCTTGAATCACTAATGCTAATTTATGATTTTGGGCAGGTTGTTTGAACTTTATTAAGCTTAGTTAAATCCAGTGAAATGAGTGAGGAAATAAATAAACAAGTCAAAATCCCGTTTCCCTCTCAATAGAAAGAATTGCATCAGTGCCTAGATTTCCCACGGAGAGTTCCAGAATCTAATTATTGGAGTAGCAAAGAAAATACGCACATGACTCCAGATCCTTTCTCCACCATCCCTGTTATTAGATTGTTCCCAAGAGTAGAGCATCTCAGAAATGACCATGGAAATCTCTACCACGGGATGCTCTACACTGAAGCCCACAGGTCCAGTTGCTCCAGGAATCTTATGAAGCTGGTGACTCATGCTCATCAATGTGACTCCAAACTTTGACAAGAAAGGAATAAAGCACATATCCAAATCCAGCTGCTGCACACTTGCATTTGTTTGCTAAGAACAGAGAAAAGAATGGAGGCTGGCGTGACGGTGGAGGCCACGTGAGCATTTTCAGGATGTATCTGTTCTTTTGAAGATATCCAGAAAGAAAGAGAGGCTAAGATTTGAGGCAGACTTATTTTGTCTTTGTTGATAAGTGCATTCTAGGCTCTATTTTGATCAGACAACTGATTTTTATCTCCAAGAATAGGTGATAATAGGTGAACAAATTCATTAGTTTTTTTAAAGTCAGGAGCCCTTAGAAGTATAAATGTGATATCAATAAACTAAGACCATGAAATGTCCTTAAGCCTCTTTGGCCTCAGCTACACAATGGGATCCACACCTTAGGCTGTACTGACCATGTCAAGGAATTGATTTTTTTTGAGGCACAGTCTGTCTGCTTCATCTGCCAGGAAGGTAAGAGGTTGAAGACACTATTGTTTGTTGATGTTCAGGTAGGAAGACAACTGCATGCCCTTCTCTGTCTAGAAGACTGACATGGTTGACAACGACCCTCCTGTGCAGTCTGACCAGGCCTCTGGGGCCTCTGCAACCAAGGGCATTGTTCTTTCAACATGTAAATATATACTAGACTCTTTGAGGAAGCAAAGTGCAGAGGAGAAAAGGGTGCTTTCCATCTTCTGGAATCCTATGGCCGGGTGAAGTTAAGACCTAGTTCCCTGTAAATAAAGGAAAAGATGGAAAGAAATAACACCCTGGGATAGAGGCAAGAATGCAGCAGCAGCATTGACACGCCCAGGACAGAGGGCACCCTGGCTCTGAATCCAGTGTTCATGGAAGCAGGGCGGACAGAAGTGGTCAAAGTTTCCAGAGCAAGATCAGTTTATAAGTATATTCAACTGAGGTAACTCTTCCATAGAATCCTTAATTAATAACTTGGGGGAATTTAATAAGCATAATTGAGTGAATTATTGCTCACATTCAAAGACAAGAAGACTAATTTAAGCATGCAGAGATGATACAAACACATGTTCTGTATGCTGCTGTTTTAAAGAAAAATGAAATTTCAAATTGTTTCTCTTTACTGTTTCTAAGGAGAGGGCAATGCTGATCTAATTCCTCTTGACAAGACTTAGTACATGGTCTCACATGGCTGTCTAATCTTCCCCTTCCACTTTTCCTCCAGGCCACGCCCATTCCACTTGATATTCTCCTTGACCTCAGACTCTAGGACCTTTGATGTTCTACATGTGAAAGCCTAAATTGAAGACACACACACACACACACACACACACACACACACACAGAGAGAGAGAGAGAGAGAGAGAGAGAGAGAGAGAGAGAGAGAATGTCATGAAGACTATGCTCTGAATCAGTTATCGTAAAACTAACCTCTGGGATTTCTCTCCCTCCTCTTCCACCTTCCTCCTTCTTCCTTTTTCATGTCTTTCCTTCCTCCCAGAAATGCCTCCTTACAGATGGATGTCAGCTGCCAAAGTTGCACACAGATCCCTTTCAGAGCTGCCCCATGTCCCCCAAGTCCTCAATTTGGCGAAAGCATGATTGGCAAAAAGCTGTCATCAGACGTATTACTAATCCATGTGCTCACATGTATGGTGAGGATTTGCATACATTGGACATATTTCACACTCTTTACTGGCCTTTTCACAAAGCTCCATCTTCAGAAGCCAATAGCCTGATGCTGATCCCTCAGCAAAGTAATTGGAAGGCTGCCCTGATACTGCACCCCCCTTCTTAGCTGGCATAGTGCTGTTTCTTACAGGATTGCCTTCCAAGGGCCAACTCCTCAGTCTGATATGCCTTCACAAGAGCTACTCGTGGCCTGGAAAAGAAAGAGGTTTTCACAGTTGAGAATTCCCAGCGATGTCTGTTTGAACAATGTTGCCATTGCTCCTCAAATTTCTGCTTTATGTGTTTAATACCTGGAAGTTTTCAAGGCAAAATGTGAAACCCTCTCTAAAGTCAAATAATGTCGCTAAGCTGAGATGATGGTGCATCTTCAGTGCCTCACAAAGGAACCTCACATAGCGGGGGTAAAAGGAGGCTTCCTCTGCAGTCTGTGATGTGCTAACCTTCTGAGAGAGGGCTAGTCTCCTGTAGTGGAAACCCATTCTAAAAATGGTACCAAAAGATTAGCCATTCCACTGACTTATTATTTTTATGCTAGAAAAACACCTCAACCTTTTTTCGAAACGTAAAGAAGGGATGCTGCAGTGTAATTTGTGTGTTTATCTAAGCTGAACAGATCACCTATTCTCCCTTATTAATACCAACCGAAGGCTAATGCAGTTGCCAGCTGACTGACAGGCATGCCCTCTGAGGATAACATAACAGGAAAGAAAAGAAGAGACAATACTATCCCTCAAGAAGCCAGCCAACTGGATACTAAACTTAGGAAATGTCTACTTTATCCTACCTCTAAAAGACTGCCTTAATCTCTAGTAAGAATTGTGGGTACAGGGCATGCTGAGGGTATAGCTCAGCCAGTAAGTGCTTGCCTTGCAAGCATGAGGACTTGAGTTCCATTCCTAGAATTCATGTGAAGAAAAATGGCCTGATGTGTGTGGTGGCACACTTGCAATCCCAGTACTGAGGAGGTATTGAAAGGCAGAGATCCTGGGGATTCCGGCCAGGTAGCCTAGCTTACTAAGACAGTAAGAGACTGCACCTCTCTTTAAAAATAAAAGGAAGTAGATGGTGCCTGAGGAATGGCACCTGAGTTGTCCTTTGATCTCCATACACACATGCACACACACACTCACTCACACACACACACACTCACACACACACACACGCACACCACACAGCACAGAATATCAAGTGCCAGGGATTTCTTAGAGATTCCAAGTGTGATAACCATTCCAACACTCCTTAGAAAATGATAAAGTTCCACTGTGTCAAAGGGAGTTCCCTTAAAAAAGGAAAGAATGGCATGACAAGCCGATTAAGTGGTTACAAACAGAGCTGGCCAGCACAGGTCTGCTACAGAATATGAAGAAAGTTGGTGACAGGAGGTGAAGATAAAGGAGGGACAGGGAAGAGTAATGGTCCCAGATGCCTGTTCTTTCGAAGAAGAAAGAAAATTTTCTTCAACAAACCACCTGCCAGTACGACACCCACACCCACCCACACATCAGTAGTTCTGGCCCATGAACAGCGAAGGTGAGGATGTAAGTGTGCCAGGGAGATTGCTGGTGTGCAGACTTTGTTGGGAATGCCATGTGAGGTCATTTGGAACCATTGTTAGCTCAAAAATGAAATCCATTAACATAACTTCCTGTAGATCTAAACCTTTATAACCTTTATTATAAATACCTATAGGAAGAAAATTTTCATGAATCCTAATCTATTGGAAATTCTAGGTGGATATGAAGCTCAAAAAAAATAAAAATAAGAGAAAGAAAGAAAGAAAGAAAGAAAGAAAGAAAGAAAGAAAGAAAGAAAGAAAGAAAGAAAGAAAGAAAGAAAGAAAGAAACGAAAGTCTATTGGACTGAGCCAAAAGTGAATAAGGGAAAAGCCAGAAAGACATTTCTGACTGTGTCCCCCCATCTACCCATGCTATAAAATTATAGTGTGCTGAACAGGACAAACATTCACTCTGCCAAAGAGAATTCGAGACCTGAAGAATTTCCCAAAGAAAATGCATCTGGCTCATGGCGGAAATGCAAGTTTGAGAATAAGATCCCACAGGAATATTGAACTTTCCCCTCATCACTGCAAAATATGGTCTAACCACTGTGAGCTAAGTCCAGCTCCCATGAAAAGCTCCTTAGAACTTCACTTGTTTATTGGGAGTGTGCTGCACTGACAAGATTACACTTAGAATTTTGGCAGCATGCTTATTACATGAGAGACAGGGTCATGTTATTTTAAGAGATACAAATAATTAAAAGGCTTGAGTATTTGCCTCCAAGATACTCGTACTAGTTGTGGAGATACTAGACAAACGTTCAAATTACATAAATAGAATTCAAAGGCAGTGTGATCTAGTGCCAAAAAGAACCTAGGAAAACTCATGCCCTACAGAGGAAATGAAACCATGCAGAGCTCTGAGGAGCATCAGAATGCTTCTGCACTGGCATTCTAAAGAAATGCCTTGGTTTTCAATTACAAGCGCCTCCTCTCAGTCATTGAGATATGATTAACTGGTTCTCATCTGAGACCCACTTATTCATGCAGTGCAAGCCCATCATCACGCCTGATTAAATTCAGGGTAGTTATCAAGCTCACCAGAAATGATCTGATATTGTACGTGTAAGGTAAAGTAACTGGACCTCTGCAGATGATCCCGACCCTCAAGAAGAAGCCAGAAGGACAGATGCTCCTCCGTCTGGTTAAAGGGTACCAAGAATCCACAGTCTGAGACTCAGTCACTCACCTATCTGTCGGCCTACTCAGTGATGAGAAGCTGTCAGTGTGGGGGAGATAAAGTGATGCATGTGATGGAAAATGGAAAACAGTGATGGCCATGGTGGCGGAGGATAGGAAAGTATGATGTTCAAGGCCAGAGGAAGAAGAGTTGGCACCTCAAGAGTTGGTATCTCATGAGGTGGGATGAGGCTTTCTGAGGGGAGCTGGCCATTTTGTGTTCAGCCTTGAAGGAAGGGCAGGTCATGAATGTGATACACCTGGCTGAAGAAGATGGATTCCACTAGGAGAGACAAAGGTGAGTAGCCATGCTGGCTTGGGGAAAGACTGGGCACGACAGAAGAATATCTGTTCTGCATTTTCATTATGCACACATAAAATCACCATCGGCAGATCTATAAAAGCCAGGTCCATTAAATTAACTATCTAGTTAAAGTCATTAAGACAGGGAACTCTACTTCAGTTCAGATCTCCGGTAGCAGATAGGCAGCCACTCACAGAATTCATACTGATTTGTAGCTGCAAAGTTTCAGCAAATATGTTTTTAACCAAATGTGTTTTAGCATACGATGATGGCATTGCCCAGGGAAAATGGGAAAGTTTTCCGTGGCACATACTTATCCCACTGGCAAATAGGAAGGATTTCCTATAGCATATTCTCATGCCTTATCCTAAAGGGCTCCTTCCTCGATATGGCTTCTTTTCATTCCCTTGGGACTCTAAGAGAAGGATGAGCCTATCCTCCCATTGAGTAATTTTGTCTGATAGCCATCTCAGTTCCCCCTCCCCATCATAACTTCACCATAGTTCATTGCACAAAAATTTTAGAAACTTTTATGAAATCAATACAGCTTTAAACCTCAAAAAATTGTTGGGCACAGAGATGCCAAATGTAAGAAATACAGCATCTAGATGATAAATACACTTTACAAAGAGTGTCAATCTATCAATCACTAGATTAGCCCTAAAACACCTTAAGAAAGGCAAGAACTGACACCCATAATCAGAGTTCATTCTCCAATTACATTAGGATAATCATTGTCCCGGCCCATTTGTGTTTGTATAAGATTATTTCATTTCCCACACTAAAAGGCCTTTTATTACCAACCATCAACACTGTAATAGCAGTCCTAAATGTGAAGAAAGCCACTTAAATTAATACAGCTTTCTGACTTTATTTCACTATGTCAGCGGGGCCGCTCTGGGAGCTGCTGCGTGAAGCAGCCAGTCTCGGGAAAGGAGAGCGCCTTGCACAGCAGAACCATGGGGACGGCATGGGCAATCTGGCAGTGGAGCAATCAGAACAATAGTGCTTAGTGAACAACCCAGAAGGTGAGACCTGCTAAAGAAGCTCAGTGTGGCAGAGCAAGGCGGGGAACTGATGGAGTGAAGAACGAGAATGAAGTAAAAAAAAGCATGCTTTCGGAATAAAAACAAAGTACCACTTGGGTGTGTTAGCACACACTGGAAAATGGAGGCAGGAGGATCAGGGGTTCAAGGCTACCATCAACTATATAGTGCATTTGAGGCCGGTCTGGACCACATTTAGAGAGCTACTCTCTAAATGAAATAACATGAAACAAAACAGCTCCTCCTCCCCTCAACAATGGCTTTCTGTTGTCATGGCATCATTGCTTGGGGAGATCTTGAGGAGCTCATCCTTACCTCTATTCCTATTTTTTCTGAGCCTAGTTTACATAATGTAGCTGATACAGAAATTTAATACAGGTGGCCTGTGAACTCCTTCCTCCTCTCTCTCTCTGTGTGGTATGGTGTGGTGTGCGTGTATGTGTGTGTGTGTTCATTAGTACCTATTACAGCTTGTGTGGACATCAGAGGATAACCTTGAGCATTCCTTCTTACCTTCTGCCTTGCATATCACAGGGTCTTTAGTCACTCATGCTGAACTTAATGTGCCAGTATGGTTGATCTGCTTGTTTCTGGGTACTAACTAGAAGTTCAGGGATTAAAGATGCTTACACTGCTGTGACTAGCTTTTCCATAGCCCTGGTAAGCTGGTTCTAGACCAGATTCTTAGGAAGCCCAGACTATTTTGTAGCCTTGACTGGCCTGGAACTCCATATGTATATCATGCTGGCCTCAAATGCTCAAAGATCTTCCTGCCTCTGCCTCTTGAGTGCTGGGATTAAAGATGTGAGTCACCATAACTGGATCAGGGGATCTGAACTCAGATTGTCAGTTTTCTTGTGTGGCAGGGATTTACCCTCTGGGCCTTCTCCCTAGGCCGTGAACATGAAGAAGTCAAGCTTGTGCCTACCTAGATGCTTCATCTGTGTGGCCTAGTGTTCATGGTACTGGAAGGTAAACTGTACATTACCAAAGGAGAAACATAAACACCAATCCAGCTTCAATCCCTTCAATCTACAATGGTGTCCTGCTTGGAAGATATGCTACTGTTACAGCAGCACGATGCCTATAGGAGTGACCAACCAATATCTTATTTGACTGAAGTCCCTCTCCATGAGATGGAACCCAGACCTGACACTGCTTGGGTGACCAAGAGCCTGAGACTGGATAGCCCAGAGACCTAGAGAAAAGCCAAATACTACTGATCTACTAAAGGAACATAGTCATAATAGAACTCCTAATGATGGTCTGCTATACTCATAGATCAGTGCCTTGCTCGGCCATCATCAGAGAAGCTCCATCCTGAAGCAAAGAGACCCAAAGCCAGAAAATATGCAGAGTGTGAGAGACCTTGGAACACTGAAGCCCTAAATGGGATTTCTCTACCAAATCTCTTCCTTCAGGAACTCTGTGGAAGAGGAGGCAAAAAAGAATGTCTGAGCCAAAGGGGATGGAGGACACCAGGAAGGAAACAAGGAAACAGGGCCTTCCAAACACAACAGGACTTACAAGCATATGAACTCACAGAGACTGAAGTAGCGTGCACAGGGCCTGGATGGGTCTGCAACACATGTGATTGTGTTGATGATGCAACACATGTGATTGGAAGCTAAAAGGATAAGTGGAGACACATACTCCCCTTACCTAACTAATTGGAGATAACCCAGAAGTTAGCTCTAATTTATAATCACTTCCAAATGATAATTTAGTTTTCTCTAAGGAGATTTTACTGAGAAAATAAACTACACTTAAAGGTAGACTACACGCCCAACAAGAGATGGCCAAAGAAAACAAACTCAAGGGCATAACTGGAGGTTTCTTGTCTCACAATGTCCGTCCTTCCTTCCTTCCTCCCTCCCTCCCTCCCTCCTTCCTTCCTTCCTTTTCTTTTTTATTTTGACTTTAAAAATTTTATCTTTTAAAAATTTTTATCTTTAATTTTATTTTCTTCTCCTTTTTTACACAAGAGATCTTTTGCATATATATTATAGCTTTCAGTTTTGTGTTTTTATGTGATTTCTGACTGGGTTTATGCATCTGTGTCTGTTTCTAGTGCCTTTTCTTGGCCTCTTTTCCTTCAGTTTGTTTTGTCCTATTTCAACATGTTTGCTTTTGTTTTAACTTTTTACATGTTATTTTATTATATTATTATCCCTTAGAAACCTGTTTGTTTTCTAGTGAGGGACAGAAAGGGGATTCATCTGGATGAGAGAGGAGGTAGGGTAGAACAGGGAGGAGTATAGAGAAGAAAAACCATAATCAGTATATATTATGTTTTAAAAATATATTTTCAATGAGAAAAAACCTGCTGCATATATTAAATTAAAGACTACAGTATATTATATATGAACTATTTATGTCTATATGTATACAAATATATATTTCTTATAGTGGAACAAATCGTGTGTGTGTGTGTGTGTGTGTGTGTGTATGTGTATTTATAGTGGAATAAATCAAGGTAGCTACACTTTCACATATTTACTTATTTCTTTCTCTATGTTAAGAGTAACTTTAATTTAGCAAAACTCTCTAAATCCAGTACATAATCCACATGTCATACACAAGACTCTTACATTTGTTTATCATACGTATTTGACACCTTGTATCATTTCATTTAAATCTTCCCATTTCTTTCCCCACTGTTCTTCTGTCTGTTACATGTATATTTTGATTTTTTGTTTCTTTAGATTCCAAAGATAAAAAAGATAATAGAATAGTTATCTGTGTCTGGCTTCTTACATTAAGCAAAATGTTCTATATAACTATCTGCATTGTAGCAAGTGGTAGGGTCCTTTTAAAGTCTGAATAATATGAATAATATTGTATATACACACACAAACACAATATCTTACAGTTATTCATTTATATATACACTGACAGGTACTCAGATTATGTCTGTTTCTTGGCTATTGTGAATCATGCAATGATGACCATGGAGTGCAGACACCATTATGAACTGATGATCTCATCTAACTGAACTAGAGATTAGGCATTATACAGTAGCTCTTTGTTTCATTAAAATCCTCTAGACTATTTTCCATAGACTCATGACTCCAAAAGGCACATAATAGATAGGATAACAAAAAGTAGTTTTGCCCTTCAGTTCTCAGAAAACACACAAAGGCAGTAAACTTCCAAAACATATACCTGTTCTAATGATAACAGAACTGTGGTTCTGGACATTGTCAGCCTACTGAGGGCTGCACACTTAAGACTAAAACCTGGAATATAGCTTTGATTCTCTGGTTATTTCAGTTCAGGTTGCAACAGATATGATCCAGCTTGATCATTTAGCTTACTCATTGGACTTGGCTTTCAATGGTATTTAATTGCTTCTTAAAAGTGATCTGACTCCAAAGGGAAAGGGCTGACGTGTTACCTTTTACCATAGCATTAGGCTTCAGAATGGGTGTGTAGTCCTAAACTTTTTTCTGAAAATCCATATACTAAACAGAGTAGAAGCAAACTGGCCTTCTAGAGTGCAGTGTTTAAGTGGGTGTCATTTGCTTGCTTGGATCAACGTAGGATGATGATTCAATTGCAAATATCAGTTCTATGATCTAGCAATGGAGGGCAACTGAAATTCAGGACTATTGCCTGTTTCAGGTGGCCTCTGAAATAGCTGTTCACAATGGATGGGCAAATTACCACAATGGATGGCCAAGATGAGCATGAGCAAGCATAGGAAGGAAGGGGAACTAGGGCCCAATGGTTGCATAGAGGAAGAGGCTACAAAGAAGGCTTTCCAGTACCCATCTGCCTCCTCAGTGTTCTTACCACATTATGTGACCTTTTTACACAGTCACATAACAACATTATGACAAGTCTGATATATCCAGAAGTTCCAGATGCTTGGGGCATCCATGAACAACAGCCACAGATAAGTTTGCTCTTCAATTCTGCTTTAGCAGTTACCACAAGCAATGATCAATCATAATAAGTAAACCAATTATACAGCCTGTTGGATGGTGTCTAGTTCTAGGGAAAAGTTTTCAAGCAGAGTCAATTAAATAGGTGGTGTATGGTGGGGGTGGGGTTGCAATCTTAAATATTATTTTCAAAACATACTTCATTGAGAAGGTGACAATTAAGGGAAGATTTGAAGCAGATGAGGTGGAACAGTAAGCCATTGTGAGACTTCGAACGGAAGAGTCTGGTTTATATTTTGAAAGATGCTGCACTGAGAGTCTACTTCTAGGAAAGGTGGAACTGGGGAGTCCCATGAGGAAGCCTTATTAGTATTACACCATTGGTGGAGGTGGGCCAGATGGACTCTTCCAGACTCTGACTTGTCCCTAAAACTTTGTTGGGACTTGGTGCTCATGTTTTTTCTATAAATGACTGCCCTTGTCTTTTCACCCTAGCATGGTCTCCTCAGCAGCGTCTCTCTGAGCATAGGCTCTGGCTGTGTGATGAATCTCATAAGAAACTCCTAGATGGGCCATGCAAAGCTTCTGTGTCAGCTCTACTATGTGAGTTTGGGCCTCATCATTTCCATAGAAGGTGTGAGCTCTTAAACCACACACTCCAAACTCAGATACCTACTTGATCCTTGTTTTTAAATAGTCTCCCTAGTTTTCTGACTTAGTCTCAACTCAGATCGCACCTCCCACACCCCTGTTCATCAAGAAAGAGATGTGGGCAGATCTCATGATCATCAGTTTAAAGACATTAGGACTTGGTCTCTTGCAAAGGGGGCAAAACTGCTGAAGCTACTGCACTGAGAGCTCCGGAAGCCCATTTCCCCATTGTGAGGTGTAATATCATGCACATGTTTTATACACAGCTTTACATCTTCTAAAGTGTTATCATAGCCTTTATTTCACAAGATGGTTGTAATGTCCCTATGAAGTAGGCCGTACAGATGGAACTGTCATCAGTTTTTATCTTTTCCTTCCAATTTATAAAGTGGGAAACTGAAGATCAAAAGAATGAAGTAAACTCTCGCAGACCACACAGCTGACACATGGTGAAGTCAGGACACATTCCCAGGCAGTTTCACTCCTGGTACACGGCACTGTCCAAACAGGAAGTCGGTTCTGGGTGATAATAGAAAACAGCTTTTGAAACCTTCTGTTTCAGCTGAAGGTCTGAAAATATTTTACCTAGTTTCTAACCTCTAGATCTTATGATTCGTTTGTTCTCAAATGATAATGACACCAGTTGACAAACAAGGGGTATATTTTTGGTCAGATTAAGTGAGTATAAAGAATGAATACATCTGCTGGGAAATTGTCCTTGCAATTACCCGTAGGAATTTATTGAATCCTATCTGGATGTTGTCACTCACCAGACAGTTTGCACCTAACACATGGAACAAACACTTGGATGGTGTCTTTGGGCAAGCTTCCTTCACCTTTGACCTTGCCATGGTCATGAAGGTTAGTGCTCAGTGGGGAAGCATTCATCATCACTCTATGCCCAGCTGTGAGCAGTGATGAACGCAATCTAAGTTTATCTTCCTTTCATCCATCCCACGACAACCTATTTCTACAGTTTACTTACAAAAGAAATAAATGACCAAATCTTATTTGATTTCCTGTAGGACATAACTACTTGAATTATACTAAAACGTTTGAGCCCTGGGTGAAAAATAAGAGAGAAAAGTCACAAATGTATAGGAGGAAATGGGTGTTATATTAAGATGAATAGAGTGGGGGTTTTGCCAAGGGTAGGGGCATGGTAACAGAATACAGTATATTCATGTAAGAAATTGTTAAAGAAACAATTAATGAAAGTTGTGAAAAACAAATAAAATATATAGAAAAGCTTGTTAAAATGCTGAAGATGGACTTTCCAGAATTTGAGGAAACAATTAAATATTAAGGAAGCAATGGGAACATTTATAGTGTTTTACTCAAGACTTGAGATACTTTGTGTTCTACAAATTGATAAAGGAAAGTTCTAAAAATTGTCCTTATTGACGAGGTCCTGCTACATTTAGATCTGACATCATTAATAAAGTTGCACTGAATGCATTCTCTTTCTACCCCTACTTATCTTAGTTAGGATTACTATTGCTGTGATGAAACACCCTGACCGAAAAGGAAGTTGGGGAAAAAAAGGGTTTATTTGGCTGATACTTCCATATCACTGTTCATCATTGAAAGAACTCAGGACAGGAACTCAAACAGGAACTCAAACAGAAGCTGATGCAGAGGCCATGGAGGAATGTTGCTTACTGGCTTGCTCTCTATGGCATGCTCAGCCTTCTGTCTTAAAGAACTCAGGACAACCAACCTAGGGATGGCACCATCCACAATGAGCTAAGCCCTCCCATCAGGCACTAATTAAAAAACATGCCCCATAGGTTTGCCTACAGCTGGATCCTATGGAGGCATTTCCTTAATTGATGTTACCTCCTTTCAGATGACTTTATAGCTTGTGTCAAGTTGACATAAAACTATCCAGCACACCTTCCTTACCAGACCCAATTACTGTACTTTGACACTAGCTGTTTTAGCAATAGTCTTACATACATAACTATCTATTTGCTACCTGTACTGATATTTTTAATGGCCTTCTATCACCAACTTAGCACATCTAAAACACCCTTCCCACTGTTACACAACCCTCAAATAAACACACAAAACATCTATCCCTCCCCTGCTCTTCTCCCTCTGCTTAAAAGACCGCAGCATCCAGCCAGTTGCTCATACCAAGGGCTCAGCCTTGTTGCCTTCTCCTCTCTCACTTCTACCTTCCCACACATAACACATCTTACTTCTTGCCAGTGTGTGTTTTGATCTACTTTGGTCACCGAGATTTTGACACTTTGAGCTGCTTAAATCTCTCTTCCATGTTGTAATGTGTGATTTTGCTCCCCCCTCCTTGCTTCATATATCCCTCAAAGTTTTGAATGATTGACTTGCTCTTATTTCCCAGCACTGACACAGGCTTGTCTTCTCTTCTTCTCCTCACTCAGCAATCTGTCCCAAAGTGAAGCTGTGAATGCTTTAGTTCCTTAGTTCCACACTACCAGGTCACAAGTATATTCCTCTGGCATCATTATCATTCTTTACAAGTGGCTTGCATCGTTACTACCTACTATTTCTATACATGTGTTGAAATGTATATGTGAATGTCCATGTGTATGTAGGCACAAGGTTGGTGCTAGGTCTCTTCCTTGATCTCTTTCTACCTTATATATTGAGGAAGGACTTCTCACTGAATCTGGAGCATGCCGTTTCATCTACTCTGGCTGGCTAGTTTATTCCAGGGATTAGGGGATGTACCTCCTTGTGCTGGGTTTACAAGGAGGCAGCTAGACCTACTTGACTTTTATGTGAGTTCTGGGGATCTGATCCTTATGCTTACATAGGCATAGAGCTTTACCTGTGGAGTCATCTCCCCAGACTATTTGTGGAGTTTGTAGTTTATAACCCAAAAGTCCAACGTAAACCCTATAAGGACAGGAGCTTCATTCACTTTTTCCCCCTTCTGCACCTCCAATGCTTAGTACCATGCCAGCATGTTCTAAGTGAAAATATACATTTGCTAAATAAATTAATAAATCAACAGGTACATGAAGAAACAAAATACATATATATAGTGTTTTTCCACAGATAGTTATATTTTAGATATCATGTATAAATGTGATCTGGCTTTGATCTTTAATTCCACTGATCTTGTTTTCCTTTTGTATTATGTAAGAAATCTGAAGACTAAGAAAGCAAACTGTAGATTTCAGTTACTCCAATCCATGGGAACAAATGTTCCCTTCAATATATCCCTTTCACACTTTAACATTATCCTAAAAAGTGGATCTTTCATTGGGACATACAATGTACAGGATACTATCCAAACCTCACCTGGCAAATAAAAACAATATTCATTTTTCCCATTACTGGAATGCTGAATGATCAAGACATTTATTTCCTTTCTTGTGTATAAAAGAGTTCTTCAGTAGATCATACATTGAATATCTGTTTTACCAGGATATTATGCCTGGGTTTGACTAATATAAATTTCTCCATCTTATCCCCCTCTCAATAATTGTTTGTGTTGATTTCTTTAGTATGTAATACAACTAACTCATTAATGCAAATAAGAGGTCATTCACCATGTAAGATTCCAATCAATTTATGGTTGATTCCTACTGGAATCAGTTGGCTAAGTAACTGGGAGAAAGAAGCCATTGTTTCTCCTCCAGAGGCTGATTCAAACTAGGGCAATTTTACACTTTTAACAGAACTGGGAAAACAAGTGGTTCTGGCTGCCTGTGTCAGTAGACTACATACAGATGCTTCATCCTTCCCTGATGGGGTCTGGTTGTATTTCCATTCAATTCTAAATTTTAGTTCCAAAGGGCTTTATCATTTCCACATAGTTCCCATTGGCCACAGGCAAGCAGGATCAATACAAATATAATTTTACAGACAGCACCTAACACAAATGTTCCTGATGCATTCCATTCCCAAAAGCCAGTGTCTACCATGCTGTGACCAGCTGGGGATTTGCTTTAAGCTACTATCAAATCCCAACATCTAAAATTTTCCAATGGAGAAAAAAGCTCAAAAAGCTACACATAAGCTGGGTTCCATCTTGCAAGGCAGCATGTTGCAAACATAATTGCTGCTTTTTCGAGAGCCATTTTAAGGGATGAAAAGAAGAAGGAAAAAAGCCATCAATGAACACCAGAAACTGGTGATTTTTAAAATAACATCACTGACTTCCTGTTGTCTCTTTCCTTCCTCCCTCCCTTCCTCCCTTCCTTCCTTCCTTCCTTCCTTCCTTCCTTCCTTCCTTCCATTCTCCCTTCTCCCTTTTTCTTCTACATTTTCATAACCCATAAATTGGAACTTAATATACAATCCACCTTTTCAAAATGTTCAATAGATCTTAGTGTCTTTACTGTGTTGAGCAACCACCCCCAATCAAGTTTTAGAACATTTTTATCACGTCAGAAAAAGTTCTGTCCCTCTTTGTACTCCCAATCTGTCTGTCTTCTCAACCTTGGAAAGGGTTACCACTTACAGTCATTTTATGTCTTTATATATGCAAGCCCTAGAATTTGTACATACATGGAATTACCCTAAGTAGTCTTCTGTGTCTGGCTTCCTTCAAAGTATAATGTATTCAAGGTTCATACATGTTATATCTATACCAGTACTTCATTACCTTTTCATGGCCAAATAATATTCTATTGGTAATTTTACATTTAGTTTTTCTGCATATCCATTAATCCATTAACCAGGAGCTCCTTTGGGTTGTTTTTACTTTGGGGCTATTACAAATAATATCCTTAGTGGCACTGGTATAAACAATTGTGTGGAGATCCACTGCTATTTTCCTTGGGTGTATGGCTTGAACAAGATCACTGAGTAGCATAGAAATGGTAACTATGCTCATACATTAGAGATGCTGCCAGATAGTCTTGATAGGAACTTTCCAGTTTCTTTACATTATCACTAACCCCTGTAATTTTGTCTTTTTAGTTATAGGCATCCTACAGGTGTACAGAACAATTTTTTATAGTTTTGGTTTATACTGCCTGAATAGTGATGTTGACCGTGCTTTGATGTGTGTATTGCCACCTCCCATGACTTCATGGATGAAGTGTATTCAGTAAGCTGCTCATGTCTTTAAAGTTGGTGTCTCGTCTTATGAGCAGTTTGCAGGAGCACTTCACCTGCTGCTTTCTTTTAAATAATTCTTGATCCTGACTTAGAATGTCAGGTGTTGCACATTAGAAACCATAAAATAAATAAAATTCTATGTTTATACCAAAGAAGAGAAGTATCCCAGTCTCTTCCTGTCTCCTGTAATTTCACAGATTCCCACTGATATAACCATATATGTCTGGGATTCTGAAACCTGTGAGTAGTCATTGACCATATTCATAAATAGACAAGACATTTGGTGAATGGTTTGCTTGCCTCTAATCTTAAGTGAAGAAAACCCTAGAGCTAAATAGATATACAATATCTGCTGTTTAGTGCTGATGCAAATTTGAAAATATATTCTTTTGATCTAGGTACAATAAAATAAAAGAACAATGAAACATTACTACACACAATTAAGCGCTCATTAAATATTGGCTTATGGAATAAGATGCACATAAGGCCTTTGTGAGGCATTGGGTTTTAAGTGCTTGGCTTTTCTCATTTAGAAAAGCAGCTGAAGGGGCGGAATCATTCCCTTCTTGGTCTGAGAGGTTTTGATCTTCTGAAACCGGAGCAATAACACTAATGCTTTGATGCTGTGAATGTTTTTCTAAATTTGGACAGGGACAGAAGCTCATTTCCAGATTGATGGCCCTATCTAAAACTGAGTCCATTTCCCAGTGTAGGTCATAAGATATACATGAGACGGTTTTTATCTAGTTCTGGAAGATAAGCAGATCTGAGTTGTATGTGATTATCAGACAAACCACTTACTCAGACCCAGAAGGCTGTTTAACATCATGTGCTTGCAATCCTAGTGCCCTGGCAGTTAGCAGTGATCTCTGAATCTCATCATGAACCACAGCCCCCACAATCCTGTTTCTGTTCCTTGTTGATTGCTCTTTGGTTCTTACTCTGTTATGATCAGGAGTGCTAAAAAGGGCAAAGCTTTGAATTTCTGCAGTATCTTAGCTGTTTGGTTTTGAGCAAGGCACTTGACCTCTCTGAGTCTGTTTTCTCTTTTATGCATTTAAGATGCCAAGATATTGATTCAATAATCTCAAATCAACAATAGTAGATACTTTTCCTCCTTGATGGTTCTTAATAATAGGGGCAATAGTAATTTCAACAAATTACTAAAATAGTGATTGGAAAATAAATAGTTGATTTTTTGGCCTTAAATGTCTTCTCTGCCAACACTGAACATAATAGAATACACTGCTAGCAAATGGATGTGTAGATGCCTAGATATTGTTCAACCTGACCCAAACAAATGCTCTGGTAAGTGGTGGTGCTTAAGGTGGTAGATGGGAAAGGGAACTCCTGCAGCATTCAAATCAGTAAATCGCATATGAAAGACATATCTCTACCCAACTTCTGGCTGATAGAGATAAACAGATTTTGAGTCTGCGTGTTCTATGCTATATTCCCTTTTCCTCAGCCATTATACATGACAATGAAGAAGGAGGGGAGAAAGCCAAGGAACAACTAAAATTTTCTTCTCTACCTCTTTGAAGAAGCAACCTGGGCTCTGTACAAGTCATTGATGGAGAGAAGACTTTGGAAGGCTTGGAGTCGAAACTTTTGCAGTTACGTCATGGGTGGCTTTCCAGAGCAGGAGGAAACCCCTAACTTAGAGAGAAGCCAGGCAGGAGAGTCCTCTCCCATGCTACTCAAAATGCCACAAGGGTTGACTGACCACAAAGACAATATTTTCCAGGATATGAAAACCACTAATGGCATTATTTTGGTAATTCAAATACTTTCTTTCAGGATAGACACCTGCTCCTTTTGGAAACAGATTTAATGATGGTGTTTACCCATTTGTATTTGTACACTGCTGAGCCCACTGACAGCACTCAATAAATAATAGATAATGATAATAATAATCCTGATCCGAAGTCTTCAGGAGGAGAAAAATAAGACCCAGAGATTTATTGTTGGCATATACTGTAAAAATCGATCTGGCTCCTTAAATAGAAGAAGTGCCTTAAGGGAAGAGAATCCATTGATTTATAATGCAAAGAAAATGTAATTTTAAGAAATACAATAACAACAGCAATAATCAATGTCCTGCATGCCTCATAATAAAAAAGGAAAAGAAAACAACATTTAAAAGCTATTACTTTGGGGGAGGGGCTTCCAAGAGTGTGGTACTTTTATGTTACTGGATTCTTTGGTAAGTTCTGCCCAAGGTAGATCACTCATCTCAGGTGCAGAGGAATATTTCTCTACTCAGCTCTCTAACCTTCTGAACCTCACTGCTGTACCTAGCATCCTTTGCTTCAGTTATCGGTAAGAGCCACTTCAGCCTAGCTCCAGACCACACCTCATAACCACCTTCCATACTTAGACTCCCTTTCTCTACTAAATCCCTAAGTTTACTGCTGTGAAGCACAGCCCTTTTGGGATATTTCAATGATTTCTTATTGCTTACAGAACTAAGAGTTTACACTTATTACCCTGTTCCATCTTGACTTCACAGCTTTGCATTGCACCACATTACCCATTCTGAAACTCGTTCACTGACACACTCATAATGTCTCTCAAACTCATGTGTCTACAGCTTTGATCAGGTTCCTAGCATGGAATTCACTATGTGATGTGCTGACATATTTCCCAAAGGTGCAGCTCTAGGGTGAGCCCTTTCTATATCCTTCCATGTTGTCATTCTGTAGTATAGATTCCAAGCTCCCCACTTGAATCAGAATTGTGCCCCATCATAACATTTCTTTAGTTACACACACACACACACACACACACACACACACACACACACACACGCACGTAACTTCCCCTCTAGTGAGTAGTAAGGCAAAGAGTACATGAGTTTTGTATGTAGTAGGTACTTGATATGTACTTATTGATGAATTCCACTGATGTGGAAAGAACACTCTTGGGAGAAAAATATTAGTTCTATAAACTTTATGGTCCTAAACTTTAGAAAAAGTTGAACCACATCTTATTTAGCCCCATATTGGTTCAGCAACAATTTCTATAATACACAAATTCTTCTTGTGCAGAACATGGGATAGGTGCTTGTTAAATGCTTAGTGAAGGCAATTGCTTTAGGAAGAGAATTTCTGAGTAAAGATACTAATACTCTCAGCATGCAAAACAAAGGCCTTTCTGTAGAGTCTCAGTCTATTCTTGCCAAACCTCATTCTGACTTTGATGGTAACCTCTTTAAAATATTAAGATTCCTTTGCACTCTGTCTCTAACACTCATTATGGCACCCAATCAAGCTCCATTGATAAAATCAAATATTACATTCTTCCATCAATCACACAGTTAATAAAGCATCCTTTTGATGTCTGCAGGATTAAATTGGTTTAGGAAGAAGTATGTGATTAAAAGTCATAATGAAAAAATTGTCTTTAACTTCCCAAATATTATTACATTTACTACCTAAGTCATAGTTGTCTCTTATGTGACTTCAACTTTTCACTAAATCATAAAGCCTATAAGAAAGGGGCATATCTGCCTTCCCCACTGTTGTATCCTCTAGCCCTAAGGATGTTCTTGGCACACAGTAGATGCTCAGTAAGTATTTGGCTCATGAATAAAGTATGTTACCACAAAAATCAGGAGTGGTCTCAAAGAGTAGCAAAATTGATTTGAATATTTCTACTTTTTCTCTCCAAGACAAAGCAGTTTCAGAAATTTTCTTGGGCATAGGGGTCAAACAGGGCAGTGATGTGGGGCTCTTTTGCCAAGTTCCTTATGAGAAGTTCTGTTTTCAGAAATTCATGAACTGCTGAGATGAGAACACAGCTGTCTTTACAAACTGAAGAAAGAAGTAAACAGGATCAAGGAAAATAGATGCAGGAAGAACAAAGGAACTTAACTAATTCTTCGTAATGACTGAGGTTTATTGTACCAAGTCAGGCGTGGAATTTCTTAAACTCTCTAAATCAGTTCTGCCCCCAAGCCTCACAGGGGTTATTAATGGATTTCTTAAACACGGTGGTGCTTTTCAATGTTAGCTTATGATATCCATCCACATTGGTACTCTCTCCTTCTCTTCACTTCTCCTCCAGTGGAAGCATTGATGCCTACCTTCTACCTAGCAATCTTCTCAGAGGTTTTGGGAGATGCTTGTACATATGAATATTTGCAAAATTAAGGGGCCTAATGTAAGGTCCTGAATGGAGACTATTTTCCAATTCTCTTTCCAGGCAAATCTCAATGCCAGAGTTGGAGTTAAGCACAAACTCTGAAATGTAAAACTGTGTTACCCTTTAATAACATTGTTCATGGAAGGATTTATGGACAATCAAATGTTATTTCTTTCCTTTTTTGCAAACACCATAATAGAGTAATGGAAGAAAAGGGCAGAGTTAGAGAAGAGGGTGAGGGACAATTTAGAATCTCCCACAGCAAAAGCAGATAAAATGAAGACTATCCTGAGTACATATGCCTGCTCAGTCACCCTGTTGTATGTGAGTACACTTGTAATCGATGAGCATCTGAAATTCTAAAGAGCTCTTTATTTACATGGCTGGGCATACGGACTTGTTCCTATTACTGTGGTGACCCCAAAGGCTTACTGGAAATAGCCACAATATACAGCATGACTTTCCTCCTTTCGATGAGACAAGGGGCAGACAAGGAAGCCACCACTTTGCCAAGACTGACTTCTTGTAGAGTGCTCTAACTCTTAACAAAATATGTTCTCTTGCATTGCATTAAGCCTGGAAGTGGATTCTATTGAAACACCAACATTTTCGTATCATTACAAATAAGATAGCAGAGAGGTTATCTTCTTCTGGTCAGCAATCTCATCTACTGTCAGGGTTTAGTAAGTCCTGAAGATCTTGCTTCATGAACTTAGAATGGGTGGGGGAGGTATGAATAGTTCTACAGTGAAATATTCTGCTTTATCTAGTTTCTGCTCTTTGGTAAAAGACCATTAAGCCTTTATATGTTCACTCATAAAATGCAGAAACCATATAAATTCTAAGCTCTTTACCAAACTCAGCACATAGTACCTACCAAAGAATGTGACATTAGGAGAGTCCACCCAGTTCTGAGCCTATAGTGTGGGCCCTATGGTCCATCTCGTTGTTTTCCATGGGAGACGGAGGTTGGAGCTGAGATGGATGAGGAGCCATCCATTAGAGAGGAAGGAATAATCATAAGAACAAGCCAGCCTTTGGGAAGAGTGTGAAGCTCTGTCCCTGGAAGGCTGAGAATGTTGTTGATGGCCATGGATTCCAATTCAATAGCAACAGCACTGCAGGAAGTATTGATCTGACAAGAGCTGGAGGCCTTCCAGCAAGTTTGAGCCATCCTCTCATAGATGCTCGTGTGCAATTGACTTTACCAACTCCTTGCTTCAATGGAGCAAGCATGAACTCAGTAAAGATGGCTTTCCAATTAGCCTTTAGTCAGAGAGTAAGTAAGCATACGGGGCAGGGTTCCAGGGCTTAGAAGATTCTAAACGCTTTCTTCTGGGCTTTCCTGTTGGCCTCCCAGATCTATTTCAAAGACACAATTATCAACCCAGACAAGCTATTTCGAAACAATTCCTGTCTCATTTAAGATAGACACTTGTTTTGCAACAGGAAAATGAATGAAATTAGGAGTTTCCAGCTTTGTCAGAGCAAACAAAATATTACTTGGATCTCCTTCCAATATGAATTCAAAAGATTTTTATCCTAGATAATGATTTTACACTGATAGAGACGATGAAAGTATTTATAACAATATTCCATTTTGATTGTTATAGATACTGCATGTTAACTTAGAAAGCCAACAGGGAGACATATTTTCATAGCTACACAGGTGAAGTCTTCAGTAACTTTACTCTATTTTCATAGCTCTGAGTTAAAGAAATAGTGTGGTGTTTGAAAAAGTGAATTTGATTACAGATTGCATTTAGTTTAAAAAGTTGAACCTGACAAGACCTGTAAAGGCAGTCTCTCTACTTTGAATGTTTGGGATCAATACCCCGATCTCTTTAGCCCAACTACCATGTGCAGCCAAATGCAGATCCAGGCAGACAATCCCCTCTTACCCTCCCTACTCTGACACCCTGAGATCCCCTTACCCCACCCTAAGAGCTCTCTCCAGCCAAACAGCTACATATGGGCTGGCCAAGCTGAACCACATAAGGCAGCCCCTTCACTGATCCATTTGTGATACTTGTCCTTCCCAAGAGTCCCCTCCATTTTAACCACCACTTAACAGTCTTATAAGGAACTGGCAAAGCAGCCTTTCCACCATGGACTACCTCTGTCCTTTCACCTGCTTCTTGAACCCTCAAGTTGATTTTCCACAAGTGATCTACTGGGCGAGGGATGATAAAGAAGCCCCTTAACCCTGAACTATCTCTACCCCATCTAGTCTCCCCCAAGTCCTCCATTCAGCTGCCTACCTCTAGACTTTATGCAAATGGGATGAAAACACATAGCAATAGAAAGGACCAAGAACTTGACTTCAAATGTCTAAGTCTTGTCAATGAAACAAAAGCAGTGTGAAAAATTAAGACAACATGTCTGCTCCCCACAAAGTATCACATTCTATAGTAATGGCCCTCCAAAAAGAATGAAATTCAAGTCACAGAATTCAAAACAACAATTATAAATATGTTACAGGAGTTCAAAAAATTTAAAGAGGACACGAAGAAACAGCTGGATTAATTGAGAAAGGACCTGAAGTAAACTGTTTGAAACCCAAGAAAATACAAATGGCTGAGAAGAAAAAAGGAAGACAATTCAGAATGCAAAAGTAGAATTCAACAAAGAGAAATACTGAAGGGAACTCAACCTGCAATGAAAATTCCAATGGGCCAAATAAAGCTTAGTGAAGAGCAGAACCGGCAGGAAGAATCACGTGGAAGACAGAGTATGAGGGCTTGAAGACAACATAGAGGGGCAAAACTATTATAGGGGAAACAATTACTCTTGGCTGGATTCAGCATCACTCCATAAGAAAGAACCCACACCTAGAATTGTAAACCCAGTAAAAAACATACAGGTGACCTTAGGCTCTAATGGGGAGCTTACTACTCTACTTAATTACATTGACATAGCATTTAATCATCTTTTAAGTGCTCATGTTTATACTTACAACCAAAGGCTACTCTATTCTTAATTAGAGAAGCCTCATTTTGCACTGAACAGAGGTAAATGCAGAGCCACAATGTCATACAAGATGCTGAAAATGAAGAAAAGTTGAGAGCTCAGCCTTAAACAAGACATTTATACCACCCATGTAGTGCTCAAGGAATGAGCACTTATGAAAATGGGGTGGAAAGAATGCAAGAGTTCAGAAGTAGGGGGAAAGCCTGTGAAGTAGCATGTCCTAAACAAGTCACCCATGGCAATTGTGAACTCACAGCAGCTGCGCCCATTTGGCACAAGATCTACATAAGCCAGGCCACTTAACAGTCAACTATGAATAGGGAAGGGGCTCATGGGAAACTGCCACTTGCTGATGAGCTATTGACAGCTAACAGATTCGAGTGAGAGGGAGACATAATACCCAGCTGTGTACACACTGATGTGCCCACCAGGCTCTAATGGGTAGTCAAACACAAAGTCACATAGAGGGCCCCAGTTCAACTTTGTAGAACACAAAAGAACACAAAGATTTATAAATACTGGGCAGAGATTTGAAAAGAAAAGAGGAGAGTGGCAGGGATGGGAGAGAGATGAAAGTAACAGAGTTGTTTTATAAATAAGTTGGCAATGAGCAAACTGTATTAAAAATGAAAACAGAAGAAGAATGAGACTCCCAGTGTGTTAGAAACTTACTGTCCCTTGTCCAGAGACAAGGGTATTGATCAGAAAAGACCCAAAGGTGAGAGGGTCTTGTCATTGTGCAAGTGGTAGATTTGAAGAAAGACAGCAATTGCAGAAGCCATTTGCACACAGAAGCATATGTGAAGAGTATGTATGTAGGGCATACATACTCTTATTTCCCCTGTGTGACTCCCATAGCTCAACTAGTACCAATGTGTAGACCTGACTGGGACATCAGATTGCAAGAGAGTTGGTCCTCTCCAGCAGCTTCAGTTCCAATGAGCAATGGGCCTTCTGACTAGCTGAGGGTGCTTGGGTCTTGATGGAGATGCTGTAGAAGGCCCGTATAGTAGACAGACGCACAGGAAACAGTGAACTGTAGCTTTTATTCTAATACTGATAGTTTATGAATCCATCTTTTTGTACTTTAAAATAGTTCGTAACTGAAAGCATTTGAATAAATAACATATTCTTACACACACAAAGAAGGGAAGCAATACGATGGGTGACAACGGCAGGGTTTCTTTCTCAGAGAGAAAATAATGAAGATGTCTTAAGCTGGCGAGAAGAAAAGAACAGAGGCCCACTGCAGTAGATGTAGGGAAACCTCCGTCCTCTTGGGCAGATGAGATTCAGATCAATATCGTGACTATCCCGACCTGTTCCTGGGGTGGAAGTTGTGGCCAACTTGAGGGGGAGTCTGTTGAGGATCTTAAAATAGCTTCTTATGTAATGCTTCCTTTGGGAGCAGTATTGACAAGAGAAAAGGATTGCCTTTGGAAATTATCTCTACTTTCATTATTGTTTTAGAGACAATCATTTTTTTTTTCAGATTTGAGAGAATCCTCTCTCTCTTTCTCTTAAATAAGCTTCACAGTTCAGTGCTTTAACACAGACACAGGGCTTTCTGTCACCTAGTGATGGAAATCCGATAACACAGAGAGAGGGAAGGAGCTTGCTGGAGAGATGAGCTAAACAAATTAAGCCTTGATCTCTCTCAAAAAGAGTGAGAGCAGAGTTACTGTCAGGCAGCTTTAGTGCTGATGTTAACATCTTCCCTCCACCTTTGTGTCATAGTCCTTCTGGTGTATTCCAGAGTGTGGTTAGCCCAAGTCACTTTTCACAGCAACACCATGCTGTCTCCAACCCATCTCTTTTTAAAAGAATATTAAAATTGTGTGTGTGTGTGTGTGTGTGTGTGCGTGCGTGCACGCATGTACATTCCAGCACATGGTGAACATGTGGAGGTCAGAAGACAACTTTCAGGAGTTGGTTCTCACTTATGCTGAGGCAGGGTCTCCCTTGTTTCTACTGCCATGCTGCACGCTGCAGGCTAGTCAGCCTGCAAGCTACTTGGTGATTTTCCTGTCTGTACTTTCCATCTCCCTGCTGGAGTGCTGGGATCACAGAGAGAGGCAACAGTGTCTGACTTTTCACATGGGTTCCGAGGACTGAACTCTGGTCATCAGGCTTATGTGGCAGGCACTTTACCCACTGAGCCACCTTCTGACCCTCCTTCTATCTCTGACAAAGGGTCTTGCTGTATCTCAGGCAGAATTGGAATTCACTACGTAGCCCAGGCTACTCTCAAATTCACACTTCTCCTCTGCTTGTCAACGGCTGTGTGCCACTAAGCTCAGCTTCTCCTTTATTAATGTTAGCAACCAGCAAATCTTAATACTACCTTTTTTCTTTAATGCTACCTCTCATCATTTTTGAGCAAAAAGGAAAAACTTTCCAAGTCAACTAAAATCATTTCTAGTCTCTGTCTTTTGATCCCTAAATCATCATACTCGATACAAACCTAACGCACAGGAGGTGCTAAAACATATTCACAAAAACAGGTATAAAGTGAACCAATCCATGCTGACTCCAGAGAAAACTCTGGAGCAGGAAGTGTGGCACAGTGTAGACCTAGCCTTTCTTTTTGCCTTCCTTAGTTCCTACACCCACACACGCCACCCTCCATCCTTTGCTCTTTGTTGCTCAGAGGAGCTTTATGTTCCCCCAGCTTGTACCCACCCCCACTTTTGTGGACCCCCCCCTCCCATGTCTCAGCAAGTTGTCTGCTTCCTTTGCAGCACTGGCTCTGGAGCCTCCTCACTGAGAAGTTGGCCTGCACTGCTGCAGGCTACTCCCCACCTTTGAACACAACAGTACCCAATGTTGTGTGACTTGCTTCTATAGACCTTATATCTTGAGGGGCCCTGACTTATCTGAGAATAAGGAGATAAGAATAAGGATAGGAGAACTAACTTTACATATCCACATTATGTTCCAGTTATGTTGTCTCTGTCTGTTATTTTTAAATTATAATTTTTTTCTCATCATTGGAAAAATGCCAAACTATGTAGCACAGATGTTCCACCATCCCAATCCTATTCTTTTCTTTCAGGCATGGCCATACAGCAAACCATTATAAACTTTCACAGGAACCTTATGGCCCTCAAGTCTGTAGGAGCACTCAAAATTCTCTGAGTGTGTGTCTAAGCTAGACACAGGTATGGCATGGATACAGACATATAGATAGGGATATCTATACATCCTAGTGTTGTTAAAAAATGCTTCTTAATATACATGACATTGAATTATAATTTTATTTTTTTCCACTTGACAATAAGACCTGGATATCTCCAATGTCATTACATGTTGAGTAATTCATAGCTCTTCATGGTTGAATGCTATAGCATGGGAGTGTATTTTACAAAAGATAGTCTTGAATAAAACATACTTAACAACTAACAGATGAACAGATCCTACCTACAATTCAAGACTGGCAAATATTTTGATGAATTTTTCTCTTCACCAATGTTCTAAGCCTTTCCTGCCATAAACCCAGTAGCCAGACCTCTTTTCCGTTTATCTCTGGTAAGTAAACGTGCAACACGCGAGCAGAAAACTGATAAGCAGAACGATGCAGTATTCAAAACACCCGTGTTAAGTTCTAAGCTTAGAGGTTCAGGAAAGGCAGGAGGAAGAACAAACGGCTAGAAAACAAAAAGACGGAAATTTCTGGAATCCTAGACAACAGGGTGTCGGAATGGCAAGAAATCTGGAATGTTTTCTGTGCTGTACCCACGGCTCAGAAAAATAATTTGTAGCTCCCCACTGCCTTTCCATATTTCCCTACAGCTCTTGCCAGATGAATGCAAGCATTGCCTGTCACTCATTTACTCAAAAAACACTGTGTGAATACTTATTAATTACTATGATGCAAAGTGGGGAGAGCTTCTATCAAAATAGAGCCCCTCCCTTGGAGGAACTTATATGCAGGAGAACAAGCAGACAATAAGCTCACAAGAAAACATATCTTTCACTGCCAGCTGCTGGCAACTGCTATGAAAAGACAGAAAATACAAGAAAACAGAGAAAGATTTGCGAATCATTTAGATTCAATAGTCAAGGAAGCATTCCAAAGCAGGTAATGTTTGCCCAAAGACTGACACAAGGAGACACTCTTATGCCTGGAGTAAGCTAGCTTTCCTTTATTTAGTAGGAGTGAGGGGAAGAACACTGAGATTTTATCTGTCTGAAGCTCTGTCTATTGAACCCCTCTTCCACTCTTTCCTCTGCCACCAGATAGCTGTGTACAAGGCAGGTCAATGTTTCTCCTCTCTGTCTCATTTTCATCATTTGTAAAAAAAAAAAAAAAAAAAATTGAATTACTGTCTTTCAGATAGGTGCTATCCCTTCCACCAGTAACAATAATCAATGTTGTCACATCTCTAGAACATAACCATTTTATATCAATTTTTCCAAGCTCAGAAAGTCATCACGCTAAGTGACTTTAGATGGAAGGTTTTAGTTACAAACCATCTAAATACATTATTTTCTTTGAAGCTCAGTTTCCCCATTGGTGATTGAGTACCTGTAGCTTCCTGTACTATGTGAAGGGCATTATACAGAGCAGGAGAGAACCTACAGTAGACCTTAAGCTTACTCTACCCAGAAAGGGAAGTTCTTTTTGCATCTATCTCTTATCTCAAGCACTTCCTTGCAGTGTCCCCTGGGCCAGGAACACTCTTACCTCTCAAACAAAAGTTGCCAAGGCTCTGGGCAGGAGCTGGAGAACGAGCAGCAGGCAGTTAGCTCAGCAATTTTTGAGATTTGTAATGTCTCTAAATACAGTTAGTAGGAAGCTATAAGTTATCTATATAAAGAAGAACTTTGAGATGAATTATCAGAAAGAGTTGATCACCCTCAATCCTCAGCTATCCCTGACTATGAATGATTATAAAAATTCTGCACTGTTCTGCACTTGTGGAAGCCAAGTTAATGAGGCATTGCTGTATCTATCTGTCAGATTATGCTAAGCCTTTTAAATAACATAATTTCTATTCATTGCAGGGTAACTCAAAAAGATGCAACGGACAAGGAGTTCCTTTCATCTTAATGGAGAACTGGCATCTTCAATTAGAAAGTATTTAAACTATGCTGAAACATATGTTCTGAAAATAAAAGGACAGGACAGAATTTAAGTGAGGTTAGTGTTATCTGAATGTCAGACTAAAAGAAAAATAGCAAACTGGTCATTGGACTTATCATGAAAATTGTTCATAAGGTTATATTTGAAATTTCTATGTTGATGTTCACATGAGTGAATAGTTTCTCTCTGACCTCTGAGCTGCCCTCCTCCTCCATGGCCTATTAGTCTGAATATTAAAGAGACTGACTTACATGGCTTTCTGCTCACATGGACCCATCTGTGTTTATACAGAAGGACACAGCCAGTGAGAAGGTCAGTAGGCCAGCATTTATCATGTGTCTGTGGCCCTGAGCATGACACAACCTGAGGTTCTCACTAAGTACTTTTGTAACATGTGGATATACACACATATTTGAAGAGCTAAGCAGGTGTGTATGTGTGTGTGTGTGTGTGTGTGTGTGTGTGTGTGTGTGTGTGTATGCCTGCAACACAGGGATACATGTGGTGGTGGCACTGAGGTACTGGGAATATAATGATATAATTACTTTCCTACTTTGTTATGCCAAGACCATTCCTAAGGAACAAAGGCAACTGTTTTTCCAGAAGCCAGAAACAGGTACCAAACTTTCAAGAGAATGCTTGTTTTACTAAGGTGTTTCTCAGACATGTAAAATACAAAGCTTACCAACTGATGCTGACTTTGAGTGTAGGGTTAAAAAAGAGTACTGTTAGTATTACCCTTTGCAATGAATAATTCACAAAGGCTGTCTTTTGATGTAAGTCAGATTTGTGCTTGTAAATTTAGAGAGCTTGTAAGCATGGAGAGTAAGAATAAGGGCCGTGAATGCAAACACACTTGTGCTCATGTCCTGCTTCAGAACATGGCAGAAGACCATGGCTATAGGGCAGGGGACCCTAGTGAAAATCTGCTGCCAAGTTCTCACTAGCATCATAAGCTTGGAAAGGTATATGTAGCCACTTTGCCTTAGTTTCCTGATCATAGAGATAGAGAATGAAGTGCTATTGTGAGAAACACTGGATCCACAATAAGCTATTGATAAATGCTACGTTTTGTTCTATAAAGCGAGTGATGACCTAGCCCCACTTTGTAAGATTGTTTCAAGGTTCAAAAGAGACAATGTGCAAAAACTGCTTCCCATAACGCCTACACAGTATAGTGATCGGGAGATGAGGAACTATTACAATCAAAGACCAAAGTAACCCAAAATGCATCATAGCATGTCTGTTCTGATGGCTTTTCTGTAGACATCAATGCACTCAGTTCTCTATCTACTGCCTAATAGCTGCAGACGGCTCAGGAAATTGCATAACATCTAAGGTCTTCAGTTTCCTGGGCTATAAAATATGAAAGCCATATGATCAAAGCCATTTTAGCCCAGTTTTACAATTGTGTTAAGAGAAAGGAACAAAAACAAAACAAAAACTGAACAACCTCACTGCATCCATCACTCCTCTGCAGCATCCCATTCTTCTAGAAACATCTGAAATCTAAGCTATTAACTAAACAAAGGGAAGGAAGTTACCTTGGAAGGACATATATAGGATAGACCAATAAGTGATCACCCAGTTTTTACCTGGGAAATGGCTGGGCTAAATATAGGCTGAGAGGTGAACTGTGTTCTACCAAGGTGTCAAAGAGTTCTTACTGATAAGCAGGTTCGATGGCCAGGGAGAGAAACCAGAAGTGTACCAACTCGGTTGAGTCTTCAGGTTAGCAATTTATGAATGAATACAGCTCACAATTTAACTTCCTTGCTCCATGTATGTTCATACATCTGCAGTGATCTCCTGACGAAGTAAGTATGAGGGAACATGGAGCCTCCAAACACTGAGCCTTGGCTCAGACAGTCTAAGGTTGTGTCCTCAGTGTTGTAGTCATGTGTTCTTCAAGAGGAAGGCATGGAAAACCTCAGCCTAATGGATATCCTCCCACAGCAGGCTTTGCCTGAAGATTCCCCAATCTGAGAAATTTTAGATACTTTTAGTAGTGATGATCAATAATGACAATGGTGATCTAGTTTAATGATTTTCAACTATAAATCTTCATATTTTTGCTTTTTGAGGCTGGATCCCTCCTGAATCCCAGAAAAGCATAGAATTTTCTTAATAGCCCAATATGAACCTGAACATCATGACCTTCCTGCCTAAACCTCTGAGTGCTAGGGACAAGTGTATGTGCTACCATACCTAGTTCTGAATCATCTCTGCCATTATGATTATGTCTTAATCTGAGTAAACCAGACATTTCTGATTAATAACATCCTTATTCTTTGCTACTGTTCTTCTCGCGGTCTATAGTAGCCATGTTGACCCATGTAATGTTCTTTGTTCTAATTTAGCTACCAGGTCTTCACTCATTCAATTGTGATGGTTATTTTTTTAACCTGAAAAAAATACTTCTTTTCTCTCTTTGTCCATTTACTTAGCAACTCCAAGCCATGTAACTAATGGCTCAAACTGCATTCAGCAACTTTAGGCAGGGTTAAGAAGCTCCCATTGGGAAACACCATGGCCTCTTATTCTTGCCCCTTTCAGAGAATCTGCTAAGATACATTGTAATGCTCTATTTAATTGTGGGTCTTCTAACTTGATTACAAACTGTATTGAGAAAAGTGCCCAGTCTTACTCATTGTTGTGCGTCTGGTGCTCAGCATGTGGACTGGCACACAGTAAGTGCTCGGAAGCAATCATTTCATTGTGTGATGTTGCTCTGTAGTTTAGTATCATGCATAAATTCAAGTGAGTAAGGGAATATGGGATGGAGGCCTGTGTTACATATTTTCTACCACATTGTCAACTGTGGGTGTCTAAAAGTGTATAGGGGAATATGCAGTGGCTTAAACCTTTGGCTCACTCTAATGCTTTCTCTGGACAAAGGATATGATGTAGAGTAACTGCCTCTCTTGATCATGATAGAGGCATAGATTGGGATGATAAAGTGAAATGAAGCATGTTAATAGAGCATCATAGATTATATGTCAATGCTAGCTATTCATGTATATCCACTAATGACCCTGAAGTAAGGAAAGCTCATCTTTGGCAGAGACTTAACATATCTCACTTTCTAGTTACTTCCTCTCTACTATTGAGCCTCATGAAATTTCTTATATATTTTCACTGAAAGGATTTTCAAGTGTCAGCTATCCCAGAAAAATATCGAAAGAAAAGGAGCTGTAAAACTGGAAAATGTATCAACACACATGGCCTTCTTTAGGACAAATGAATCAAGGGCTTGGGCATGGCAGTCATTCAGGATCCAGGGCTTCTCATTCACTGTAGCTCATTCTTTCTCATGGAGACCCATCAAATTAGTGTTAGTCCTACTCTAATATTTTGTATTAGTCTACAAACCAAATTGGCCTACGTCTAAGAAAAGATACAATGTATGAGAGTAGGGGCAGAAAGAGTAAAGATATTTCATTTGAGCATTGTCCAATGTACTCATCCCACAGCCAACTCACATTGTAGACTGGTCAAGAGTGCTTCTCTGAAGCTCTTGTCTGTATTGTGTAACTATTTCCTCTTACATAGTATGCTCTGTACTGGAGGGTAAAGGAAGCCTCATAAGACTCAGTGCTAAGAAAACTTAGTAAGTTCAAGGAGTTCATGAAACTTATAAGGCTTATGAGTCTCCTCCCCAAAGTTATATCAGCATTGCTGGGATTGGGGGTGGGGGTTGGAGGAGTTGCCTGCATCTTGGGCAGTGAGCTTCAAGGATATAATTTTCATGGGTTATCTATCACTTACTTATATTAGGATGAAAAAAATTTTTTGTAATACATTTGACTTTGAATTACTCATGCTCCTGTAAACAACCTCTCATCCATGCTCCTGTGAAGAACCCCAATAAACTCATTGGCTCACCAAACTATACTTGGCAATCATTTTGTATTTCAGTTTGTCATCAGTGACCTATCTGAGGTGAATTGGTGTTCATTCATTCATTTCTTCCCAGGAAATATCACACTATGTTCTACACATTCTGCCAGGTCCCCATTTTATATTCTTAAGACATTCTTCCTTTTTTTTTTTTTTTACTATCACTCCATGACTGCTGTAATTATTTCTTCAAAGTTCACTTCCTTTGATAGACCAGGACCATATATTTACTCTGAGAACTTCACATCTACCATGAGCAGAAGGAGATACCGGTGATTATTTATTGAATGGATGGTTGTAGTATGAGGCGGGTTTACAATATTAAAAGATTTGTGAATGAGAGATCCTCATCACATATGAAAAAGAAACACCTCTCATCTGTTCTCCTGGCACAGTTTCAGTTTGAAAGTGGAAATACAGATGTGCATACATATAGAATTTTGTATAAAGTACATCCATCAAAATAAATCTATAAGAACAAATACAACCAATCTAAATTTGAAAGGTATTTGGTCATTCATCAAATATAGTATTCTTTTAAATTATGTAATATATTACAATCTATATGTAAGTTTTTGATTTATCTGTCTTTTCTATCATATCAGAAGTTTTTGTAGAGACTTAGTACTCATTCACTTTCGTACTATACAGGCCAGAGAGTAGAGCATTTGTGGAGTGAATGCATGAGTAAAGGAATGAATGAAGTCACATAAAGATGTAACCAATGAATTGAACCTGACCATAAGTCCCAACTCAGTCATCCATCAATGTTTTCACATTGAGTATAGGAAAACGTAATATATTCACTCCTAACTGAATTTCACCTCTGTTTATTATGAATAAATAACTTTCATAATAAACATGACTTCTCATAAACTAACTAGGTATTCAAGTAACAGTGATGGCTATGATAAATTGGAAAGGAGAAAAAAAATAGCATATCTCCAAGGAAGAGTTGTATTTCAATTTAGTGTGAATATTCATGTTTGCATGTGCACACACATTCTCATGGACTGCTGGGGCAATCCATTGCATGTGTCTCTCAGCATGTGTCCCTGACCAATGAAGCTAAGCCTGAGCCCTGTTTCATTTGGGCAGGCTGTCACTCACCATTTTGTTCATCATAGGAAAATGAAGTCTATTTGTAAGGATCTGGAGTGGGAAGAGGGAGACATACAGTAAATGGGCTCTAAGACCTTTTCACATAATTTGCTCAAGGTGTATTTATTTTCCAGAGGATTATGTGTTAATATCTGATGGACAGAATGTCAGAAAAATGAATTAAAATGGACATGGATAGCAAGAAAATGATGTGGCCCTGGCTTCCTCTCTCCCCCTCTTTCCCCTCCTCCCCCTTTCTCAGTCTTTGCAGGTTTGCTTCCTTAGAGAACTGTGATTCCCCTTGTTAGTCTGGGTTCTCTTTTCAATGAATTTCTCACTAAAGTTTTTATAAAAGCATGTATTCACATGAGTTCCTCTGACCAAGCATCTTTCCTTTTGAACGAAGAATACTATAGATACTGAGTTCAAATGCATGCTTCTTGATTTCTTCCTCATTCCAAGTTTCACCAAAGTAGAACTGACCTATAAAATGGTTGTATTGGCCCTAGGGGTCTTACCTGCATGGGGAAATATAAGAATGAAGGTTGGATACAGTTTTATTTTAGTGCAATAGAAAGTATATATTGACATTGATATCTAATCAACATTTTTTTGTCAAATACTGTTCACAGTGTTTAAATGCCAAAGGAAAAAAAATGTACTAAAAACAAGCAAAAGGATGGCTTTAATAGAATAATAAGAGCACAATAATGAGAAATAATTTAAAAGATGCTTTTTGTTATGTTACCTTGCTGTATGGTGAGTGTCTTCCTTAGGTTACAATTAAAGTTAAAAGTTTGATTATTATTTGCAGCATTATTTAACACGTAACCCAGATCTTAAGTCAGAAAGGCTAGAACCTGTTGTAGTAGTTAGACTGTTCAGAAGGCTCAGACTTAATAGCAGTTCAAGGCCCAGATTGAAGGGGTCATACAGAGAAGCTGAGGCTTGGCGTCATTAAAAGAGCCCCGGAGAGGCTATTGGTGAAAGTGCAGCCCAGTTTCAATAAAATACCCCAGCATTCTGAAGATGCCAGCAACATGGAACGATCACCAAGAGTAGCAGCAGCAGTGGAGGGGAACCAGCCGGACCTGGAGGACACGCTGTGTGTGATGCAGAGTTCAGAGCCAGAAAATTGATCCAAGCCCTTTGGAGGAACTCAGAAGATCTGGAGTGAATGCCAGATAATTGGACATGGATAATGTTTTTCTGCTGTCCAAAGAGATTGTAAAAAGCTTGATAGATGTTTGGTTTCATTTGGTTCTGTGCATTATCAAAGTTCATGATTGTTCCTCTTGTAAGTAGTTTTGCTGTCATAGTGTTAAATTCTGTTCTAGAGATAAAATAATTATTTTTCTCTTATACAGAAAGGGGAATTGTTGTGGAAGTTTATTTTTAGTTATGTATAAAATAATTGTTTTATGTATTGTTTGGAAAAGGGCTGCCTAGGCCTTGGTGTTTTGTATTGTCTGCAGGTGTTGGATTTATGTGGGGGATGTTTGATTGCTAATGATCTGTATGTGGTATCAGTAGAACACCCAAAGAATTCTGTATCAGTAAAAACACCTGAGCTCAGATGATCGGAGTTCTACTGTCCAGTATGGTGCCTGCCATGATGGTGGTTCCTTCTGCTGAGTTCTGAAAGGGTTTGCATCACTGAAACTGCTTCCTTGTCATCATTGGTGAGACACCACAGAAGCATGCAACTAAGAAGAGAAACCCCAGACCTTGAGGAGTCCAGTAAAGTACACTTGGAGCATTTCCCAGAGGGCACAGATTTAGGTATTGATAAAAGAAAAGCTCTATAAGAGAGAGTTGTAAATGAGGAAGAAGCATGGAGCTGATGCTCCCTCCTGGTGCTGGTGGTAGCCAGGGCACAGGAAATGGAAACCAGAGCATACTGTTCTACATCTATGAACATGCTTCCTTGTTGTCCTTGGTGAGATGCCACAGTAGCCCAACAGCTACAAGAACCCATTTCACTTCTAAATCCTAAACACACATGACCCTGAGGGAATACTATAATTCTGTGAACTTGCTTACCAACTGAGCTTACTAAAGTTTAGTGAAGTGCTTGGGTTAGAAGGAAGAATGACTTGGGTCTCCCATTGTTTCACATTTCTTTGATTCTTCGGAGTGGATTTTGCTTAAAAAATAGAAAAAAATAGAAAAAGAAATGAAAATATACATAGAAAGCTCTCTATAAGCTATAGTTACCTACTAATAGAGATGGAATGAGGTATTATTCAGAATGAAGGCTTTCTCAATGAAACTCACCTTCCTAGTCATTAACTGATTGATGAACCTGTCAGATGGAGTCAGGTGTTGCTACAGGTTCTAAAGATGCAGTGAGCTGCCTTCTTTCAGATCTTGCTTTCCAGTGATGGCTTTCTAGGGTCCCAGGAGTGGTGATTGTTTTTGGTTCTGTTTTGTTTTGTTTTTTATTGTCAGGGCTTTGAAGTGAGACCACAGCATCCAGCATCCAAAAGTCTACTATCCAGGAAGGGTATCAGGTAACTTTTTGAGTCTATGATCAATAGATGAATAATGGTCCCCAAGAAAGGCATCTTTGACTCTCTTCCCACAGTACAGGACAGTGATCAGTCTTTTGCAAACAGAGTATGTGGATGAAATCATCATCGTATAAGAGGAATGGCTTGTAATATTAGTAGATTAACCATTGTTGATAGCAATCTACTGTATATTTAAGAATAGCTTGCTTTTGAAGCTTAAAATGATGCATATTAAAACTCACCACAGTCATTATCTTCTGCATTACTATAACCACTACTGATAATGTATTTCCAAACATATCCTTTTAATAAAACATAATAGGCATAAAAGTAGGCACTCAAATAACTAACAGCTATTTTAGCATTTGTCCCAAAGTCATCTAAGTATGAAATAAAAGAACAGAGAGTTAAAGCCAAACTGGTCAGACTAAAATATTACCACAAATACAAAAATACAGTTTATGTGCTCAAACAGAGCAAGAACATGTGGCCTAGGGGCTGATAACACACTGTGGTACCTACTGCCACTTTTACAATCTCCATCACTAAAGAAAAGCCTTTTAAAATGGCTCTTACATCTGTACAGTGAGATGGAGTTGGGATTTGTCACCTGCTTAGACCTCAGTGTGAATCCACCTATCCACCTAGGACAACACTAATCACAACTGAACAACAACCCAAGCATCTAAAGCAGCAAGGATAAATGCCATAAAACAATTTGTTTTTCTCCCACCACTGTCCCAAAACCATGGGAAAAGTCTTTCCAGTAGTCTATAGTGCTTGGTCTAATCAGCCCCTGTAACATCAGTTGTCTCTAAGACATCCTCTTATTACTCATTTCCATTGCCTCTGAGTCTCAACTACACTGACTTCCTTACTGTTTATGAAGAAATGTTGGGTACATTTCTATCTGACAATCTCTGTGTGCCCTTCCTCCTTTCTGGAAGGCTCTTCATACTGGCCAACTCCTCACTTTCTTTAAGTCTTTGCTCTATGAACTCTTTTCCCAGAAAGGCAATCCTGGCTCCCTACTGGAGTTATATCCACTCTCCATCTCCACTGTATACTTGAATCTCATTTACTTGGCTTTATTGTTTGTTCTTCCAAAGGACTGGCTACCTTCTCTTTTCTCTGTGAGGTTTGTTCAGAAGTTATGGGATTATGTGACTGTGCTTCTCGTTCATCCGTATTCCCAGGTCAACATAGAATGAATGAATGGACTAAGTTCCAAAGGTGTTCCAGCCAATCTCAGATCCATTGGGTCTCAACATGTCCCCCATAACTGGGGAGAGATAAGAATAGTCTGAAGCCCAGAATCCTTATGAGTTACTATGCTTTAAAGTTACAAGATGGTATCTGTATTGTTCTTTTCACTCATACATCAAGACATCTTTCTAAGTGGCATCTAGAAAGTTCCCAAAATCATGTGATTGCCACTGAAACATATACCTTAGTCCTAGTCATAGTCCTAGTCATAATCACAGTCATAGTCATAGTAGATTATTGCAATGAAGTACAGTGAAACAGAAGACCAGGCAGGCATTTAACAACCTAATGCCCCCCTGCCTGCACTGGAACCTCATGTAATGTAAGGAGCTCTCAGTACATGGATGTTCTTATCTCTTAAGCTTACTTCTTGTTCTTTTAAAGTTTACAATATATTAATGAATTTAAAAGAAGAGAAATGTTGCAAACACATTCATTAGCGAGTCCATAATGTTAATGTTGATACTTAATGGACTTTCTTCTTCCCAAATATTGCTCACCATGTACAAATTCCAAATAAAAACCTTAAAATCAAGCAAAAGGATGGCTTTAATAGAGCAATGATGATAATAACAATGAATAATTTAAAAGATGCTTTTCCTTATCTGACCTGGTTTTATAACAAACCTGTAATGTACCAGGCCAGTTTTACAGTTTATAATTAAATCTGTAACTTTGTTTTTTTTTTTTTATTTGCAGTGTTATTTAATATGTGTTAATCTTGGAGGTAAGGTACTTGCATCCTTCAGAAATTAATTTAGCAAAATGAGGGACTTTGGCAATAATTGGGGAGCAAAATATACTATAAAGACACGCTATTTCAATCTCACTAATAACAAAATAGAGAATACACAAAGGATGCAGTCCAGTATTTTACATTACAAAGAATTTTTTCTAATCAACATTTTCAGAAGAATAGGCAAAATTTTGCTGATATGTGCAGATATAGATATCTATAATTCATAATAGAAAAACTATAAAAGCTTAGGCTATATTTATACACTTTGTGTGGGTTATGTGTATAAACATGTGTTTATTTTAATGTGGGTATAATTATTACTAAATTGTGGCTTTTAATGGGAAGATCATTAGAGACAGTTGAATCTGACTGCACTTAGCTTTCACTGAAACTCTGAAATTATTTTTTCAAAATTCTCAGGTTTTGAAAAACACCAAACTGTGCTTCTTTCAAAGAGTCTTTTCTTAATTTTTCAGACTAGGATTTTAAGGTGATAAATCTGTATAGTCCATATGCATCTACACTCAAATTATCCATTCCAAGGTTTTAATAGCTATTTAATATTCCAGGCACCTTTAGAGTCTTTAAAGTGAGCTCCCAAAAGCCTTTCCATCTCTCCCACCACCTCTCATCAGCCTAAGATGTGTTTCGTTCAGAGTAAACAAATCAAATACTGAAACTTTGGGTTATTTTTCCTCTTGGGTTATGACCTATGAATGTAAAGTGGATTTCAGATGTGACATAACTAATTTTCCCATCCCTGTGAATCAATGCAGGGTGGGTGTCACATTACCCTTACTTATGAATAGCTGTATAGCCAGCAAATGAGGCAATCTTTGGACTCCTCATTGGGCATCCACAGCATATAAATAGATAATTACAGAAACTTAAACCTCTGTGACATTTTTCATCTAAAAATTGCCAAGGCTGCCTTTAGGACGGTATGAGTATACATTTTAGGATTTGCCACAGAGACAAAAAATACCCAGTTATAGCTTTGAATTTCTCGACCACATCACAGAAGACAAAGATTCACATAGACATACTCCAGGCAAAGGGGTGGGAGCCTTCAAGGCTGTGTACCTTTGAAGGGGCATTTGAGGAAAAGCCATATATTTTTTTAGATAAAAGAGAAAGAGAAAGAGAGAGGGAGAGAGAAAAGGAGAGAGAGGAAGTGGGAGACAGAGAGAGATAAAACAAGATTAAGATCCTGAGAATAATAATAACCCGATCTCTTTTGAATTATAAGGCTGCCACTAGCTGACATTTCAATTTTAGGAGCTCAAGTCATTTTTATATGATTTTAAAATTTTTAATTAGTGTATGTTAATTATACATATTAATGGAGTTCATTGTGAATTTTCAGTGCATGCATATTGTCTACATTGATCAAATGCAGTCTCCCTTTATAGCAAGACTTCCCATCCCTTCTCTCTAGCCTAAGGTAATCATTATTTGGCATTCATGCTGACAAGATTTCATTGTTATTTATGGATGACTAATATTTATTGTGTGTATATGTGATATTTTCTTTATCCGTCTATCTGTTGACAGATACCTGGGCAGATTTCATGTCTTATTTATTGTAAATAGTGCTAAAAAATACCATGGTGATTCTAGCATCTCTTTTACATGCTTGCTTCATTTTCTTTGGATAGGTACCCAGGAATGAGATTGATGGATCATATGACAGTTCTATTTTTCTCCTTTGGAGGGATCTCCAAACTTTTCTCCATCTTGGTCTGCTAACTTATGCCCCCATCATTAGTGCAGGAGAGTTCTGTTTTTTACATCCATGCCAGATTTGACTACTGTGCTGTTTTGTTTGCATAGAAGCCATTATTTTGAGCAAGGTAGATTTCACAGCTCATGTTCTTATGTATTCCTGCCCATTCCCTGTACTCACCAGCAGGAGATCTCAGCTTTGTGGGTGTTCAAAGGCACCTCCCTAAGCTCACTTCTATCAACGGTAATCTCCACACTCTCAGGTCTGCTGCAACAGGTTTTCATGTCTTCAGATTGACAGAGGGAAAAGCCATGCCAGGAATGGCCTACAGGACTCTTGATGAGACAAAAATAAATTCCTCTGGAAGGTGGTTCAGAGAAAGCAGACGAGGCAGGAGTGGACTGGCATAGGAAAGACCTGTCAATCTGCAACACGTCCAGCCCACACTTCTTGCAGTGGGAGCACAGCCAGAGCTGTTCTGGATGGTTGGATTTTCCTAATAAGACTGCACAAGGCACTAAATGAAGCTGGCTGCCCGGTTGAATCCAATCCTAGGCCCATTTCAGCTTACCTATTTCCAGAATGTAATCTTACATCCTCATACTTCCATCCCTTCAGGGCCTTGTAACTGATGAATAGGGGCCACCCGGAGCAGGAGATGGAGGTAGAGGGGGCTGCTTATGTTATCACAGTACACCACATTCAGAAGGTGGCCCTGAAAAAGCCAGGGGAGGTGTGGGTTTCAAGTTGCAAGGGGATCTCAGAAAACATGAAATGCAGCCTTCCTCTGATATTCAAATGCTCACACCCAGTTGTCTTGCCCACTGGAGCATTCAGGTAATGGGAGACTCAAAGCCACCAGGATGCTGGATGCTTTCTTTTGTAAGCAGCTGACAATTACATCTCTGAAATTGTGCTTTATAAATACCAACAGTGAATCCCTCTAAGAAATCACACAGCTAAAAAAACAAAACAACAACAACAAAACAGAAATAAGTCATTCTTGCAATAGAAGAATTTGGTGTATACACTTTATGAGTCCTTTGGAAAATACAGTAGATGAATTTGTTGAAAACACTTCATGAGCTATATGGCTAGATACTCATCCGATTTTCTAGCCATCATCCAAGGGACAGAGTCACCCAGTCTTTCAGGACTTGTAGTTAACAGGAGAGATGGTCACACAGTTACTTACCACTGGTTCTAAACGTTTTATACTCATATTCTACAACACAGATGTTTCCTATGCACATTAATTTCTATTTTACTAAAGAGGAAATGGGGGCTTAATTCTATAATCTATACAAGAAAGCATTGTCATGACAAAATTGAGATTCAAACTTGACACTACCTGAATGCAAAGACTCAGCCTTTTTGACAATCACATAATAATGTGCACATTTATTCATATGTGTGACTAATATATGTATAGCTATATTTATTTTCAAGCTTTTTGTTTTGGCCTATGCATTTTCATCTAAATAAGTGCACATATTCATATATATTTATTTCATAAATATATACATGAATCATTTGCAATATATTTATAAATATATAAATTATAGAAATAAATATTAATATGGATACATACATATAAATACTGTGTGTGTGTGTCATAGAAATCAAAGTGACCAAGGTAGGTGACCAATTTGGTTCAGACACAGATTGCTATTAAACATTAAGTTTTTCACTTAGGTGAGAGACTTACCCACATCAGTCTCCTCATAAAAACTTGCTGGTTATCTTCAGAGAGTTCCCTCTCAAACAGGTCTGAAGCCCACCTATCCGGGTTCGCTTCTTTCTTTTGTTTCTTGCCACCCTAGAGCCTAGAGTCTAGTTCCTGGGGTGAGCTACAGCACCCTTCATGCTGGGAAGCTCTACTTACTAAATACTTAGACTCCTCCTACAGGCGAATTTCGATCCCACTGTATTGTGTCAGCTTCCTGAAGATGAATATCCATAAAGCTGTCCTTCATAGTAGATGTTTCAGAAGATTCTACCTCAACCCAGACAAGCATCCAAGAGGTAGCCAGGAGCAGGGTATTTTTCATAGAGCTGCCTACCATACCTGAGAGGGGGACCAAAGCCAGCAACCTGCATTTAGCTGACTACGTTCTCCCTATATCCTCTCTCTGGTGGGTGCTCAACCAGCTGGCCAGTACTTCTGTTCTCTCCTTGTTCACTGAGTCCCTCTGGCCTGACTGTGAGGAGATGAGGCAGGAAGGAGACAAAGAGCACTGAGCAGGTTGAGCTTTCTGTTATTGTAGAAGCTTCTCTTGAGGCAGAGAAGTCTTTATGACACTGTGCCACCCTGTGCTCAGGTCTTACACAGCTGGGGCAGAAATTCCAAGGTATCTGGTTATATTCAATGTTTTTTGCATCCTCATGTTTTACTCTGAGCTGCTGGGATAGGTGCATAGGTTTCACAAAGAACACTGAAAAGCTGCCTTAGCAGGCTTTGGGACTGCATTCGTTTGAATTCAGCAACAGCATATGTACACTTAAGAATACTCCTAGAACGGTCTGGTCCCCATCACACTATCAGAAAGCCCTGCATCTCCACAAAGTACTGAGCACCAGGAGCTTCTATGGCTTTCTTCACCTTGGGGAGTGGTTGAATTTGACTGTTTATATTTTCCTCCCCTAACAACTTGCCATCTCTACATTATGAATTTTACCCCAGAGGTCATACTTTACTACCCAACTGCCCTGTTACTAAGAATAGACTCTGGGAAGATAAGTGTCATTACACCTACCTTCCATGCAAGTGCAGGGGAGGGAAGAAATGTGGTTTCTCTCAATTCACTCTGTATCCAGTTATATATGACCCTACGGTAGCCAGAAAACATTCTGTAAGATTTTCTGATAGCCACAGGCACAATCCTATAGCTCTGGAAGGCACTCATGTTTGGTAAACAATTCATTATAATGTAGGCCAATACGATGCTTGCAATTATTGATAAAGTGTGTATCTAGATAACAGAGTGGAATTTTCACTGGTTACATGTGACTATTGAACACTTAAAATGTGTGCGAAGCTACTGAGAAATTATGTTTTCAGTTTTAGTTAATTTACCTAATAATAATTTAGAACATAATAGCTGAAGGTGGCAAGTGGCCAGCACACAACAGTACTTTTCTTGTTTCAGCAGCAATAAGCGTTACCCAGGGGACATAGTAAAACATAACTTCCTCAGTGCAGTGGACAGAAATTCTTATTCAGTAGGTCGGGGATGCAGTGTGAGAATATGTTTCCAACAAGCCCCCAGAAGCTGCTGGATGTTCAGGGACTTCATTTAAGTCCCTAATTGAAGAACTCAGGGTTACTTGACTCCATGAGTTCTCAGCTAAGGTCAAGCATGCCTCCTGGAGGACATTCAGCAATATCTGGAAAAACTGTTGGTTGTTATCATTAGAAGGCAAATGATGGTGGTACTAGCATTTGTTTGGTAGTGACCAAGGATGCTGCTAAGTGCTCTATAACTCATATGTAGTCCTTCGTCATTCTCAATAAAGAATAATGCAGCTTAAAATGTCTTTAAAGGGTCGCTAGCTAATTGCTCATTCCAGTCAGATCCTGGCTACAGAGTGGTTACAGTAAAATCATTTCAAGTTACTGATAACCTATCCTTGGCAAGCCTTGACCTTGTTTCTGGATTAATATTATAGTTCCATCCATCCCTTCCCCCTGAGACTACCACTCCTGAGTGGTTGAGTTGGCCCAGCAGTCTAGCATTTGGGTTTTTCCACTGTCTTCAATGCGAGACTAGCAAGGTATGGCAAATCATCAGAACCCAGTGGAGCACTGTTAGAGAAAAGGCAGGGCAGCAGGTTATATGATGTCCTCATCCAGGTCCCTCAGAGGGGAGCAATACAGTTGGAGTCTAAATTTTGCATGTGAATCACACCAGGATTAGTCATCAGGAGCTGTTAGAGGCCTGCACCTGGAAACTATATTAGGAAAGAAAACAAGGATAAGATCTCTGAAAAGCTAAAACCCACCCATTCTTTTGCAGACCAGTTTCATTCATGTGGTCTGGGGGAGTTTTCTAAGCTGCCCTTACCTATCTCCCATGCTATAGAGTTCTGGCACGCCTGGAGTCAGAGGAAAAACCATCTCTATGACTATCACAGGGCCTTACAGACCTTAAAATAGCAGAAGGTCCCCGAGAGATTTTATCTTACTTATGCAGAAAGATACCTACCTGCCTCCTCGAGAATGTTCTTTTAGGTCTTATAACCGTACACACAGTTTTTACTCTCTCCCACCACTACTGAATCCTTTACCCATGCTCTCAGCTGTGATGACCCTATGCACATTCTGTTTTCTATCCTGTCTCTACTTTTAAACCCTGGATCCAAAGGAGCTTCAAAGACCTCTGAACGCATAGCGGTATACCCAATCCAAGGGACCCTATGACCACTGGAGTCTCTTTACAAAATTATCTTCACTGGTTTTCTGTGCTCTGCAGTGGGAGATCCCCAGGCCTCAGTAGTAAGTCAAGGACTTGAGGTTGGTCGAGACTAATCTTACCGTTATAGGGCTCTTCCATCTTTCTTGGCTGAAATGGGAATCAGAAATCATTCTGTCTCTTGTTGTGGCCTGAACTAACTCTTCTTTTTTAGAGTCCCCATATGATGCTCTGAAGGCCTTCCTGAGTGCAGCTGTGCCCTTTGTATGACACAGCAAGGACATGACTGCTGCCGTTTCCAGTCTTTAGCTGACCATTCTCATCAACTGCTCCCTCGGCAGCTCATAACGGCACAGTGGTGAACTGGTTAGTTCAGGTGAACATGTCAAGTCCTTTCTACAGGACTGACAAGCCAGAGAGCTTTAAGGAAGCGGGATCCCTACAGATGCCCAGCTCCTGTTTCTGAAAACATCACAGGCTCCTCCCTCTTCATCATATATGCTAGCTGTGTGATCTCAGCAAAGCGTCATGGCTGGAGACACTGTCTTCAATAACATCTCACTGAGAGGCTGAAGGTAGAAGCTATGAGCCACTGTCTTTGTGTCCTGCACTGCCTTGTCCAGGAAATTCTAAAGTTCTTCTATGGTTTTTGCCCAAAGGTCCACAGCTCCGTCGCACTGCCAGGTTATATCTCAGAACAGGAGGCAGAGATTCATGAGGGAGGGTGCAGTCTTTAGCTCTGAGTATTCTGAGGTGTTACAGAAATTACGCCAACCACACACAAGCACAGACTCCACAGGAAACATTATGTTAATACAGAAGACTGTTTTTATATTCTGGCTAATGAGTTTTGACCTGTGTGAATTTGGTCTCATAATTACCCAACTCAGATTCCTGTAAGTCAATCGGACTGATGCTGTGATCTCAGCCATTTCAACAACTCTTGATTATCAGAGTAGACACCAAGGATAAGGAAAATACCTAATGTTCTTTTTCTCTGTAAGTCTGATTGGGCAGAGCTGACTTTCTGTGGCTGTAGTGAAAGGAAGCTTTCTTTTCCCAGTAGTCGGCTCTGGCTCTTCTTCCTCCTTTCTATAGCTCCCAATACCAGGATGACAGAAGATCTTTAGATCTCACAAGCACATGCTTGGGCATCAACCTGTATGCCTCAGACCCAAATCCATTGGTTCTTGGGCCAGGGGTGGGTAAGGTTGAGGAAACAGAACACGAATGATAAACTGTGCAAATAGAAGCCCAGGAAAGGCCTATCAGAACAGGAAGGCGATAGAAGTCACCCCAAAAACTAAGAGAGCACTGAGCCAGGTGTGAGGAGAAAATAAGAACAGAGCCCTCAGATGTGCAGAGTGATGCATCTCCAGAGCAAGCTGGGAACTGGTCAGAAAAGAGGCCAGGACTGCTACGACTCATCAAGTGGAATGGGGGGGGGCATGTCAAAAGACCCTTCACATGGTGGTAAACCATTATGTGAACTGCTGATGTGGATGCAGGATGCTGCTTCTTGTATCATGGCAATGCGTGCAGTTGCCAGGGAGATTGGCATTCCTCAAGCAAAATCCAAATGCCCAAGATATATGAATAGGGATGTAGAAATGGGTGGCCATGTGCCTTGCTTATTCCAAGTGCCTTCCATGCATCCTCACTTCTGCCCTTCACATTGTGTAGATCATGCTTGATTGATGGAGGAGCACACTGATCCTCAGTCTTGCCTCCTCTTGCCTGCCCTCCATCCATCGTGCACGTCCATTCTCATTCTCTATTCATTCTTTTGGCATCGGGTTTATTTTGTCTATAAACTGCTGATACAAATGTCCAAAATAAATTATGCTAAATAATAGATGAAGACAGCTACATAATTTATAATGGTAGAAGCCAAGCAGAGCTGGCTGGGCTGTGTTCAAGCCTGTGACCCTTCTTATCCACTGAAGCACAGCATATAGGTACTTCTAGCCTTAATTCTAGAAATTCACCAAGGACCATACTTAGATCTGGAGTCATCTTTCTCAAAGTATGTGTCTTCTTTTAGGTGGCCCTAGACTCCTCTGGCAGGTCAGTTCCAGGGTGTGGGCAGTCTTGGCCCTCCCCAGTTCAGACTGGAATGACAGGAATTTCTTAAGCGGTAGCCTGCAACACAGTCCAGCCCCAGGCTATGCCACTCAACTATACATGGTCCCAGTGTGGATTTAGAAATGACTTTGGGGATAAGGCTGCTTCCTATGTTTAAAAAAAAAAAAAAAGTCCTCTGTAACCAGTTCTGAGGTACTGTTAAGAAGACACAAGAGAAATAGGAGAGGCCATAGGAAAGAAACGGTAGCACATTCTGGAAATCAACTGATTGCAGCTTTTAGTAGAAATGATGAGCCAAGCATAGCCCTTTATTTTAATTACTTCTTTTTGTTATTGAAAAACCCAAATTCCTTTCCCTCCTTGGTATCCTATAGCAAGGAGGAATGGAAAGAATGAGAGGAAAACACCGAATAAAGAAAGCAAGGAATGCAGGTCAGAGGGAAGACACTGTATCAGGGGAGCACTTAGAGAGAGTAAACCACAGTTGTGTTTCCACACAATCAATGAAAGCCTTTGTTTTGTGTTTCTGAAACCTGCAGGGCATGATTGGAGACTATTACATAGTACATGTTTTTCTATAGCAGTAGAATGTTTCTATTGTTTAAAACAAAAACAAAACCCGCAAACATGTATCTCTGCCTTAGCCTTCCTCTGCCTAGGGTGAGAATGGATGTAGTAGATTCGACGCTCCCCAATGCTCACCTGTGCAGCATTGGCCTGGAAGGCACTCCATCAGCCACATTTGACCCACCACTTCTTATCATTAGCATCCAAGTGTTAAGCCAGAGAAGCCTGTCCGGGAACATCACCAAAGTGGCCAGTAAGCCACAATTTAGTTAATGTGCACCCGTCAGCCCATGCTTTGGCCAGAGTATACATGGGTAGAGTATCTGGTGGAGGTGGTAGGGGCTGGGAAGGAAGAGGGTTTGGGGAGGCTCATTTGCAAGAACTGCCCAGCTGAGATAACATTTAAAATGAAAGCGAGAAGGTCCAACACTCTGTAATCCTGCAGCAGCTGCTCATTTTGGGTTGAGCTTGGGAAAGAACATTTTGCCATTAGTTAATCCCCAAGCCAAAACTGGCTGATGGCGGCTTCTGGTCTCCCTAAGCTACCTCTGAGGGGATCACTCAGCTGTGTCCTAAGGATGCTAAACAACAGAAAAAGTACATGATGGCTTGTAGAATCCATCCATGTGTGTGGCCCTTGGGATGCCCCTGCAGATGGGGCTGGCTGGAGACAGTGATAGTTTGGATGGGCTCTTTGAAGCTTGGTGCCCAGGGAGGGCAGCTGGTGGGCTTGTTCTGCTGTTCTTTAGCCTGTCATGTACCACTCTTAACATGGTTTGCACATCCTGAAGATGCAGATTATCCCTTGGTACAGAGGGCCAAGCTGCCCTCTGGGTGTCTGAGCCTGAAAATGCACAGCCAAAATCCACAGAAGCTTGGCCACATCTGCCTGCATGGAGCCTAAGAAGTTGATCCTTTGCTCATACTCCAGCATGGGACTGGAGGCCTTCTCCCTGGGTCTGTAGATTCTCCCATTTGAGGGAAAACTAGCTTTTCCTTTTGTTGTAAAATGACAAAAAAAACTAAACTGATTTTGAACATATTAATGGTACCAGATGGCATAATAAAATGTAAATAGAACAATAAAAATATAAATGGGGGCCTCCCAGTAATTAACTTTGGAACAGTTTACACAGTCCAAAGAGATCTGGATCTGTTATTGCCCTTTCTAAAGTACTAGATGAGAAACCCACTCACTCATCCTTCTAGACTAGGTCTTGCTGGCCCTCCCATCCCCCCCCCCCCCCCCCCCCGCCCAGTTTCTTCCATCCTGAGTTGAGAGGTTCTTTGAAGTTTCAAGCAGCAAAGAGTTGAAATAAAGACTTTCAGTCATCCCACTGGAATGTGTCAATAGGCTGGCTAATTAGGACAGCCATGAAGTACTTGGGGGACATGAAATGTTCCATAAATGCACATTATTCTTGTTATAATGATGACACGGTAATAATAACTCAGCTTATTGGAGCATTTTCACAGTAGCAAACATTCTCCTATTTATTTGGCAATCATACACTTAGCTATTTATAGATTGGAAAAGATTCTTTGATGCCAAGGTCAGTTCACTAGATAAAGCCAAGAGAGGAGATGTATTCTGATTTCTAGACTAACTCTGAGTTAAGGAAGATTCATAAAACCATAGTAACAGAAAAGCAGCAAAACAAGACCAGATTCTGCTCTGCAGACCATAAGTCAAGTATTGTATACTGTTAGATTCAAATAGCTTTTACCTAGTAACTAGGCAACTTTGGGCAAATGACATCTTTGTGCCTCAGTTTCTCATTTTTCAAGAGTAAGAATTAAAATGAGAAAACTCTTTAAGGAGGGGGAGGGAGGTAAATATAAAAGAAGGAAGAAGGAAGGTAAAATAAATAGTAAAGATGTCTAAAGAAGTCATGAGAAATAATATTATTAATTATTTACCTAAAAACACCTCTATAATACACCTAGTTCTCTGTACAAACATACAAATGTAATTTAAATGAAATTTTCTCATCTAGATTGATAATGCTCCCTTTAAGTGCCAAAGATGACCCAACAAAAACCCCAATATGAGGCATGAGAAGCCCTTTTTGAATTGTTGGCCAAGGTTGTCCAAGTGTTTCCCAAAACATGCAGCATACTGCTATTGCTTTGGTTACTCCCACCAGAGCTGGAGGTAAATCTTTATTGATGAAGATTCCATGCATTTCAGACACAAGGCCCTCAGCTGGAATTCACCCTAATCTCTTCTCCCTGAGGACTAGCTTTCATGGTACCAGAAAGTGCCATGCAAGCTATCAAAGGAGGGAAGCAACCAACAGTACTACCCAGCTTTGGTACCTTTGGACCACAGCAATGACCAGCAGAACATGATAACTCTAAGGATACAGTAGTGGCATGCATACCATGGTGGTAACCAAATTCTCTCAAAAGACTTAGACCTGCTCAACAAAAGAGAAATCATGTCTAGTATTGGAAACCTAACCAACTATTCAGGGACAGTAAAGTCATGGATGTTGTAGGAGAACTTACAATGACCACTTTACCAAACTAGCATTAATTCTGAACTACATTCTAAACATTTGTCCTTCTACCCACAGATTAAGTGTAGTCCTCGTGGAAACTCATCTTGCAACAGACAGAGACCACTACAGAACATCACAACTAATCAAGATGCAGAGTTGTGGAGCCCAGTCCGAGTGGATACATCTATAAAACATCAAGGATCTAAGGCTCGGGGAACATTGCAAAAGAAGGGGCAAAAAGATTGGAAGAGCTAGAGAATCAGGGAGTTGGCTGTGAGATCGTGTCTTACAGCAATGGCAGAAGCTACAACCGTAAAGTATCACCAATGTATCTGTGTCAGCATGAGCTGAAAAAGGACAATAACAATAGACATGCCAAAGTGGATGGGGAAAGCCCATGAGACTTCAACCCTACACAAGGAACTACAGGCAGTCAAGGAATGTGAGAATGGGAGAAATGGTCTTCCCTAGGGAAGAGCACAGCAATTGGTTATCTAATCCCAAATGATCAGCCTTAAAGACAGACATATAAATAACATGAGCTGACTATATTTTGGAATATGTATGTATCTACAGTACACAGATTAAAAATTAAAAGAATGATGCTGTGAATTTGAAAAAGAGCAGGGAGGAACATGTGGGATCATTTGAATAGAGGAAAGGGAAGGGAGAAATGATGGAATTATAATCTCAAAAATAAAAGAAAAAAATCATAAAAAATGTTTATATATGATAGTGTATGTGTGTGTTTGTGTGTGTAATATGTAGGCATGCTATAGCACATGTGTGCAGGTTAGAGGACAACTTGTTGGAGTTGATTCTTTCCTTCTACCACGGATGTTCTAAGTACTTACCTCAGGCAGTCAGTCTTAGCAGCAAAAGCCTTTACCCACTGAGTCATCTTGACCACCCTGATGTCAAGTTTCTTCAACTGATTACTCTATGAATTTACTAGGTTAACACAAGAGACACATTCAGGACTGATCCTACCTTATAATGGCTTTTCTGTACATAACTGTGGCTGTGGCTACAGTGAGCATCAGAGGGCCGGAGGAATCCTCTAAGAGGTCAAGCTGGTGTGACCCTACATGGCAAAATAAGGAATCCAAAAACCCTCCAAGAACCAGGGATCCACTTGTTTGCTTTTGTTTTTTGATAGAGGACTGATTTTTACTTGCGTGAAGGCAACATAAGAAAAATACCTTAATTTATGCCAAAGCAGATTCAGAATTCCTTGAGTGATTTTTTTTTCCTTTGAGACAGCATTCCTCTGTTGTAACTCTGGACTACGGCTGCTCTGGGACTCACTTTGTAGACCAGGTTGCCCTTGAACTTACAGAGGTCTCTGCCTCCTGAGTGCTGGGATTAAAGGTTTGCACTACCACCTCCCAGCTTCTTTGAGAGATTTTTACATTTGTGCATGTGTATGCTTGTATATGGAGATCAGAGGATAATTTGAGGTGTCATTCATCAGATGGTACATTTTCTTTCTTGTTTGGTCCATTTATTTTTTTTAAGGCATAGTTTGGCCTAGCATTAGCTAATTGGGCTAACATGGCTAGCCAGTGAGCCCTATGGCTCTGCCTCCCCAGCACTAAGATTAAAAGTATGCCCCCATGTCCAGATTTTGATATGGTCTCTGGTCATCAAACACAGGTCTTCTTGCTTGCAAGACAGGCAGTGCAAGATCGCTGACTGGGCTGTCTATTCAGAGTTCTTAAGATGAAATTTCCAACCTTAATTAAACACAAGGATGGGTTGATTGATGTAGAGCAAGGTGGCAATGCCACTTAATAACAATAGTAATTACCATTTAAGTGTTTATAATTAATACCAAGTATCTTTCAAAAGCTTCCTATGTGACAAGTCCTTCAGTCTTCAAACAGCGTCTGTATGTCTGTCTCACTGCACTGGGGATCAAACTCAGGGCCTCCAACATGCTGGGAAAGTGCTACCACTGAACCACCCACAGTGCTTCAAACAGCTCCTTGTTCAAACAGAAGCATGTTTTGTGCGACTGAAATTTTATAGATGAGGAATGTTACAGAGAGACTGAGGCACTTGTAACAGAATAGGTGGCAGATATAGGATTAGAAATTTTCTGTGCTGACTGCAGAGTTCTTTTGGGTTTGGAAACAGATATAAGATATCCCCATAACTTCTCCAAATTCCTGATTCTTCCCATCAACATTTTCCAACTTCACAAGTTCTAGTCCCTTGCTTGAGTCACCACTGGACTGTATGAGGATTCACAGTCCTTACCTCCTACAGATACAGTCTTTAGAGAGAGTTCTATAAACTCTGCTTATTCATGGTGTCAGTGTTCTACTCCAGCCAAGACAGAGCTCTATTTTTAACATACTTAAACACTAATAGTTGGGATTTAATAAAACATACTATGACAAACTCTCTTCCCAATCTCATTCTTAACCCCCCTCCCCAGGGGAATTCCTTCTGGACTTGTGGCCATCCTCCCTGAGTTACAGATGTTTCCCAAGTGATAACTTGCAAAATCTGCCAGCATCCCTAGCTATGCATTTCTAACTCACTGTGGCAGGCACTGTGATAGATCTAGGTCAATCACATGCAATATTTTAACATCTAAATTAAATGGCAAGCAAGTCTGGAATCTATTACCTTCTCTATCGCTACTGAAATCAAACTAATGGGACCGATTCAATTTTTCTTGTATGGATGGAGCTTGAGCAAGCACAGTTGCCAAAATAGACTGAGGCAACTCTGCTCTGGAGGAAAAAGGAAGGTGAAGATGCTGGCTAAACAGCCCATATGCCCCAGAGGAGCCCTGCATGGCCCTGTTGATAAAAGCAAGTCCTTTGTCTTGCCCAGCATCCTGGGAGAGGGGATGAGTCCCTTGACAACCACATTTAAACATTCATAACTCAATATATTCCTGTCATGATCCAATCTCACTGGGATAGAGAGTGATTCCAAAATATATTTCATTTCATCAATTCCAGTGAAATTATTACATCTGCGGAAAAGAAATGTACCTTGGCTGATGTAACTGTGTCAGCTCAGTCCTGTTTCAAGGAGACTGGTGTATAAGCAATGGTTGCTGTCTTTGCAAGGCTTGACACCTGATCCCCTGTGCTATTGCCCTTCTGAATCAGTACCAACATACTGTAAGTGTCCCTGTGAACTCCAAGAATGATGCTCAGACAATACTGACAGCACCCAGATTCACCTTGCCTGTACCCTGCACAGCTTCTCTGGGGCTTCTCTGGAGACACAGTCTACATTCTTATGCCGTCTTAGCTCGTAAATCAGCTGTCAGCTGCACACCCAAATATCTCCGTTCTCATGATTTTGTCAGATCATCATCACTAATAGGATGTTGAAATTCACAAATGCATCTATTTCCAGTAATAGGCCTATATACTGCCGTCTACCAGTTTGAAAAAAGAGAGGTTTATGCTGGGGACAGGAATCTCACACGTCTCAAGAGGGCACCTGGCTTACTTGAATTGGGAGGTAATTTCCTCCTGGGACAGACTGCTGAGATCTCTAATACTGAAAGTTTAAATAGATCGGTGGCTGTGAAGCACAGCCAGCAACCTCAGAATTGCTCAGGAAATCACAGGATTTGAAAGCAAAGGGAGAAAAAAAAAAAAAAAAGGCAGCTCTTTCTAACCCCCTTGGCCTGGGTTCCTGCGGCTTTGGAAATGCTAGGCCCTCCAGCCTGAAGGGCATCTATGGAGCCCAATGATAGCCACAGCCACCTGCTTTTCCCAGACAGTCTTTGCTATCCTCACAGGCAGCAGTGGGTTCAGTTTGACCTGGACTCAGGCAAGGACTTAGTCTTCCCATCTCAGTCTTCCTGAGGTCAGGAGCTAGCTCTGGAGTCACATGCTTGGGGTATCAGGGTCAGCCTATATCGCTATCCCTGGAAGACAGAAGCTAGGGTAAGGAATCTGACTGTGGTCAGCAACAGCCTCGGTGACGATGTCATCTTGTCAGAAGACCTTTATTCTTGGGACTGTACTGTCCCTTTCCTTCATTATAGTACAGTTGACACTTGGAGTTAGCTGGGGATTAGTTCTAAAACTCCACAGGCACCAAAGTCTACAGATGCCCAAGTCCCTCATTTCTAACTATATGCCATTCACATATAGTCCATGCACACACTCCTGTATAATTTAACTCATCTCCAAATATCTTACAAGGCCTAATATTATGTAATCACTGAGGGAATGATGGTGCATCACTCGATGAATAGGGAATACTGACGTGGAGGTCTACCTGTTCGTTATACACATGCAGTTTTGCTTTGATCATTTCCTTTTGCTTTTTAAAATTTTTTATTGAAAATATTTTTTCAGTATATATAGTATATTCTGAATATACTATATTCAAATACAGTACATCCTCTCTCTTAACTCCTCTCAGATCATCCTCACCTCCCCAAACATCTATACACCTTCTATCTCTCTTTCTTTAGAAAGCAAACATGAAAAAGAAAAAACCCAAACAAACCAGGATTTTTTAAAACAGGGGACATGAAACATACACACAAACCTCAAAAATATACATGAGAAAATATACAAGCAAGAGACTAGTAAGTAAAAAAAAAAAAAGCCCAAACAAAGCAATATGAGACAAAAAAGTCTATAAAAATCTGAGTGAGTTCATTTTGTGCTGATCAACCACTACTAGATCTCAGGACCACCCTTAAGTGTGATTAATATACACAGTGATAGCATTGGAGAAAACTAATTTTCTTTTTCAAGTAGATGCCAACTAGAGATAACTTTTTTGTTAGGGATGGAAGCATGTGTCCACTTCCTCCTCTCAGCACTGGGACCCTGTCTGGCTTGAACCTGTACAGTTGCTGTACAGTCTATGTGAATTCTTACATACACCAGTCCCGTTGTATCTGGAAGACATCGTTTCCTCCATTCCCTCTGGCTCTTAAAATCTGTTTCCTCATCTGCCTAGCTGAGCCTTGAGGAGATATATTTGATGAAGATATACCGTGTTCCAAACATACTGGTGTTCCCAAATCTCATTCCCTGCCCGTTGTGCACTGAATGAGTTCACAGATGAACTATCTACAAATGGAGAGGACCCAACTCGGTGGCCGGATAGATGACTCAGCAGTTAAGAGTGTTAGGTGCACAACTGTGACAACCAGGATTCCAACACCCACTTAACAAACATGATAACTAACATATACCTGTAACTCCAGTTCCAAGGGATCTGGGGTGTGTGTGTGTGTGTGTGTGTGTGTGTGTGTGTGTGTGTGTGTGTACGTGCCCACACATACACATGCACAGATAAATAATCAAATAAATGAAACAAATCTTTAAAAAGAAAATGAAAGGGAAGATGGAGCAGGTCCTGGAAAACAAGGATTACTGTGATGGTACAAAGACGTCAAATTAGCTCATTGTTGCCCAGTCCCTGACTGTGGTTCCACATGTGCCTTTCATTTGCCCAGCTCAGTGTTTCAGGAAGGGCTTGCAGGGTGGTTAAGATTTGGCTTTCCAGATAGCACAGTAAGGCGAGTCCAGTAGGTGCAAAACCCCATTTGAAAGACAGATAGCCTCTGCAACAGAGATCTGGGAGCTGAGGTTTGTGCAGTTGAAGCTGGCAAAGGCCTCATAGTACCAGTTCTTAACCTGAAGGATGATCCCAGGCTGTCTGCTTCTGTCTTTCCCCACCGAACATCATTATAGAACTAGTACCATGGAGTCAATTTTCAAAGTCAAGCTTAGAATCCACTCAGGACCTGCCATGTGCCAGCCAGCAGGTGAGCCTTGAGTTGGTGGTGTTCACCAGTGGCATGGTGCACACAGAGCTGTGGACACCCTGTGCTAGCCAGCCTGGCCTCCCTTCCTTCCCACTCTGTCTTACTACATGACATGCTCACAGCTCCTCCTTTCTGCATGCAGCATTCTATGAATTTATGGAAGGAGCCTGGATCCCTTGGGAGTTCCTCAGCATGAGCCAGGAGGAAAAGTGATTGCATTGCATATGTGGAGACTGTTTAAATCTGTCCCTTTAAAATGTCCCCTCTCCTGCTAGGCTGGGCCAGAAAAAAAACAGGCTGTTTTTTTTCTGGCCCAGCCTAGCAGGAGAGGGGACATTTTAAAGGGTCATCAATTTAAAGCTACAACACTGATTTTAAACCTTGGCCACATGTGGGAGACTCTTCATATGCTGAGGTCTCAGTTTAAAACCAAAGGCTAACTCTGGAACACTTGGGACTTTACTCCTATCCCTTCCTGGGACTCCTGGGAGCCTGGAGGAGGGTTTCTCTTTACCCTGAAGCAGGCCAGTTCAGATGCAGCTCAGGGCAGGCAAGTGAAAGCAAAGAAGCCCCCAGGAGAGCCAAGTAGGCCTGTTTAATTGCTTGCCTTAAGTTAAATCAGTTAGCTAGTGGCCTGGAGCAAAGACAGAATGTCCAACATCCAATTAAAATGCATTTTCTTATTGAAGGGCAATTCTGATCCCAAAGTCCACATGCTGAATACAAGTTTTAGCAACATATATGGACCCACTTGGTTCTTCTAAAAGGCCCTCCCAGTTCAGCCCAATCTTTACTGGGTGCAGTTAGTTTCCCTCTGTCCTATCTGTGTGGCTTCTACTGTGTGCCCAGATGCTAGGAGTGCCTGACTGAGACAATGTGCCTGAGCAATGGATTCTAATGGCTATTTCACAAAAATGCCTTGCTGAGATTTATTTTTAGCCAGAACAGGAAAATAAAATGGATTAATACACAAAATTTAAAAAAATTAAAGATCTTCCAATATATTCCATTATGCATTTGCACCCACTGGGCTCCCAAGGCCTAGCTGTCTAGAGACATTTGATGAATGGAGAGCTGAATGAGTTTTCATAAAAGTATAAAGACACGTGGAGGATCTTCCAATGAATGGCACCATGGGATGCTGAAAGCTTACAGCTGAAGGAACAGAGGCCTCACGGATTTCCCTAAGCTTAGTTCTCATATGTCCCCCTCCTAAGAATGGATTCTACGAAGATCCTCAATCTGCTTAAAGGCAAGATACCTCAAAGACCAGACTTACAGAAAGAAAGGTTGGAGTGGGCAGCACACTCCAATACATCCAAACTTGGACCAGGCCATTCCCTCTCCCTTCCTGAAATTCACCCTATCTTCCTCCACACTTCCCTGGAGACCTGACCAGATGATACCCCTGTGGAGAGGGAGAGATAGGATATTTAAGCTCTAACCATCTGACCATCCTTTGAGTTGAGTGCTCCATGAGTTCACACGTTAGTAAATCTGTGTATCTTCTCTAGTTAGTCTCCCAATTGTCAGTCTGTTAGACTCCAGTTATCAAAACATCAGAGGCTGTACGTTTCCACTCATACCACTTCTCAACTTCAGCGGTGAGGGAGACTCATTATTGGATGTAGTGCCCAGGCTGGTGGCATATAGAGTACCAACTGGCAGCATCTCCTGGAGAGATCATGCACGGGCCTCCACTTGCATTACTATTGGATAGGCAAGGTAGGGCAGTGAGAGGCAGGGTGCCAGGCATCCAAGGACCTAGGGAACAATTAGTAGCTCCTCTTGCACTTCCCCTTCTCTCTCACTGGACTTCCCTATAGACTGGGAGGGCTGTTGGACTGAGGAGAAGTTTTCCCAGGGGACTTACCTCTACTTACCCCATGTAACCAAATCGACTTAGTTTGTGAGGTTATTATTGTCAGAACACATTTGCCCAGCTCTCACATTGTTAAAATGTATAACCATCATGACTCAATTGATGACTACATGCCTCTGAGGGTAACAGCTTGTCTGCTCCCTCTGAGCTCTCACATGGTCAGCTAAAGCTCATTTCCTGAAGGATGAGCCCAGGAACCTAAGCTGTCCTCACAAAGTTCTATATCTCTATGTTGCAGACACAGCTTGGTGGCTCTGGTGATTTGGTGTTGATATCTCTGCTGCTTCTGAAATGTGAGCAATCTGAGGTAAGGAAAGGAAAGGGGAAAGGAGAAGCTTCTAGCAGCTTATGATGTAGATCCTTATCTTCCACTGTCATAACCAGGGAGTGTCACGGGAGATTTTCCACACATTTGCAAACAGACTTAATAACAAAGGGCTTTCTGTTTCAATGTGTCAAGTTCCTGCTAGCTACATAAGACATTATCAGGGCAGAGATATAATGCAAGGCAGTCCAAGGTCATGAGCTCTTCCTTGTCTGTTATAACATACGACATCACTTTTGCCCAGACAGAGATGTCTTATAAGCTATCACCTAAAAGGCAGCTAAAGCGAGAACACTGGAGAATAGATGTGAATCTCCAAAGAAAACATGCAAAATTCACTCTTTCTTGATTGAGCTCTGACTGCCCCCACCCCAAACATGGGATTCAATCTCTTCATATGCCAAAGCCATATAATCTTTTAGATCATCACCTTCAAAGAGGCCTTAGGGGTTGACAACCACTCCAAAGCATTTTAAGATTCCTCAGTGAGTTGCAGGAGACTGACAAATACTTAGCTGCTTGGAGAACTGCTCTTTCTGCGAGCCTAAGTTAGAACCAAGCTCATCCCTCTCATTGCACCTCGCTCCGTGTTGAGCACATCAAATACTTCCTTAGCAGTATGTTGTCAGGCATTGCAGCAGTGGAGACCTCAGCTGTGACCTCACACCTGCAGCCCCATGTGTCTAGCTTTGTGACCCTGGGGCTTACCTCAGTGTCTACTACAGCACTATGTGTTATATAGCACTATATCTCCTGTGTGTTAAACAAAAGGCATGGTACATGTGAAGAACATGCAAAAGATTAATAGCTACTTTTATTAAAAGAGAAGGAAGCTGTACAGAATTTAGGGGAAGGGGAAAGAAAGCAGCTTTCTGATCCTACCTGATGATACCCACTGTCCCCATCATGAACCATGAACTGGAGGCTAAGAAGAAGAGGGGGGAGTTAAAGCCAATTAATTTTGGTTTCTGGGTCTACTCAGGAGTCTGGGATGGCCTTTGTCATCATCTAGAACTTTCTTTCACAGCCCAGGCAGTCCAGATGATTGACTGGACTCCGTTCTACTTAGATGTCCTCTTAACAAAAAGAGACTTGCAGTGATGGTACCTCCAAGTTATTTTTCAAGGAAAAGGGATTAAAAAAGACTCTGGTGAGAAGCAGAATGGTGTGATAGAGGAAGCACCGGATTCAGACTAGAGTTTCCTTTCAAATTACTGATGGGTTTCTAATGGAGACGACAGTACCTTGAACCATCTCAGGTGACCTTCCTCAGAAGTATCGCTACCTTTAAGGCTTATTCTTATTCAGAGATATTAGCAACATGAGGGAACATGCATCCATTTGCAAACCATTCTATGTGACATAAAATCATTCCAATTGTTAGACCTTGATCTGATGTGAAAAGAATATTTGGTCAGAAAAGAAAGCTACAGGTGTAGATCCCACATAGAATGTAACACTAATGCTTCCATTAATTCTATTACCAGCCCAGCATGAACCTGTGAGGAGGAATGTACACATGCGCACATCAGTGGCTGGTGTTGAGGAGGCATCATGGCTTTATTTTGATAGATTTCCTTGTCTTCTTACTAGATAGTTTGGGAAATCACAATTTCATACATAATCCAATCAGGAGAAAAACGGTAGGAAAAAGAGACCCTTACCTAACACGTATGACTGTCATCAAGGGAATAAAATTGCCTCCTAATCAAATGCATCATTAAAAGTACAGACATTAGAGCCTGGGTGCTGACAGCTTTATGAGCTAGGCATTTGCAGTTAATTAGGATAGACTGCTTTTGTGGCTGGGACTACACTAGGGGGTTTATTTGACTAAATAACACCTAAGTAACAGCTGCCTCCACAGCCAGGGCACCTGGGTCATGGGAAATTTTAGGGTTCTTCCTCCAGCCTGGCCCTTGCAGATGATCATGGTTAGTGCTTAACCTGTTGTGACCAGGAGATCACCAGTTCTGATGCAAAAGCAAGGAGCCTTTATTCTGCAGAGCAAACCAGTGCACTAGGGTCTGGCATCACCACACAAGATGGCCGACCTGGAATGCGCTTCTGACATGGGTTTTTTTTTTAAGGGAACAGGGGATTTCTCCAAATGGGCCAGAACCCAGGCACAGGAGTGGATGTTAAACCATACATGGCAACAAGGATTTCTGGGAAAGCTAGTACTTGCCACTAAACAGAGAGGTTTATGGGAAAGCGAGTACTTGCCATTAAACAGAGGTGAGGTTAGTGCCTTTACCACTAGGGGCGCTGGGCTTTTCAAACCTACAAATGTGTATCTTAGCTCGCGTAACAGCTGAGTATCTTTTCAAAATAGTAACAGTAACTTTTATAGGATCTGCCCAAATCATGGGGAAAAAAAAAACCAAAAAAACGTGCTGAACTTCCAGCCTGGAAAAAGTCACACCTGCATTTCTTAGTTGCCGCTCTGAGATTCCTTCTAGACAGGAGGTGATAAAGATCAGAAAAGAACATCCCCAAATATGACACTTTGGTCTGTTGGTTATTTTGAGCTCTAGGCAACTGGAAAATATCATATGCAAGAAGGGATTTCTACCTTTCCCATTTCTATTTAGGAGCAAGACACAAATTTCCTGTTTGAAAAATGCCCTCCTTATACCAAGAAGAGGAGAGTTTTTACATAAGGATACAGCAGATGAGTATCAAGATGAATCTGTACAAGCTAACCCAAATAACACGTATCTTCCATTAGTTTCCATCATATTTCCTAGTCACCTACAGCTTTTCTGTCTCAAACTCTATTTCTCCTCCTCTTTAGGTTTTAATGTTCTTTGTTTACATGGTATATGAAATCTTTAAGTCTTCAAGTATTTCATTGTTACTGTTACTGTTTTGAGGCAGGGGGCTCACTATGTAACCCAGGCTGGCCTGGAACTTTTGATCTTCTAGACTCAACTTCCTATGTTGAGTTGAGATTACAGGCATGAACTATCATGACCACTAAGTCTTTAAGTCTAACGCATTTTCTAGGAGAGGAAGGGCACTTCTTTCTATAATGCCTGTCCCAAGTCTCATAACAATATCTATCTTAAAAAAAATTTATGTGTTTTTCTTCTGATAATTTGTCTTTCTTCAACAGAATTCCAGCACCTTCACAGTAGGGTATAGAAAGGTGGGGGAAACAAGGATGCCATCAGATTCCTGTCTGGGTTCTGAAGGCTTCAGAACAAGACCAGAAAATCAATCTCTGAGTTTTCACTTTTGCCACGAGTGTTTAATAATTGAAAAATTACTGAGTTAATCAGCATTGAACTGTGAGGAGTATGGTAGAAAGAGAAGTGATACTCACAATACTGATGTCTTTGACTATGAGAAGGCAAAACACAAGATAAGACATGGGCTAGGGTTAGGATCGCTGCCCTTGCTGCACACTAATAAGCGGATATAGTGCTTCTCAAACTACATTCTTTTACCTACCAGGTCTTCCCATTTTATACACACACACACACACACACACACACACACACACACACACACTTCAGAGTCCATTTATTTGTAATGACCAAATCTTTAGACATTGCCTGTATTGCCTGTACAGGTTAAGTTGTCAACTCAACCGGATATAGAATCTCATCTATAAGTGAGCCTACGAGGGTATTTCCAGAGAAGTTTAACTGAGGTAAGGAACACCCACCTTGAATGTAGTTGGAACCTGGAGTGTGGACGTCATGGACTGAATACAAAGGAGAAAGGACACTGAGTATAGAATTCATTGCTCTTTGCTTCCTGAGCAAATCTGCCCTGTTACCAGTTGTCTCAAACTCCGGCTGTTATGACTTCTTCACATGATGGACTATGCCATCAAACTGTAAGCCAAATACGTGGAGGTTGCTGGGTAATTGAATGACCAGTAGCAGATTCAGGGCTGTGCACCAAGATAAGCATAATCAAATTTCATGCTTCATGGGCTTCATGCTTTAGCTGGCCACCTCAGGGGTCACAGAAAATTCCTGTCCACACCCAACCACATTATTTTTTTCCACACATAGTACTGCATGCTGGAATAGTTGCATTTTGTGTTTTTGTGTTTTTGTTTTTTTAAAAATAGAGTTCCACTAGTGTCATACCCATTTGGGCCTGTTAGTCAGAAACTCAAGAAAGCTCTAGAAAATGTTCTAGCTCTTCTTGCCTTCAGTTGTTTTCTCTGGTATTTGTTACAACAATGAGAAAAGCAATGACAATATTGCCCTGAACTATTTTGGAGAGAATGCTCAGCAAACTTTCTCTGTATCAGGTAAGGTATGCCAACAGTAGCCAATGAAAATGTGCCCTTTCTAATGAATCACTATTACCTTATTGAGATAGAAATGCAGGAAGCACAGGAGGTCATCCACTGTAAATCCCAGGAAGCACAGAGAGGGCTAGAAGAAGGGTCTTGCTATAAAGGACCTCTCTGGCCTTTATTACCAGGGACTACATGAAGCTTCTGCATCTGCCCTCCTTTCTGCTTCAGAGTGCAGGCACAGCAGTGGTACCCAAGTGTCCTAAGTCTTTCTAGACACCCTTCAGCCCTTGTCTCCAACTTAAATAGCACTATTGTACATCTGTGCATCCTCTCTGTTTTTATCCTCTATGCTACTTTGTTATCTTGGGATCTCTCCAAGCTATGTTTAAAAACCATATTTGGTCTGAGGAAATTTTTAAAATAGGCAAGAAGCATTTAGCCATTTCCGAGAATCACTGAGGTGCAACATCAGAGGAAGCTCGTTTCCCTGGTGCAGAGGGGCTATCGCCAGTCCAGAGGTACCACCAGGTACAAGCTTTCCACCTAACACTGTATTAACCACCACTGAGACATACGTGGAGGTTGCTGGGTAATTGAATGACCAGCAGCAGATTCAGGGCTGTGCACCAAGATAAGCATAATCAAATTTCATGCTTCATGGGCTTCATGGCTTTAGCTGGCCACCTCAGGGGTCACAGAAAATTCCTGTCCCCACCCAACCACATTATCTTTTTCCACACATAGTTCTACATGCTGGATCAGTTGCATTTTGTAGTTTTGTGGGTTTTTTTTTTTCTTTTCAATAGAGTTCCACTAGTGACATACCTATTTGGGCCTGTTAGCCAGAAACTCAAGAAAGCTCTAGAAAATTCATTCCTTTTGTTATCTACCCTTTTTCTAAAAGGCAGGTACTGTCACAACAGGGCCAGAAATAGGCATTTGTGTGGGGGAAGGGAATCAGAATAAACACAGGAAAATAAAATGCAAAGAAAAAGAAGAGGAAGGAAAAGAAGGTAGAGGACACGTTCATCTCACATACAAGGCAGGAGTGTTGTCTTTACCAGTGCCCAGGTTGCACTGTGAGTCCATTGTAGCAGAAGTCAGGACTTACTGTACTGAACCGTGCCAAAGAGCTGCTGTGAAATGGAGCTTTCACCCAGAGGATGCCTCAGTTTCACTCACATGAGCTTAGTCCTGGTCAGACTAAAACACACATTATGGCCAGGCTTGGTGGCTCACACTTGTAATCCCAGCACTCCATGGGCTGAGGCAGGAGTGCTGTGATGTAAAGATAATCTTGGGCTACACAGTGAGCTGTAGGCTATCGATAACTACACAGCAGGACCTTGTACACACACACACACACACACACACACACACACACAGAAAGACACTGAATAGTCATAGCCTCAACTCTGAAACTGGGGTGTTGAGACAAAAAATTAAAAAAAAACCACAGTCTCACCTCAAAGGGAATTAGAGAGAGTTTATTCTAGAGCAAAATTTGAGTGACTATAGCCCAGAAAGATATTTAGGTTATCCTAAATCCCATATGCAAACACGGAAACAGTTTCATGAAGTTGTATAACTTTCAGACTAAAGAAAGTCACAAATCAAGGCAATTTTAAAATACATTGGTGGGTACATCAGAGAGGTGTTTATAGCAAGATATGGAAGCTTTTCTATAGTCTTTGGATACTGTCTGATGACATTCTTGACTTTTGGGTAAGTAGAAGCTACTGATCTGCTCATGCAATAGATTTCAAAGTTTTTATCTATCAGTCACATAATGTTAGTTCTGACACAGAGGTGGTCAAAAAATTTAGGGGGCTAAAGCTAGCCAGAAACAAGATAATTAACCTGTGAACCTGCAGTATTCCAACTTTTCCATATTACTGCAGTGCCAATCAATCAGTCTTTGCAGACATAGCTTCTTTCTAGGAAGTCTCACTGACAGGAGTGTAAGGCAGGATTGGCACAAAGGCACCTGTGGCTGTCAGCTTTTTATTATTGTAGTGAGTGCCTGAGACCATCAACTTATAAAGAGGAAAGATTTATTTTGGTTCACAGTTTTGGAGATTCAGTTCATGTTCAATTAGTCCCGTTGTTTTGGGATTATGTTGAGGGAGTACGTTGTGAGAATTATTGCAGAATGTGGTGGATGAGGCTGCACACCCCATGTCCAGGAATGATAAAAGAGAAAGGCACCAGGATCCCAGCAGAAGACCTTCCACCTCTCCAAAGGCTCCACCACTTCCTGAGAGCATCACAGCCTGGGAACCCAGCCTTAAACACCTGGTCCTTTGGGGGACACTCTTGACTCAGACTCTAGCAATTAGGATCTTTCTGTATCAGAAGATCTAGGTTTTTTGGAAACAACCGCACTTCTCGAGTTGAGAAGCTTCACGTCTCCAGGGGTGCCCAGAGGTGGTGCTATATAGATCTGGGCCAGCTTACACTCTGCGGTTGTTTCCTATTTCAAAGAGAGCTGTAGAGAAGGAACTGATAGTGTGGACACCATCTGGAAACCTTCAGGTACAGGTGAGAGAGCTCTCAGCACCCTGTTGCACATATGACAGGAGTAGGAGGTTTTCACATGACCACATAGCTGTTCCTTTGTACTCTTGTCACTGGATCCCTATTTTGTAGATACAGCAAAGATCCAGTGGGCACCAGGAGGGAAGCTGACACATGCCAGTAGCCATGCTGGGAGCAATAAGGTGAAAGAAGATTTTGCATTTAACAGAATTAAGTTGACACAGTGTCCGGGTGTCAAGGCAGAAAAGCACTATCCTTGCCTAGAATGGGAAGTAAGGAGAATGAAGGCGGTGGCCACACCTCTTCCAATGCATTCAGAAACCTACATCACTGGAGGAGAGAGAGTATCAATCTGAAGGTTGATACATTACAGAGGCTTAGATGTTCTTAAGGGAGGTCAGAAAATGGGAAATAATTGAAACAGGTCAACAAGAACTACACAGAAAGGAGATATTTATGTTTGCAGAAAGAATCATCAGACCCTGTCTTCAATCCATGTGACCCTCTAAGGGCAACATGGCCCAGCCACAAAGGTAAGGAAGCATAGTCCACAGATCTAGCCTGGGTCAAGGCTGAGGAAATTCATCTCTAGGTCTCGCTGTCTAAACCAGAGCAGATTGCAAAGACAGACTTGGAATGTGACCAGTGCCTGCAGCAGATAAGCCATCAGGGTTCTGAAGACAGCTCAACCTGATTCAGCTGTGATGACTGTCTTGTGCTTTTATCACTCACTACATCCTAGGTATTACATTCAGCAGCATTTTGCAGAAGCAGTCCTATTATATCTCATAAATCTGTGATGCTGGAACTAGGGGCGTTCCTACAGTGTAGGGAAGGGAACTGAGCTCAAGTGTTGGTGTGTCAGGATTTAATGTTATATCAATTAGACTGGAGGCCACACACTTCTCCATAAACTATGGGCCACAGTCCAAGAGTTCAGCTCTGTGCTGTCCTACATGTCCTACATAGTGACCTCTCTCTACAGATGTCTGTTGGGCACTTAAAACGTGTCCAGCTCAAAGTGAGATGTGTTCTAAGTATAAGATATGCAGTGACATAGTACCTAAAATAGGCAAAATGGTATTTATGGACACATTTATATTAATAACCCTACTAAATGATAGCATCTGTGATACATTGTATTAAATAAATACTTACATTAGTTTTATCCAATTATTTTCACTCTTTAAAACTATGTCTGTATAAGACTTAGAATTATATCTATGTATCTCTGTCTGGCCTAGTCTAATTAAATTCAGTTTCCTGTCCATCCAAGGGAACAGTGCAGGCTGTTTCCTTGATGAATGGCACAGCCTCTTGAAGAAACCAAAGCTGGCTAAAGGGAGGTCATATCTCTGTGCTTCCACATGGTAGAGAAATTCTGTATTTCAAGTCCAGCCTCTCATCAGAGGTTGGTCCTTGAGGAGGGGGAAGAAAGTGTCCTGTGCTCATTAGTTAATATTTGCAAAGAGTTTTGAAGATGAAATGCTAATAATAGTCATCTGTACCTCTGTGAGCCTTTCATCAGGAGACTTCAAAGTCCCCAGCTCAGGCAGTACTATTGTTCTATTACTGTAACTTTAATTGTGCCTCATCAGGTCACTGGCTGATTCCTTTCCTCTACCTGACAAAAAGGAAGCCAAGTAGTTATTAGACAGTGGTCCTAGAAGGGCAGGGAGGAGGAGTGAAATGTTCTTTGCATGTGTTGCAGAACCTCAACAGTGAACTCTGAAAGTTCACTGCATCATCCATAGACAGGAAGAGATATCCAACAAGGGGGACTCTACTGTTATAGCTCAACTTAATTTGTCAATTCTTCATTCATAAGAGATACATATTCAATGGAAAATATATTGAAATTTTGAATTTTGATTCCGCCTCCCCAGTTAGTTGTGTACAGTATTATATTGTACCATGGTGTAGGGTGACAGTGAGTCACAGGTTCCAGTCTGCCTTTCCACCCAAAAGGAAACAACTGGGCTCTACAGTATGCTATATTCTTTTTGCATATTGTCTTTTATGTATTCAAACTCCCATTATGCCTTGGAAACTCTCATATGTGTGTACATGTATTCAAAATTGTATTACAAAATAGTCTTTATGTTAAATCATTTTGCCCAGCTAGGGCAATTTGCATGCCAATTATGAGTACATTCAGCATAGGCGAGCTACAGTGTTTGGTATTTGGTGGGCAAAGCATAGTGAGTTCACTCCTATTTTCAACCTTCCATGGGTTTATTAGGATGCCAATACATCCTGAGCTTCTGGGCTCAGCGAGTGTTCTCAGGCTTTCAGGACTGCTGGTGCAGGAGATGTCTGTCATTTGTTGTCAACCTTGAGGTGGATGTGACAGTCTAGGCAAGGAAGAGTCACAGTGTTTAAATGTGGGGTTCAGATCAGTCCAGAACAGCTCCCGATTGGACCCCCACCAGTTTCTGTAGTCTGCAGCCAGTTGACACAGGGGAGTGACATCTAATGCTGGGCTCAGTCAAGCAGAGAAAATAGGACTACAGAAATAGAAAGGGGTGTGCCAAGAGCTGTGCTCCCTGCTGCCCTGTCTCAGCCCTTGCCTCAGGTGCTTAGAGCTTCAAGGCCTTGAGGACTATTTCAGCCCAGGCCCACTCATGGTGGCCAGTGTAGTAGAAGCCCCTATTCTTTACCTATCAAGGGACAAAGAACACAAAGTAGGTTGGCCTGCCAGGCACAGAGCCAAGCAGCAACATCTCCTGGGAGAAGAAATTCCTTTATGCTAATTCCAGCCACCAGGAAGTCAGACCCAGAGAGATGACACAGCTGGATTCCCCTCACTGCTCAGGAAGAACTGTTGGAGATGCCTAATCTCTCTCACCAGTGAGAAAGAGGGGGCAAAGGGAAGTAGGGAGGGTGGAGGAACACAAAAGAGCACAGAATGACAAGCACTCTGTCACCAGCCAGGATGGGTGTGTGTGTGTGCAAGGCTTTATAAAAAGGAATAAAACATGTCATTTCAGATTGGAGAAGTTGAACATTACTAATTAAGAAATTACTTAATTATGGAGAAGAAAATAAAATGAAGGTATTTTGCCCTTGAAGGGGGAAAAAAAATCTTTGATTTGCTAAATCAAGGAAATGATTAGATTCAAACATTAAATAATTGGAAATGGCTCCAACAGAAGCATCAGAATGTGCACACTGCACAGGCCTCCAGAGGAACCCAGCCATTTCCTGTGAAGACTATCTGATATGCTTCTTTCTGTAAATAAGTTTTGTCTAGAATAGACTGATCATGCCCACCCTTTTGGCATAGAGAGGGACAAAAACAGATTACATGCATACATATCTGTGCATGATAACGACATCAATCCATAATGTTTTATTCATCATTCCTCAACTATTTTTGCCTCCTGCCCACCCAGTGTGGTTTTCCCAAGGCTTAATTGCTTTCCTCTTCCCACCCACAATTCTTCAACAATAGATGACACATCAGTCCCTGTACCAGGCACTAGGGTTACATTGGGATTGTCAACCTATTATCCAACCAGGCTCCATTCCACAGTGTAGACATGTCCAGATCACAGACCAAACCAGCCAGCAACCACTCAGCCAGGACTCACCCCCAGACATAAAGCATCAGCTTGCAGCGATCTCTTCAGAAATGACATATGGAAGACTATTTTGCATTTCTTTTGCTGAACAACTGGTCTTGCTCCAAGATTCACCTATCTATAGATAATTCTTCTTTCTAAAGCTAAACTCAGCCTTCCAGGCTTGGATTTTCAATTTCCCCATTTTATACCCATAGATTACATCAAAGTTAGCATAGCCAACATGGCAACCTTCTTCTCCAGATCCATTATAATTCATTTCAGGGGATGTAGATGTAACTCTGCGATAAAGTATCACGCTGTTATGTGCGAGGCTTCTGGATTGGTCCCTACTACAAGCAAACAAAAACAAAGAACTTGACATATCCCATATCTTCCATTGTTCCTTGGTAAAAACTTAAATAAGCTGTGCCTCAGCTCTTTGCTCGTCCACTATATGCCACCAGTCATTCAGCACAGTGTCAGTCCTTTATTTAAAGTACAATACCCGTGTTTACTTAGCACATACAGCCTGCAGGGTTTTTCCACACCTTAATCTTGTTTGCACTCCCAGAAAGTTGAAGGAATAGGAAGATAAAATTCACTCTCTTCTTTCTTTCTTAATGGACAAGGAAATGACATCTTACGGTCAGGTGCACACTTGACAATCTAAATCTGAGAAATCTTTGTATCATTTCCCAGTGGAAGGCTTCGCTGAGATGCCGCTTTTAATTCCCACAATACTAAATATACTCTTCATCGTTAACATGAGACTTCTAGATCTATGAGGTTAGGAAACAATCATTTGCATGCCTACATTGCTCCAGAGTATACCTAGAAGATAAAAAACAGGCATTGACTTATTCCCCATTAATGAATGCATGTATGCAAATAAATGATTGAATACACATTACTGAAGTCACACCATGGTAGAGCCAGGTAGAGTCGGGGAAAGAAAGAAGCTTATCTTCTTACTGTCCTCCTGATTAGTCTCCTTGACATACTATGAGATTAGTTATTTTGGTGTTTGGTTTATTATCATTACCTTAGTGCATTTTGTGTTGCTGTAATAGAATATCTCACATTGAGTAATGTTAAAGCAAAGAGGCTTACCTGGCTCATGATTCTGATGGTTTGAAGTTCTTACCCCTCAGTTAATTGGAATAGATATAATAGAAAGAGAGAGCAGAAGCAAATGAACATGCTGAGAAAGACCACCTCACAATAGCAGCCCAAAGTAACCCCATGTCATGAGCCCTGGACCCACAGCTTCTAAATGCATTGATTTTTACTTATAGGGTGACTGCAGCTGTTGAAGCCCTCCATAAAGCTGCACCCTTTCGCTTTTGACCTCCCAGACAGTTCCCATGCATTTATCTGGTTTGAAATACTCTTAGTGCTGTTACATTGGGGACTGAGCCACTAGCATATGAACTATTGGAGACAAAGCCACTGCAACTATGGTAACCATACATCATATCAGAAAACAAACAAAAACAGCCTTCCCTCGATCCCAACTGTACAATAGATATAGTTAGCACACACCTAACCAGCTCTCTCTTTGACTACAGTCAAATTCTTGTACACAAAAGAGCCAGGGCCAATGGAATCCAACCTTCTCTCTCAAGGAATAGGTTCCCTGAATCCAAGCTGAAGAACACTAGCAACCCAGCACGTTTTGGGAACATACCATCACTCTTTGGGATAACCACCATGGTGGCACTCTGACCCACAGACTCCCTCCCTGTCCCTAGCTTCCACAGTGTTGTGAGGCATCACTCAATCTGTCCACTCCACTCTATCCCTTCAAATTCCATGTACCCTATTATCTCACTTAAGGCCCACATGGGGGAGGTCTTCCCTAGTGTCCTAGTATGTCATCTACCATACCTTTCCTGCCAGCTTTCTAGACCTATTTATCATACTTTCCAACTTAGAATCTGCCATGCATTGTTTTCTTGGTCTTGATAAATGTTTGTGAGTCAGAAGGCAGCTAAGTCATAAAATATGTGGTCCTGCCAATCCTGCCCCTCCCCAAAAATAAATCACTGCATGTACATCGAGAACTTTCTGCCAGGCCATGTAGACAGGGTACCTTCATTCACATTTTGTGAATGCACCACTTTGACAATATTTAAAACAAAATAAAGCATGATTTCATTTCTAGACTACCAGAGAGGCAAACTGTGCTCCAAGAAGCAGAATGAGATTCAGGTATCAGAGAGTATGACATACCTGTGATTGTAATCTGGATACCCAGGTGTATACTGGGATGCCTGTGCTAGTCTGCTTGGGCTTCCATAATAACATGCATGCGCTAGGTTACTTAAGCAACACAACCTTCCTCCACATTCCTAGTTTTAGAGGCAAAGAATCTAAGATCCAGGTACGGGCAGGGTGGCTTCTTCTGAGGTCTTTCTCCTTGTACATAGCTGCCATCGAGCTGTCCCACCAAGCGGTTACTCTAGGAGTGTATATGTGCATCCCTGAAGAAATGATAAGTTCAGCTTTATGATATCATTTAACCACAATTACTTCTTTAAAAATCTTTTCTTCAGGGCTAACTCAGTGGTAAAGTGCAGAGACTCAGCTTCCATTTTCCACAGCAGAACAGGCCCTTATCAAACATCTGTTACATTCAGAGATACTGGTGTACTATAGGACACTTGAGGGAGAGGGGAGGACACAGCTCAAGCACAACAGCACTGCATTGTGTGTAGCCCTTGTCCAACTGTACTATGCACAAATAAATACTGGCTCGGTGAAGTGGAGCATTGGCCAGTTGGTTTGGGAGAGGAAATATTGTGCCTGTTTCTGAGACTATTTTTTTCTTTTTTAGTTACTTGTTTGGGGTGTTTTCTTGCCCCATTTAAAAGAACCATAAACACTTATGCTTTATATAAAAAATAAACTAGAAGTCACACAGTAGTAAGTAGCATGGGCAATCAGAGCCTAGCATTCATCTCTTTTGTACTTTTTTCTGGCTGGCTGCCATTCCTGGCCTCTGTGCTGTGAGGATGTCAAGCTCAGTGGGTATCTGCTGCAGGCAGTTGCTTAGTGCCTATTTGTCTAGCTGAGCTCTAGGCCCCAGTGTCTTCTGAAACTTGGAATCCAGGACTCAGAGTGAAGAAGCTGCTCTCAAAAAGAGGCTTCCTAGCATTGATTGCAAGGCTGGGAGAATGTAAGGCATAAAACCCAGGCCCGAGGAGAGGTTAAGAGACACACACCACAGTTAAACATTGAATGGGGCATCTTCTGCAGGTGGAGGGAAAGTTGCTGGCCCTGTACAGTCAGCTCATTTGCCGTTTTTACCTGCAGTTATTTTTGTTGCAATAACCAGCTGCAAAGTATAACTTGATCCAGGGGACAAGAGGTGAAAAGCATTTATCCTTCCAGGTGCAGTGGAGTGAAGGGCTCTGACTTACTGTAAATGTGTTCACAGTAAGAAGACAAAAGCCTGGTGGTGGCGCACACCTTTAATCCCAACACTCAGGAAACAAAGGAAGGTGGGATCTCTGTGAACTGGAGGCCAGACTGGTCTATAGGGTGAGTTCCAGGACAGCCAGAGTTACAACAGAGAAACCCTGTCTAGAAGAAAAAAAAAAAAAAAAAAGACAAGTCCCTGCAGAGGAGGCCAAACAGTTGTTCTGGGCAAGAGGAAGAAGCAGAGAAGCTGGGAAGCAGAGGAAGGTAGATCAAGACTTCTAGAAAGGCAGAGAAGTTAGCTATTCACATAGGACTCAGTCTAGACCACTCTCCTTTGTGCTTTCCTTAAGTTTTCTGGAAGTTCTGCCAGAGGACCGACCACATCACCTGCTATGCTTTGGATTGTACTAGAAGCAGATATGGAGACAGATACAAGGACAATTGTTTATTTGGACAATCAAGGAAAACACCTGAGGGAAAAGCAAAAGATGGAAGCCAATGGATCTTGATTCCATTATGGAGAACTCTTAGGGCTAGTGGAGAGCTCACACTTCACAGCTACTCCAGTCCTCAAAGCTACCCAGTGGAGGTGAGTGGGGAACATACGAAGGATATTTACAGAGCACACAATGCTAGCCACAGTATTACTAAGCATTAAGTTTACCAGGACCAAATGAGCTAACCTAATAAGGTAATGCAGAATGCAAATCTGAACTCATGGAGCCCAGGACAGGAAAGCCATACAGTCAACAGTCTGAGAAGCTTCCAGGGATCTGGACCAGAGCCTACTAGATAGCAGGCAGTCAGAATCTCACTACTCAGGGCTTTCTGTTCTTGGCATGATCAGACAGGAAGGAGAAAGTCCCCAAATGCCCATTTTCTCCATGATGTTACTTGATTAAATTTACAATGAGTATGCCTTGGGCAAAAGGTGCCTTTTTGAAAAGATGGGTCTGAACTTGAAGACACTGCTCTCCTAGTTCTCTGTAGCATACAGCAGTGCAAAGCAGTGGGTGCCTTGTTTCTCAGACAATTCTCAGTACACTACACTGTAGTAAAGGAACAGGCACACTCTCAGTTAATGCGTAATTCTTGACTGCTAACTCTTAGCGTCTTTCATAGATAGTAGCTTGTTCTGTGCTGAAATCTTAATGAGTCTCAGTGCCCTAAACAAAGGCCACCTAGCAGTTAGAAGAAGCAGGCTAAAGCTTGTGAATACCCAAAGAAGTCATTTCAGGATTCAGTTTTGCCTCTGATGTAAAATGAATGCCCTGGCTAGAAGGTTCCAGGAAAGAATAGGATACCTGGTGTAAAGCTAAAAACCTTCCTGAGGCAAATGAGACTTTTCAGTATTTCTGTTATGGCTGGAACATCCAATGATCCTCATGGGTTCAGGTGCTAAGTACTCCGTAGTTGGTAAACTTAGCAACAAACATCTTTATCCACTGAGCCATTTTGCTATCTTGCTGGCCCTTTCAGTACTTTTTAAAATTAGGAACCTTGATGATAAAATAGCCCAATTATTTCAAAGTAGGGACACTACACAATTCTAATTTCATTCAGCATATGTTAATCACTCTTACCATGGAGTGAATGGCATGCACATTAGGGAGTAGGGACATACAGTCTCTGTCCACACATGATTCCAGTGCAAGTGTAGAGAAAGAAGCACCAGTTGGGGATGTTGTAAACACACTAAGGCAAAAAGCATAGCTGGGGTTCCAGTGAAAAGCAAATGAGAGCTGGGAACACAGCACAGTGTGGGAAAGTCTCTAACACATCTGTAATGAATGACCTAAATTAGGAAGTAACGAAGTTGTCCAGGCAAAAAGCTGAGGGGCATACACTAACCGTATGAAATGGTGTACAGACGGAGGGAATTATGAGAGAAACTTTTCAGTGTTTTCCAGGAAGAAACTGAATAATCATATTTTGCAGCAGAAAGTAGATTATAAGTGGCAAGTTTAGACACAGGGAGGCAAATTAAGAAACTATTTTTCCAAGCATGAAATTATAATGATAGTACCACCAGGGAAGGTCAAATTAAAAACCTATCAAGTAGGCAGAATAGGTACAGTTTAGTAATAGCAGTGGCAAAGGAGGGCAATTGACTTCCATGCCTCTTGGGTGACAGCATGGCAAGTTGCACCAGTAGCCATGATTTGGACTGGAGACTAGGATGTAAACAGATGGGCATGAAGGTAGAAAAGATAAGTCTAAAGTTTAGAAGGCACTGTCTGATGGCACAGTCACAAAACAGGCTATATTAAAATATCAGTAAAAATAAGAAGAAAGGATCTGGGGTATGGACTATAACTCATTTGTCTGGGGATTGGTTAGCATTAAGTACAAGGTCCTGGATCTGGTCACTAGAAATAGGACAGGATGTGGAGTGGGGAGAGAGAATGTGAGAAAGCAAGAGGGGGAAGGAGGGAGGGTGGGAAAGAAGGAGGGGGTAGAAATGATACCCTGGCAAACAATAACAAGGCCCCAGCAATCCCCTTGTTTCCATTTCTGCCACACTCAGTACTCTAGAGTTAAGGACATGTCAAAGCCACACTTGGTTTCCACATAGGTGCCAGGGGATCTTGTACTTAGGTCCTCTTATTTGCACAGGTAGCACATGTATCCACTCAGCTATCTTTCCAACCCAGAAGATAGATTTATTTGGCTTGTAGTTCTAAAGTCTAGGATATTCAAGATCAGGTGGCTATACCTGGTGAGGTCCTGACCACCAGCATGGACACTATATACATGCTGAGAGGAACCCATACAGGCAAACAAGCTATACTGCTTTTTATAATTAACACTCTTGAAATACCATTAGCTAACAAATAGACTACTCATTTTTGGAGTAGTGGACCTATGCTTATTCATCTCGTCCCATTCCCAATGGGGACTAAATTGCAACATGGGCTTGTGCAGGAGACACCCCAACCAAGAATCCAAGGAGACACGGGAAGCTTGAAAAGGAATGGTACAAAGTAGAATAATCAATTAGACAAATTCTATGAAATACAGATGGCTCAGGCTAGCCTAAAGCCATAAATGATATGGCTACCCATCATGGTTCATTTGCAGGCAGGAATTCTGAGAGTAGAAGAAGAGATGTCACGGATGCTTAGTGATGAAGTTGTACATGTGCTTGTTGCGAAAGAACAAGGCGGTGGGTAAAATAGGATGAAGAGCAAAGTTAAGTGACATCAAGAGGAAAGCAATAGAGATGGAGAGAAAGGAATGATGGGGGAGTGCAGTTTCAGAGATGGTAGAAGGCAGAGAGTCACAGAAAAAGAGAGTAGTAGCATCAGGGAGCAGAGTTTAAATAATCTGAGGAATTCCAAGGTGTGACAGGAGCATGAACTACCAAAGGGGAACAAGAGGAAGAGGAGCCATGAGGTTCCAGTGTGGTCTGTGTTGTCCCGGTGTGTGTTAAGAAGCCTTCAGAAAACACAGGTTCCCATTTTCCAACTGCAGAGCTGTGTGGGGATAGACCAAGTATTTCTTTTAGTTCTTTGTGCCAAACCACCTAGAACAAGCAGTTCTTAACCTTCGGATTGAGACCACTTTGGGGGTCAAATGACCCTTTCACAGGGGTCACCTAAGACCATCTATATATCAGAAATTTACATTATGATTCATAGCAGTAGCAAAATTATAGTTATGAAGTAGCAACAAAAATAATTTTATGGTTGGCAGGGGGTCACCACAACATGAGGAACTGTTGGGTCTCAGCATTAGGAAGGTTGAAAACCACTGACCCAGAAGCTATAGCCAAAACCACTCAAGGAACGGCGATCAGCTTGTCTTTGGTGAGCCTGGAAGCCCTCTACTTACTGCTTACAGAAGGGTGGAGACTACCAAAGTGAAGGCAGAGGAGGAAGGAATGCTGAGGATCTCACCACCAGTTCTGATCTCCCTGACAGTTCATATATTTAAACTTCACCTTCCAGAACTGTCAGTTCACTCTCAACTCCCTCAGAAGACATGACTGGGACAAGACAGCTCCATGATAATTCCACCATCATTAAGGAGATCCAGAGAATGTCAAAGCACTTTACAATTGCATTTATGAATTTCCCACATAACAAGACCAGGCAGTCCAACAGTCTGAGCACAACTCGTCAGGAGTGTAATGAAGACAGAGGCAGAGGCAGAGAAATGGATGATGGGTAAAGCCAGATTATGGCTTAGCCAAGGAGAAGCAATGCTGTTCAGGGTAAATGCCACATAAACCAGGGATCCAACCTTCCTGTCAGACACATGGGAGAAACAACCATATCACTGCATCTTTGTTGTGTGCACTAAGTGCTCAAGAACATAATAAACACATCCCAGTGACACCCGAGGCCCCTCTTGGATAATAGTGACATGTTTTTCATTTTGAAAAACTCTTTTAAGGCTTTATGCTTCCATTTTGTCCCTTCTTCTATATTCCTATTATAATTAAACAGGCAGTTTGTTATAAAATAAAGAAGTTACAAAAGAGTGGAGCTTCAAAATTCTGAACAATACTGTGTATCATTCTGTATCTGCCAAATTATAAGCCCAGGGTTTGGGCAAAATAAAGGAAGAAAAAAGAAAGGGAGGGGTACAAGGGATGAGGCAGAACATATGGGCAGGAGGGAGGAGCCAGGAGTCAGGAAAGGAGAGCGGAGTGGGATGAGAGGAGGATGAAATGGAAGGGAAGGAATCAAACGAATTTCTCTTGGAAAATTCCATTTTTAACAAGTGAACTGTGACAGAAAATGAAGATAGTGGGACAGAATTGCACCCTAATCTTAGCACTAATAGGCCGAAAGAATGCAGTGTTTACCAGAACCAAAATCAACAAGATTTCCTTAATCAGACCTTTTCAAGTTTAGCAAGAGGGCACCTGAAGCCTAACACCATTCCCAAAGAGCAAAGGAAGAGCCACACAGACAGCTCTCCTTTCCTGTCGTTCAAGCAAGTGACCTCCAGAACTCCAAGCCTTTGCCAGTGCTACCGCCCCTCCCTTCCCACTTGTCCCTTCTGCACACCTGCTGCAGGTACCACAGGAGGATGCAGAAGGACAGCTTTCTGCAACTCACCAACAGGGGCTGAAAGGCTGTACTGTGCTTGGAGGAGACATTGCTCTTGGGAAATAAAAGATGTCTTTCTTTCATGAGAAAATGCCCTGGAGGGGTGGGATGGGGTGGGGGATGGGGGGCTCTAGTGACCCTACCATGCTCATGTAGGAAAGTCTATATCCATATGCTTACTGATGAAAGGCTATGGAAAAATAAATTCCTTCACCAAGGCGAGAATCTTCAAGGGTTCTTAATAAAATATGGTTCACAAGAGTCGGCTACAACAGAAGACTCTTTGTAGAGATTTATTTTAGATGTTCTGAATTTGAACATGAACCATGTTACAGACCAGATAAAGGGCTGCATGACAGAACTGCCCTGCATTCCAAACAAGCAGATAGCTGTTGAAGCAGAAATGGAGCTGATTATGTATTCTCGACTATAGACAACATAGAACTTGAATCCTAGAGATAAAAAGAACCACATATCCTCTCTCCATGAGAGGCAAAGTGACAAAGAAAACCTCTAGACACATAATGCAGCTTTTCTCCTCTATACCCTCTGCCCTTCAACTGTCTATGAGAAGCAGGCCCAGTTCAGTACAACTGAATTAAATTGACAGGGGATTCTTGGAAGGTTTGGGCACAGAAAGAGATATTATTGTTAGGATCATACTTTCTCAGAGAACCCAATCCTAGAGAGTTTTTAAAAGCTGTATCTCCAAGAATCTGAATCTACTGGATGTTCAGAGATGTTAAGCTGCTAGTCTATTGAGCCATCCTTAACGTGAAGGTTGATAATTGTCTGTCCGGAGAGTAGTAAAATATAACTTGGTTGTCCAGGAAGAAGAATGTGGAAGGCATGTGACTCAGTATCTTTTACTAGAGAATTTCTCATGTTGGGCAATGTGAGAAGCAAAAGGGGATACTGAGAAAATAGTTACGCAAACATGGAACTTGAGTTTCAAATCCCGGAACCTACTTAAATGCCCAGTGAGCAGGGTAGCCTGTCTATAATTTTGAATGCTTAGAACTCAGAGACATGATCCCTAGAGCAAGCTAACTAGACTAACCACATACTGGCAAGCTCTAGGTTTATGAAAAACTGCTTTCATGAATAAGGTAGAAAGCAATTGATGGGGACTCCTGAAGTCAAGCTTGGACTTATATTTACACACGAGAGAGAAAGAGAAAGATAGAAAGATAGAAAGAGAAAGAAAGGGAGAGAGAGAATAAACACAAAAACACATATGCACCACACACTTGCACGTGAGGAGAAAAATATTTAAATATTCTATTCAGGTCACAATTTGATGAGATCAGGTGTGTTCAGCGTGGTATGGTTGTAGGTCAGGTCACAGTTAGAAAAAGCAAGTTCATGAACACGTCTGGTAGTTTTTGCTGAAGGCCTGTGACTGTCATTCAACATGGCAGATGGGATCACTTGAAACAGGATTGAGCAGCTTACACAGAAGAAATGGTCAAGGGAAATGCTATGCTTTCTTATAACAAGCAGCAGCTATAAGGTATGCGTGGAGGGCAGTGGGAATGCACCCCATCAAGAATAGAATGGGTCTCTCCTAAAACCCTAATTGCTTCTGTTCAAGATTCTGCCAATTCAGAACTGTAACGCACAAGAATTAAACCTCACCAGGAGCTTTGATGGAGACAAACCACATTCAAACCATACTATGGGACACAGCTTGTAGTATTCAGAGACTGGACTTTTCAGACTATTCAGAGTGCTAAGACACACAAGAGGTCTGTCCTCTGTAGCACAGAGGTCTGGTCTGACTTCACAGCTGTTGTATATGCAGGCTTCTAGCCCTAGGTCACCCGGGCAAAGGCCTTGAGGAAGAGTGCAGCCCCACACAAGAAGGATTCTAGAAGAAGTGAAAAACAGCTTACTCATTAAAGTCCTTGCTACAGTAGGGATTTCATTAAAAATAAATTCTATCAGGTACAAGCAAGATTAATCTATTAAGACATCAAAATTAATTCCTAATGGAAATGTCTAAAATACACACATAGTCCTGCATATATATTTTCTGTTAACGTAGGAGAGACAAATTGGGTCAGAAATATAAATAGGTAGCATAGTGCAATCTCCAGGAAATTCTCATAATATTTAATATTAACATTTCATCCTGCTTAGGTATCATCTAATTATGGGGTTGATGAAGCTTCCAGTAAAATATACAGCAGATTGCAGAATCACATTTTCCTTTCCTTATAAAGCTTACATTCAGTTTATTTTCAAGTTTGTGAATGCTGGACATACTTAATAATAAAGCTGTCATCCATCAGTAACTGAATTCACCTGATCCAGTATGGCAGTCTCAGCTGAAGCTGCAAAACCCCCAGAAGTCTTGTTAACTATCTTTAGATGGTATCAGTAACTTCCCACATATTTCCAATTCTAGATGTCCTCATCCAGGACTCCTAGGAAGTTAGTTGGTGGCATGTGCTTCATGAACCCTCTACCCTGGCTCCTATCCATCCCCAGAGCACTGAGTCTGAGCACATGGCTACCACAGCCTCTTTGTTTTATATCCCATTTTCTTTTTTAAACAGAGGAGCAGGGAGGAGAGGGATGACTGGTTTCTTAATGAGGCACAACAAAGAACACACCCCATTTTTTATAAGCCTCAGATTCCACGGTTTTCCCTCCCAGCATGCTTTAGAGTCAGAATTGGAGTTAATAATAATAATAATAATAAAAACACCGATGTGATTAATGATGACAATGACAAGTGCTCTTTGGAGTCCCTCCATTTGCTTAACACAGAGCAAGCCACATTTAAATCTTCCTAATAAGCACAACTTGCAAGCAAAGTGCCACAGCTAGTTTAAAAGTGCTTATTATGTCATTTAAAATCAATAAACAATAAATAAACAAGTAAACCAGAGAGAAAGTAAGATTTAAATGAGTGAAGAGCAATGCAAGAATGTACTTGCATCAACAATCCTTCCTTCCTTCCTTTTGCAAAGATGAATCAAGGAGCAGTTATTCTTAATGTGCAATGGGCTGGAGTTACAAGTAGGGCTGCCATTCAATCAATCAATAGGCAGCAGAAACTTCTTTCACTGGGATAAATGCTAATGCTAGAATCAGAGTATCTAAGAACAAATGTGTATTATGGAAGGGGAACTAACTTTCACTAACATACTTAGAAACATTTTTGAGAGGATGTGACGTTGAATTGGGCTTCCAATAATGAATAGGCATTAGCACCTCAGAAAAAGTAAAACAGGAAGTCCACCACCCAGATCCATCTCAGAGGATGTTTTGAGTTTATCTATTGAGCTCTTAATGATGTTAAGATTACAAAAGGGCTTTGGGACACCACACATAGTAATGTGGATTTTGTCTCCTAAGCATTTTGAGTCTTCAAAGGGGAGGTGATTTCTAACAAAAGCCTTGGTGGCAACTGGAGTGGACAAAAGGGTAGACATTGTCTATGATGACAGTATGGGCCAAAGATGAGGAAGAAGTTTGACAGCCTGAGCTAGGACATATCTGTAGCCAGGGACTGAACTTAAAAGAGGGGAAGACAAAGCAAAGGCCAATGACAGCTTTCAGCATATGAGCTTGGGGACCAGAAAGCATTAGGGGAGTGTCCCAGGACCAGGAAAAAAACAGGAGGACCAGGCTTCCACTGTAGTTCATGAACCCCCCTCCCAGAGGAGCTCCATGAGCAAAACTAAATTAAATGCAGGTTTGACAAACCCATTAAATAGAGTTCTGAGTTCAAAAAACAAGAATCAGGCAAATAGACAAGAGGATTGGTAGGAAAGCAAAATTAAGCATTCACCTTGATTCAAAGACATGTTGGAAGTTTTTATAATCCACAGTTGAAATAGGAGATAATGAAGATGTAAGCTTTAAGTATAATCTAATACCCATCTAATTAGGGTAATAAAATATAAGGAGCTACTGTGCTATCAGAACACTAATGAACTCAACTCCTGAACCTCCCGCCAGCTCACTCTCCTAGGGATACACCATGACTGGCAGGAGTTGCCAGACAGGCATGAACAGCACCCTTAACCTGGAAGTAGGAAGAGTCTCTTGACAATAGAGTTTTAGGAGGTTTCATGGTGCATGTGGGGTAATCTGTTTTAGGATCTGACTCTTACAAAGAGGTGGGCATCTCACAGACAAGGTTTTGGGTTTGTCTGCTGAAGCCTTTCATGCCTCCCCCAATCTGGGATTGGAAAAAAGAGAAAAAAAAAAAACAGAACCATTTTAAAAAAGAAGATAAGCATTAAAAATTAAAACTTCATTATAAAGCAAAACAAGAGCTTTGGAAACAAGACACAAAGAAGCCAGACAGCAAAGTGAAGCAAACAGCATTAAAAAAAGAATCTCATAAATTAAAAAGAAGTGATTAATAAACCCCACAAGGGCTTGTTCATAAGAAACACAAATGGTGGGTGTTCATGTTCACATGGACTAGCCATGGAGAAACAGGAAACAAACATCTTTCCCTTTACATTTTTTTAAACTGGTAATCAGTAGTATATACATGCTTAGCAGAAGAAAGCCTATGTGTTCACTACATATTTCATTAAAATGGGATTGTTATACACTTTTGTCTGTATATGTGTTTCTTATCTTCTTCAATAATGCTGATGGAAATTCTTCCCTATCTGGCTTCATTTGAATTCACTGTTTTTAAAGACTGCATAATATTTTACAGTGTAAGTATAATATAACTTAATTTACCATTCACTTACTAATAGTCATTTGCTAATTTGCTACCAAGCTGACCAGGGTGGTAACTATGTCACCAATAAAACTGTTGTGTATTCCGATGTAATTTTGTGGTAGAGCTGATAAGCATTATAGGTTTAGAATTATTGGGACCATATTAGTATTATGCATATTTTCAGTTGTGATAATGTATCTGATTGCAGCCATGAACTACAGTGACAGAGAAAACAAACTCAGGATCTAGGTGCTTGGGTGTCATTCTGGCTTTGCCACCAAGCCATGGCATGTTTAAACTCTCTGCTCCAGTTTTCTTATCACTAACATTAAGATAGATAATAATACCTTCCTCAGTATGACCTTCTGTAACAATTATTTAAGTTAGTATGTGTAACCGTGGCACTTCTGTTAGTGTATGTATGATTGTGTGCACATAGTGTATATGCACTGTAGTGAAGCCCCATTCATCCTTAGAGAAAAGACACAGAAGGTTATCATGAAAAGTCATTAGACATCCTTTGTCTTGTATATATCTCCCTCAGGGTGTGGCCTGACATAGCTGGGATACAAATGGTCTGGTTGTTATTCATTTATTACTAACTATTTACTACAGAGCAGAAGATAGGTGCTGAGTACTCCAACACTCAAATCCATAATACGATATCTTCTGGAATCTAAAATGTTTTGACTACTGACATGATACTACCTGTGGAAAATGCCACATGTGATCTCATGTGATGGGTCACAGGCAAAATGCAGTCATAATAAATTTTACCCTGCATAATTAACATATAGCGCTTAAGTGAATTTTGTGCTTAGATACACCCATCCCAAGATATCTCATTACATTGATCCAAACACTCCAAAATATGAAAAATTCCAGCTCTACAATACTCCTGCTCACAAATGTTTTGGGTAAGTAATGTTCAATCAGTACTCTAGATATTTTTCTACTTATAGCATTAATAAAATTCTTTTGATAATAATTCTATTTAAAAGGAAATAAATAGCTATCATTTTGGATATAATAAGTATAACAAAATAGGTTACACACAAGTGGGACAACAACATAAAATTACAGAACAGTTAGTATTTTGTATGATCATGCATTGCATCAATTCTTAAAACATTTGCTATGAACATTTCTCTTAATACATTATTTTATTTAATCTTAAAACCACTGAATTCTGAGATGTGAAGGCTGGACAATCAGCTCTTCTGGAACAACCACAAAAGAAGCTATGATTTTTGGTATATTTTGATATATTTGCTGATTTCTGTGAGGTAAGTACTCCCATCAGGTCCAATTTCAAGTTGACAATAGTTAAATCAACCTACAAAATTCTTGAATATTTGACCACCAGCTCTTGAAACTCACTAAGGATTTCACTAAATGAAGTAAAAAAACCAATCATGAAAACAACATTTACTTGGGCCTGTATCATCTGTGAGGGTGTGTGCTTGCTCTAGCACAGACACTGGGCCTCGCCTGCATCCCATGGCCTAGAGGTTCATGCTGCTGTAAGTGTGCATGCTGAGCCACACTGCCACAAGCTAGGGCTGCTCCCAGCTCCTGAGCATGTATCTCAGTATTGGTTTTCTACTTGTAGAGTCTAGATGAAAGATGGCACCCTTTTCATCTGTGCCTGGAGTAGAGGGTGAGCAGCACACTCTAGGCATTGGTAAGAGTGAGAACATTGGCAAGATTGCCCATGATGTCACAGAGAAGAAGCCTGGGTCTATCTAGTGTTGTTCCTGGAAGTCACGCCATGACACAGCAGCAGAGAGAAGATGAGAACCCAGGCATCATGTCTTCCTAATGTTATGATGCACGAGTCACATCAGATTCAAAGTGGTCACCCTTGTGGTGTCAGTGACACTCTTATTATGACTTACGCCACCACTCTCTCATCATCCAATCAGCACCAACTATGCCATTATGCTTGGTCTCTCTATTCTTCCTGTCTCACCTCCCCTCCTTCCCACCTTACTTATTCCTTCTCCAACAGATCAAAGTAGATGAACATTCCCAGACAACTTTAAGAAAGTACAAGGCCAAGATCACTAAACATACTGATTATGAGACAAGTCAGTGTTTGTCAGATTTACACCAGGATTCTACTTGAGGATGGTTGAAGAAATTCTGGAACAGTCAGCAGCTAAATACTTCAGGGGTTCAGCATGAGCTCACAGCTGCTGCAAACTTCCTGACCAAACATCAATGGATCTTTTGCATCCTTGACACCAAAGGCCAAGATAAGGATTATCTGACATAGCCAGCTGACCCCAACATCTATCACTGAATGACACTCAGTTTTGGAAAGTCACATACACCCCAGTTTGCAGACTGACAAAGGAGTCTTTTATTTTTATGAATGAAGGATGGAGGAAATGCATGGTTAGAGTATCTGAGTAAGAAAGACTAATTAGTACCACAAGAGAAGCAGGCATATTTTTCTGTGTGTCTAGAATTGGCGACACAGATAAGTGAAGCTAAGGAACCATGCTCATGGGCATGTGAGATGGGGTGCAATCCCTCCTCATCACATTAGGAGTGGAAATTAATTCAGTGTCACTCTGAAGAAGAGGCTCACCAGATGTTGCAATGTTTCGGCTTCTGTGGGCTTTCCTGAGAAGGTAGTGGGGCCCAGGAGTTCTTTTTTGTGTTACTTTGAGGTTAGGAATGATAGTCACATCCTGGGTACTCTCTAGTGTAGTCACTTGGGTCTCATGGTTTGTTCCCTGTGGGCAACCCCTTTACAAACATAAGGCTGGAACCATGGTACTAAGCTTGCTCCCCCAACAATGGAAGGATCCTAACAGCCCAAGGGGCCAAACCCACCTCACCAGCACAGGGCCACCCTACACACTCTGCAGGGCTCCTTAGGGAAAGTAAGAGACACCTTCTCTCCTTCAATAAAAACAGCAGCAGAACACAAGGCCCTGACAGACTTTCAAATTGAAATCTAGATAATCCATTTGAAACCCTAAGGCCTGAGCAGAAGTAAACTAAAAATCAAATTAAATCATAAGCACAAAGTCTCTTTTCCTGGCTCTAAGACAGCCTCACCTCAGCTTTTGAGTGTTAGAATGGATAAAATCATAGTAACAAATTACTTTAACATCCGCTTGCTAACAGATAGGAAAACTGAAGACACGTGAGTCACAACCCCTGCTTGTGATGTCTGAGCCAGGAAAAGAATTGCTTAGTTTCATTCCTGGGTTTTTGTTTCAAAACATAATTTTATGCTAGGCCTGCTTTTTAAAAGGTGCTTGGAAGTATTAACAAATTTAATTCTCAATTCAAATTCAAAAAGTTATCACTAGCTTCTCTGCTTCCCCAAACCTGAGTCACAGAAAGGTTCAGCAGTATGTTCAAAGCCACAAAGTATATGAGTGCTGAGCTGAATCTCATGCTGTATTTCATCTTCTGAAATCTGCCATTCAGAGTAAGATGATTGTGAAATCTAAGTTAGAAGAACACTTAATGTGATGACAGCTCCGTGCATTCCCATCGATGTCCAAGAGCCTCAATCAGGTTTCTGGGAACAAATGAGTTCCCTCAATCTTTGATGGAGAAGTGAGAGAAGAAATTTAAGGGTGAAATTGTAATATTAAAAACATGAGAATTATAGCAAAAATATGGAATATTAATTAAACAAAACTTATCTTGTCTGAAAGAAAATCAAAATATAAGGACAGACTAAGGATAAAATGAGATGAAGAGGCCATCAGTCAACGCTTTATTCTGAAGAGAGATGGAATTCTCCACAGTTCTTCATTTAATGACTGTTTTCAGCATACCCTCTGTTCCCTGACACAGCTCTTAGTTTAATATTCAGCTAACAGTCTCCTCCTCCCTATATGCCTTATTTCTTAATGAAAAGACAGGCAATAAGTAAATAGAAGGTAACTCTGAATATTGAATGTTGATGAAGCAAGGAGAAGGGGAACGAGAGCTCTGGATTGATTAATAAAGACACAGAGGTAGGGCTGGAGCAAGCTATGTGAGGAGTTCTGAGGAAAGTAAAAAGACCTTTGCAAAGGTCTGGAAGTGAGTGCATGTTTAGCAGGTTCAAAATAGGGGAGGCCAGTGATTTGAAACCAGCAGAGGCTGAGAAAGATTAAAAAGTCAAGCTGGAAAGGCAAAGACGGAGGGCCCTTGTTGGTGTAGGGTCAGGAGGTCATGCTGAGGATGGTGGCTTCTGTCCTAACAGGTAGGAGACTACTCTCTCTGAGGCCCTGCATAAGCCAAACATGGAGCTGGGTCCAGAAGGAGAGCCACAGAAGTTCTGCAGAAGTGGCTTGGCCAGGATGCTGGGAGCACAGGGGTCAAAAAGTTCAATGCAGAGCCTGGAGGAAGAACTACACTGAGAGAACTACACTGAGGAAGAAGAACACTGGTCACTGGATTGGCTGTCGGCTACTGGACACAAGCACAGAATCAAACTTGACAGAGAATTTGACCAAAAGCTGATGGCTCCAATCCAGATTTTAGTGGCTTAAAACCATTTCCAGAACTACGACCCTGGACTCTCTTGAGCACCTCTACCTAGGAACAGATACAACTTTCTTCCTGGATGCCTCATTGGATGGTTTTCAAAACAGAATAAGAAGGAAAGGAGAAATACAGAAAAGAAAATGAATCCTAGAGGCAGAATGTGCCCTGCCATGTACACCCCCTGGTTCAGCATCACTGAAAGCTAGCTCTGGTGGCCGGCTAACCAGAGCCATTTGGTTCACGGACTGAGGGTTTAGTCCTAACACCTAAGTGGCTTAGGGTGGCAAGCCAAGGGATAAATGGCATCTGGGGAAAAAAAAATAAAGAAAAAAAGAAAAAAAAAACCAGATAAAACTGGAGGAGAAAACACCAGACTTACGGAGACAGTAAATGTCCCATTTAATGTGACCCTCCCAAATAACAGCCTGATCTGAGGAGTGCTGAAGAGATGTATGGAAACTGACATCAAACAAGTATAAACAGACCTTGGCTGCAAAACATACCCTTATATAACCCCACAAATTACTTAATTTCTCTGGGCCCTCATTTTCTTCCTCTTTAAAATATGAGTCACAAAAGATAATATTATCTAATTGACAGTGATTTGCAAAACTAAATTAAACAATTTATATAAAGTAATAGGCATTCAAATAGTTGGTAGTGCTGTGGCACAAACCCGCCTCTCTGAATCAGTCAAGAGGATATATCTAAATCTCTCACCAGGCTCCCTTTACCCATGGACAGCTGGCCAAGGATGTATCATGGCTTTCAGGCTTGCTAAGGTCCAAAGGAAAAATGTTTCCAAGAAGAGAAAACAGAAACCAGAAACCCACAATGGTGCACATGTTTCCTTTTTATTTCTCGCTGATACTGGAGCTCTGACATATTTCAGACTCAATGATTTCCAGGATGAATTTAGAATCCCTTCGGAAGGGTCTGTAAGATTCTAGCCGAAAGAATTCAGTCATCATTCGCAACCCAGACTGCTTCTGAGACTGCTCACCACCCTCAGCATCGCAAAAGTAAAGAGGCATTGTTTCACCTTTTCCTTTCCCACTGAAAATTCATATAGTGGTGCTGAAAATAGAAAAATCAGCCACTGGGTTGCTGACAATAGAAAATGAGGAAATGGAGACTCAGGAAAGTCAGAAGAATAAAGGCAAAGGTAAAGACCTAGGAAAGCTAATTCCTGGGGACGGGGGAGTGAAGAGTCATAACAGTAAGCCTCCATGCAAAGGGAACCCAACTTTGTCCAAGAGATGGAAACACCATATTGTACATGATTACACGCTGGACAGGATATTATCGTTTCCAGAAAAAGAGCATGTACTCATCTTCTGGACTTGATGAAGCTGACAAATGCAATCAGAGCTGCTGTTTCTGAATTCTCCAAGAGAATTGTCTGGAGGGTCTGCAGTCCTGTAGATGAGGCAAATGTGAATATTTTCTTCCACCACTGGCACATGGCCCCTGGCGTGCACACCTTTGTCTGGGTCATTGTCAATTTTGGCCAATGCTGTCCTGTGATCTAACCACTAAAACCTACTTCCTAGGCCTGCCAGGGGACTAAAACTGAAGAGTAAATGAAAAATAAAAGATGCTATGATTTCTATAGCAGAACTTTTAGAAACAAGTATAGCATCATATTCCTTGACTTCAAAATCAGATGATAATAATACCTTTTTTTACCTTATTCACAGGGCTTTTTGCAAATCAATAGAAAAATGCACATAATAGTTTTTAGAAAACGTACACTGCTATACAACTGTCATCAATGTGTCATAATTAATTATAAATAGTGTATAGAACACTCAGTAAACTAAGTGCCTTAAGTGGCTAGAATTCTATCATATGCTGCATGCAATAGGCCTTTAAATTTAATTCTGTGTTAGAATTTTTTTTTTTACCATCTTTCTGGTTTAGTGTTTTTTTTCCATGGGAGTGAAATCAAGATCAGGGGTTTTCAAATGCCTAGTCCCTATTATCCTTCCTCCACACCCACCTCAAGACCCCTTTTCTAGTTTCATGGCCTCTATGGGTGCTTCAAGTCAAACACTAAAATCTAAAAATTCAATGTTTAGATCCACATATGAGAAAGAACACAAGGCATTGATCTTCCTGGGCCCAAGCTGTCTCACTCACTATATTTTCCAGTTCCAATCATTTACCTGAAATTTTCATTATTTCATTTTTTGTTTTTAGCTCAATATAATTCTATCATGTATGTGTGTCATATTTTCATTAGCCATTTGTCAACTGATGGACATCTCAGCTGGTTCCATTTCCTAGCTCTTTCGAGTAGAGCAGCCATGAACATGGATGTGTGAGAATCTCTGTGATAGGATATAGAGCCCTTCTGGTATATGCCTGCAGATGGCACATTAGGTCATATGGTGGCTATAATTTTAGGTTTTTGAGAACCCTCCACACTAATTTCCATAGTGGCTGCACCAGATCCTCTCAAAACAATGGTGGGTACGTTATCACTACATTATCACCAGTATTTGTTGGGAGAAGTGAGGAGAGGATTGGGAGGATTATCCGAGACTGAAAAACTCATATGAAATCCTACAATTTGAGTTAAAAGAGTTTTAAAGGAGGTACCCTACATGGGTGGATAGTGCTGATCTCAGAAGCCCTAAGTCATTAAATTGTGCTGGATATGAGATAGCTCCTTATGAGTTAGTGATCAGGGATACCACAGAGTTCTCCAAAACAGTACAGGTTGCTGCCATTGCTCTTGGTTGCTCATAAGAGCTAGATGACAAGAGTCTATTGATGAAGAAACCACATATTTGTTTATAAGATATATAGAAATCAAGCTAGAACTAAGTTAGGATTTTCTTCCCTGCTAACTAGCTTTCCCAGTGTTGAAAAAGGGTTGTTCAGACTCCAGGGGAGTATCACCTACAGTCTGACTGTGAGCCCTGCAAGCTACGATAACAACCTGCCAGGCAAGATGTACCCACAAATGCAATAGTGGCATTACTGTTATGGGATAATTGGCCTATTTATGATTGAATTTTAAGCCTGCTCCACAGGTGGAATTAACATGTGATACTGTAAACCTTGTCAAAAGCCCACGACTGGGTAGGTCACAGACCCTAGGAGAGAACCCATTACTGCTGTTTTGCTATGTAGACATGACGTCAAACTGCCTTCTAACTACTTACAGTGGTAGATTAGTGCTGCTGTCAGCCTTGGTCATAGCGTTTCTGCCTGGAATAGGCAACAGTTAATACAGAAACTCCTAACCTAGTGTAAGTATTGAGAGTATAAGAGACTGTTGAGCACTTAGCCTTAAATTTGACATCGTTATCACCCCCTCCAAGGTTCCCAGAAGATGATGTAAGAGGAAGGCAGAAAGACTGTAGGCCAAGAATGGGAAGGAGGCTGTGAAAAGCTGCCTTTTGAACCACACGTGGCTGCTGTACCCATGAACTCACATCAACAGTGGCTACCTATGCAAGACCTGTAAAAAGACTGAGCCCATCTGTATTCTGTCATGGAAGAGAAACTGGCTCATACAGTCTCAATCCCTCTCTGAGGAGCAACAGGCAGTTAATGGTTCCTGGGGGAGGGGAAGTCACACTCCTCAGTGGTAGCCACTTGTAACTTTCTCTGGTGGGAGTAAATAAGCGCCCACCCATGATCATTCAGGTACCCTTAGTAAATGCAGTGAGCCCAAACAAATAAAAAGACACAGAAATAGAAGGGTAACTCGTAGGGATAAGAGGAGCTGTGGTAGAGGTAAGGGGGTGAGAAAGGATAAAAGGGGACAGAATATGATCAAAGCATATTATATACACATGCAATAATTTGAAAGAATACATTTTGCATTTTTCTCCCAAAAATGCTAAGAAAAAAAAAGAAAGAATAAAAATGTGTGGGGGCCCAGTAAATGGTCCTCAGGAGATCTGAGGTTGGAAGTCATTTCAGTTTTGCCATCTCCAGATAGAAAGGGTACCTTGTGGGGAGGGTTAGTGACAGCTGGATAACAGGACTCAAGATGATTTCTGCAATGAGGAAAGCAGGAAAATTGCATGGCCTGCTTCAGTAGAGAGGAAGGAGCTAAGTCTCAGCCCCACCCAACCAGCATCTTGGGTTCTTGTTTCTGCACAGGTTGATTCCTCCTTCAGGGCTAACTGAAAAGCATCCTGAAAGTCTGGTCAGCACTCGCTAGTTCTGATGTATTCTGTTTTCTGCAGATTCAGGCAGAGAGGCTAAATGTTTACTATTAATTGTTCCTCTGAAAACAAGTAGGGAAAGAGAGTTACCATTAATTGTTTCTGACAAGCATTGATGAATGTATTGTCCAGAGAGCAAAAGGAAGCAAAAATTGATTGCTTTAAAGACAAAGACAGGGAGCCCAGAGTGGGAAAGTAGGGAAGTAGCTTCAGTTCTCAGAGGAGAATCAAACACAGTGCTGGGTCCCCATCACAGAGGGATTGGCTCAGTCCCGCCCCCCGACCTATAGATGAGGATATGTTTGAAGGAATCAGGCTGAGCAAAAGACACTGCCAGCTTTCCTTCCCGGTGCCAGATGATGGCGAACAGATCAGGACAATAAACTGCTGCTGTAGCCCCACAAAAACAGAAGGAAAAAGATGTGCTGGAAGCAATCGGGGCCTTCAAGAAGCTGTGAGGCCTTGCGGTGGTCTCTCAGCCAGTCTTCTCAGATGTCTTTGCAGGCTTCAGATAATTAGGCCCAGCAGTTTCACTGTGAATAAAGTATTAATAGGCCTCCATTTGCAAAGGGGGAGGGAGTGGAACAAAATGAGCAAACCCGACAAGGATCAAAACAGCAATTAGAGAGCAGCCCTGGAAAATAAGACAAGGAAGCAGGCATCAGATTCCAGGTTGGAGCAATCAATCTCAAGTCTTTTTTTTTTCTCTTCTTTCTTTCTTTTTCTTCCTGTTTTGTTTTGTTTTTTGTTTGTTTGTTTGTTTTTTGTTTCCAAGACACAGTTTCTCTGTGGTAATTGTGACTGTCCTAGAACTCACTATGTACACCAGGTTAGCCTTGAACTCACAGCAATCCACCTGCCTTTACCTCCTGAGTACTGGGACTAAAGGGGTGCCCCACCACCGCCTGGCTCCAAGTGTTTAAAAACAAACAAAGCTGTTTTGTTAAATCAAAGCAAACATGAGTCCATGGAAGAACCAGAACTTGGGGATGGTAATGAGTTGGCTTCCCATACGTCCCTCCCATCCCTCCCAGCCCTAGCCCTACTGTAGAAATTCATGTACAATTATAATATCTATTCTCTTACCATACCCGTTCCTTTTGTCACAAGGCTCTTTGAGCCTTCACCAGTCACCATGATCCTCAGTCTTTCCAGTCTGACTCTACCTACCTGTTTGGCTTTTCTTAAATATTTCTAGAACTTTCCCAAATATCTAAAGTTGGATTAGATGTCCTCCCAGGTTGCACTCTTTTATCCCTGTCACAACAAATTGGAGTCATTGCCTACTTCAGGACATAGGACCTTGTTTGACACAAATTAGGATCTCAAGAAGAATATGTTGATTGACTACCTGCAGCATTTCTTATCGTAAGAAGCTTTCAACCAAAGGGGGCAAGTGTTGGGCATCCTAAGAACTGCAAATTCCCCACCTCTGCCCACTTTGAGTGAGTCAATAGAGCAAAGCACCACCCCCATAATATACTCTGAACTGTGGCTGTCTCTCTCTCTTTTCCCCATTCAGAGGTGGACACTTTATGTCTCTCCCCACTCTACCCCAATAAATCTCTTGTGTGAGATTCTGTTACAGGGTGGACTTTGTGGTGTTCTTTGGCCTCCTATCACCAAGATGCCCTTCCATTGAAAAACTCTCTCAGTGAGTAGCAGAATGGAAATGTACTGAGTGTAAAGAATAGAGCTAACAAACTTTACCATCTCACACCAGGACACTGTGGTGTTATTGCTTTAGATCAGAATCCTAGCCAGTAGATTCTTTTGTGCCAAAGAGCTTCCCCAGGCTTCCAGGCAGGCGAGATGTCTAAATGGAAGCCCCCTTTTAAATTCCATCTCAGAGATTTGTCTCTCAATTTTTGGACAAATAAATGCCTCCCAGACACATCTACTCTATTGTCTATTGGGAAGAGAGGACTATGTTTCGGCACCTTAGGCAGATAAATAGTTGTTGTTTCCCCAGGGAGGCTGTTTATTATAACAGAAAGGACTTTGTAGGCAGTAGAAAGTGATGTGTTACAAAGAGCATAAGTTTTGGAATTAAAATGACCTTGGCACCAATCCCGGCTCTGCAATTTACTAGCAGTATGATTTGGACCACTTTCAGTCTCTCTGAGATCCACTCCAAGCTTTGCTACAGAGATTTTTTTAATGTTATAATACACATTTGAGCCTCAGTAATTGTTATCTGTGATCCCATAAATCTAGATTATAAAGAAAAAGATATGAAGATAGAATACAGATTGAGACAAAAAAGGGACCAGCAGAAGTGGGGGAGAGGGGTAAGACGGCAATAGGGGATGAATAGAGTAAAAGTGTATCATATGCATGTAAAAGCATCACACTGGAACATATTGTTTTATACAGACAAGATACACTAATTAAAAAATAAAAATCATTCGCACCCCACCTCTTTCTGGCTGTGCAATCCTGAGCACATTGGTAAATCTGTTTAGGCCGAGTTTCCTACAAAGAGACAAAGAGACAAGCTAATCCTCCTTAGATCCCGGATGTGAAGACAAAATTACCTATGGATTGAACTTCCTAATTTACTGCTGGCATGATAAGAGGCACTCAGAAGAATGACAGGTTATCATTTATTTGTTGTGCTAATTATTTTGATATTTTTCCAAATAATTGTTTTGTAAACAATGGTAAACGGGTTTGGATTTTAATTTTGTTGCCTTCTCTCATCAATCCAATCGTTATTGGATGACCTGAGCCTCCTTAAACATCGATACATTAATAACAACCATGACATTTTCCTTGATCACATTTCCTCCAGGTCCTAGAAAGGATTCCCAGCAACCACTTAAGACCAGAGCACAGAGCCCTGGATCTTCAGACGATAGTTGAGGTTTCTCTTACAGTCTCTGACTCTATTGCCTTGAAATTAATTTAGAAATACAATCAGCAGACAATTGAATAAAGCCCTTCTCATTTCATCACCAGATAGAAGGATGTCACAATTTGGAGGCCTTTAGAAGCAGCTCAAAGGGGCATCTTGCTAAACATTCAGATTTTGTTCCTAACTACAGAAGAATATTAGGTTGTTAACATAAAATTGGTCTATTCAGGTTTCCGTGTCTCCTTTAAGGAGCAGGCTGATTTCTTTCTAGATCCACATATATTAAAGTTCACAATTAATTTAGATAACACCATGTGAGCTGATAGTAAAATGTCTAGCAATTAAATAATGAATGCTAGGGAGCCACAGTCATCAGAGATATCAGAATACACCTTTATTATAATGATGTAAAATCAGTGTGTTTTCATATGATTTAATTATAGATTGACAGGAAAAAGTGTAGAACCATAGATTAACAATTTTAGGTAACGCATATATTAGAAACTCTGTTTCCAAAACTATGATTAATATTGAGCACGCTAAATTCATCATCGGATAAAGGAGCATTTGCAGATTTAGAACGTAATAACTCAGTATGAATAAAGATAGAAGAGCTATGAGGGCGATATGAGTAGATAATCTCTCCCATGACAAGGAATGAAATGAAACTGCAAGGTAATGCAGGCCTTTCTCCAAAGGCAGGTTTTTCCTCATGATTTTTAGATTTTATAGCAAGAAATGTTGGGTGTAATGCCTAGTATCCAGCGGAACCAGCCACTACTGTACTTCTGCAAAAGTATAGGAGGTACCGCTTCTGTGTGTGGTCAGGATAGAGTTCTGGGTTTCTTACTTGAATAGACTGTATATGTCTTCCACGTATACATGGCATTTTCAATAATTACAGAAACCATGGGGTAACTGAGCAGTTGATCAAACCCCAGATCTGAAATCTTTGGTGGTGACTTAAAAAAATAACTGTGTTCCTCAGAGAACAATTGCATGTGACCCGTCAGCACAGAAGAGGGGTTCTCTGGGAAGAATCTTGGAGCAGCACAGAGATTTCCAACAGAGGGAGATGGAACACCCAGCTTTCTGTGCACTGATATGCTTACAGTTCCACATCGCAGCCCATCATCCAAGATGTCCTAAGAACTCAAGGCAGAGACCCGCAGGCAAGAACTGAAGTAAAAGCCATGGGGGAGTGCTGCCCACTGGCTTGTTCTCCATGGCCTGTTCAGCCTGCTTTCTCATAACACCCAAGGGCAGTACCATCCACAGCAACCTGAGACCATCCGCATTGGTCATTAATCAAGAAAATCTCCCACGTAGGCTGGTCCACATACCAATCTTGTATTTTCTCAATTAAGGTTCCCTCTTCTAAAATGCCTTTAGCTTGTATCAAGTTGACATAAATCTAGACAACACAATGGTGATCACTGGATCTCACTTAAAGTCACTTGCTATCTATTTCAGGCAGTGCAGAAAAATCAGCATTCATATAGTACAAGACCATGTAGTACAGAAGATCTGATTTCTGTGGCAGAATTTCATAACATTGTTAACATGCACCAAGAGTACCAGGCCATCCCTCAACTAGGGGAACACAGTTAATTAGATACTTTTCTGTAAAAACAAGAGCATTCTATCATTTGCCAAAGTGGAGAACAATGTACAGAGTCTCAAGAAAACTTAACACCTTTTCAAGGAAAGCTTTTCATGGTAATGACAGGACTGAGGGAGAACAGCTCTAAGAGATGTGATTTTAGGTTTTATTCTGGTAGCTAGAAAGCTATGAGGTATCACTTAAACACAATAGAGGACAGTGGAAAGGAAACTGATTCCTGGGAACTCCTTCGGGTAGACAGACCACTAACCTAATTCTCACCTCTCTGTCCGCTGTCTTTGGCCTGCAGTGAGAGGCAAGTATGATAGCTAAGACATAAAGAATAGATTTGTGGTATAAGTTCATGTTTCATCTAAGTCATATTTACTAGCCTGATCAATTGATTTACTGATTGATGAAAAGCAGAGAAAGCAAAATTCCTTTTCCCATTTGCCTCTTGTCAAATGTAAGCCTCACAACACTGCTCTCAGTGTTTTCTCCACGTGGCTCATTCTATGCACATTAGCTAGATGGGAAATTATACCATGAGGGAGCTGAAAAATATTACACAACTGGGGAATTGAAAAGAACTTCTTTTGCTCATCTCAAAAATGAGAGGGATGTACAAACGATCCCTCTAGTCTCTTCCAGGTCTGAAATTTTGTATTTCTTTGATTCCTGAAGGCACATTAGGGAGTGCTTCAGGAATAAGACACTAACTACAGAGATACATTTTGGGCTTTCATTTAAAATAGATGTCCTGATACCTGTTCATTCTTTCCCATGTGTTCATTCCCAAAATGATTTCTTCTTTAATCCAACATGGAGTTCCTTTGGATGAAAGACTGAACGCATCATAAACAGCTCAATTTTTATATTTCAACAGTGCAAGAGGCTCAGCGTCTCAGTCAGTCAGGAAAAGAAAAGAAAAATTTCCTCCGAATGAATAGTTCATGTTGATCCCAGTTTATTTGTCACAAGCACAGATCCGTCCCAAGCCCAGTGGGATATTTCAGCATGAGATTACATAATGTACATTCTGAATCCACCTGCTGCAGTTACTATTAGGTTAAAAGGTTTTATGTAGCCATTTGCTCTGTGAATAAAACCTTCCATCTTAGAGGGAAGCTCCACAAGATGCAGGAAGTTTAAAAGGAGCTGGGACAACAGGATATTTTAAAACAGGTGAAATATTCTATCCTGGAGGGAGAATCCATAAGTTCAGGAAGTAAATAAGCCAAAGGCTTCAGGAAGTCCCTGAAACTAACCAGATTCAATAGGCTCCTCTCTCTCCAACTATATATAAGTTGTAAGGACTGCTTGAAGAGACTTTCAGACAAGCTAAGCTGCCGAGAAAAGGCTCAGACCAATCAAGTTGCCTGGAAGACACAAAGACCAGTTGGCTTGCCCTAAAGAAACAGAGACCAGTTGAAATATCCAAAAGAAGCAGAAATCAACAGAGTCATCTGAAAGAGACAATCTTCAATGCTTTGAGCTACCTGCAGGCTGTTTTTCTGTGTCTCTGCCTCTGTCTGTTTCTCTCTATGTCTCTCTCTCTTCTCTCTTCCCTCTTAAAAGAAGTAATTTATGGTTTCACTGTGGCACATCTGAATTTCCATTATTTATATTGGAACTTGGGGATACTACTAAGTAAATATTATTTTGATGTATGCACTGTGGTACCCAATAGTCTACCTCACAACTAAGATGGCAATCTCATGACTAGCAGGTAGGTAGCAGATACAAGAGGATGATTCACGTTGCAGGACAAGCCAGAGAAAGAAAGCAGAAGGTTTCAACACGCTGCTCAAAAAAGCCTGCAATTTTAAGCTATCAATACTTTTATTTTTGGAATTTTCCATGTATTATTTTAGCCTAAAGTTAATATCAGGTAGAGTAAACAATCGATAGTGAGTTGGGACTCTGAGGCAACATCTTTGGGGTACATATCTGAATTCTGCTCCACCTGTCCACAGTATTGCAGGGTCTCAGGGGCAGAAGCTCTGTGAGGCAGAGCAAATCCTGAGCACAGGGAAGGTGCTTCATCTGCAGTCACCACTTCTGACCAACAACACCAAGCCTTGTAGCCCCTTACAGGAGACTGGCATCACTTGGATCGTCTACTGTTTACCGTGAGTTGGGATTAATGACAAGTTATGAGTTGAAGTGGGCTTTTAAAAGCAGTTGTAGGATATATGAACTGAGAAAAGAAGTGAGAGATGAATGGTTTTTTTTTCATAGAATACACACACAAACACACACACACACACACACACACACACACACACACAAATCTAACAGCCCAGAACACCATACAAATTGCAGTTACTTATTAACAGACAGTCTAGCACAGGGTTATTGACCCACAAAGAATTGTATTGTAGAGCACATACATCAGAGTAGAGATTTCATACACAGGCATCTACTTTGAAGCAGTATTCCTGCTTGGGGAATTATATTTGTATTTCTAGCCAGTCTGTTTCCTGTGGTCACATGAAAAACACCGTGATTCTCTTTCAGTCAGATCTGGCCAGTGATGTCCTGGGTAGGGTTTGAGTTCAGAGAAAGAGAGGCAAAGGGATGGAAGAGACAGCACAGTGTGCCAAGTGAGCCAGTTCTGAACACAAACTATCTTATGTTGCTAGGCTCACAAACACTCATAAATGTATTCCATCCCTCAGCTGCAGTGTTAAAGACATTTGTCCTTGGGGAAAAGCCCTTGACAGAGTCTCTAAGTACAAAGGAAGGCTGGGGACCCAGAGAAGGCAAGTTTCTGGGAAAGAGGGAATCACAGCAGGGATGGAAGAAATGTTATCATTCCTACTCTTTGGAAAATTAAGGGTCTGCCTGTGAATCAAAATTTCCTTTTGTTCTTAATGAGATGACAGTCTAGAACATTAGGCCTGCTGCAGAGAGAGAGAGAGAGACTTCCTGCTGGGCTTAGATTACTCAAGAATGCCTGTGTTTAATCTCAGAAGGCTGCAGTCCTTTTGAGGAGGGCTGGCAGAGAAGAGGCAGTGGTGGCCCACTACAAGGGGGTGTCCTGCACTGAGGAATCAAAGCTCCTGGAGGCACACAGCCATCTGATTGCTCTTATTCCAGCCGGCATCAAAGAGTAGATACAAACCAGTACCATCCTCCGGCAAATGAATGGGCAGGAGTCAGAGGAACCTAAAGAGCAATATGGAAAACTGGTAGTTCCCTGAGCAATAAAGGTGGTACACACAGCAAGCGCCAGCCAGCAAGCATGCTGACAAGTAAGTAGGGGCTGCAGTGTCAACTCTGGCACACCAATCCCCATTCCACCTGCACCTCTCATGAAGCTTCCCATTTAAGATCTACATGGCTAGAATATAAGTCTCTTATATTCATTCTCTTGGGGAATCTGAGTTAAAGAGACTGAAGTTCCTTTTTCTGTAGAAACTTTTGTTCTCATACTTAATCAGTAAGGACTTTAAATAGTTGATCATTGTGACTTTTAAGGCAGAAACTGGAGAGAAATGGTATACCTACTTCTGTAGGGTCAACCCTTTCTTCCTTAGGAAGTGAACCACCAGCTTTTCTGGAGCCTTCACAGTATTTGAAATGAGGCTAGTTTTAGGAGCAATGTCATTACCAGCTGATTTCCATCACCATTAGTGGGCTCCTTCAGTAAAGGAAAGCCTCCTGAATGAGAGAAGTTTCAAGGCTATGGGTAAGCTCTGCAGATTTCAAGTTGAGTCACTGCCACTTTGAAATCTCATGTCGAGTCTCCCCAAAGCACACCAAAAGCATTGATGTGATCTTAGCTATTGTACATTCAAACATTGTATATTCAAATATATGAACTATGTCAAATGCATACATCCATCTATGTGACTTTATTTAGTGTACTGTTATACTCATGTCTCTACTTGGCACTAAAGGAAGCATAGCTTTCTTTATCCACATCTATCATCCACACATAAAGTCCCAAGATGGAACCTGATGGAAGTCCCAAGAATCATTCCTTCACATGTTCATTACTGATCATATGTTATGAGTTCACACATATCCCTCCCCAAAAGGTATGCTAGTTATCCCTACACCTCAGACTCTGAACGCAATGGGCTATAGAATCCTGGCAGATATACAAAATACAAGACAGAACTACACCTGCTAGCTAAGAGATGCCTAAGATTTTTAGTGAGACCTCAGCAGCTGGGGGTGTGGCCCCTTTATGGAGCCCTTGTATATCACCTATGAGACTTTGACTCAAATACCAAGCACATAAAACAAACAAATATGACTCACACAAAATGGACCAAAAGAGGGAAGACGAAAGAAATGTCCTCATTGGATGGCTCAGAGAGGCTCAGGCCCTGGCTACATTTGATTTTTCTCTAGAACATAATACTATAAACTCCATTATTTTTCTTGGTGTGGCAGAGAAGACTTTTAATCCCAGCACTCAGGAGTTCAGGCCACTGTGAGTGACAGAAAGAGATCCAGCCATAAAAATAAAACCACAAATCTTTGGGATCTGTGAGATGGCTCAGTGGGTGAAGGTGTTTGCCACCAAGGCTGACAACATGAGTTTGGTTACTGGAAGGAAATAACCAACTCCCACACTTGCATCCTGACCACCAGATCTTCCCATGAGTGTTGTGGCCCATGTGAACACACATATCCATTCCCCCATATAAAATAAATAAGTAAATAAATAAATGCTTAAAAATTTTAAAAAAGGGCCAGTGATAGGGCTCAGTGGGCTGAGGTACTTGCCTCCAAGCCTAATGATCTGAGTTCAGTCTCTAGGAACCATGTTATGGAAGGAAAGTGAACTGACTCCTGTAAATTGTCCTCTGATATGGTAGTTCTGATGACTACCTGCTCCCCAAGATAAATAAATGTAATTAAAAAAAGCTACCATCAGCAAAAACTTGATGATTTAAGCCCTGTGGCTAAACTAATAGCGGAATGTAGAGTCCAGATGACAGTGAGTCATAAACTTTTAAAAAGAATTAGTCAAGGGTTGGGGATGGCCATAGCTCAGGGGAAACCAGGGTCCTCTTTGAGGTTATATTAGTCTCATGAATAGAAGAATTTACATTCACCTCAAGTGAGAACACAAGGATAATTTTATTCGAGCTTCAAAGACTGCAAAGCAGGCAAGTTGTAAACCTCAGCAGCTTCCAGGAGAGGAGAGAGAAGGAACAAAGCCAGCCCATTTAAGCTGACAGGATGGTCAGACAAGTGGCCTATAAGTAGCAATAAGGCATGGAGGGGAGCTTTAGAGAGACAATAGGGAGGCCCAAAATATTGAGGGAAACACCCTAAGTGTTAAAAAATCATGCTTACAAAGGAGAGAGAAGAAAGAAAGGGGAAAGGGAAAAGTTGAACTGGTTATGGTCCAATTGAAACTTCTGCACTAGAGATGAGATTCTGGGAGGGACAAGTACACTATCTCACTGAGGAACTAATTGTTCTGCTTGTCTCTTTAGCATGGCTTTAAGTAAGCCCACCTTCCCCGGGGTGGTCCCTTAGCCAAAGAAATTGAACCAACCCAACTCAAAGGTCAGGTCTACACCCAGGCCTCAGATCCTATTCTCCTGACCAGAAGGGTTTTCCTCATAACAAACCAACAAACATAATTAGTCAGTTTCCACTCAAACCTTGCTTTTTTTATTTTCTTGGATTTTCTACCTCAATTGCTATGAAAGACAGAGACAGTCTTTTCCCCATTAGAAACCCCTGTGTATGTTTGTATTAATTTGCTTCTGAACATTTCTATTTATCTACGGTGTAAGTTGAGGCTCAAACTTAATTAATGACACAGAATGTATGCTGGCCCTGATTATGGATGGGAGACATCCAGATAGGAGGTAAGACATAACCGGATAGAAAGCATGTTAGTGGGAGATGTCCAGGGAGAAAATATGTCAGATGTGTGCTTATCCTTGATTGGACCAGATGGGAAACACATAGCCTCATGGGATCTTCCTTTAAAAACCCACACAAACTACAGCTCAGGAACATCTTGGAGGAATTGGGGCGGTGGGCAGCGGGTGGTGGGTGGTGGGCGACCAGGGGTTCTTCTACATGGTCATGGCCAGCTTCCATCATTCCTGGTCTGTATTAAAATCTTGCTTAAAATCCATTTGAACTTTGTGGCAACATTTTTTTTTCCTTGACCTATTCGAGATTAACAATGGCAAAACTGGGTCTATTAGCCTTAGGTCACATGGCAGCTATGATTTTAGAAGCTTTAAGAACAGTTTTGAGTTAGTCTGTGCTTAGTCATTCAATAGCACTGCGTACAGTAGAGTGAGCTTAGTATCCCCTACAGCCTGTCCAGCCGGAGGAGTGGATGCTCGTAACCACAGTAAACACCACCAACTCTGAATAGCCTGCTGGGACTGCACTCACTTAGGAAGTCTTATTTTCTCAAAAATACATGTTCTTCTTGCATAATCTCATTTAGGTTTTAACAGAAATGTGCAGATTTTCCATTTTATGGATTTGAAAAATGCTTGTTTGGAGGTTGGGGTGAGAATCAAGTGGCAGAACTTTTATTATTGACATGATAGGATGGTGTCCTCTGAAGTACCATTGGCCTAACTTCCCTCCTTCTGTAGGGTTTGGGCTTCATCATGGGCTATCGCTGTCTCATGTGTCTACATTCTGAACCCACAGTCCAAGAGAAGGTTATCACCATCCATCCTGCTATGGCTTTGATGACATGTCTATGAGTTCTGTGTCCATCAAGGAGGGAGATGACAGCTTGAACTTAATGACCACAGGTGAGCATATTACCTCTTTCTGCTGGTCACTAAGAATATATGAGCTGCAGATCTGTTTGTTCACCACTACATTCCTAGCTCTGGCATTGGCCGTTCAGTGAATCATTGTTCACCTACAGAAGGAGGGCATGGTATGAATAACAGCTGATAATTACGTCTTTCCTGGGCACCATGTCAGTAAACTCCTCAAACACCATCTCTCTTTTCACTCTGTGATATTTCCTTCTATCACCTCTTGCTGCTTAATGTGGTAAGTACATTCCTCCTCCAGAAGGTGAGGTTGCTCACATCCTCTATAAGACATGACAAGATTCAAAACAAAGTAGGAGATGGATCACCATAGAGTTAGTAATGGCAAAGGCTTGAAGATTCAGTGTAGGAACGACTCCCTGATAACCATAAACAGTCACTATAATATAACTAATGGTGCCCAGAAAAATAGCTCTCTCTGTTGCAGAAAATATCTTATGAGTGTGGCAATTATGATATTTAAAATTTTACCCAGATATGCCAATTTGATTTGGAACATACTTATTAATAGAAGATTGGTGGCTCTTTCTATATCCCAAAGTAGAACACTGAGGGAAAAAAACCATCCTGACCTTGGCTACTCCAATAGGCTTTCAAGTGAAAGGGTAGAGAAATAAAAGGAGTGAAAAAGCCAAGACACCCCAGGTGGTAAGAGCTCCCTGGGTTTCAGGTCTCAGCTTAGCCCTCACAGTGTGAGTTCTCACTGTTCTGGGGGACCTTCCTGCTGAGTCCCTGTAGTCCATTTGCATTCTCCCCTCTCCTCTCTGCTTCCCACTCAAACTACCCTGCTGCTTATTGAGAGCAGAGTCCTACCAATGCCTCTGTGTCCCCTTTCCTTTTCGACCTCTCTTCCTTATAGACTATAGCTTTTCCCAATTTAAATCTTCAGTCTTCTTCTCTTTTTCCTTTTTGTGGTGCTGGGGGTGGGGCGGCCCAAAACCCCAAAACTCAGTAGGCAAGTGTTCCAGCACTGAGCCACACTGCAGCTCAACTCTTCTGTACTTCTACCTATTAGATGTTAGACTGGACTTTACAAAGAAAACAGCAGCAGAAAAAAAAAATCCAGACAATTTTCCTTCATTTATCTCTTCTTTTAACGGGTCTTTTTCAGAGAGTGCCTAACACATATGCCATCCATTTCTTAATCGCCAGCACATCAGCACTTAAAAGTATTCTAAGTCTTTGATGAGTCCCTAATTACCAAAGTCAAGTCCTTTTCTTCCTCATCAGTTCTCAGACTTTTGGAGTGCCTGAACATTGATCACCTTAAAGAATGTCCTTCCCCCATGATAACCAATGCCATTAGAGCACCCTCATCTAACTTCTCTGACAGGTCTTTTTCTTCACCCACTCCTCTGCCCTGGTAATTTTGCCAATTGCTCAAGATTTTTGCTCATCCCCATAGCTCTTCTTATTCCTTTTGTGCAGAAGGCTTTCATGTCTCTCGAGTTTCAGATGTACGTCCAAGTTTATGGTTTACATTCAGCAGCACAGATATGGGCAGAGATGGGGATGCAGATGTAGATATGGACAGCTATCCTACAGGATTTAAATGCATGCATTCCTTCAGCCACAAGTTCTACTTCTGGCTTCCTCTGTTCCATTTATTGCAAAGTGCTCTAGAGCCTCCCTCTTCCTGCCCCAGGTCCAGCCACCCAGATTCTCCACCCTCATTTATCCTTTGCTCCTTTCTATTTCCGAGCCAGTCTGCACTGCCACATAATTGTCGCTTCTGGCCATCTCCCTCTTGCTCACTGACAGTCTCCTAACTCAGGGCTGCACAGACGCAATCAATTCTCCACTCTGGTCAACAGTCCTTGTGTTCTTAACAGTTTGTTTTTGCTAAAGAGAAAAGAAAATGTGCTGAACGATCCACACAAGGACTTGATAGTCACACATTTTGTAACCAATAAAGTTCCATTCATTCTTTCTGGTACAAAAACAGCACAAATTAAACATTTTATGTATTCTTTAGATTTCTGTACTAATTTGGGCAACTGGATCACTTTTAGATGAAGTTATAAGATCATGCAGGAAAGATAAATATGGAAATCTAAGTAAGCTTGGAGAAAACTTGACTTTTATTTCTCTATATTATTTCTCTTCAACTTAAACAGGGATGGGTGGGTATCTGGGGGTGGTGGGGTTGATAAGAAATGGATGGTTCCTTTTTAATGTCTTCCTTTAAGATCTAAAAAGATATGTATGTGTGAGTGTGTGTGTGTTTGTGTCTGTGTGTGTGTGTCTGTGTGTGTGTATGTGTGGTGTGTGTGTGTGTGTGTTTTCTATTAAGACTTTCAATGCATTTACCTTATTTGTTCCTATTAGGAGCCCTTCATGTATCACTGTCTCAATTTTATAGATGAGGAGAAAGGGACTAAGCAAGAATTACTGCCCAAGTTATACTGCAGGGGTGAGATTTAAGCATTCAGCCTAACTTGGGTTAAAGGTTATTACTAGAATGCCACAGTAGCTTTTTTATATTCTATAAGCCTGTAAGTGTGACCTATGAGATTGGGGTCCCATAAGGAAGCCAGGAATACCAGGGCCTTGATGTCCACTTCCCATAGGAAACCATGCTTCCCTCCAGCATGAGTAGCTTTTCTGTCTGCTTGAATATCAGGCTTGGGTTGCTGGGCACAGAACACATCAAAAATCTAGGCTCGCAGAGACTGAAGCCTTGAGATCAGTTTCTGTCCTTGGGGTACAATGAATCCCAGATCAAAGAACAGGAAATGAAAGGACATACAATGACTAAAGGTTTTTATTGTTTTATCTATGCCCTTAAAAAGAAAAGTGCTTCACAAGTTAATTCCTTTCGTGATGTATAAGGATGAAAATGAGTATCGATGAGATAATGATTTTACAAATGTGGAGGATGGCTGCTTGACTCACTTTCCTCATTGTCAGCTTAGACTCATTTTCCCACGCTGTTGTGTTATGAGGGAGTCTGCAGCCCCATGCTGGAAATACGTGTGTGTGCCTGTGTTCTTACATGTGGCAAAGGCCACAAAAAGGGCATGGAGTCAGGATACAATTCTGGATGCGTGAGTTACATTTGGGGATCTTAGGCAGCTCAATTTTAACTCCAGCCCCAATATCCTCTAATTTAACACCCAAAGCAATAAACTTCTAATGTTTGTTTCTCTCAGGGTGCTTGCCCTCTACACACTGCTTCTAGTCAATGGGGAGGAACACAGAGGGGTGATTGACTCTCTTTTCCCCATACCATCTTACAGAAATTCCATGAGGGCTGTATTGTCTTCATTTTGTGCTTGAGAAAACTGAGACATACAACGTTTAAGTAACTTTCCCACTTTCTCTTGCCTAGTCAACAGCAAAATCAGCAAACAATCATGTGTTCAACTCCAAAGCCTTCACTGTTAAGTCCCTAAATTAAAAGTGTCACTGTGGATTAAACATGGGTGGTTTCACAGTCAAGGACTTGCTCTCTAGACCTGGCAGCCATTGGAAGCCAGGGTTACAGGACAGACTGGAGTGAGGACCTTAGTGGTTTCACACCCCTGATTCTGGAGACTTGCCACTCAGCCAGTGACAGTAGTGCCCCTCAACAGAAGATGGTAAGGGGCCCAATCTCGTCACCTCCCAACTTCCCATGTTGAAGTTAGATGAGACCCAGGGCTTTGACCCTCTCAAAGCAGGTCTTTTTTTCAGATCTAAATTTGTGTTAGAAAAATGCCCGGAGCTGATATGAGAGCACAGAGGTGTGGCCAGGCCTGGGTGCTGTGCTCTCCCAAGCAACCATGGGCAGCTCAGCACAAATGAACCTTCAAGCCAACATTAATTTCCTGTCTTCCATCTGAGGGCTCCTGATAAGCAGTTGTCTGGCTAAGCATCCAAGACAGAATCAGGCTCGGTCTTAGCAAACTCCCCACCAAGCTGCTCTCCTCGGCTACAGCTCTTCTCTCCAGTTCTGGTCACCCAGAGCACAGAACAGGTCCAGAAACCATTGTCAAACAGAAGCATCCCTCCCCCTTCCACTTCAGCCCTGCTCCTGACTGCTCTGGGCATCTCTGCCAGCCCTCGCCACACACCTCAGAAGAGATTCTCAAATGCATTATTGAAAAATGTCTTCCCATGGCAGGCAAAGAAATGAAATTTCCCTTATTTCAATTATTTTCCTTCTCCGGCACAGAAATGAAAACCAAATCTGCTTATAATGAAAGAAATCTAAATTTTTGAAAATTCAGTTTTCACTCAAAACCTAATTGGAAAGCTTAAGGTATTTGTGTAAATATGGGTATGTAATGAGCTAACTGCTTAAGAGGAAACAGTCCCATAGTGGCATTACCTGAGCTTCTCCCTCCCGCCTGTCCACCCAGTTTTTTTTTAATTTTTTTTAAAGGCAACAAGACTGAATAAGACTAGAATGAAAAGTAGGCTCTGAGTGAGAAGAATATGTGCTGGCCTTAAAAGCTGAGCTGTGAGATGAGGAACACATGCTCTTAATGAGTTCATGTTCATTGAGCGAAATAGGGACACCCTTCTAGATTTGCATATGAAACTCTATATTTTACTGTAACTTTCCATTTACTTAAGCCTGGTAAATATATTCAGTCCTTTTACCAGCTTGTCCTTTTCCCCTCCCTAGAAATAGCACGTTCAGAACTTTGCATAATCTCAAAGTATCCATTGCAGTTGACGAATGCAAACAGCGGCAGGTGCTATAGTGGTTAAAGAAGGGAAAAAAAAGGAAAAAAAAAAAAAAGAACAGTTGAGCAGGAATAAGTCTGGATTACCCTTCCCTCAGGGGAAGCAATAGGAAGATGGTTTGAATGGACTTAATAGAGCCCCTGCCACCTTAGCTAAAACACCCCTAGCTCTTAAGGATCATTTTATTAGCATAGCCTACTCTTCTTCTCCCTTAAACATGAAGGCAACATGTAATCCTTTAACATTTATGCATATCTCCAGAGGAACACTGTACACTTATTCGGCTGACTGCCAGTTGCTTGGTGTACCATGTCTGAATAACTGCATTGCTGTGCTTTGCAGTGACCGACATCCAATTCAGAAAAGTGTAAGAGTACAGTTGAGGTAGGAATCCCAAGACAGGCATGAAGCAGCCACATACATGCAAGCCAAGGACAGAGCAGTTAGAAGACCAGCAAGCACACAGGCGACCAGGACTCTGACAGAGCACTACCCTTGAGCTTCATTTTACCCACATTGTAACATATTAGCATAGTAAGATCTCAGGGGTGGAGTAACTCATGCTGAATGCAAAATGGTACATGTACAATGTTCCCAATTGAGACTCCCTTGGATAACACTGGACTGTGTTAATTTGAGAGCTGAAAATAACTGGGAAATCATGGTTCTCATCCACTAGGGAAGATGACACAAGCCTTGCAGCTAAAAGTGGTCTACAGAAGTACTACAGCAACTTTCTGCACAAGAGAGCCCTCACTGTGGCCTAGAATGTCTTGAAGACTCTGGCCCTCCCTGGAAGTCACTCCCGTATTCTCAAAACAATTTGAAACACTTGGAATAGGAGAAGCCCTACTTGGAAAGAAACCAACATGTTGGTTAGTCATTATCCCAACCAGCACTCAACTCAATCTTGAGACCAAATACCTTCACTCCTTCCCATGAGCAAAAGGAGAGAAGGCTAGAGAGCTGAGTCCTTGAGATGGACCTTAATATAGGAGATAATCCTCTGTGCTGTAGTCTCATTTTGCTAGGGTCCCAGTTAGGGCTGCTTCTAAAAAGTGTCCCATGCCTTTCTAAATCCTTTCTGACTTATGTTCAGCTCTATATTTCCATGTGCCTTGAGGAAGCCATTGCTTTGGGTCTTCTTTCATTTTATCTGAAGTGGAGAGTGAGGCCTGACATTCTTCTAGTCCTCTTCTACCTCCTGGGTCCAGAAGTCAAGCCCGAAGAGCCTTCTTCACTTCCTGCTGTCAGGCATCAATCAGGTTCTTTATATCAAAATAAGTATCACTGGGAATATTGACAGAAGAGGTCAATATATTGTGCCATGTATGTTATTTTCATGTTCTGAGAATATTTTGTGTCCCCAGGCTCTTACATTGAGGAAAATATGATTTGTGCATTGTTTTACAACAAATGGTGAAGGCAGGCTGGGGGTAGGATCAGAACATGGCCTGCCATTCAGTCCAGGTCTTTCAAATCGTAGGTATAACCCACCCAACAAGCCTGAGGATGCCACCTTGTTCACCACACATGGCCCCATGTCACAAGAATAAAGGCAGGCCTTGGGGACAGGCACTGAAAATGTCAGGTGCAAAAGTGGTATGTGGAAGATGTCCTAGGAGGCTTCAGGAGCACTGGGATGTGCAAACACATGCACAGGTATCCAACCAGGAAGATGACCTATGTTGTCAGTGAAGAGGGCAACATAAATGGAGGGAGAAAGGAACACGAGAAAAGGTATCCAGAGAAGTGGGAAGGGAGGGAGTCTTTCTAGGAACTGGAAGTTTGTTTGTTCATATATCATGTTATGTACTACCAACTGTGTTCAAGGCACAGAATACACACATGTGGATGAAAAAAGGAAGCATGCGATGAAAAATGATCCTCAGACTTGGAACCAAACACACCTAGGTTCAGATTTTGGCTTTGTATTCCCTGGTTATGATGGATAGCCATAAAAAAAAAAGAAAGGAAAAAAAACAAAAAACAAAAAACCTCTCCAAGCCTTAGTTCCAGCTTAAGTGAAATGTAGATAGTAACATGCTCCTATAAGAGAGTAAAAATATTTGAGTGTGAACACTGGACAAGGCAGGCAAGCCTCTGAGAAGAGGTACCATCTCCATGCCTGTTGGGATATATATTATAGCCACCATCTTGTTTAAATGAGATAGCGCTACACAATGAGAGGTTGTAAACTCAAGACTTCTTTCAAAAGCTTGGGGTTTATGGGTGGGAAACAATTAAATACAACAACTCCAATACGATAAGCAGAGATGTAGACATAGAAGGTCAGAACACAAGGGGTTAAGGCATTAGTTCTCCTAAAACAATAAGAAACTTCACCAGGAAGGAAAAGAGAAAGTTCAAGAGAAGAGTCTAAAGAACAAAAGTGTAATCGATATTGGTGGGGTGGGTCCAGGGAGGTGTGTCTGTTCGCTTGAGGAGTTTCCCCTGATGGAGCTTATTAGCGTATGTGGGGGGAGGCATGTGAAGTGAGTTAGAAATAGGCCTATGCAGGAGGCATCGTGGGCGATGATGTAAGTTAGCTGGGTGTTCTCTGGCACGGACCATGTAGCACTAGCAACATCTTTTCAACCCTGGAATGACCTTAAAAAAATGCCACTTAGCTGGGCATTGTGGAAGATACATGGAGTGAATGCTGGCCTGGAGAAACAGCTCAAGGACATGTTGGCACACAGAATCTTTGCTAGCCTGGTGGGCACCGGTGGATGTAACCTGTGAAAGTCCTTCATTGGAAGTGTGGGGATCAAGAACGGAGTGAGGTTGAGGATGGTAAGGTCAGCCATAACAAAGGAGCCAGCCACTGTTAGCTGCTAAAAAGGAAACAGCTGGAGGTCACAGTGCAGAGAGTCCCCCGAAGTGAAATCTCTCTAGGATACACTCATTAATGTAGCTCCACTCGCTTACTTATTTTAAAACTATTAATAACCTCAAAGAAACTCGTCTCCACTTAGCAAATCATCTACTGCCTTTAGGAATTACGAGTTTGCTATTTTGTGAGATGTCTTAATCCATTTAAATGCACTGACTTTTTGAATTTCCCACTTGCCCATTCTGAAAGCATAAATAACCTTCTATGATAAGAGCTGACGACTTCATGGGGGAATATGAACACACATCGTATGCAAAAATCAGTTCAAAAGACAACTGAGGACTCAAAATAATGGAGCGGATGACACACGATATGTATGCTTGCCAAAGAGATGTATTACAAAGTTGCTTCCAAACTTGGGCTTGAGTAAAGAAATATGATTGAGAGGAATCAGGAAGGCAGGAGGACAGAAGAAGTTTCCCTGACAAAGAGAGAGGAGCCAGAAATGAAAGAAAGGGACCATAATTGACAGCAAGAGAGAGAAGCTCCCCTTGCCCTGTCCAGTCCCTGGGTTCTAAGCTACTTCTACAAATGTACTTAAGTATCACCACTGAAAATGTGACCAGATACCATGCACAGGTGACCTCCCTTGAATCATTCTCAATATTAGGTTTTTTGTTCATGAACTGATGGATGTTAGTGTGTTCAATTGGAGGACCAGCGGTTAATCCTGGCTCCATTTCTCCTTCGTTCATGGTATGATTCTCTTACTCATCAATAAAATTACAGGCTGACCAGATGCCCTCCTGTTAACCTTGAGGGGGTTGAGAACATAGATGCATTTATAAATGAGATGAACCTGAAGCCCTATGAAAGAAAAGAACAATTTTAATTTTAGAAGGTCTACATAAAGCCATCCTGGATAATGCAGAATAAATAAAATCTCCATAAATAACCCAGTCTATAATTATTTGTTAAGCTCCTATTCTGATCTACGCACTATGTAGAAGTTTGGAAGATTCACAAAAAGTAAAATAGATCATAAAGAACAAAAGCAGAACGGAAATATCTTATTTGTCTTTTTGTCTCACAGTACCAGGAAGGAGTCAGCCAATGGGCAACTTAGAAGGTAAGCCATGGAGAAAAGCAATGTAGAAAACAATATTTAACCCTTTGTTTCACACTGTACACCCAAGCTATCCAATAAAAATATAGTATGAGCTATATATATATATATATATATATATATATATATATATATATATATATATATATATATATTTAGACCCTTATTTAGTTTTTTGAATCCTACCAGCAACATTTTCTAAAATAAAAAATTTATGGGACTGGAGAGATGTCTCAGTAGTTAAGAGCACTGGCTGCTCCGACAGAGGAACCAGGTTTGGTCTCCACCATCCACGTGGCAACCCACAATCATCTGTATGTCTAATTTTAGGAGACATAACACCCTCTTATGGTTCCCCACAGGCACCAGGCATGCATGTAGTGCTTATACATATATGTAGGCAAACACTCATACACACAGAAATTTAAAAAAATAATAAGCATCAAAAATACTCTGGCTTAAAAAAAAAAAAAAAACACTGATAAAAATACTTTCATTTCAACCTACATACTAAGGGCATTTCAAGTGCTCAAAATCCCACAATACAGTGGCCACCAGATGGGACAGAACAGCTATGAATAGTGACTGTTTCCTTTCACTGGTATATTCAGAAAAACTAACTAACTGATAAAGTCTGGTGTGAAATTGGTGCTTTGCTTGTCAGTGGAGCCACAGGGGGATCCTGAAGTCAACCTCTCCAGGCCAGCGGGGAGAGAACTATGGGGAAAAGAAGGGCGAGGGCCAGTATGAGGGAGTGCAGGGAGGAATCAGCATCCAGAATGATCCATGTGTGCCTGGGATGACCAGAGACAGAGCTTCCAGGAGGAAATCTTTGATCTTTAAGAGCCTGGGCCACCAGGGTTCAGAACTTGCATCGCCTCCTATACAGAAAAGCACAGGGTGGGTTCCTGTCACACTGGCTCTGGCCGTCTCACTGGGAACTGCAGTGGTAAGGACAAGCCTGTAACTCGTTCACTTTCCACCGTAGCTGGTGTTCTTGGGAAGGAAGCAGTCTGCTTTTTGTTGTTCTTGTTTCCGGTCTGGCTGCCAGTCTGCAATTCCAGGAAGGACAAGGGCTGAGAAGTTCAGGTAAATTCTCAGCATTTCATGGTGTGTCAGTGAGAGGAAAAGCAGTTTAATATGGTAAATTAAAGAGTTAAAGGCATGATTCACTGTTATGAATTCTCTTTTAATCTATCTTATAATCTCTTATATCGAATATCTATCTATCATTGCACAAACTAAGGGTGGCGTAAAATGCACTGAAAAGGTATCAGCTGCTCCTAGCCCTTCTCTCTGTTACCTCTCTGCCTTTCTCGATGGTTGCTTCCTGGAGACCAGAAGGTCATATCAGAACTGCCAGTGTAAGATAACTCTAGGTCAAGTGGCCTAGCCTAACATCTAAGCCATGGAAAACCCCTCAGAGTATGAGAACTTCATCCTGCCCAAGTGGCATCCCCTTTCAAGTACAGTGCTTTGTAAATGGGGGCTTCCGTCTCTGCACTGGGCTAGAAGGAGGAAATAAAGATGAGAGTTTGCAGCCTAAGAGCAGGAGGATTCTCATTATGAAGGTTGTTGCACAATCAAAGCTATTGAGAGTCTTAAAACCTAGTGATGTCCAGGCTCCGCCCCTGCCAATTACATCAGAGTATCTTGTGTAAAGCTTCAAATACCATTGCTTCCATTTGTTTGTGTATTTTTCAAGTCTGCAAGATGAAAATCATGAATAACCAGACAGAGTTCATGCAGAAGACAGTTGCATTTGGGATTTACACCCATGGAAAGCAGGAGTGTATATTTGTCTGATATTGTCCCATATTTCTCTGCAAAATTTTGAGCGGGTGGGAAAAGCAAGATGAAAACAATACCTTCTTGGTTCTGGGCTCTATATGGCTCATCGTGCTTGTGTGAAATCTTAGGAAAAGACAGCTATTATCTTTACATGGGGCCTGAACTGAGGGTATCATCACCATAAAGGCTAAAAATCACCAATGCAATTTGGATAAGAAATCACGGGGACCAGAAATATCCTAGGAGTAGATGATGGTGGTGTCTGCCTCTGTTGACTGCACAGAAGCTAATGAGTAAAGCTGATATCATTTGCTAATTTGTTGAAGATGACGCGTGCTGATAGACATCACTTCCACGTAAGAGATAAGGTAAAGATAGCGCCATCTATTCTCTGTGAAATTGTCTAAGGGCTTTTAAAAGAAGACAGAACCAGAAGCAAGCCACAAAGAGACCTTCTCTACAACTTTGGCTTCTAGAGCATTTCCTTCCAACTCTGCAAAGAACACTGCTCTCAACTGGTCCTCTAATTCCTGTGACAAAGGCTTTCCTTAGCATGACCTACCTCCCCATTCCCCTGTCAATAAGCACTTAGGAAATCCTGCTGAACTGGCACCTTAAGGTCCTGTCTCCACTGTAGTACTCCTCTTGTCCCAGCATTCTGGACAGCACTTTGGAGCCAGGCACGTAATGAGGGATGGGAAGAGTTACTACAGTGCAGTGCAATGAGGATGGGTAAAAGTCTCAAGTGCAGACGTGGGTCTTGAGCTTCAGATCACCTGTGACATATGTTGAGTCCCACAGTGACTCTGTGTGCAGCAAATGAACAGACGATAATAACTTTTTAAAAGGAAGAGCTATGTCACTCTGCCCTGAATAGATTATCAGAAGGAAGAGAATAGTTAGCCCCTTCAAAATGCTCTGTGATGAAGGCAGCTCTAAGTATAGCAGCCATGGGACTAGACTACTACACTCCAAATCAGCTTTGCTAGTGTGTTTGGAATGCACCAGAAAAGGTCACTACAGCTACAAAGAGAAAAGGAGGAAGCAACAACAAACACCCCAGAAACCGAGGTACACATTCCACAGAGTGCATGAGCAGTATACTGTGCCTTGGTTTGCAGAAGTCTTTGAAAGAATTTCAAGAGAGCCTCCAATCCCACTTTGTGGATAAGGTACAGCATGAGAAAGGCCCAATTATCTATTACTGTAATTCTCTCCAGGCTACTTAGATCGTCTTCTCTCCCAGGGAAAACAAAGTTTCAATAAGTCTCAGATTCACAAACCAGAGCTGTTCTAGATAGCATCTGAGAAGTTCTAGTGAGTACTGTGAGCATGGGGATTTCTAAGCATGGGCAAATCTCAAGTTCTTAAATGTGGTCTGCTTAGTTTGCATACAGTACCACCACAGTTGAAGCCACGGGTAGCTCAGTGTGCAGGATAAAAATTGTATCAAAATTCTAGTTCTTCCACTTGCTAGCTGAGACAGTAAGAGGCAAAGTTAGGCTGTGTTTATGCTGCTGTGGTCAGTCTTTCATTTTTTGTTTGCTTGCTTTGAAAACTTCTCCAAGGATGTTTCTAGGCCTCTAAATCATAATAACTGGGCACACAGGACATTTGGGGTTGAAGAAGAAAACGCACAAGGAGGTGTCTGCACCATAGCTGTCCTGGAGCAAGTGCTTCCTAGCATTGCCTTTCGCACAGATCACAGAACCCGCACTGTACAGAACCCAGACACTTGTGGTCATTGAGAACTGCACCCTCATTCTGCTCCCTTGGCAACAAATATGTTGCTAGAAGGCATCCCAAAAGAACACAGCAGCAAAGCTAGCATCTATGTCTCTCTCCAAACATTGTGTGACAAGCCCTAAGGTGCCAGACTGCTCCTCACTACCTCTCTGCCTGCTCCTCATACCTTCACTCAGACATTTAGCAAATAGTGCAGTCACAGTGGCTTAAGACACTTTGGGAGGGTTTCCCACAGCTGCTCTGCAAGCCCAGCTTTCCTAACAGCCACAATGTCCAGGCACAAATTGGGCAACATTCCTGAAACATTCAATCTCAGTATTTTACTCTCCACTTCTCTTCCAACCTGCTCATAGCAAAAGTTCAGGTAGTTCTTTTGAAGTATATATGCACACACACACCTACACACACACACACACACACACACACACACACACACATGCACACGTGAGTGCATGCATGCACATACAAGCATACCACACATGCATACGGTCTAACTACCCACCCTTTAGCTGGCCTGCCTGTGAAGACAGCTCCCTCTGGGTGTATGATCTGCAGTCTATGAAAGCACAGTGGTAGATTACCCAAGAGAACGCCCTTACAGTTTTATAAACTATTTATTAGGCCTGTCCTGGAGAGCGACATCAATATGGCCATCAGTGAAGCAAAGCAGAAGCTATAAAAATATCATCTATCCCAAACAAGCTTCATAATCAAACAAAGTCCCGTGCTGGCTGGGACAGGTTGTGTTCTGATGCATAAGGACCCTTTCCATCTTTAAAACAGACCATTAAAACACCGGAGCACTTTGGCTCACAGAAGTCTAAATCAAAAAGGAGGGGCAGGAAAGAGAGCTTTCTTCTGCAAGAGTAATAATGCCCTTTCAGCACTAGGAAAAACTCGCTGCAACAGAGATGTGATATTGCTTTTCTCATCGTGGCTTCTCAGTTTCTTCTAACCCTCTGACAATCTCTTAGAGGTTCAGAATGTCCCCACCCTCCTTCCTTCCTTCCTTCTCAGAATCTCTTTTCTCTTCAGTATACATATACACAGTACCCTGGTTATGATCTATTCAGTATTATTTTGGGGTCCCCAACCTCCTAAGTCAATAAGAAAATGGAATTTCATATATTTTCCAGAAGGAAAGTAATAATAATAATAACAGTGACCTGAATTAGAATACTATCATCCTGGAGCTGAGCAGCAGTTTCCCAAGGCAGAGGAGAATAGGAAGTAGATTTATACATCTGTAGTCATTATGATTGACGTTTCCAGCCTGTACCCCTCCAACGGGCTCCAAAAATGTCTTAATAACATGCTTTTGAAACATCCTTGTACTTATACCTTATTGCACCTGCTAGCATGAGATAATATGTGGGCTCCTGAAAAATGAGGCTGGGTGAGAGAGTTGCAGAGTTACATAAGGAAGTAAAATCTTTCTGCTACCTGGCACACTGCTTATGGCTTCTCATCATGATTCTAGAAAAAAATCAGCAGCTCAAATTTGTTTATGAGGATGCTGAGCCTGGACCACAGGCTAAGTGAGGAAGTCCTGTGGCAAGGACAAAGCAGAAGAAAACAAAGGTAGACTGAGGGAGAAAGACTGCTGAGAGTGGCTGGCCAAACCCCAACCTATTACGTCATGGCTACTAATTTTGCACTGTAGGGAAGTCTGAGATATACTTGGTGGTGCAGTCCTATAATCTCATCTCTCTGTAAGTTCAAGGACAGCCTCAGCAACTTAGCAAGACCTGTTTCAAAACAAAATGTGATGCAAGAGTTAGGGATGTTGTTCATCGATGGAAGATGGAGTGCTTCTTTTGCAGGTATAAGATACTCAATTCCAGAGCCAGGGTAGAAAAAAGGAGTAAGTCTGAGGTCACATAAACACAAGAGTAATGAATTACAACTAGATAGATGGCCCCACACCCACTCAGGGAGACATTTTCTATTATCTTTTGATTGGTTTTGAAGCACCAGGGAAGGAAAGAGATGAAGTGATTGGGTCCTCTGCAAACCCACATGGAGATAGTCTCCCCAGTGTTCTTCCCGAGCTCCTTCCCTGCACTTTGCATCCCCATTCATTCTGTCATGATTTTCTTCCACAGTCATGGAGACATGCACCCTCTGTTACTGAGAGCATTGAGGGATAGAAAGAGATAACATCTATAGTTGTCGTTTTGTTTATTGACAGAACATTTGTTTTACAGAGTTCAAAACCAGAAAGCTGCTTGCCTCAGTATTCCAGGGGGCCCTTAAGGAAAACAAGTAAATTCTAGACTGAAGGTGCCCATCCTCAGGGTAAGCAGGCAGGTTGCTCCTAGAGACCCAGGGCTCTGAATGCAATGGGAGCAAAAGTTGTCTACTGTGATAAATAACCAAATGCTTAGGATCTATCCTTTATATCTAAGCTCTGCATATACAATGGAGAATCAAACAAACTGCAAAGCATAAGCAGAGCTGAATCTGGGGTTCAGCCCCATTAGCTACTGTTATCTGAGATGAGTCAGCTAAACTGGCTGGTTCCCATTTACTCCAAAGTTCAAAGCTGAGACATAATACCCAGCACAAATCTTGAGGTATGATTTTTAAAAGAAGACTACACTATACAGTAAGCTGCTGGGGTATACCCAAGAGTTTGGACAAATCAGGGGGAGTAGGATGAAGAGACTGAGTTCATTGGGAGCTTTACCCTTACCGACCCTACCCCCAGAAAATCTTTAAAGGAAAAACTCCAGATGGTTTATGAGGGAGAAAAATATTGGTGCAAGTCTTTTACTTTGCAACTTCTCTCGGTAGCACAGCTGGGTTTTGTATGTGAGAGGAGTCAGAGAAATCTCAGCACGAGCTGCTAACAGTGAAAATGATATGATTTTCTGGGATGTGGAGAAGTTGTACCGCCCCCCATGAAAAAGCCATCACCGTGGGTCCATGTGGTACCATAGCTCGAGCCCACCGAGAAGGATTTTCATCAGCGACAACAGCGTGAAGCAGAGTTCTGTGGAAGCAAATGGGCACATACAGAAGCTGCGCACACACATCTGCTAGGAGGCAATCATGCCCACAGAATGAGCAGATGAAAGCTTCCTGCTCCCCAAGGCTCCCAAGGCTCCAGACTAGGAGCTGGGATGGTAATATTACACCAAGGAGACTAGACCCTCTGCCGTGCCAAGGCAGGGCCTGCCTTTGCTTATTCATCAGCACTAGCCACCTCTGGTTCCTCCTTGGTTTGAGCAGCAGTGCTCCATCTTGATGATGGGTGAGCCATCCTGGTCCATACCCACACTTGAACAGATCTATCAATTAACTCACAAACTATGGCCACAGCATGTGTCTATTGATAGAGACTAGACATGCGTCGAGAGAGATGTTACCCCCAATACAGTGAGGAATGAATAAGAACAAAACATGTTCCCCACACAAGTTTTTACAGCCAGAAAGTTTCAAACCTAACGTCTTATACAGAAGGAATATTTTGGTAATTCCAAAGAGTAAAGCCATCTAGTTACTATCCAGCTTCACAGACTCTTCACTTAGTGGGCAAATGTTTCCTAAGAATATGTTTTTTTTTTTTCCTAACAAAACATTAAATTTGCTGCTTTGATTCCAGGGTAAAACCAGGCACCATATGGTGGTCACAGGAAACTGCTGGTCTGTTTACAAGATTGAAGGAAGGCAGAAATTCCAAGCTCCACAGATCTGAACTTTAATAAGTGAGAATGTAGATAGAGTCTGAAAGTAGAGCAGATGATAACTGCCTGTTTTAACATCTCCACTTTCAGAGTATAAGGAAATTGGAATCAAACAGAAAAGATTACTAAGCATCTTCTGTAGAAAACAACGCATTTTAAAGCACCCTGCTGGGTTATTTCATCCTAGCTCTCCATTGCCTTCAAGCTATTTTACTACTCTGGAGATTATAGGTAATTGATAGCAATGCAAAATGGTTCTTGTCTATAGACATGGGAATAAATTCTGTGTGGTTAAGGTTTACTGTTTCTGAAACCCTTCTACAGGAAATGGCTGCCCCCTGTCCACTAGTGAACACATGTTACCATCCTCCTAGATAGGAAGATTCTATTCTGTGCACATTTACATTTCCCTGATTTAAATTCTGAAACATACCATCTCTGCGTGCAGTCCTCGTGAATAACAAATCATGCAAAATATTTAATATTCATTCATTTGCTATGTATATGAGAGTCATGATTTTATTAGCTATTAGCAACTGGTGGACACAGATACTCCAGTTGTTTTGCCTAATAAAGAATATAACCTAGCACATGCTGTCACAGGATGTAAAGAGTGTTGGTGACTAAAGCAGAAGTCGGAGCATGAAGCAAGGCCTGCCCCCCATTGGACTCAGAATGAAGAATTTCTTTTAGAGACACAGGGTTAGCATTTCAATCAATCTGACAGAAAGTAGAAATACCCAAAATACACTATAGAGACATCCGTGTTTTATATGGACTGAGGTCAGCCGTTAGCTGTTTATTACAATGCCCTATCTCGTTCCAAGTGCAGATCCAGTGATTGTCAACCAGGCAACATTCAGCCTTCCCAACTATCTTGAGTTACAAAACAAAAACAAAAACACAAAAAACCAAAACAAACAAACAAACAAAAAACAAAAAACAACAACAAAAAACAAACTACTCTTCAGGGTCTATAGGGTGAGATTCAGGATTCCCAGAGTCTGCTCAACATTCAAATAAAGATTCAGATCCTGTAGCAGGAGGCACAGCTCTGCAGTAACTTTTGTGGGAAGATACTTCAATGTGCCAAAAGCTAAACACACAAATAAAATATAAAATGTCAGGACTCAGCATGGCAACATCCAGTCGGGTGGTAGTGGCACATTCCTTTAATACCAGCACTTGGGAGGCAGAGGCAGGTGGATCTCTGAGTTAGAGGCCAGCCTGGTCTATGGAGTGAGTTCCAGGACAGCCAGAGTTAGAATAGAGAAACCCTGTGTGGAAAAAACAAAACAACAACAAAAAGAATGGCACCAACCATTGTTCCTCTGCACTTCTGCCTTCACAAAGCTCTTTATACACACAAATACACATATGATGGCCATTATAATCACCATATAATATTGATTGACTTTTCTCGGTCCTAATCATTCACCCAACTTACACATAAAAAAGTATGTATACTTGATCCACTTTTCCTCTTTTATAAGAAGGGCAGAGGTTATTTGTGATGCCATTTGTAAAAACTAAATTCTTATAAATCACTTGGAAGTTTTATAAACATCCGTCAATTAACATAGAATGCAAGAGAACCCACACAACAGGCTGGTATGACAAGGTAAGAGCAGCCACTGTTCTCTGCCATTTAGACTCAAGAGTTTCTTCTGGTTGTGTTGCTAACTGGGATCCAGCATTCTCCAGGACTGGATGCAAACCCTCCAGCCATAAGCAGCCATACCTTCATATCCCCACTGTGTTGCATGAGCCCAGAGATGAACCAGGAGCCCTGGGGCAGGAGATGGTCAATGGCCAAAGGTTTTCTTCCTGGGAGACTGAAAACTTGGAGGCCTCTGGGCTCTGTTTTGAAGATGCTCAAAACAACAAGCAAATATCACTTACCTAGGGAAAAACAAAGGAAAGGGGGAGAGGAATAAAGGAGAATTAGGAATTCATCAAAACCACATCCACTGAGAAGACTGATTTTGAGCAGATGAAGATTAATGCAATCCTGCTTCCCCACAGGCTTCACATAAGACTCGGGTTTTACATATTCCAGGTACAGGTCAGTTGGGGAAATGGCATATTGTGACAGCTGCAGCTCCTGTCCTGCTGCTCATTTTCCATTCCATCCTGGAATTCTAACGTATATACATTTGACGACAGTGAGACAGGCCTCTTAGGAGAAACTGGCTGGGGAGTCAGTTATATGCCAGGCAAAGGGGGAAAAATGCGTACAGCCAGCTGCCTTAATGATTATGGAGGCTCTGTCGCTATGTGGTTCAGATGCTACGAAGATTGAACTAATAAAAAGGAAATGAGAGAACTGTCATCACAGATTACATGGTATTTATTCCAAAATCTGTTCATTATAGAAATTTGCAAGACAAATGGCTTTTCAGCCAGGAATGCTGGGGCCTTGTATACATGGTGTGTATGAGGCACCAGCTTGTCTAAGGCATGGGCTGGCGCTTCTCTCCCTCTCTCTCTCCCATCATGCTTACCTCTAAATCCTAATACAGCTCCTAAAATACTCATTAGGTGGTCATCAGAAACAAGTGGAATTTGTTTCTTTCTCTATATGTTTTCCAAATGATTCTGTGGAGTCCTTTCTTCTCAGAGTCTGCAGCGGCCCTGTCCTGTGCACAGACAGGATATTATCCCTATCCGTTCCTCACTCTTATTTTTCAACACTTTTTTTTTTAAATAAAAAATCCATGGGGTTAATTGTCACTGTTAATTGGCATTATTAAGCAGCTAACCCAAACCACACTCTTGAAGAATATTAGATTGGGATTTAAGTTCTGTTGTTTTCAAGTTGTTCTCTTAATCAGATCTCAACACAACCTAAGAACAGCTGAGAAGGATGCCAAAGGAGAGCAAGGAAAGAGAAAAGGATGAAATGATCACATTGAGGCAGAGGAGACTGAAAAAGAAGTAAAAACTTAAAAGTAACTAGTTAATTGGGGCAAATTCCACAGTAAAATATATCCATGCAAATGAAGGCACAGAGAAACATCCCACATATGGGAAACACCTCTGTTGATCTTTTAACTCTCTAGATAAAAGAAAATTTGAGCAGAATACAAGGTTTCTGTCCTGCAAAGGCTCCTCTTGATTTATCCGACTGAACAGAAAAGATACCGGTCAGAGGGGTAGCTGTGTTACAGAAATGTCACTCTGCAGGGAAATCCTCTAAAAGGAACATCTTCTGGTTACATCTTAACCCCTCGGAAATGATGAATGGTTAATTCCTGGCCTGTTCATCTCCAGTGAAGTACTTGGCATTTTCTTGTATCCCAGTAATTCTAATGACATCTTGGCTCTCTTCCCAGGAAATTCCAAGAGTCTGAAGCTTACCTGACATCTGCATTGCATGTCTGAAGACTTGTGTGATAACAAACGCCGCTGTAATAAATGGTATAAAACAAGATATGCACTGAAGGTTCAGAAAGGCCCTGACACATCAGAAAGAGGAAGCTGTCAATGTTCACAGATGTCTGCAGGTGCCTCAGTGCTGCAGCCTCTGCTTGACTAGGGAAGAGGTTCTTAGACCCAAAAAAGAAAGAAAAATGAAGAACTTGGGTAGTATTGTGGGCTCATCGTGTTTGTTGCCTTTTATTAGAAGGTAATTATAACCTTACTCATTCATGACACATAATGCACCTAATCCCCTCATAAATGCTTCTTATTCACCACCTAGCACTTCCTGATGCTGCTGGCCAAATAAATAGTTCCTGTTTCTACCTGGGTGATGGCAGGGCTGTTAATTGTAACACTCCATGAAACTTAATTATGCAAAGCAGAGAGGCAACTCTGGAGCTATTAATCAGAGGTTTGATTCAGAAGTAATATGTTGTTGGGACCCAAGGAGCTGTTCTTCTTGTTCCTTCCACTGTGATGCACTAATGGTTAATCCCCTGCTTTAATGGAAAGCTGCTGGGGTTGCAGTTAGAGCTAGATGGTGACAAAGCCGCTTATGAACATCACCTTGCTTATTAAGAGGCAGATACTCATTTTCTTCTATTTAAGTCACTTGTAATTACAGCAACCAGAATCTAATACCAATCATGGAACATAAAGAAAAAGTAGCCAGTCACTTATTTCCTATCTGCTTAAATGCAGCAGAAAAACAATGGGTCGGTTATAGAGAGAGGGTGAATATGACCTGAAACTCATAGGAAAATCATTTATATCACCTCTAAACATCTTCGGAAAGAATATATTATACATCACTTTCTAATGCTGTTGAGCTGGGTCTGTGTTTCTAGATGAATAAAGGCGGAAGTGATTAGAATGGTGTAGATGGCAGTGAAGGAGGTCCATGTCCATTTGTGAGAGAAGAGATGAGGGAGGAGGAATGAGATAGACAGGATCAACTGAGAAAAAGTCAAAGTCAGAAAAAAATCAAAGTCTGCCACCCCACCGTTGACACTACTGTTACTGCAGACCTGTAGAAGAGCCTCAGAGTCTTTGAGCACTGTGTACCATTCACTGCACATGTCCAGAAATTTAGCTGTGTGCCCATTTTTGGAGATAGGGAGACACATGTAGCATGGCCTTTTATTTCAATGAGCTTGCATTTCATAGAAACTGCAAAGCAATACCATACGAATAGAAGTGCGAGGACACAGAGGTCATTCTGGCAGAACAGAGGCAGAGATTTGAAAACAACACAGAAGCAAAGTAATAAAAATTGGTCAGATGAAGAAAAAAACAGTGAGTCATGAAGACTGAAAGAAGAACTGAGTGAGAGACCGAGAGAGCTAGAGAGCAAATAAAGTCAGCACATGTGGACTCTTGGCTTAAGCAAAGATCAAGCTGATGCCAGGATGACTTTAGAAGTCTCCCTGACACACTGTGTGGATATTTTTTGAAAGACATCTCTTCTCATCCCTCTTCCACCCAGGTACATGTAGTACCTTTCCAAAGCATATTTCCTACCTTTCCAAATTTGACCCTTTCTGTAAAAGTGAGACTGTCTCAAGGTCAAGTGATACCTGTTTCTTGCATTACACAACATCATTCGTACAGTTCTGTGTCACTAAAACACACTTGCTTTCCAGGTATGGTTTCTAAAAGTTTGCACTTTTACACTTAGGGTTACTACAACTACTTTCAGGGAAGAGAGTGTGGAAGGCAAAAGAAATCATTCCAAAGATATAGGGCTCTGGTCTCTAGATTGTACGTATCACCTTGTATAAAGAAAGGTGCTATTCACAAATGTGATTAAATTAAGGGTTCGGAGACAGAGAGAGTCCCCTGGATTAGCTGAGTAGGCTCCACATACTGCCACAAGTAACCTAGTAGAGAAAGGAGAGGTAGGTAGGGAAGCAATGTGACAGGCAGGCAGAGACTCGAGTGACACCAGCACAAGCCAAGGAAGACAGAAGTCGTCAGAAGTTTAAATAAACAGGAAATAGAACCTTCCACAGTCCCAGAGAACACAGGCCTGCTGACATGTGCATTTCAGCCCACGTGAGTGTTTTAAACCAGTAGGTCTATAGTAGCTTGTTAGACCCCAATGAAGAAGTATAGGTAACCAAAGTCTCCCTGGACAGTCCCTTGGTTCCAATCTTGATAGCATAATTATAATAGCTCCTCTGTCACCATCAAATCTGTTCCAATGTGGTGGCAAAGTACAGTGTCACTTTAGAAATGGACAGCTTTTCGTCTCTGCATCACTCTCCATGGTACTGTTAACAGGCAATGGACTATATGATTTTTTGAAGTAGAGGAGAAAAAGTGACAGTCATTTCAGAAATGCTTTTCTTACAAGCTTTCTCACAAATGTTGGAAATAAGTTACTAATTTGGGTGGCTAAGGTAGAGAGAGAATCTGTTCAGACATATTTATTGCTTGAAGATGAGCTTTTCAACCTGGCCTCACTCCATAATTACTGATCTGACGTTTGTCTTTAAATGAATAAAGAATTCAATACCGGATCATATTTTAAGGAGTGATAACATGGAGAGCTTTTTAGTGGGTATGGAGGCACACCCCACATGGTTAATTATCTAGTATGACTCTACGTGCTAGAGATACTAGGACAGAGTCCTTTGTGGACAAGGGTAGTTATAAACACTTTCTATAGAAAACACTGTGAACTGCACATGAGCTCTGTAGGATTTGCACACACATAGGGCATCCAGGAATGAGCAAAGCTACTGAAAGCAGCAGTAAATGTCCAAAACAACACCTTGATCTTCCTCAGTATTAACTGTTAAGTTCACTTTTAAGAATATACCCTAAGATTTCTGCAATTTCAGAGAACTCAGGACACCTTACTCTTAATATCTTGGGCTAATACAAAACTTGTCACCCTGTCTTAGTCATTTTGAACTAAGCTGATTAGAAAAAATTCTCAGAGGGTAGAGCAATGTGATGCTATTACACATTGGACTGTGATAGGAATTCACTTAAATACATGTAATCAAGAAAGATCACCCCAAATCTTCCTTTTACTACTATTACTGGAATAAAGGAGCTTATAAGTGTGAAATTTGCTAACATACTAAAATTTCATTCTTTTCTAATGCATAAGCATTGTTCTGAAGCATATTTGTTTATACAGTGATTATTGAGCCCTGCAGTTGAACATTGGTTATCTGGGAATGTTTTTACTATAAAATATTTATATGCAAATAAATATTAGAAGGAAGCAAAGATCTGTAAAGAAGATGCAACCAAAGACTAAATACACTGACATCTGTTTGGGGACAAGGAATTTAGAGCAAAGGAAAGAAAATGTGAGGCCCTCCGGTGTACAGAAAAGACAATAAAGAGACAAAAACCAGAGTTGGCATAAGGAGAGAGCATCGCTTGGAATGTATTTAAGCATGTAAAACCAATTTACTTACCAGGAGGCAATCATGCATATGGTACAAGAAGAGGAAACTCTAACAAAAATATGCCTTATCACACGCTCTCTACCTTCATCCACTAACTGCATAATAGAATGCAAATGATAAGCTAGATGGCTCATGATTGCTGATTGCTGAGTCTGCTATTCATTGCAGTTGGCCTGTTGATTCCTTCGTGTTTCACTAAATAAAAGAACTAGAAAGTCTAGCAAGAAAACAAAGCACACCTGGATCCTATTAATAACTAGCATCACATTGAAGCTTTGAATCCTGCCTGGAGTTGAATGAGCCCTTTGGAAACTATGCTACTATAAATGCTCTAAGGTCAACCAGAATTTACTATTGATGGAATTTTGTTGGTCACCGATATCAGCCGTTGAAAATAATCACAAATTCATGGTCAGAGAGCAACTTGAGATGCGGAAAAGAAAGCTTGTAAAAACAGGTAGAAACCAATAAAAGGATGCAGATACTATGTAGCACAGGAAAAGTGGCAGAAGACAGTTATCAAATGCAAATTGTGAATCCCAGCAAGCTTCTTTGTGCTATATGTGTAATCCAAGTAAAAAGAAAGAAAGAGAGAGGGGGGAGGGAGGAAGGGATGGAGGAAGAAAGAAAGAAAGAAAGAAAGAAAGAAAGAAAGAAAGAAAGAAAGAAAGAAAGAAAGAAAGAAAGACCCACCAATGTCACCCTCTGTTCTTGCTTGAATGGAGGTTTAAACTTTAATAACTATCAAGACAGTTTCATGTGAAAATACCATATTAAAATCAGCTTATGTGTAAAACTTTGAACTGAAAAAGTGATACATTTTGAGTTAGTTAATTGTAGTTTACAAAACTCTTTAAAACTCAGAGACACTCAAAGATGTGAATACAGTATGTTATGTAGCTAGATCTGTGAGGCAAGTTAAATTCTACAACCAACATATGCAATGTGGAGATACTCATAAGGGCTGCTAATGTAGTGAAGAGATGTGTGTTCACTACTTGTCCCTTAATTGTGAAGAGAACAAGAACCCAAGTAACAGAATAATAAGCAATACTCGTGGAGCATATTTTCTATCTATTTTCATTGGAAGCATACCAAAGAACTGACAGATACCCAAATAAACAGAACTCTGTTCACATACTCACCATCATAGCAGACACTGTTCTAAGCAGTTGACAACCTGAACCAGATCACTTTACACATGTGGAAACAACACCCAGAGAGAAGAGATGGTTAGCTCTAAGTCCTGAAGTTGGGCAACTGTTCACCTAACCATTCCATGTCAAGACAAAGGTGAAGATTAAGGATTCTTTAAGCATTTGGGCCAGGTCAAGGGAAGGTTAACCAAAGTATCTGAATCAAACAGTAGAATTGACTAAGAGACACGTCATGGGAGGTAAATTAATGCCCTATATAATGCCCTACCACAACATATGTCTTAATCACTGTCTTGCCCGTGGTTGTCTTTGAGCTCTTGAATGAAAGACCCTATTGCTGAACAGACAACACACTTTGGATACATGACTTGGAGAAATGGAGTTGGAACTGGCGTGGAAGTTTCCTCTCTTAGGACTAACTCATATAGTATCAGAGGTGCTGTGCAAGCTGCCACAGGAGAAAAGCAATCAGTAGTCCTACCCAGCTGTAAAGCCTACAAATTACAACAGTGACCTGCCCAGTAAGATAGGCCTCAATAGTGCAATCATGGCACTTTTTTCTTGTGGGAAACTAGTGGTTGTCTAATTAGACTTAGGCTCACTTGGAAGAAGGGTATTTATGCCTGGTCGTATAGACCTAGCCAACCATCTATACTGAAGAGGTCACATGCCTAAGGGAAAAACCTACTAGTGTCATTTTTAGAGGCAATTTATCTGTGTTCTAAATACTTAACCTTATTCCTACAGGTAAGTATACATCTCAACCATCACCAATGATTTATCAGTGAGTGCTGAGAGAGGTAGAACTTTTCTCTAGAGACAAGAAACCTGATAATCCTAAGGTGTCCACAGTAAACAAATATGTATAAATGAGCAGCACTTAAGGTTCTCAGTAGGTCTCTCTCACACTCACAAACATACACAGAGATACACAGACATACACACGTGTGCATATATATGTAACAATCATAATTAAATGAGAGGTTATGAATTTGAGAAGGGTTGGGGATACAGATGGAGTTGTATGTATGTATGTATGTATACAGATGAGAGAGATGAAAATGATGTAAATAACATATTCATAAAATTCTAAAACATTTAAAGTAAATAAAAACTATTCACAAAGTATGTAATGAGAATTGATAAAAAGGAAACAGTAAGATCCACTCATGGCAATTTGCTTTTCAAGCAGATTTGTTGAAGACAGACCATAACTTGTGAAGATTCACCTTTAGCCCAGTCACCTGCCATCCAGACACTGCCTCAAGCGTCTATAGTTCAGATGGAGGGAGAAAGTCCTCTGTGTAAAACATGATAAGCAGTCTGATTCTTAACTCTGTTTTTCCTCATTACAATAGTTCTTTCTTCCTGTTCCCATCAAGAGAGAAAAATGGCCTTTCTCTTAATACTGATCTCACAGAAATGCTGTATTATACAAGATAACAGGCTAGAAGCACAAAGCGCCACCACAGAGAGGCTTAATGATACTTAGTATTATATTATCCTCCAGACCACCTCCCGTACCTGTCTCCAAGGACAATCACAACAATATGAGGATGTCAAACTTGAGAAAGGGCGGCAGGCTCACAAATATTTTCAATGCATGTAGAAATAGGCAGAGCCCTGCAGGAGGTTGAGGAGTGTTCCTCTCAGCTAAGAACACAGAAAACTCAAAATGAAAGTACATGAAGTAGAGGAAGGCCGGCTGTGAGGGTCATTTAAGTGTCTGGCCCATGGATGTGCAGTTACTTTAATTAAGTCAATAGTTGTAAGTGATTGCCTATTACAGACACGCTTATCACTTCTCTAATCTTTCCTCAAAGGCCAGATTTCACCACTGTACATTTAGATTTCCTGATGTATAGATTTCACTGAGGTTTCCCCTGATCTCATGTGTGCACACAGGTGTCTAATTCTTTTCTTCCCTGAATAATTGATGCCCATGCATGTTTCCTGTGTATCCTAGGAAACTCCTTCCACGGCTTTCTCTCAGAGCAGCGGTCTTTTCCTATAGATCATGGGCAGTTCATCTCAGAATTACACAAGGGGAGCCAAGATCAATGGCAATGTGATTTACAGCAGCTCTTACCTACAGCTTGTGGAAATTACAAATAAATATGGGGTCAAATGACTCACCAATAATTTGACATTGGTAAATCTGGCTTATTTAGAGGTCTTAAATAATAAGGACCTTCACATCATCATTTCAACCCTAAGTGCATCTGCACATTGCCTAGAGAGCTTCTGAGAGCTGAGAAGGTGGTTCAAGGTAGATCACTATCAGATCTGAAGAGTCCCCAATGACTTATGTTAGAGCAAATTAATAAACAACAACAACAAATTGAAGTAGATGGGCAGAAGACTACTTTTGTATCAATAAATATTTGAATACATAAAAATATGGAGGGGGATGTCACTCTCCTATGCAAAAGAATTCCAGGGGAGAAAGAGAGAGAATAACGGGAGGGGGGAAATGGAAATAAGCCACTTACTACAAGTTCTTTCTCCACACATGCAGGCACACCCACAAACAAATGACACTAAAGTAAGAAGGGGCCAGGAGAAAGGAGGCAAGGAAATGGGTGGGGAAGACATGGGAGGATGGTAGTGTCCAAATACTAGCACGCTGTAATGATAGGCATACATGAAAATATAATGAATAAATCCATTATTTTTATATGTTTTCTAAAATATTAATTAAAATATAATTCCAGCTGACAGAGTAAAAAGAACAAGAGAAATTAAAATCACTCTCAGAAGCCTGCAGTCATAATTGCCTCAGGCAAGAATCACTGATCAATTCCAAACTAATGGGCATCACTTTGAGCAGAAACAAGAAATAACTTTCCCCAAAAATATTTACAAAGGGAAAAAAGCAAGTTTACATCAAAGAATTCTGAAAGATACAACATTCGCCAAGAGATCAGGGATAATATCTCCTGTGAGTGACACATGTCATTATCATGTACCAGCTGCTATCATAAACTGTGAAGGGCACATAGCCTCTGTGGTATTTCTCATTAACTTATGATCTCAAAGTGATCATGAGAAAACACCAGTCAAAGCCACATGGTACGGAGCTGTATGAAACAATGAACCAATATTATCTGAAAGTGTCAAGGTCGCAAAAGACAAAAATGGCCACAGACTGTAGAAGACTTAGAAAATGTGACAACTAAATGCACAATGGCATCCAGCATTGGATTTGGGGACAGACAACATACACGTGGGAAAATCAGAGAAATCTGGTATGTTTTGTGAATTTGTTAATGGGCTTATACAATATTTAATTTCATAGGTGTGCTAATTCTCCAGTAATGGACATGAAGAGAAATGTAGCACTCTGAGAGACTCCAGAATTTACTCCAAAAGAAAATCTTAGGCAGTGGGAGAGAAGCAGGAGGGAGAAAAGGAGGATGGTTGAATCTGGTAGAGGATGATAGGTGAGGTGTCCCAGGTGGGTCAGAGGGTAGCACAGGTTGAGTGGTGCCCAGTGCTGTGGTGGGGCGATGTGGGTACAGCACCAGAGTGCAATGTTCTGGGACATGCTGAGGCTGGGGTGCTGCTGGGACATCCAGATGGACATGCAAATTAGACAGTGTGATCAATGAGTATAGAGCCAGGAGAGAGACAGAAAATGGAAATATAAATTGTGAAGCAGTCAGCATGGAGAAATCTGCTAGACACTGGAAGACTGGAACAATCACAGAATACTAGATATCTGAAGATGAAGCAGGCTGATGTCACAACTCAGATTTAACTCTTCGTCGCATAGTTCTTATCGTAGGACTTCTGTAGAGCAGGAGATATGGTTTCATTTCTATGTCCTTGCCATATTACATCCTGCCTGACAAAAATGCGAAAGCACAGATGTTCATTCAACACAAGTTTGCACGCACAGATCTATAAAGAGATGGGCCTATCACATTGCGTATCAGAAATATATAGAGTTTAAATCTTGTGCTGGATAGTTTTATGCCAACTTGACACAAGCTAGAGTCATTTTGGAAGAGGGAACTTCAACTGAGAAAACTGCCCCCACTAGGATTGGCCTATAGGCAAACCTGTGTTACATTCTTGATTGATGATTGATGTGGGAGAGCCCAGTTCACTGTGGGCAGTGCCACCCCTATGCTGGTAGTCCTGGGTTCTATAAAAAAAAAAAGCAAGCTGAGAAAGTCATGAGGAGCAAGTTAGTAAGCAGTACTTCACAATGGCTTCTACATCAGTTCCTACCTCCAGGTTCCTGCTTTGAGTTCCTGCCCTGGCTTCCCTCAGTGATGGAGTATTACCTGGAAGTGTAAGATGAAATAAGCCCTTTCTTCTACAAGTAGATTTTGCTCATGGTAGAAACCTATCTAAGGCAAATTTCTATGTATATGTTATTCTTTCAGTCCACCATGCTTGAAAACCAAGTTTCATTTAAAAGATATGTTTAAGTCTGAGTAATTGGAAAGAATGGATACTTCAAATCCAGTTATACTTCATGACATAATGATTGACTATATCTGATTCATTTTCTTCTTTTGCCACTTCTAAAAGAATAGATAAAACATTAAAAAAAACCAATCATACTCAAAAACAGCAAAAGGAGGAGGAGGAAAAGCTGGAACAGGAGGAAGAGGAGAAGGAAAAGGAGGAGGAGGAGGGGAAGGAGGTGGAGGCAGAGGAGGAAAAAGTGAAATGTAGGAAATTCTTAACTTAGTCCTCTCCTTTGCCCAATTATCTTGCGGGAAGAGGAGGCTTTGTAGTGCTTAACTCCTGAAGTTCTAGCTCAATACTTAGGCACACTTCTTCCTAGGGCAAGGTTGGATGCTTCTTCAGCCTAATAGAATGTACCAATCTCTGAGAAACTGCAACCCTCATCCTGAACTGCAGGCACAAACAGAACACTCTTTCTTCCTCTGGGGGCAGATGTCCCATCTCTATAACAAAACACTTCCAAGGGACGCTGTGTGCTGTGCAAACATCCTGCTAGCATAGTTTGCTTTGTTCTGAAAAACAGTGAAATTTAATGATGTTTAAAAAGACGGGTGGTGCTGGAATCCCCATCACATCACACTATTTGAGAAAATAGAGCTTACCTGAATATTTCAGGTTTAACAATTGCCAACCAGATGGCAGGCAGCAATATAAAAGGTATTACAAGCTCCAACTCCTTATGTGTGTCATTTAGTGGGATATTGTGCTCGAAACCTGCTCTGCCACTGATGGGCTAGAAAGCCCCTCCTCCCCTTCAGCGTGGATTTGCTCAAGCTAACACTTCCAAGGGAAACATCATTTTAAAGCATTGCTGATGATTACTAATTTGTAATCTTTGCACTTACTGGCATTTTCTCCAGGTTCTCCCAGAGGTTGACATTGGAGAGGAGAGATAGTTAACTGGGAAAAATGGATGACACAAAGCCGAAGAAAAGATGTAGGCCTTCTCACTTATTCTTCCCATTACATAATGTGCTGCTTTCCCTAAAGTTTGTTGGATGCATTGAGAATTTGGCTCAGACTTTCTAGAGATTATAGGCAAGCAGAATGGCATCATTAGTGATGGAGTCTTAGGATTCTGAAAGCAAAAACTCCAGCTGGCATCCACACAGAGGCTCAGGGACAATGGAATGGGCTGATTGAGTCAAACCCAGCTACCAATGAAATGCACTCTGAATAGGAAGAGATAATGCAGGTTCCAAGGAATGTATGATTTAGAGGGGGTCAAACAAGAGAGGAGGCTAAGATGGTATCAGCAGGCTGACCCTTCAGGGGTGAACACAGCCCAGCAGTATATAGATAAAAGGGCCCAGTCTGAGGGCTATAGTTCAGTGTCTGGGGGAAAGGGGAAGAAAAGGCCATGCTCTGAAGCAGCTGAGACATCCAGATCACAACAGGCTGTTGAGCACAAAAACAAGTTCAGTGGCAAGATATGGGAATGGTGTATAACTGGACACGGTGACAGTGATGTCCTGGAGCTGCTCTGTCAAGAGGTGGTAATTCAGAGAGAGATGGAGGTCCACAGGGCAGACACACAGCATTTATTCAGTGGGCTCACTAATTCCCACTTAGAACAGAACTCTGTTGGGGTAACAAAGATATATATATATATATATATATATATATATATATATATATATAATAAAATTATAGAATGGCTATTTAAAAACATGGTCAGTTAATGGTTCATGTGTTAAAATTTCTTCCTCTGTAAAGGTTGATAATTCATCTATATCCAAATTTCTTTTAAATATTTTATGGCAAACATGTTCAAGTAATACATGTCTATAGGTAACAAAACACATCTTTTAACCAAGAGAAGAAACTTGCACTTCTTCAAAAGAGGAAACAAAATAAAACCCAGAATCCCCCTCATTGCAGAGGACACCCACATGACAGAGTCACTCCTCTGCTTCCTTCCACCCAGCCTGTGTGTCCTGAGGCTCTGCATTAGAGCAAAGAATGAAATAATAGAGAAGGAGCTGCAGCCCCGAGTGGGCTGTTGAAATTAGTTCCGAGGCATGGGTAATTGTCCAACTCGTCCCTTGGCTAAGCCTGTGTAAACACAGATTTAAGTGATTGATCAAAGATAGCACAGTCCCATAATGATCAAAAGGAAATTAGTGGAAGCTCTAAGAAATCGCATTATCTCAAGACTGGAGGAAAATGAAGGGTTTTAAACCCCAGCTCGGGGCTTTATTCTCCCTCCTACAATGCACAAGGCAGGAGAGTGGGAAGGAGGATGGTCTACTCATGTAAAGAATAAAGAGAATTTTCTAAACTCCACGGTTAATGGCACCGTAGAATACAGAGTTCTGCTGTTTGCTTTATCACATGAGAAAACATCATGTAAAAATCATCCAGTTTCTTGGAGCCATGCATTTGTTATATACCAGTGAGGAAAATGTTATCTCTCTCAGGTGACCGAAAGGTATCTCCCTAGGAAGACTCTTTACAAAGACTCATTCACTCTAAGTGTCCTAAGGACATGTTTAATGGTGTTGTGGATAAATTAATAAATGAACGAACGTAAGTCTACCACGAAAGATTTTTATACATGGATGGTACAATTTCAGCATTGTTTATTTTTATGGTATTATCACAGACTGACATCACATGATGTATTTCCGTGTATGTCTTGTCTGTCTCCCATAGTTCAATACAATGTCTCAGGACAAGGAATCGGAGCAAGGCATAGCATTTAGTAGGTATTCTGTAAATATTTGTAATACGAATGAATGAATGAATGAATGAGTGGGCGGGTACACAAATGAAGCTGTCAGTGTTTGAATTTAGATCTGCCTGACTCAAAATCTGGTATCCTCAAAATTATAGAGATAGATTTCAGCTAACAACACTTGTTTCTTATATAGTTTTTGGAAGGCAGATTAATGTTCACCAACCAAAGCCACATTCTCCTTTCATGATTGCCTGGTTGCTTCTTTGCAAAGGAAATGACAGCTTGCATGATGATGTAGATAAAATTGAGGACTTGAGACAGGAAGGTCATTATCCAGTGGCCCAATTTTCTCACCTAGGTCCTCAGAAACATCTCCAAGATTTTCCAGGCTGATGTCAAAGAAAGAGACGGGACAATTGAAGCCAGACCATGTATATCAGCATGGAGCCAGGAGCCAAGGAGTGTAGGGGCATCTTTAAGAGGGTAGAGGAAATGCAGAAATTTATCTACTCTTAGGATTCCAGACAGGACCACAGACCAACTGATGTTCCATCCAATATTAGCTCATGGACACCTTGGGCTAATGGACAATGCATGGACAGCCAAACTCCTGACATGCAACATTTTAAATAAAAAATCCATAGGTGTTAAACCATTAGGTCAGTGGACACTTGTTATGGCTATGATTAAAAACTAGTATAATTCTTTGAAGGCTCTATAACAATATGATTTTGGATACCATAAAAACTAATATTTTAAACAGTCCTTGAATTTAATAAGCTACCTTCTACACAGAACACTGAACTTTGTAACAAAACTATGCAATTTCAAACTCGAGCCAGCTATAAATGGGAGATTATAGGTTGTGTGTGTGTGTGTGTGTGTGTGTGTGTGTGTGTGTGTGTGTGTGTGACAGAGAGAGAGAGAGAGAGAGAGAGAGAAAGAGAGAGAGAGAGAGAGAGAGAGAGAGAGAGAGAGAGAGAGAGAGAGAGAGAGAGAGATCACCTACATGTGCTTCTAAGAAAACTTTGAAACCTTAATGGAATTTCTGTGCTCTGGAAATGTGGGCTGGCTTCCATACACTGTTCATTAAGCAGTGGGAAGCTCAGGTTGTCTGTAGCCAAAACCTTCTTCTGCCACTGTTTTACATGCTCTCTTCCATAATAAGCAGGGAGAGAAAAGCGCATGCTGTCACCATTCCACACTATAGCCATAGCCACATTCTCCAAAGCACACTGTTGCGGCAACCATTACAGGTTACAGCCTGGGGGCCATGATGGGGCGACTTCTTCATAGAAGACTGTCTCAATGTGTCCAGCACAGAGCTATCAGGCATGTTGTTTGTGACAAGAATTCTCCTGGAGTCCACAGCTCTCAAGTCACGGATATTGCTGGGAAAAATTAACATGCGTCTGTTCATCACGGCAGGCAGCAAAGAGAGTGGGCTGTGATTTCAGCTTCTATCCCCAAATAATGTTTGCTGTCGCACTGCAATCTTGGCAATCAGCATAACAGATGAACATATCGTTTCATCTGAAATATTTGTTAAACATGATAGGACCTTGAAACTACACCTCAGCATTTGTGTGCCTGTGTGTGGTGTCTGTGTGTGTCTGTGTGTGGTATTCATGTGTGTGCCTGTGTGTGTGCTGTATGTGTGCCTGTGTATGATGTACATGAGTTTGTGTATGAGATACATGCCAGTGTGTGGTGTCTGTGTGGTGTGTGTTTTAATGCTGTTATGTGTGTCACATACAAGGTGTGTGCAGTGTATTTTGTGTTTATGTATATGCATGTGTGTGTATGTGTGTGTGGTATGTGTGCATATTGTATATGTGTGTATTACTATATGTGCAAGTGAGTGATGTGTGCTTACTTTATGTGCTGAGTTTGTGTGTATGTATCTGTTGTACTGATGTATGTGTATGCATGGATGCATGTGGCATGGTGTGTATAGCCTATGTGTGTGCATGTGTGTTACATGCCAGGGTATGTGATGTGTGTGGTATATGTGGAATTCTTATATATGCATATGTGTGTTGTGTGTGTTGTGTGTTCACATACAGTAAACTATTAACTCAAACAAGATTAGCTGAATAAGATAAAAGGGAGAGCCTTGCAAGTTCACTAAAATAAATTACATGCATGTTCTCCCACCTTTCTCTAGCACTGCTTCACTTAGAATTTTCTTAACCTTAAAAAATGAAGACCTCAAATGGTTCTAGGAAAGTCATGCATTTACCTTTCCTATTTTAAAATATGAAGCTTAATGCATGTGCAGTTTCTAAAGTGGAATCTAATGGCAATAAAAGTCAATTGGCTCCATCAGCTTTGGACATATTACTCTTGTGACATTATATTAACTTGAGTGCTGTGAAACTCATTTGCTCATGAAATAGCTTTGACCACCGAATAGACTATTCCTTTGGAGAATGGACATACCAGTGTACACATTGGATTGATACTTGAGCAAACTCCTCCCCACCAACATTGACTTGGAAGTCTTGTTCTTTCTAAAACTACCTAAGAGCAAAGCTCCCCACTTTTGCAGCTGTGAGCTGTAAACCCATCTCATACTGTCTCAGCTTCCTTTCTGTCAGACATGATCAGAACAAATGCTCCAGTCATCAATAGAGTAAGGCAAGGGCTATTTTTTGAGATTCTATATGTGGTAAGTACTAGCCTAGACTTGAAGGCTAGAATAAGGACAACATACACAAGGTTTGCTTGTGTTTACTGTGCATATTCTAAAAGGGATCAGAGATGAATAAGGCAGGAGAGTGTTACAGATATCAGTCATGCTGGATGAGGAAGTAAGACAAAGAGGAGTAGGAAGGGCAAAGGGAGACTGGGAATTTGAGTAGACAGGAAGAGCCTTGTAGGAAGAGGAGGCAGGTGTGAGGCTGGCTGAGAAAGGGTATGTTGCCTTACCCCGAGCAGAAGCAAGGCAGTGAGACCAGTGCAGAGAAGAGAAAAGTGGTCAAGCAAACCAGGCAATGGAAGCATCAGGTAGACAAAGGCTTGGGTCTTTGTACACACACACACACACACACACACACACACACACACACACACATTTTGTCCAGCACACACAGTCACAGGAGAAAGGACATTGGTCACTTCTGAGTCCTTGTCTGTGGATAGCAGAGTGGGGATTGTAAACTGTGGTTTATGGGTATTAATACTTGGGCTTAGCCATTGGCCTTTTGTTTTATTCATTAGCATGAATAGATATACAGTGTGCCATCAATGTGTCTATAAGGGTTACAAATGGGAGGATACCCATTACTAGAAAAAAACGTAGTATTAAAGAAATGAGGGTTTTATCACCCATTCTCTCATGAACATTCTTTTTAATACTTGATGTCTATTTTCCAAAACCCAGTTCAATTACTGTATTTCATCAAATATTAATTTTGTTTAGATTTTTGTAAACAATTACTTATAAAACATAAACCTTCTTTTATTACTGTTTTATTCACTATGGTAAGGAAATAGAATCAGCCTAGTTGTCGTGACAGATGAAAGAATAATGAATATATTTGAATATGCTTTAGCTCTAAAGGAAAGTGAAATCACAAAATTTGAAGGAAAATGGATAGACTTAGACTGCATAATATTAAGTGAGGTCACACAACAAAAACCCTGCATATTCTCCTTCATATGTGGAATAGCCAATTATATATGTACACGTGTAAGCAAAAGTACACGTCAGTACATTACAACATGTAGGAAAGAAAACAAGAAAAGCTAAAGATTGGGGGATGGGGAAGGACTGAAGGCAGGTAATGGACAAGCGTTATGAAAGAGGATATAAAGTTAATTGTTTTCTAGTTCTAACTCCGTATTGGATTTTTTCCTTTGGGTGGTGAATAAATGCATACAAATATATTTGATAATGAAATTATAAAATCCAATGTGAAACCCCACAGCTTCCACGCACAATGGCTTCTCTAACTATATGGAAGTTCACTGCACTGCACAGTGAGTCTGGTTAACTTCAGTGTGTGATTTTTTTTTTATAATAAAGATTAAAACAAAACTTCTTATAACACAATTTAATATAAAAAGATCTAAGTATTTAAGGGGAAAATATTCTAACTCACCTGCCACATGTTATCAAGGATATATCACTACTTTAGAGACATTTTAAAACTTGAAAACCATGTATTATAAAATAAGCGGGTTATCTGGAAGACTTTATCTCAAGAAAATCTTGAGAAACAGTGGGAATGGGGAAGTGATTCAGTGGTAGAGTCTATGCTAAGAATGTGCAAGGTCCTGGGTGCCATTTACAGAAACAACACATACCACCACCACCACCACCACCAACGAAAACATCAACACTGCACGTTCCTGTTGTTGTCTGGTATCATATATAGATTGTGGCTCCAGTTAGTGTTCCTTGAGTCTATTGTCAAGGCTTCTTCTAAGAATTAAGTAGAGCTAAACCTCAGGGCTATCTAGGAGAGAGGCACAACTAAAATTCTTCCCATCCACAGGTAGGAAAATTGAATGTCAGAGAGAAGACAGGTTACTTAGCACCAGGGGAAAGTCCAAGGAAGTGTTCTTTATGACATATGCCATGCATGTCTTGCTGGTTCACATTCTGTAGCCCACGCTTTATCCTAGGTATTTTACAGGAACCAAATTGTTGCTCCTGAATCTCCTACTACAAAACTCCACGTTGACAAAAGATTCTTCGTTTGTCTAAAGTTCAAGGCCCTGATCCCCATCTTAGGACTATCTGTGTACATACTTAAAAAATGAAATTTTAGCAAAGTTTCCCTCCATATGTAGATAATCTTCAGTATCTGATTGTACTCTATACACTGCACTATAGCCAAGGTGATGCCCTGGCCTCCTGGCCTCCTGGCCTCCTGGCCTCCCTTCAGTTTGGCCACAATCTCCTTTACTCTTAACTACTCCTATTGATATTCTTCTATCCAGTGATTGCCACCTTGCTGTTTGACCTCAAATTTCTACTTGTTCAAGTTATATTTGTCATTAATCCAAGTTCTAAACTGATGGCTTGCTCTTTTGTTTGAAAAATGCCATTCTCTCTCTGTCTCTCTCTCCTTCTCTCTCTCTCCTTCTCTTTATTTCTTTCTTATTTGTTGTGTATGTTCACATGTTCTCATGTGCACATACATTCCACAGTGAACATGTAGAGGGCAGAGGATAACTTGAGGGGGGGGGGTCAGTTCTCTCCTTCATGTGGATTTGAGTATTGAACTCAGGTTATCACGTTTGGAAGCAAGATTTTTTACCAACTGAGACATCTTTTCAGCCCTGTCCTAGCTTTTTCACAATAATCAAATTGTAGCTGGTGTGGTGGTATACACTTTTAATCCCAGCACTTGGGAGGCCAGTCTGGTCTCCAGAGTGAGTTCCAGGAAATCCAGGGCTATACAGAGAAACCCTGTCTCAAAAAAAAAAACATACAAAAAAATCAAAACAAATTGTTCCCAGATACCTTGCAATAGTTCTGAATAAAACTGCTTATATCCCTTTAACTACTTTACAGCTCTGGCCTGTTTATGAAAATATCTGCTTAAAACACCATCTCATTTCGAAGGACATGATCACAAAGAGCTCCAGGGAACACACTGCAGAGTTCACAGTCCTAGACAGCTGCATCAAATACATCCTAGATATCCAAGCACACTTTGCTCAAAATCTCATGATTTTACTGGGCTAAGATGCTGCACCTTTTATTTTTTTCTTCCAACCTGATCATTTTAACCCAGGACATTAATCAGTGCTTGCTCTTTAAAATTCATGGCACATCGTGTTGACAAGCTAAGACATTCAAACAGCTCAGCTGAGTTCTGCACCCAGGTGAGATGCCTGTGAATGGAAAATCAGAACATCCTTTATCACCGAGGCTGCCTCTGCTGTGGTTGCACTGGACACAGTTCACAGGCCTCCCAGCTATTGTCCAATCTACTCTTTAACTGCAAGAAGCTTCTTGGGAGCTCTGAATGAGATGTAAATTCCTTGCTAAAATTCATTTTTTAGGATGGCTTGGAGTATGTTTGTCCCTATTGCCAACCCTATTACAATCTTTACTCAAAGACTACCCACAAACTAAAGCGATTGTCAAAAATAATGACAGCACTTGTCTTCTGGGTCTTCTATCCACCCAGACTAATGTGCACCACCCAGCCAGAACAACCTCTTGTTTTAGGTTCTCTTTCCAAGGCTCTTCTTGGCCAAATTTTCTCTTTTCTCTAACCCTGAACCAGAGGGCTGACTGAGCTTTGCTTGCCCAGTGAGTTCAGAAACATCCAAAGCAAGAAACAAAGAGTCGCCAGTGTTATAATATCCCCAGTCTGAGAGGACTGAGCCTGCAGCTAAAGGCTCCTAGGGGTGAGACTAGGAAAAGGGGACTCCATGACTCCTCAGGTATGACTTGAGCCTTTGGTGTGATCCATTTATCTTGTCAGAGAAAACATCATTTTCTGGAATTTCTAAGACATTTGCATCGAGTTAGTATGGACTCACATTCGTTCACCTTCAAAGCTTCCCAGGAAATGTCTCAGACGAGCTGTCTTTGAATCAGCCTCGTCCTCTACATGCCATGAATACCAATGGTAGAGAAGCTTAAGTCCCATTGAAGCATGTTGAAGAGACACAGTCTTTGGGAGCCATTTTCTCATGTCATTTGACTGTTTGGAATTATTAAAATGCATTTCCTCCTAATATGTACCAAAACTCATTGAATGATGCATTTGATTTGTATGACTCTGCCATTTATTTGGTAAATGTAATTAATAACCATTTATGTGAAAGAGAACCTGGATGGTTTCCCTTCTGCTTCCTCCCTCGCTCTTCCTGCTCTCCCTGTTTCTTTTCAAGAGTCACTTTCTGGACCCTATGTCCTGGAAGAGCTGGTTTTGCATCTTTGTTTTCCACTCAACTTATGTGAAGGTTTTGAATGCTTTCTCTCTGGCTATCTTTCCTTACATACAAAATATGAGCAGTAACCTCATTTGACACTGTTTCTTGCAATTAAATGAGATGATCTGCAACCAGTAAGTATCAGAGTGCCTGTTGTATACAAGTTATCATGCAGCAAGTATCATAGTCCAAATTGCAAATATCTAATTCATGTTAGTTCTTACCTTCACCTTCCTCCTTCACAAATTAAAAGGAATATGACAAAATGTTCACATCCCAATAAAGTGCACATTTTATAACCATAAAAATAAATGTATTGAAATTATGGGTCTCTCTGAAAACTCCCAGTGGGTTAATAAAGGAGAGCAGCCACCCAACAGTTTAGAACTGGATACTTTTCCTAGCTCCAAACCAACTCTTCCTTCTCCCATAACAATGGCTCCCAGGTGCACTGTCCTGAAGGGTTTTGTGTCTGGCCATATTCTTTGGATGTGGTTAGAGCAGACTAGGCTGACTTGGGGTTTCCCATGGCTAGCTAATGCAAAGAGGGAGACTTCTCTTTTAAGGAAGAGAGGGCATCAGGAAGCCACATAAGTCTCTTTCTCAAGGGCTTAAATCACCTGTCAGATCTTGCCTTGCTAAGGCCCAGGGCATAGTAACAGCTGCCACTAGGGTCATAACCCAGGATGTCAATGGACAAAGATACTTGGGGTCTTGAGGATCCAGAGGAGAAAATATTTTGTTAAAAATTAAAACCTACAATTTATTCCTATGCCTGTTCCCTAATCACTTCTTAGCTTCTGGAAAGAGGGTACCTTGCTGGACAGGGGAGTAGCCACAGGCTCCTAGTGCCACCGAAAGCTCTCCAAGTGCCTCATTTACACAGGGAAAACAGCTTCAAAACCTTCACTTCCACTTAGAGTTTAAGCAATGCTTTAAAAGAGCATTGATTTTAGTCAAATTGATTCAATTCATATTTGTTTTAGATGATGCATTAGAAGATAGACCATATCAGACTGTCAGAATGTATGAGGCTGGGCAAGGACACTTTGTATGAATATGTGTATAAGAGTGTATGTGAATGTGTAAGCATATGTGTTTGTCTAAGTCTATGCACACACATGTAGGGGAGTGACTACTATGTGTAGATGTATGTATGTATGTGTGTCTGTTCTGAAGCTTTCCCTCTACTCCTAGTTTGGTGGCATTTATCTTGTAAGGGAAATGAAAAGAACTGAAGAAGATGCCAAGCACACCTCTTCCTCTAAAGGGAGTAAGAGATGGCTTATTCTAAGCCAAACATCAGCCACTTTGGCCCAGGAATACAGATTTAGGTTGCCTCAGGTGACATTTTCCAATAAGAAAATGGTTAGAAGAGGTTTTTATAACCACACAACAACAACAACAACAAAAGCATAAATCAGTTAGTTCCCCCCAAAAACATTGGTGGGGCTATCAGGTCACAGGAAAGTGGGAGACTTGGCTAGAGGTTCCAGAGGCCATCTGAAAGCATTTGTGGGCACCTTAGCTCTGTGCCAGGAGAAACTGCTAAGTTAATATGCTCCAAAGGCTTAACATGATTACTGAAAGAATATTTGGTCAGATACAGAGCTGGGCATTAAATAGCTATTAAGAAGATTAAAGGCAGCCCAAGACAGGGCTCTCCCTTCTCCAACATTTCAATTCCCCACCATCATGGGAGTTCTCATAAGTCTGTGGAGTCTTCAACACAGGGAACTTTCAGGGAACTTCATTCCAGACATGTCCAGCATATGGCTGCTCTGACTAGGAGTACTGTGCTGCACTCTGGCCTAAATAAAACTCCCTCCATCACATGGTAAATACCCATGCACCTTATCACTTTATATCAGTGAGGATTAGCTATAAACTCCAATATAGTTAAGATAGACAATATTGTACTAAACACATATACTAACTAGCCATTAGAAGCTCAAGCCCCTTGGTGATGGTGATGAAAATAATAGTGTCAGTGTGATTCCTTCAGTGCTGAGAGTGGACGTGAGCATGCATGATCACAGCACGCAACTGCAGACTCCAGCTGGCTGACATATGGGAACCAGACAACCTCCATAACCATGATGCCAAACAAAAACACAGGTGCACACTGCTGCACACACAATTTTATATTGACACACCACGATAACTTCAATTGTTTATATGAACAAAGGCTGATGGTTAAAAAAAGGAGATAGACAATATTCCAAAATTACTTAGTAATGGCTAATGCTAAAGATAAACCATGTGTTTTTTTCCATTCAGTGCATTTGTCCACTTATTCATGCTCTGCTCAGAAAAAATATTAAAATCTGTTCTATACACTGTACCCCTCTCTGCCCCTGCTCTCCTACACACACTTCCACAGAGAGTCACGTATTTATTTTCACACTCTTTAGTGATATTTTTCATTGGGGGATATGCTATAAGTTATCTGAGGATCTTTCACAGATAGAAGCGTTTGGGCTCTACCTTCCAGATACACTTCTTTGATAAGAGTAAGTCAGTCCCCAAACAACTGGATTTTGAAAAAAATTAAACCTTTACTGGTTGAATCTAGTACTGATGAAGCAATTGGATTAAGATCAGACAATAAAATGCCCGAGAGCACCTGACAAGCATCCTTCCATCTTTCCCAGGTCACATGTATGTTCCATCATTGATCTAATTGCTAAACCAATAATACAAGGACTATTTATTACCCACTGCCTTCATTCATCCATCAGTGAGTGCTCCCAGATCTGTCTCCAAAAGCTGCTCAATTCTGTATGTCCATTTTGTTGTCCAAGCTGTCATGTCCCCAGCTATCCTGCTGCTTTATTCCTGGAGATTAGCATAGTGCCAGACACATAACATCTGCTCAACAAATATTTCTTCAAAGAGTGAATAAACAACTGAGTGATTTCAGATGCTGTATTTCTCAGTGACTGTTTACACCAGGCCTACTATATACAAAATTCAGTTACTATTATTAACTATAAAATTAAAATAAGGATCTACCTTCTGGAACACATGACAAGAATTGAACTAAATTGCAGGAAAGAGTTGTGTTCACATGATGCTTTGGTCATCACTATTCAGGGACAGGGAAACCTGTGGTCCAGACCTACCATCTCATTTCACTCCCATTCACAGAAACCAGCTGGGAAAATGTACCCCACCAAAGCCTAGAGCTGTGCCAGCTTCACACTCCCCACTAGGGTGTCTGGTGGCAAAACATCAATTATCACCTTCTCCTCCATGAAGCAAGAGATTGGATTTCTGGAGGGTCCTGGCAGCCCACTTGTGGTCTGTTCAATGCTGATACTTAGGAGAAACAACCCCTCTCTCTGCTACAGACACAGGAGATGAAATCATTACTTGAAGTGAAATAGTGCAGACTGTATATGGGTAGTATGAACTGAAGATGTAGAACTGTGAAAATTAAAGGAACATGTGCCTCCACATCATCCCTATAAAAGCCATCACTGTGTGAAGAGTAAGAGCTAAGGAGAAGTGTTTGGGGCCAAAGCTATTAGCTCCCAGAGTTCAGAGCAAGGAGCTCAAAGCAGGGGCTGTATTAAATCTATCTCCAAACGGGCTGAGGTATCAACTGGGCAGGAGGAATTTATATCACTTCCAGGAAGCAATGAATGATAGGTGACATAAGATATGTAGATAGATTCTTCCCCACACTCCTGTAGGTTTAGGAAAACCTAAAGAAGACAAAATATCCGGAACTGAATGTGCTGCTGAAGAGAGAGAGGCACAGCAGAGTGGAGCCTGCTTCTGCCAAAACTTCCTCCCCTACCCTAGCAGGCGAGAAAAGTAAGACAAATTGGCCTGGGTCTCTCAACATTTGTTTATTGTTTGCTGTCCAGTACTCCAAATCACACAGAGGAGAGCTTATTTGCTCTCTAGAGTTCTCTATTACCCCCGTGGAGGCTTGAGAGAGAGAGAGCTTTGAACTGAAAAAAAATCCTGGCAGTAATTAAATACAAAGGGCCTCCCAGTGCCTGCCTGTGCCTTCATCCTGGCAGCTTGCGCTTGCTGAGCAGAAGGGGAAAGATTTGATTTTAATCACACAGATTTCATATTTTATTTTGCTCATTAAAATTCCTGATAAGGATTTACTCCAGCATTTTATGGCCCTCACCAAATTATCTAGAGAGGTTCTCTTTTTTTTGTTTGGGGATCTGTGTTTTTTTTATTTTGCTGTTCACTGAGAATGTTGAAAGATATCTGTCTATGCCGTGCTTGGTATAAAGTGATTCTCTCCTTATCTCTCAGACCTAAGGTGTGAAGCCTTTCTGTAAGAGAAGAAAAGAGAAAAGAAAAAAGAAAAGAAAAAAGAAAAAGAAAAGAAAAGAAAAGAGAAGAATGGCATGTCCCACTCTGTAATGATAGCCCTGCTCAGTCAAAAAGAATCAAGGATTCAGGGCTGGGATTGAGATGGAGACAAACCCTGTCATCTGCAGGTTTCTAGGCCTTCTAGTACAATGAAAAGTTTGGTTTCTACACAGAACCATATTGCCTAGAAAGAGTGGAAGTGGTTTTCAGAAAGCATGTCCAGAAGCCTCACCAGCTTTGATGTACTCTAGTCAGTAAGTCTCTTTAGGGGCTATCAGAGCTGCTGGGGGAATCAGCTCTACAGTGCAGACCTCACTGTTCTGCTCATGTTGCTGTCCAATTGGCACCCATGATCCCTACACCTGAAAGAAGCTAAGATTATTTCATGCTTCAGTAGGGCATCAGACACCAACTCTCATGTCACAGTGAATCAGGTTGTAGTTATATATATACATCTATGTGCATACTTGTACATATATATTGAAGTCAGTTATATTATAAATTATATCAAATATGTATAGAGTATATGTATGCTTTGCCTAGTTTGCTTCTCTGTTGCTACGATAAAACAGAATAAAAACAACTTGGGGAGGAAAGGGTTCATTTGGCTTATACTTTCTCGTCACAGTCTATCATTGATGGAAGCTGAGGTAGGAATCTGGAAGAAAGAATTGAAGCAGAGACCATGGAAGAGTGTTGCTTACCGGCTTGCTCTCCATGGCTTGCTCAGCTTGCTTTCTTAATACAATACAGGGCCACCTGTTCAGGAATGGCATGACTCACAGTGATCTGGGCTGTGTCATGTTGACAAAAACTAAGAAGCACAAGTAGTATATGCCATTCTGTATAGCAAGAATACCACTCCCCCCTATAACCTAATAAGCTAACACAAACTCTCTCTCTTTTTCTTTGTTAGATGGTTAATGCCAACTCTCAAATAGAGAATACCATATAACTAGATACACTAAAAACTATAATCTGGTATATATTACTGTACATTGAAAAATACTATATGTTTATTACTCTATACATTTATTAGATGTGTTGAGAGAATATATACAAAATATATGGTGTTATGCATCCATAGTATATATTCAGACTAATATACAGTATTTTAGGGAAGAAATAGTATGTAGAGTATGTATGTCATATGCTGGATAGAGAGAAGATACAGTATTCTAACTATAATCTCTGTGTGTATATTTTACATCAAGTATCACATACTCTCCAGTTATCCTAGGTCTTTTCCCGTACCTACACTTTAGAATTGCAAGCATGATATTCACTTCTGAGATTCCTACATCTTTGCCCATCCTGTGGGAAGCTGGCTAGGAGTCTGAAAGGAGATAGAAGGTAGGTGTACAGCCTTAGTTCTCACTGTGATGGAGGGCTATTCAGAGAATGGAGCCAGCAGCATGCTCCAAATCTACCCAAACACTTCAATGGAAGAGTCACATCACCTAGAGGCCCTTGTCACTCCCCCCTATAACCTAATAAGCTAACACAAACTCTATCTCTCTCTTTTTCTTTGTTAGATGGTTAATGCCAACTCTCAAATAGAGACAATTTACCTTTGTCTTTTTATGCCAAAAAAGTCTGTACCCAGCAAAGTAATTCTAACATCTATTGAAATGTAGAAAGAACCAAAAAAATAGAAATGAGATACATACATGTATTTATGTTTTGCATATACAGCATACTTTGAGTATATTAAATCACATACAATTTTTAATTCTTTACAAGCTAAACACTATGGGCTAAAGATATCATAGGAACTCATTATTGGGAAATCTGATCTAGCTGCTTCAAGCAGGAGGATGTCTTGCCAAGATACGCACAGCACGTTTCCGGGGTTCCAAGCATTCATATGGAAGAGAAGTAAGAATTGCAAGGATTGTGAAGCGAGAAAGCCATGTCCTCAGTCAACCTCCTCAGTGCTCTTCTGGGTAGAAAGTGTATCCTTCCTTCCTGTACTTCAGACTTCTGTTCTGAGTTGCATGGAGCTTTCTGCCTCTTGGCCTTTTATGTACCAACATTCTATCTTAGAGAACAAAAATCTTGTCCATCACAATGGAACATGAGGCTTTGCTCTTGTCTGAATCCCAAGTGCTCCCACTTCCTGCAATTTCTTTACTTAGCTTCAAATTTCCCTTCATTAAAATTAAGCCTCATTTCTTGTTCATCTTTCCTGTTTTCTTCAGAAAAACTGAGTGCAATTCTAAAAGCTGATTTTCTCACTGCTGTGTTTTCTTGCCACTTCATCATTAAAATCTTCTTTCTATCCCCCCAAAAAACAATTAAGAGGCTTATTCCACCCTAGTTTGCCCTTTGTGAGGGAAACAAGAGGGACAACAAGAACTGTATAAGTGTGTGTGTGGGGGTGGGAGGGATGTCTATCTATCTGTCTGTCTTTCTGCCTGCCTGCCTGCCTGCCTGCCTGTCTACCTGCCTGTCTACCTGCCTTTCTACCTGCCTGCCTGCCTGCCTGCTTTCCTGCCTGCCTGACTAGCTGGAGTGTCCACTAAGTTCTGGAAAGACCAACTTGGCATACTTCTGTGTGATGGTTTGCCCAGACTCCAGGATTAATGGTAATGTTCCAGCATATTATGCTAATTGCAGGGATAACATGGCCTTAGATGTCCATCTGGAGTGGCAGCTGCTCAAAGAATCTCTCCAGCAGTAGGCTACTAGACAGGGAAGTAGAGGGAAAACACTGAATAGTCAGCATTGGCTTCCCTAAGACAAGAGTTCTCAGACTGATGAATGTGCCCCACGTACAGCCATCCTCCCTTCCCTTCAGATTGCCTTTAGTTGCTCCTCTAATGTTTTAATCAGGTCTCTGCTTACTTCTCCTGTAGATCACATCATATATGCAGGATAAAACCAAACTAGACTTGAAGATACCAGCTGTAAACAGCGCTTAGGCTCCCCACCCCTGGACAGAATGGCTGGTCGGTACTCTCCAGTAGAACATTGGATATAGCCTTTTGAAGAAGCTGTGGGAGCCTGAGCATCACAATCAACAGGATCCTGTACAAACCTGCACAGGCTTCACACCGTGATTCAAGGGTCTCTAAGTAAGGATGCTATGTGGACACTGTGTGGTATTTTAGGGTCGGAGTTCTAAGAAATGTTGTATGAGTGCCATGGATATTTTATCCACTCTTCAGTTCACGCCTAGCCTGTCTTGACTCCTGGCCTTGTTAACACCTGGACACTCATTAACTCATTAATTATGTTGAAAAAACTGAAGACTAGCTAGCTCTTGGGCAAATTACTCATAGGCCTACTCTGTAACATGGTTAATGATGCAGGAAACCTAATGGACATGTTTTACAGATTAACAGATGAAACCAAAAATAAGATATACAGCATAATTCCTGCCATATTGCAGTGCAATACACAAAACTTGGCTTTTATTATTATTATCTTCAGATACACTCAGCGTTTAAACATATCCTGGGCAACTTACCAAATATTATGGACAGAAAGGAAAATAAGAAATACTTTATGGCCCCAGCTGGCTTGCAACCTAGAAAATGTTTTTGTTTGTATAATCAAGAGGGGTAGACTTTCTAAAGCTGTCTTTTTTATATCAGGCAATTGAAATAAAAGTAATAAAATTGCTCAAAATTGCTAGCATTGGCAGGGTGGAGATTTGAACCTAGACCCATGCTAATACAAAAGATTTTTTTTCTGTTCTGCTTTCCAACAAAGTGAGCATTGATGAAGAATCCAGAATGAAAACAAATGTCAGGAGCTGGCTCAGGGGTTAAGAACACTGGCTACTATTCTAGATGACTCAGGTTTGATTTCCAGCACCCACATGGTGGCTCACCATCATCCAGTTCCAGGGAATCAAATGCCCTCTTTGGCCCTCCGCAGGTACCAGGCATACATGTGGTAGACAGACTAACATGCAGGTAAAACACTCATAAAAAGGAAAATAATTTTTAATAAATGACAGATATCTTGTCATTCAGGGGCCTGTTCAGTGGTCTAATTTTATAAGAGGTTCACACACAAACAGAAAGATGCATTCATGACTCCCCTCACCCCACTGCCTCTTTATCCCTAGGGACAGTCCCTCTCCACATCGGCTCAGGGTCCTCACATCTTAGATCTTTCTAGCAAGGACTGGCAAGGATGACTGACTGGGCAGGTGATGCTGCAAGGAATTTTTCATTCCTAACTACAGGACCCCAAGGAGGATGAGAGCCATTCAGGCCCCAGCCTTTGCCTCAAGTCTTTCTCCAGTGAGTTCCTTTATTTTCTTCTCTATAGTTCCTAACTTCTAGCCTATTTCCCTCAAAGAAACCTTCAAGGTTTGGAAAGTATTACAATTTCTTCACTTTGTCTTTGTTTATTTCCTCATGTTAATCATATGCACCAATTTATTTTAAGTTGTGTTACTTTACTATTTTTTTATCTAATGCTGGTGCTCAAACCAGGTGCCGGACCTAGCACATGCTAAGCACACGCTCTACTACTAGGCTAGATCCCTAGCATCCTTCCTCACACTGACCCTGGATTCACCTTCTTTCAGATCTTCTGCTTTTTTCTTATTTGCCTCTAAAAGCCTTTTCCTTGAGTCTTTAAAATCTTGGACTCTATATACTGCTTTGTTACTCTTCATTTCTTATCTTCCTTGGTGGTTGGTGCTCACTTATTTAAAAATTTCCCCTCATTTCTGTCTGAAAATTTTGCAGTTGTAAAAATTAACCTGCCCTCTCCCTTTGTTGTTCTGTATGTAACGTCTTAGTTTCGCTCATCTTTCAGAGCCAGTATGAACACATAGAGCCATGCTCTCATAAAGCCTCCCAGGAGGCAAGAGGAGAAAGCTGTGCTACTAACGTGCTTGGGTTAGGATGAACTTGAAGGCAATAATGTCTGTGAGAGTGTTCACAAGAGGTCAGGGTCACCTTTGAACAGAGCAAGCAGAAGAGCCACAGGATCGTGATGATGAGGCTGACTCTGTTTTTACCTGCTCTGGACAGTACAAGGGCAGGGCTCAGTCTGCCTGCTGCTGCTCCTAAAATGGATTAAACCAATCATGTCTCAATTTGAACTTAGTATAGCAGGCTAAAGATCTTATCTGGATTGGGTCTCTCTTGTGCCTGTGTTTAGCAGCCTCCCTGAACCTTGCTTTCTCTATGCTGGTTACATCTCCTGAGCCCAGCTATGACAATCAAATGTGTCCAGGCATTGTAAAAGTGTCCCCTTCACAGAAAAATAATTCCTTGTTGAGAACACCTGATTTAATTCCATACTTGTACAGCCACTATGGAAATCAATATGGTGATTCTTTAGGGAATTGGAAATCGACCTACCTCATGCCCCAGCAATACCAATATACCCAAAAGATGCTTCATCCTACCAGAAGGACACTTGCTCAACTACATTCATAACAGCTTTATTCACAATAGCGAGAAATTGGAAACAACTTAAATGCCCCTCAACTGAAGAATGGATAAAGAAATTATGGCACATTTACACAATGGGGTATTACTCAGCTATTAAAACAATGATTATATGAACTTTGCTGGCAAATGGATGGAACTAAAAGTAAATCATCTTGAGTGAAGTACTTGAATGGCAGAAAGACAAACATAGTATGTACTCATTTATATGTGGATACTAACTGCTAATCAAAGGAGAAAGGTACTAGTATCCACAGACATAGAAAAATATGTAACAAAAAGGGCCCCAATTGGAATATAGGGATCTCCCTGGTAGGGTGGAAATTGAACAGAGGGTGGAGGTGGCATGTGGGAAGATGGGGATGGGAGTGGAGGGGACCAGGAGGAGGAGAGGAATGATTGGAGAAAATATGTGGAGAGATGACAAGAATAGGAAGACAACTAGAGGGTGAACAGGAGACCTAGTGTAGTAGAAATTCACAGGAATCTATGAGGGAGACTCTAACAAGGATCCATAGTAATCCTGGAGAGGGAGCCTGAACAGGCCATCTCCTGTGGCCAGGCAAGTCTTCCAGTGGTGAGACTGGGACACCATCCCAGGCACAAAACCTTCAACTTATGGCCTATCTGCCCTGCAAGATCCTCACTGACAATGGAAAGACAGAACTCCATGCCAAAGAACCCCTGCCTGAAACTGAAGGACAGGACAGGAACTAGACTGGATAACCTGGAGACGGTTTCTAATGACATCATTCTCTGTTCATAGATCGGTACCTAACCCAGTCCTCACCAAAGAGGCCCTCTCCATCAGTTGAAAGGAGCATATGGAGAGGATCAGGGTCAAACATGTAGAGATTGGAGAATCCCATGGAAGAGGAGAGATGAAGGATTGCAGAAACTAGAGGGGCTGAGGACACCAGGAGAACAAGCCCCACAATGTCAACTGACTAGCACTCAGGGGCCCACAGAGACTGAAGCCATAGACATGGAACCTGTAGGGTCCCCTAAATACATCTTACGGCTGTCTAGATTGGTGTCCTTGAAAAACTCCTACAGGCTAGAGTTGGGGTATCTCTGACCATTTTATCTGCCCTTGAGACTCTTCTCCTCCTGCTGGGCTGCTGGTCCACCCTTGATGTAGGGATTGGTACCTGGTCTTGTTCTATTCAGAATGCCATGCCCCTGGGGGGAGGGCAGTTCTTTTCTAGGAAGAAGGGGGCATATTTGTGGGTGGTAATTAGGATTAGATCTGGGGAAGATGGGAGTCTAAGGGTGTAAGGAGGAGAGGTGGGGAAGAGGGGTTCTGGATATATTCTATAAGTTGTATGAGAGAAGAAAAATTTAAAAATTTAAAATTTAATAATAATTTTAATAATAAAATTTAAAATAAAAATTCAAAAATAACTCCGTAAGTGTCTTTCACTTCTGGCAAGACAATCATCATGACTTTTCTGTTTTGAAGAAGACAGCTCAGGATGAGAGGTTGTGGCTTTCCAAAAGCAACACAGAGAAATGGAAGGAACAAGCACTGGGACAACCATATCCCCAGTCCAGTTCTCACTTCAAGACTTATTGTCATTTCACACCTGGGAGGTCACAATGAGACTGATCTGAGAGCAGGATGGAGTATCACAAATGCCATACCTACTGCAAGTTGCCCTGGTGAGAACAGGGCTTGTGCCTGGCTCTGTGGGCCACCGTGCTGTGTAGATTAAAGGAGACTAAGGACTCTTAGTCTCTTAAAATGGAGATTTCAATGAGGACCTGTGGACTATAGCAAAGGTCCTTTGCTGGAATGTCCAGAAGGGCATTATCTTGGTAATGTTCGTGTCTCAGCACCAGGTTGTGTGTGTCTGTTGCGGGGCATGAACATCAGGACAGCTAAGCATCTTGAGATTGACGAAGACCTACCAGGAGTCTGGCATAAGACCAGGAGACAAGCAGCACCTTGAGAAATGCTTTAACCTATTTTGGAATCATGGACTCACAGAATTTTCAATGGTTACTAACGCCCCTGGTTTTTTGCTTTGTTATATTTTTCAAATTCAAGTGACTGGGAACTCAGAATCTTGAATCAGGTAAAATAGGTTTATTTTGCACAGGTTCCCTCCATGTTCCCCATATGGCATATAAGAATCTATTTTTCAATCAAAGTAGAATGTTTATTTGTTTACTTAAAGTCTGTTTCCTTAAATGCATCAATACATGGCCCCCAGAAAGGGCCTTCAGTAATCAAAGCTGTGATTTCATTGCCATTAAGATGAAAGTCAGTCTCTTTCATAGGGCTAGGGAATCTAAATGGAAGAATTAGAAAAGTCTCAGGATCCATGATACAGTGCAAACTCAGTCTGCAGAAGCTTTGAGAGGAAGGGCAGGTGGCAGCTGCAGTCAGACACTGTGACCTTAGTGACTTTCTCTTAGTGTCTCCTGTTCTTACTTTTTCACACTCAGACACTCATAAAATACACGAGGACTTCTTTTCTTTTTGTGATGTCTGAGGACTTTCTATACCCTTGTATATTTTAACATTCTCTAGATGCTCACGGACAGACTTAAAGTTAGCATCACTATACCTGGATTGGAACCAGTGAGAAGCAGGCAATATATAAGGTTGTTAATCTCAGAAGGGCAACAGAGAACCAAATGACTATATAATGAAAAATGGCCTCATATGGCACAGTATCTTATTGTAGAGCTGAAAGAAACACACACACACACACACACACAGACACACACACATACACACACACACCTCTTCTTAGGCCCTAGGAAGATATTTTATGAAGGTAGACAGTTGAAGTTAAGACTCACCAATTTAGATATTATATATAGAATGTAAAATGTCAATACCCTTTTAATTTGCCCAAGGCATCTGCCACCATTTTAAAAGCTTTCCTGAACACCTGCCACCTGTATAACCCTCTCCATAAGTCTTACTGATACAAAGACTTCCTCGGCTTCTAAGTGCAACAACCTGCTGGCCCACCACATTGCTGCAGATAAACACATAATCAGAAGGTGTCTGGTCTTCAAGGCTCAAGAAATCATCCCTTTGTTGCCTGGGTAACCATAGATTCCTGCAGTTTTATAGTGTCTGCTTCTAGGGCCAGGAGGACAAGAGGGCAGAAAGCTCAGTTGCCCTAAGCTTGTGACACTAGCTACAGACTCTGAGCTGATTTGGGGAAATCAGTAACCACTTTAGTGCCTTTATCTGCTGCTATAGGAAGATATACCTTACATATTCTACAGCCAATTGACTTAGGTGTAAAGGAATCCTACCCCCATTCCCATCAGTTCTTACTTCTTACCACATAAATCTACTTTTGTAAGTGGTTTTTGTATAAAAGCAGTCTCCAAATAGAAGTCAGAAGAAGGCTGCCTGGGAAAGTGTCCACCCAGGGTAAAATTTGCTACATAGAAACCCTGAAGTAACTTTAGAATTGAGTAAGCAATAATCTTAAAGGGGACAGATCAAAGCTGTGATCCGAAGTCCCAATGTTGTTCTCCCCAACTGCTTCCAAAAATCCTCAGTCTCCCATTTGGGAACACTTTGGTCTTAGTTGCTGGGCCCTGACTGAAGCCCCAGCAGCCCAAACTAGACCCACAGCAGGACCAGACACCACCAAGTGGACCAGTCTGTGACTCTCCCTTGTAGGGAGAAAAGGTTCTACCTTTTCCTCCCCTTTCCATCAGCTTAGACTTTGTTTCTTCAGAATCAGAAAACGAGTGTCAGCGGGGTTTGTTTGCTTCCTGTGAACACAATTGTTTTGATGACAGCCTGCAAGCACTGCAATCTCTCAGATCTCAGACACTTAATCCATCTCAGCCATGATATTACAAAGATTGCAGTGGCAGGCTCTCACCAGACACTGGTTCTCTTTCTAAAGAAAATGCCTGTTCCCATCACATTGGGACCTAAGGACCAGCCTCTGTGTTGGATATGGTGTTGGTCCTGGCTGGGCATGGGCCACAACTACTTAAGATAGTAAGCTGCACTAAAAAGGAGCTAAAAGGGCTGTCCAGCCCTGGGGACCAATGCTGGATCTCTGGCTTCTTGGCTCCTGATTGATCTTAGAATACCCACCACTAGAACAAGGAGAGTAAAGCCTCTCATGGGTGGCCCTCTAGCCAGCCAGCATGCTGCAGAGCTGTTCTGAGAGGAGTGCCTAGGAAGAGGGGCTCAGGAGCACATGTGCCTCTTTCACTAAGGCTGAAGCTGCTATGATGGCATAATCAAGAGAAAGGACCTCATCCTAATGTGGTAGATAGAAACCAGCAGCATCACTGCATCCCCTACAGCCTCTGGGAAGGAAGGAGTGCTGCTGGAGATGGTTTAAGGGCACGTTGGTCACCACCTTGGTCAGCAGCATGAGCAATTTGTTGGATCCTCAGCCTAAGGAAGTCAGGAAGGATGCTCAGACCATCTGTCTCAATAACAGGGTGGCTGCTCTTCTCTGAATCAGTCTGAGCTTTTTGCTACCATCCCTGTTCTGTCATCCCCACACAGCTGCACTGGCTAAGCATGTCTAGAGGCATCAGAATACATTTCAATAACTCTTTATGACTTCCTACAGTACCCTCCACCCTTAAGTAAACTACCATTTTATTGGCAATAGAGATGGATGTTTATGCTTAATAGACACTAGGCACTTTCTGATAACTTCACACATATTATTTAATACCCACAGCATCCCTTGGAGTTAGGCTCCTTATGTTAAAATGAGAAACTTAGATGAAAGGTGCACAGGTTAGATGCAGAGCTAAGTACTAGGCTCAGGGGTTAAATTCAGCCAGTTGCTCCCCCACCCAAACCACCAATCTCTCCGTGTGGTGTGGAGGCCTGCCCACAGATTCTCCCCATACACCCCTTCCACCCAGTACTTCTTCCTTGTCAAGGAGTGCCTCTTTTCACTCAGTCTAACCTCCTCACTCTTACAAACACTGTCACCCCTCTAGGTCTGGCTGCTCTATCCTCTCCTTTACCCCCTTATTTGAGTTTTAGCCATTCTTTGTGGCTGACTTCAGTCCAGCTTGCTGTGCCATGTTATCAGAGGACACTACCTTTATCTCCACAAAGCCCTTGGCAAGTGATGACAGGCACACATGTCCTGAGCTCTGGCCCTTCCATCTTCTTAGAAGAGAATGTGAACTATTTAAGAGAAAGGAGAGTGTCTTATATTGTCCTTAGAACTTTGTAAATACTAGATTTATAAGAGAAGGCCAACTGGGTGAGATCAGCATAAAATATGGCTCATGAGAACATGGTGTTGGGGCTCTGCAACATGCAGAGTCCACAGTGCAGGGCTCTGTGTCAGGAGAGCCCTGCCTGCTACCCAGTCCACAATGCTGGCTTACTTACTGCATTTCTCTGCAGAATGTCACCAATATTTCCCTAAAGCCTATCTATAAACTATGCTTTTCCTCACATTCTCCCCCCCCCCACACACACACACTCTTTTTCTTCACAGTACTGACTCTGCAGCCACTATTTATTCAATCGAGTCTCTGCCCTCATGCACACACCCAGATTATAACCTCCAGGTGTGTTTTCTGTCTGTGACATTCATTTCGGGATTCCTATGATTCTGTCTTCCTGGCAGATAATGGACACTCAAAAATAACCAACCAATCTGAGAAGCAGCTCACCTGTGCCTTTCTGGATCCATTCCTGTACCCTGGGGACATGAACAAGGAACTATAAGGAAACTTTAGGCTATGCTACTTCTCCTCTACAAGGAATTGGGGTAAAAATGCAAGGACAGGCTGAGCACCACACTAGACGGCTTATCTGGACACCCACTTGCTGGAGACATCTCAGACGACTTTCTTTTGTTTTGTGGAAGAAGAAGAAGAATTGGTATCCCTTCGGACGTTTTTACAAAATTAATCCTATGAGTGGAAGTTGTAGAAATTGATGTCACCAACCTGAGGAAGATATGCTCTTCCTGTGGCCCACAGAGGAAGAGTCATCAACTCAGGTCTGAACTCTAAGGAAGCATTTGATTAGGACATCAAGAAGATGCTTAGTATATGACATTCCCTGGCTAGGTCTTAGCTTCCTGAGGCATCAGAACTAAACATTACAGTTTCACAGCTCTCCTTTCATCCATCCCTAGAGGCCTCCCCTTTTCAGAGACCCCTGAGGGAAGAAGAGAATGGACACACTGGAAATAGCTGAGCTTTTGAAGCACAACACATCTGTAAACAGGGCTGAGATGGATTACACAATCCAGTGCCACCCTCACTCCATATGCACTTGCAACACTGTGCCCCTCACTCATGGTTATGCAGTGCTACAACTTGATAGAGTGCCACTGTCGCTGCACCAGAAATTGAAAGCGATCTGCCCCTACCTGTACATACTATAGCAGGGAAAATCACTTGGCAACTCATTGAGAGGTTTCAACAGTAAAGATTGATCAAAACGATGAGAAGCCGATCTCCTTGCTGCCTACTGATGCTAAACACATAAACAAGGCCCACTTCATGTCATCTCCTAGGGAGCTGCAGGGGAGGCTGACACATGGAACATGTGGAGCATGAGAAAGGAGTGTGTACAGCATCATTTTAGAGACAGGCATTGCTCCTATATTTACAAAGACGTCAAGTTGGTCCAGTCACAGTCTATACTGGCTCAGTATGGAGCTGGCTTCAGAGAGGTCATGTGGTGAGAAGTTGGAATGCACACTGTATCTGCAAGGGCTCTCCTGATGCTTTAAACTTTGTGAAGTGACACTTAGATTTATTCCTGTCGGTGATCTGGGTTAGGCAGTGACAAGCCTAACCCAGTTCAATTTCAACAGTGCTTGTGAGAGTCTCAAGAGAAGGGACATGTCCCTGCTGTGGCCATGGTCCCTCATGGCTCTGACTCAGAGTCCCAGCATCCCTTAGCTCTTCCAGGAGCCTGAGCCATCCTTTAACTATAGTACGGACACAAGTCTACCTGTCAACCACATCAACCCAAATCTTCCTCATTAGATAAAAAATGAAATTTCGTTAATTAAAGCAATGGAAATCAATTAACCTTATCAGGCAACATGGCCTTTTGAAAACAAGCCAAGTCTGAGATTGCAATTGCCTACAAATAGAGAGGGAACTGTGCAGTCTGACTCCAAAGCAGCTTCCCAGAGTGAAAGCAAGTTGTCTCCCCTGAGGTAGAGCAGGAGCTAAAACTATTAACAAGCAGGTTATTTACTTTAAAACCATGAGCGTCTGGATTACTGTTCTCACCAGCATTAAAGGTTTGATTAGTTTCTTTTCACTGTCTACCTGGTGCTGTAGTGGATTTAATACAAATCACGAGCATTTAAAAGGAAACTCAATAACTTCACAAATGGAATAAAGGAGGGCTGTTATAGGGGGTTGGCAGGTTTGCTCCATTCTCCTCTTGTGTACTACATCTCCTCAGAACAGCTTGAAAATTCGTCACTTTTATAAATATCTCTGCACAATTTAAACACAGTCATTATGTCACTTTTTAAAAAATGCTGCAAATGCACAGGCTGGAGTCCCTGAGCAAACCCACGTCTGCTCAGTTTATTCTGAACTAATTGCCGAAGCAGCGTGTGATGAAATCCCTAATAGTCTTCCCAAGAACAGGAGAAACCCAGGAAGGAAACGCTACTGAAAGGTGAGCAGCAGACCTGGAAAGGCCTGCTTTCTTTCTTGGGCGACGTCCATTGGGTAGTCACCATCCTGCGAGGCCAAACCCAGGCTCAGCTACTCTTGTACAACAGCTGAACAGGCTCAGCACTAGCATCAGAAGCAGGGTCTCACAGTCCCACCTAATTCCTTCTGCTGAATCACTGTGGGAAAAGAGGAGTCTGTGATATCTCTGAGCTGAGTCCCTGGAGTCAATGGCTCCACTCTGAGAGTAGACAAGCATCCGTAGGGTTCTTCTCCATCTCATGTCTGCAGTCGCCTTTCTCTAAAACCCTTTGAACACTTCACACACACCACCCACACTGCACAGGCACCAACCAAACAGAACAAACTCTACCTTATTTTCTTCTGATCTTCCATATCCTTCGTCCCACTGAACAATTAGCAAACTCTCATTGTCCTACACTTTAAGACAATTAGTTGCTCCAATTAAGCTCTCTCACTGTCTTTCCTCACATGTAGCATAATGGTCATCACTCTTGTCTTCAGAGAGCTCAGAAATCCTGACCTCTTCTCTGGTGGCATGGTGTATATGAGTATTAACAATAAAGGCTGCTTGTCTGTCTGGCTGTCTGTTTGTTTGAGATAAGGGTTGTCTGTTGTAACTATGGCTGTCCTGGAACTCTGTCTGTAGACCAGGCTGACCTCAAATAGAAATCTGCCTGCTTCTGTCTCCCAAATGCTAGGATTAAAGGATTTCACCACCATTCCCCAGAAATAATGGCTTTTTTCTAAGCTGTTTGCTTAAGTGAAAGCATGGAAAATAAGATGTAGCTTAGTTAGACCATCACCACATTCATGACAGAACCTTGGATGGTTCCATGATAGACTTTAGTCCCAAGCCTCAGCACTTGGAGACCAGATCTTTATCATCCAGTTGAGGGCAACATAGCTTCCTGGGATACAGGGTACCTCTTGGATGCTTTAAAAGAAGCACTAAATAAGTGATGGGAAATTGCCAGTGATGAGATCTTTTCTCTGCAGCCTATATTGTTCTATCACCACAGCCTGCATGACTTCCATCAGTCTAGGTCACCTCATTCATATCAATTACCATGCTGGGGAGCCCGCACTATATCAAGCCCAAGGCCCTAGTGACGCTCAAGTCTCTCATAACAATGTCACATCTAAACAGGCCTCCATCACACAGAAGTCACATTTTTTCCCCCAAGCAATTCAGAATTGCTTGGTATCTACAATCACGTGGCAGGAAGAGATCTATACCCAAGTATTCCTCCGTGGACATACAGGAGTACTCAAAAAAATGGGCATTCAACAACAGCATTTGGAAAAACGTCAACAGCAGCATTTGGAAAAACCTGGGTTAAAAGAAATAAAATTAGCTTTTCTTTTGTTCTTAATGTGGAGCACCTTCAGGAACAAATGCACTGTTTGTTTCCCAAAATTGTTTCTCCTGCCATCAACCCTTTATAGAAAACAACATGAAGTGGTAATGATCCAGAGCCATGGCCCAATTCTTAAGTGACTGCTGGGTCCCCTCCACAGCATCACTCTGGCTTAATAATTTGCTTCCTTTCTTGATCTCTATTGTCAGGAGCTTCCAATATGCACCACTTTCTTGCCACGATCATCTTTTTTTTTCCCCCCAACAAACTGAGATGTGTTTTTGTACCTTCATTCTTAAACTTATAGATTTGTCCTCTAGGTTCATAGAGAACAATCCTAATCAATCTTCCGTTCCATGAAGAAAGCAGTTACTGTTTTTCTAATACTACTCTCTAGGCTAGAAGCTACTCAAGACTTTGTTGATTAACTCTGGTGACATTTCTTATTGTGCCATCAGCCCAGGCCTCTGCTTAGTGCTTTTTGATGATCAATATGCCTCATGAGGTGTGATAGCTGTGTGAGTACCAACTCTCTAGATCTGGTTCCACAAACAACTTAAAGCTAAACTAGTCATTTTCTTACCACTGGGAATGGATATGTCAGTCAGAAGACCAGAGATTAGAATAACCTAGAATTTTACTCTAAAATATATTTTGACTCAAAAGTGAGTTTATTTAGACACATCCACATGGAAGAAATGTCATTGTTACTCTGACAGTGACAGTCTGAGTATTATTTAGATACAAATACTTACACAGAACTAAACTGAATTAGATCCCATCAGCCATATGAGAGCTCAACTGTCACCATCACCATCGTCTTTGGGGAGAATCCTGAGTTCCCAGTGTTAGAAGGTCAGCTCCCAACACAGAAGACAGAGAACCTTTAAAAACCAAGTAGGATGCTAGAGATCTAGTAAGACCCCCATCATCTAAGTAAGCTTGATCATGTGAGAGAGTTCCCAGGATTTTGCTGAGTAAGTCTTGCTTTCTGAAGCAGAAAAGGTAACAGAAGCCCACATCTAAAGATTCTGAATGGTAAGAGGGGACTTCAGAAGAATCAAAATGCAAATACGGTGTTTGAAATGCACCCCAACTGAACAGTTCACTGGAAACATAAAGGCAATGCTCTCATCAGGGTGTCTCCTCTGCAGAACCACATTTGCTTTTAGCATGCCAGCATGCCATTGACAGTACTTCAGGCATGTGCATTTCCAAGTAGACTTTAAAGAAAATGTTAACAGTAGATAGAAAATCTTGGAATTTCCCATCAGAAAACCTGGGCTCCAAGTGCATTTGGCTGCTTACTAGCTACACAATTCAGCCAACCTCTCTAAGAAATATCTATAGGTCTAGTTAGACTGGGTGCTAGCTGTGTGTGCTGTTGTAGCTTTTTACCTTTGCCGTTGTTCTTCCTTATTATTTCTTTTTTTTTTTTATTTCATGTATGCATAATGAAATACAATCGTATCTAGCCCCAAATTCCTCCTCTCATTTCTTTCCTGGATCTTCCCTACATCCCCACCACCCAACTTCATGCCTCATTGCTCTTTCTCCTCTTTTTTCCTCTCCTCTTTTTCCTCCTCGTCCTCTTCCCTTCCTTTTTAATAGCACACTAAACCCACTTAGACCTATTCATATGTGAATGGGGTGGGGGTGGAGCCATCCACTGGAATACAGGCAATCAACCAGAGAACGCAACCCCAAAGAATAATTCTCCCTCTCCTAACAACTATCAGCGGTCAATAGATCCTCAGTTAGCAGTGGCACCTAATGAATTCATATTCCAGCTCTGCTAAAATTTTGGCTGGCTTGATGTTGTATCAGTCTTATGCTGGTAAATGGTCATTCCCTGTTGCAGAGGTTAATTTTTAGTTATATATAAAATAATTGTTTTATGCACTGTTGGGTGAGAGGCTGTCTTGTGTGTTCTGTATTGTTTGCAGGTGTAGGATTTCTGTGGGGATTGTTAAATGGCTAATGATCTGCATCTGCTATCAGAATACCTGAGGAGTTCTGAAAGAATAAAAACACCCGAGCTCATAGGCTTAAGGTTCCACTATGAGTATGGCACTGACCATGAAAGTGGTTTCCTCTACTGAGATCTGGCAGGGTTACACCTATGAAAATGCCTCATGATTTCCTTGCTGAGTCGCCTCAGCGTCATCTGCAACTACTACAAATGGTGCATCAACATGGGGCAGGACATCATGCGAAGAGAAAGAAGAGAAAGAAATTCCAGACCTCACAGAGTCCAGTAAAGTACGGTCAGAAAAGCAACCAAAGGATAGAGATTAAGATATTAATTGAAGGCTCCTGAAAGAAGAGGAGAGAGAAAGAAAGAAATATTTATGAAGAGAAAAGGCTGGGAAATTAATTATAAAAAATGAGGAAAATAGCTCTAAAGTGAGAGCCACAGAATAGAGGACCTTAGAGATAATGAATTCAGCTGGAAGCAGGAAAAAGCAAGGTTCTTACTGCTTTTCCTGATCATAGAGCCAATGCTCCCTAGTGCCACTGGTGGTAGCATACTGTTTCACAAACTGAGTTTTCTGATAGCTACATTGTATGTGTGTGAAGCTCAAAATGTTGTGTTTGAGGTCTATGAAGAAATGTATATGTTTCCCCTTAGTGGTGGTTAAAAAGAACACTAAATGGCCAGAATGTTTCAACCAGAGATTCTTCCCACTGGCCCAGGACCCCCTGTTGTGGAAGCCATGGCTTAGAGCCAAAAAGCCATTTAGTTAAACTGAAGAGTTTTTTTTTTTCCCCCCTGCAAACTTGTCTACAAACAGTAATTCCATACCATGAGGGCATTTTTTCTGCAAACAAGGACTAGTTATTTTTATACCAAACCAGACTCTATCTTAAAACCTGGAAAGTATTTCCTCAGGGTCAGCACACAGAAACTGTCTTCTAGAATTGGCTGAGGCTGTATCTCATGCTGGCAGATGAACTTGGTATTTTAAAAGACATCCAGGTGTTAATTGTTTTGAAGGCATGAAGGGGTATTTGGAGAGCAACAGAGGCTTGGCACTGTGAGAGGCCAGGAGAGGCCATTGGTAAAGATGTAGCCTCAGTGTCAGCTGAAAGCCCAAAGTGAAGGGATCATGTAAAGAAACTGAGGCTTGGCACCAGGAAGAGAGCCAGAGAGAAGCTATTAGTGAAAGTACAGCCAAAGTAGCAATTGAAGGCCTAAACTGAAGGGATCATGCAGAGAAGTTGAGGCTTGGTACCATGAAAAGAGTCCAGGAGACACTATTGGTGAAAGTGCAGCCCAGTTGCAGCAAGGGATCCCAGTAGCTGTCTGAAGATGCCAGTGCCATGGGACAACCACCAAGATCAGCAACAGCAGTAAAGTGAAGGCAGCTGGAGCCTGAAGAACAGACTTTGTGTGCTGCAGAGGTTAGAGAAGACAAGTGACCCAAACCCTTTGGAGGAGCCCAGAAGATCATGAGCGAATTCCAGATAACTGGACATTGATAGTATTTTTCTGCTGTCCAAAGACACTGTTAAAAGCTTAATAGATGTTTGATTTCCTTTGGTCCTGTGCATTAATAACTCTCATGATTGTTCCTCTTGTAAATAGTTTTGCTGGCTTAGTGTTAAATTGTGTTGTAAAGTTAAAGCATTTGTTTATTAGATATAGAAAAGGGGAAATGTTGTGAAAGTTCATTTTCAGTTGGGTTTAAAACAGTTGATTTTGTTCACTGTTGGAGAAAGAGGATATATAGGTCTTGCTGTTTTGAATTGTCTGCAGGTGTTGGATTTCTGTGGGGAATGTTTAATTACCTATGATCTGCACATGGTACCAGTAGAACACCTAAGGATTTATGAATTAATAAAAACATCTGAGCTCAGATGCTCAGAGTTCCACTGTCCAGTTTGGCACTTGCCATGATGGTGGTGCCCTCTGCAGTGGTCTAGCAGGGCTTCCACATATGAAAAGGTGGAATGCCTCCTTGTCTTCTTGGGTGAGCCACCACAGCACCGTACTGCTACAATTCCCACTATTAAATTCACCAATCTGCAATGTTGATCTGTCAGGCAAGATCTGCCCATTGGTGCAATAGTGGCATACCTGTTATGAGGTGAACAACTTCTTTCTGATTGGATCTGAGGCTTACTTCTCTGGTATAAATCCATGCCTAGTATTATAAACATGGTCAAACGTTTATATGGGCAAGCCATAGGCCATAGGGTAAAAGCTAGTATTGTTATTTTTGCTAACTAGTCATATTATCAAATTTCCTTCTAAATATTTCTGTTTGTAACAGTAAACCTGGGGTGCTTTCAACTTTGATCAGAGAAAATTTTACAGTAGGCAGCATTCAATGCAGATACTCAGAAACTGGTCAATGTACAGAGAATAGGTGATCGAGAATGCGCAGCTTAAATGGGATGTCTTTATCAAGACCCTTCCCTGTATTTCAAGGCTAAAAGAAGATCATGAAAGAGGAGCCAGAAAGAAGGCTCAGGGTTGGAGGATGGGAGAAAACACTATGTGACACAACACTGTCTTGAGGACATGACAAGGGCTATTGCACGCATGAACTCACAGCAGCTGTCTCTCTCTCTCTCTCTCTTTTTTTTTTTTAGTTGAAGTCTTCTGATTCAGTATAACAAGCCCACCAAAGGCCATCGTCCAGAATTTCTGGAAACCATCCAGAAGGAATAGTTTTATATTATTTTAAAGACTGTTGGGGTACATAATATCTACAGTTGAAGGAGTGATAAACTCATTAAAATTTTTGCTTCAGGCTAGGCATAAAGTTGTTTTGATTTCTTTTTTGTGGCTGGGGAATTTATCCATTATACCATTGTGTTGTTTGCTCTTGAGAACATAGCCTTGTATTCCTGCCTTTGTTTCTGATGTAAGCTTCTTGGAAAGCACCAGTGACCAGAGAGTCAATTGTCTCTTCTATACTTCTCCACAGCAGTTCCTTGTTCCCTGGTCCTGAAGAGCAGGTAGAAAATCTATGGTACTTCTCTTGGCAGCTGGACCTGGTTGGCTTTGGCACACTATTATTATAAAAATATTTCTGTGGAGATGACTGGCATAGCAGACATTTCCTTAGTCACAGCCAAGGAAGACTATAGGTTCAAGAGTGTTCCACTTTGACAATTTGGCTACTAACACCAAAAGTAGACTTGTATGAAAAGTGGCAATCCATTATGAGACATTCCAGGGCATTTACAAGAATTTCACCCTGTATTTGCTGTGGCAGCAAGGAGTCTATAGACATACATGGCCTTAGAAAACAAGGATACAGGTTAAAAATGGGGACTTTCAGCAGCAGAAAATCCCATCTGCATTAAAACACAAGGGGAGCTCTTAATTTCATCTCCAAATAAGCGGAGGTTATCTTGGGTTAAGCCTAGGTACTGCTGGCAAAAATCTTCTTCACCTGACAGAAATATAGCTATATCTCACAATTCTATATAACATGATAAGGAGACAAACCTAGGGTAAGACAAAAAAGGGGAGGATGAAGCAAAAGAGAGGAATGCTCTAGTCACCTAGATTATCAAAACCCAATGTATGCAGGTATTCATAAAGGGTGATGCTGAGATGAAAGGGAAGGCAGAAAGAGAGCCCTGAAAAAGAGTATGTCAAGTAGTTGGTGCTAAAAGCAGACACATAAAACCCAATAATGCACACATAAATGGTACCCCCTCACATTTGACCCAATAGTCAGTTATAGACGCCTTCTATTACTGTTTTTAAAAGCAGTTCTTTCTCAGGGAGGGAGAAAGGGCTCAAGGCAGGAAGAGCCATAGAATTTGTCTTCTTTGATTAGTCACTGTGACTAAAGTCTCTGTTATGGAATGTGTGTGCTCAATGACCATTCACTAACTGTTCCATGATTGTGATGAATAAGATCGACTGCAAATGAGAGCCATTGATTCACCCAAGCCCAGATGTCAATTGAATCCTGTCTAGCACATCTCATCTGTGAGCTGCTTGTGGGCAAGGACCATGCCTAATTCATCATTGAATCCTGCCAGTGCCTAGCACAAGGCCTTCCATGGAGCAGGTGCTGGCTATGTGTTGATAGGGGATCACTTTAATAAATAAGGAGAAAGTTTTTGGTAATATAACCAATGAAATAGCCACAGACAAATGTTTAGAAAGGAGTCTCCTGATACTCAGACAGCTGGAGAGCCGTGTATACTGCCAGTCTCCCTTGCTGATGCTGCTGAGAGACATGCACAAACAGATGAGCAGGCAACTCTATCATGCAGTTATAAGTCTTCATGGATTAAAGCAGAACTTAGAGAATAGCAATGGAAAGAAAATGCTCTGTTGGTGTTTAATCCAGGTGCATTTCCAGGTAAAGAAACTACACATTGGTTTCACTTAACACAGAGGTCCTGATTAGAGTAGATGTTGAGTTAAACCATGTTGCCATGCTTACTATTGGGGAAGATTCAAACAATATTCATCCCATAGTTGTTTACTTACATTGCTGGACAGAATGAGGGAGACAGTCAGAATCAGCTGAGAAAAGTGTAAACAGAGGTTCTACATGCCTTTCTTGTACAAGGTTTGTGTCTGAGCCATGTGGCTGAAGTCCTCTGCTGCTTTTCCAAGTGTCATAATTTCTTTAAGTTTCACTAATATCCCAAAAGAATATCACTTGTACTCACTTTATACTTGTGCCTCAGCTCAAGGCATGCATGTGGTGACTACTCGGTCAATCCAATCTGTTGTGAGAGTAAACAAAGTAGCAAAGGCAAAGGAGATTCCCTTAGCTACACAAGCTAAGTATTTTTACAGTTCCATTGAATATGAATCAGAAATTAATACCATTATGTCTGTACATTGCACAAGTTTATGATGAAGTTGACTTCACCTTGCTTTCTTTAGTTTTGTGAATTTTCTTATGTTTAGACTGCCAGTTCCTTGTGTAGCCCTGTGTAACTATTCATCTTTCATTTTAAATCTCATAAGAGAATCCTTTGGTGATTGCTATGAAAGGTATCTGTCTTAGTTAGGGTTACTAATGTTGTGATAAAACACAATGACCAAAAGCAACTTGGGGAGCAAAGGTGTTGTAGAAGCTTTATTTTTAGATATGCTTAAAATATTGTTTTATGTACTGTTGGTTGAGGGGCTCACTAAGCCTTGGCATTTTGTATTGTCTGCAAGTGTTGGACTTCTGTGGAGGATGTTTGATTTCTTATGGTTTGCACCTGAGGTGTTCTGAATTAATAAATACACCTGAGTTCAGATGCTCAGGTTCCACTGTCAAGTATGGTGCTGGCCATGATGGTGGTTCCTCTGCTGAGGTCTGGCAAAGTTTGCACCTTATGTATATGCCTCCTTGTCCTCCTTGTTGAACTGCTACAGTAGGTGAACTACTACGGAAAGGGTTATTTTACTGAGTTCCATATAACAGTTCATCCTCAAAAGCAGTGAGGGCAGGAACTTGAGGCAGGAGCTGATGCAGAGGCCATGGAGGGAGTGATGCTAACTGGCTTGTTCCTCATGGCTTGCTCAGCCTGCTTTCTTGTAGAACCCAGGACTAGCAGGCCAAGACTACCCATAATGGGCTGGGCTCTTCTCCATAAATCACCAGTTAAGAAAATGCCCTGGAGACTTGCTGGTCCACAGCAAAATCTTAAGGATACATTTTCTCAACTGAGTCTTTCTTCTCATAAGTTTAGCTTATGTCAAGTTGACATAAAATTAGCCAGTACAGTGCTTGAGCTAGGTGGTTCAATTGAAAAAAGTCACAATACGTGGTGTTCCTTAGTGAAGACAAGCCAGACTCACTGATGGTGGACTCTAGTTAGCTCTACTCTGGGTGACACTGCCATTCTCAGCCAGAGGACAGCTATGATTGGCCAAGAAGCTCCAGGGAGCCCTACTTTTTCAATGACACTGACATACATCTCTATAACTTTTAGTATCTATTCACAATATGACAAGCATGGTGCTATTCTTCCCTACAGATTTTATGCCTCTATAGCCACTTTCCTTATGGAGGAGGCTCCTTCTCCAGCTAAGATGGGAGGCAAGAAGAACACTATCTTGTTCTCAGGTCCCAAATGGAAATAATGGGGCATACTCTGCAGTCAGCAAAGGGAAAAATGATACATACACAGAAAACATTCTCTCTAGAAACTATTAGACAGGAAGAACAAAAAATTTCCCTGTAAGAAATGACCCTTTTCCCCTCTTATTCTGGTAACATTTGCAGAAAGTACTTCTTACCAAAAATATCATGGTACCCAAACAGGGCATTGGGTAAATAAAGGCTGGTCTGCCCCACTTTGGAGCATATGCAAAGCAGTTAACAGAATCACAGACCATCCGAGGTCATGGAACCCTTCTTCCTTTCACTTCCATTACTAACCAGATAGAAAATCCAGCCCTGCTGTTCTCTATGGCTTGATTTCTTTTCCTCAGTTCCCACAGCAGTGGATCTTCTAAAAGGACAGCCCCCTCTTCTGTGGAACCAACTGCACTGGAATTCTGCTAAATGGCATTAAATGTCTTCGGAATCAAAGGGAGAATGTAATTTAAGTGCCACTTGGATCTTCCCACAGTTTTTCTGTACCCACATGTGAGAACACTCCCTGGTGACAGGTCTATAGTTTAGGGTAACACACAGTGGGGAAAAAATGATGGTTTTTCAACCATGTATTTCAAGAAATTGACAATTTTAATAGCACACTTCTAATGAAGAATCATCCAGACTTTTTTACCCCTTTAGGTTGAAAACATCAGTAGGCTGTGAGAAAGCAAGGCATTTGTAAAGAAATGAGCATTTATCTTCCTTCAAGAATTGGAGAGTCAGGATGTGAATGTAGAACAGATAATAGCATGGGACTATTACTCCACCAAAATAAGAGCCGAGTTAAGAGATAGTGGCTGCGGATGAAGAAAATATCAAACTTTACTCTCCAGACTACTCTTTCTACATGAAACAATATATTCTCCATGTAGACTGAATGGCCTAGAGTGCCATTATTCAAATGTAAAAAATAAGCAAACTTAGATAAGGAAATATTTAATCCATAGTTTGAGTGTGGTTTGCAAGTAAAGACTCAAATGCTAAAAGCTTGGTCCCCAGACCATTGGATATGGAGGCAGATCTTCTAAGGGCTTTTAAGAGGTGATGCCTACTGAAAGGTTAGGTCGTAGAGTACCAGCCTTGGAAAGGATGACCACAGTTTTCACAATGCCAGTAAGTTCTCGGAGGAGCAGGTTGTTATTCAGTGAACCCACTCGCATGCCTAGCCTTGCCAAAAGCTTCCCATGCTTTCTCATTATGCTATGATGCAGCTAGGAGACCCTAGTTGGAGCCTGACACCATGCTGCTTTCAACTTTTAGCCACCCAAACAAAAAAAAATCAATTTATATCCTTTGTACATTACCCAGCATTGGGTATTAGAGCAACGCAAAATGGACTAAGTTGGTTTCCGCCGTACAAACAAACACACAGAAAGCTCTCTGGGCTCATACAGAGTTTCAGTTATGAAGAGTGTGGACCAATGTAGAAAGATGGGGCTCTGACACCGTGTGAGTATAGAGTGGTACACTAATGAAGCTTAGCATGCTTCTGGCTCCATAAAGTGAAAACAAGTTTACATCTCTCAGGTCAATAGAAGCAATAACTTCCTGATAATGAAAGCTGTTTAAAAGTGGACTGAGTTACAAAGCTGGACCACAAAATTGGCTTTCCCCTCATTTGCCACAGTTATTTTGGGAACAGCAAATGGCCTTTCACCGTCTTGTCAATATCTAGCTTTTGTGGTATAAGACTAAGTGTAATTAGGAGTAGATTGAGAAAAGTGTTGTCTATATTCTCCATCTCTCCTCTCTCTCACCTCCGATTCCCTTCTGAACCCACTGCAATTGAGCTTTCAACTCCATCCATCCCAACAAAACAGCCCTTATCGAGGTCATCAGCTACTTCATCTCACCAAATTGCCAAAAGTCATTTCATCTTCCCATTGTGTTTCTCCTCTCAACAGCATTTATAAGAAATACAGGTACACTTTGAAGTCTGTGGGCACTGGTTCCAGGACCTGTGGACCCAAAATCTACAGATGCTCAAGTCTCTTACATAAAATAATGTCGTATATACATGTAGCCTACATCATCCTCCTAAAGATTCAAATTGTTTCTGCCTATAATCCCTCACATAGACCAAACGCTACATAATTAATCACTACGCTATATTGTTTAGGGGATGAGGACAAGAAAGAGACCTAGCGGTGTTTGGTTGAGTTACAGTTTATTTCCATATGCTTTGAGTGAGCAGTTAGTTAAATATGTGGCTGCAGGAGTCACAGACACATGGGTCTGGCTGCATTCCTCTGCAGCTTCCATGGAACCACAGCCTGTTGGTCGGCTTACTGGAATTGGTCCTTCCTGCTCACCTGTGCCCCCATTTTCTACCTAACCTAGGGAGAGTTTCCATCCTTCATCCATAGCTCCTCTGTCAGACCCTTTATGGGTCTGACATAAACTATAATCTTATAGTTTTAAATTCAACTTACGTTTTGCTTATTCCCAGATTTATATCCTCAGCCCAATCCCTTTTCTTACCAACACAGAGTCAAGTTTAGAAAGTTAACCTACATGGCCAGACATAAAGTTCAACCCTGTTACCTCATCTCTAAACACTCAATCTTCCTCCTTGGTATGCTTCCATCTCAGTAATTATCTCTATAGCCAGCCAATTACATTAACATGGGCCAACAAACAGGAATCATCTTGAATTTTCATTCAATCCAAAGAATATAGCAAATCTTTCCTTGTTTAGTTCTTTTATACAGATTGATGGATAGATAGATAGATAGATAGATAGATATACAGATAGAGATATAGATAACATTTTTTAAATTAATATAGAAGATAATGGGTTTCATTATGAGTCTCAAAAATATATATCATGAACTTTGTTCATATTCATTACCCTATCCTACTGTGTCTTCTCTCCCTCTTCCTCTCACTCCCTTCAAACAGTCCCCTCATGTGAGTAAGTGTGAGAATGTGTGTGTGTGTGTGTGTGTGTGTGTGTGTGTTCTGCATTTTATTGCTATCATCCTAATTTACACAACTCTCTTCCAAGGATTCTTGCAGACGCCCTCTGGTTTACCTTCCTTCTGCTTTCTCTCTTACAGTCCATTCCGTATCTAATGTCCAGGACTATTTCACACTTAACTGGGACCATTTCGCTTCAATGCTTGAGTCTGACCATGCCTTGCTATTGCATCTTGACTAAACTTCTAATTTCTTACTGTGTCTATAATGCCCTAGATTACCTGAGTCATATCAACTTAAGAACTTAATTTTGTGAACCTTCCTGACTTTGTCACCATGTTTGTATTCCAATAGCCTGAGTGGGCAGGACTCCTGCTATGCCTGCCCTTTGTCCTTGGTTTCTCATCTGCCAGGCATGTGTCCCCTTAACCGCAACTCCACTATTGTCTTCTCACATAAGCTTTCTCTGAATAGCTGAGCTGAAGTGTCCCAGACCAATCACCAATGATGCTTGCATCACTGCCTAATTTCATAGAAAATATCTATGTTTGCATTTTTTCATGTTTTTTATACCCTTGACATCAACATAGAGGGAGATTCTTTGGGACAAGGACTCTTTTTCTTGCTATACTCTTTTTTGTTTTGTTTTGATTTAGTTTGGTTCAGTTTTTTTTTTTTTTTGAGATAATATTTCTCTGTGCATCCCTGGCTGTCCTGGAAATCACCCTGTAGACCAGCCTGGCCTCTCATGTACACAGACCCACCTGCCTCTACCTCCTGAGTGCTTGGATTAAAGGCATGTGCCACCACACCCAGCTATTATTATATTCTTATGCTTATTACACTATATGAAATAAGAGCGACTAAAACATCATTGAATGAATCAATGGATGATGAATGAATGAGGTGCCACAGAATATAGGAGGAGTGTGAGGTAAAGGACTGAGAGAGGTCAAAATTTACATTTTCAAACCTAACAGTAACATTTTCAAAGGGCATAAGGAAGGTATCAGAAGCACTCATCTTAGAATCTCAAGGACAGTGGTTCTCAACTAGTGGGTCATGACCCTTTTGGGGACCAGACAAGTTTTTCACAGGGGTCACCTAAGACCATCTCCATATCAGATATTTATATTATAACTTACAATAGTAGCAAATTATAGTTAAGAAGTTGCAACAAAAATAATTTTATGGTTGGACTCACCACAACCTGAGGAACTATCTTAAAGGGTTGCAGCATTAGGAAGGTTGAGAACCACTGCTCTAGGCTATGCTCAAGATTCAATGCATGATCTTAGTACAGTCCTAAATTTTCTGGCCTTCTGTTTGCCTTAACTCTTAAATGACAATATTAATGTTCCATTATTATTGAGATGAAATGAGATATTTAGAGAGTCTCTAAGACGTAGCAGGTGCTCAGAAGAAAGTGTCTCTTCAATAGGTTGTCCTGTCTAAATATTTGTTCCCATATATAAAAATTCCAAAGGTAGGGACTTAATCTCCTTCTTTAGGGCCTATGTGAGAATCATACACTATCCAAAGGAATTGTTTATACTGTCAGCCCCCATTTTGGCCAGTTCTCTTTAGGAATGGCAAGAAGCAACTGGCTTGACTATGTACCTTATGTACTCAGTCTTAATGCTGACTGGACTACAAAAACAGAAGACTGGAAGGAATCAGTCTGTTCAAATCCTCTGGTCTCTTCTCCCCAAGGACATCAGTGAGCTCACTGTCATCTGCTCGGCCACTATTGTCCCACTGCTGAGACCCTCACTTGGCAGGCAGGAGCTTGCTCACTCCTTCCAGCCTTTCGCAACCATGCCAGAATCTTTCCAGACTGTATCTTATGGAATCATCGGGATGAGAATCCTCTGGTGATGTAGAACAAACAAAATCTGAAGTGTCATGCCTGCTCCTCCTCACTTTCAAGGAGCGACTTTGCTTTTTCTGAAGACATGGTTACTGGAATGACACCTCTGTAACTCCCTCCCTAGAGGAATACAAATACAGCTTGAATTTTATTATCAACCACTTACTACAGACTATAGGAGCAGACTGTCTCCTCCTCCCTTATCCTTTTGGCTCAATACTGCAGACTAAGGTTCTTTCAGAGTTGGAGTTGGCTATGATTTCCTGCTGTTCCAGCTTTATGCCTATGGATCGAGGGCTGTTTATCCAAAATGTACGTAGTGATACGTCTCCTGTTTGTGTTGATGCTGTTTACTGGGTAGGTGATGGCTCTGCTGGAGAGGTAGTGGTGATGATGGTGATAATGGTGATTGACAGCGGTGGTGGTGAGGGTAGTGCAATGATGATGATGACAATTGACTGATTGACGGTGATACAGGGTGGTGGTGCTGGTGCTGAATGGCGGTTAGTGGGAATGGACAGTGATTGATAGTGCTGACAGGGATTGTTGTGGTAATGGCATTGCTGCCAGCAGCAATGGAGGTAAAAAAAAAAAAAAAGGAAAAAAAAACTAATACATACTGAATTTTTACTAAAATGTTATCCTTGCAACAGGGCTAAAGGCTGATATCATTACATTTTAAAGACACCGTAGGGGCACAGAGATGTTATAGCTTTCTTGGCTGGGATTCTAATATAGACCACCGAATCCAGGATATCAGTATACTCAAAAGGATATTTCAGCTTTAATCAACTTTGATAAATATATCAACTTCTCTATTTATTAACTAAAAGTACTATAGTAGCTGCCACTTCCCATACTGAAACTTTTATGTGTGTTCAATATTTTCAGTGCTTCAGAAGCTGCTTAATAAGTTGTGAAAAGTTATTAGGTTAAAACATACCCACCCACCCCCACCCCTGCCCTGGCTTTCTTATCCTCCTAAAGCATACTCTTGCTATCTAGCCCAGGCTGCCCTTGAACTCAAGGCAGTCTTCCTGTCTCAGCCTCATGAATGCTGGGATTAGGATTACAGATGATGCTGTCACACCTAGATGAGCATTCTCTTTTAGATAAGGATCCATGGTTGGAGTGCCAAGGCTTATCTTCTTAGAGAATAACAGACAATCAGTTCAGGCAACAAGCTTTGTAAATGCCTTAGCAAGAAAAATGACTTGCTATGCATGACTGAATGTTAAGTTATAAAAACAATAAGTTCTCAAATAAGTTTTAAAAATATAGATAATCTTCTAGAAAAAAAATTTTTAAGTCAAGATTTTTCTATTTAGCCTAGGATGACACTCAATTTGCAGCAAACCTCCTCCTGCTTTAGCTTTCCAAGTACTGGAACTATAGGTGTGAACTGCTACATGCACTGTAGGAATTCTTGAAGAAATAGGAAAAGCATCCCAAATATGGCTAGAGAAGAGCAGGACAGGGTTGAGTCAGAAGAAAGTGAATAGCTACTGAGTTGTACAAATATCTTACCAATCTCCTGACTCCATTTTCATACAAGGAAAAGGTCATAAGGCTCACCCTGCTGAACAAAGGTAATCAGTACTTAATACAAGGTTAAGAGCTCAGAGTTAAGTGACTCTGAACAGCTCTACAAACTCGAAGTCAATGCCAATGACTTTTCAAATTAAGCCTAATAGCAGCTGCCCGCATGGAATAGATGTGGAAGCCTCAGTCCATTTTCTAATTGACCGAACAAAATGAGGTCTCTGTTGCAACTCATCCATCCAGCATTTCCTGTTTCTCAGCTCCATGGTAACTGTTAAGAGACTTAACCAATTTTCACAACATGTATGGAAGCATAATACAAGTCTGCCTAGCAGAGAGCAAAGAGCACCAAGTTATGAGTCAGAAATGCAGGATTCAGCATTCACATCATCCATGAGCCAACAGTCACCTCAAGTAAGTTACAGACACATGGAGTTGGAAAGACACTTCTAGCTCATTGACAGCGCCTACCAGATGAGGGGCTGTGATGTCAAGAAAGTACTGAGCCCTGGATCTTTGCTGTAAGGGGCATGACTGGCCTGGAGGTCACTCATTACGATCCTCAGCTTTGTACCCTCCCTGATGCACAGGCTATATAATATTGATATGACAGGTCACATAAATAGTCACTTTTAGCTGTAGGAGTCTAATTTGAAGGGCTTTCATCTGCTATGCTGAGAACAAGATGGCAGTTAAGACAAGACAATGGTATGCTGGCTAGTTTTATGTCAACTTGACATAAGCTTGAGTCATCAGAGAGAATAGAGCCTCGATTGAGAAAATGCCTCCATAAGATTGGGCTGTAGGCAACACTGTACAGAACTTTCTTAATTGGTGATTTGTGTGGGAAGGCAGATCATCGTGGATGGTGCCATCCCTGGGCTGGTGGTCCTGAGTCCTACAGGAAAGCAGGCTGAGCAAGCGAGAGGAAGCAAGCCAGTAAGCAGTACTCTTCTGTGTCCTGCCCTGTTTGAGTTCCTGCCCTCACTGCTTTTGGCGATGAACTGTTATAAGAAACTGTGAGTGAAATAAACCATTTCCTCCCCAAGTAACTTTTGGTCATAGTTTCATCACAGCAACAGTAATCATAACTAAGACAAAGGGTTCATCTTTAGTCATTTAAAATGAAGTTTGACCAAACTCAATATAGACCTGGACATGTCAAAGAAATGTTCAGCCTTTGTGTGTGAGACTCATACTTTATAGAGTCCCTGGTTGTATAAAGTAGAACCATGCTCCTAGTGGCCACACTAACCAGTTTTCTTATTTTTACAGTAGTAGTAAGGCCCAGAGGGATTAAACTCAATCTGACATTCACTGTAACTGTAGATTTTGCTTAGAAGTAAAGAAAATCTCTAATGGCTTCACAGAGTTAGTAGGGAGAGGCGTTGAGACAGTGAATAAAAAAAAATAGAGTTTTAAAAGAAAAACCAAGGAGTTAGGAATGCCAGGAGATAATTTGGATCAGGTTGGCATCTCTCACTACTCTTTTTTAAAGTCTTTAGCATGATCACCTCTCCTGAATTTATATATTGGGAAATCGAATTGGCATATTTAAAGTGCTAAGTCTGAGTCAGAGAACTAACATCCCACTCCAGGTGTATGGCATGTCCTGGTTTGTGGTTTTTATGTCCCAGTTAATGCTCTGAGCTGTCACATTTCTAAATCTAATAAAGTTGAGCTGCAATTAGCATTCATTTCACATGCAAACGGAAGAAATGGATTAAGTCAGTCCTCACAATACTCATTCCCATGAGAGCTTAGACCTGTCTCTGTCTTCCTCTGCCAGGAGGAGGACAGAGGGTCCCATCAGCTTTTGCTCTCCCTCTGCTGCTTCTCCTTGTTTAACTTGATCCAATTAAGCCCTACACTATCATTAATTGTCAAACTAGCACTTTTCGACTTGAGAAAACCCACCTGGCAATCACCTTTAAATTAGCTTCAGCCCCTCTAAATAGCTTTAATTAAAAGTCACGGCTGGCATGGAATCTGTCCAGGTTTTGTTTGTGATTACAAATTCTTAGTGTCACAGGTATGACAAGGACAGGGCATACATTAACTCTGGACCCTCAAGGTTTCATCCTGGTCAGGCTCAGAGTTTCTGTAAATACAGGTGCATACAGGCCATCCACAGGACAGGTATGACAGGCAGCTCATTTCCGAATACTTCCTGCAGAAGGAATCTATGCAAGGTCTTATCGTCCTCAGCTGATTCTCTACCTGCTAGAACATTAGTTCTGTCTATCAAGGCAGGTGCGCATTGCCATTCTCAGACATATTGAACATAGTTACACACTTCAGATATCATTTCCAGGTCTGTTTTGAAGGAGACTTTAGTAGCTACTCCTTGAATCTGCTAGAGCAGTGGTTCTCAACTTTCCTAATGCTGCAACTCTTTAATACAGTTCCTCATTACAGAGACCTATAACCATAAAATTGTTTTCATTGCTACTTCATAACTGTAATTTTGCTATTGTTATGAATCATAATGTAAATAATCTGTTTTAAAGATTGCCTTAGGTGATCCCTGTGAAAGGATTGTTCAATCCCCAAAGGGATCATGACCCACATGTTGAGAACTGCTGTGGTAGTGCCACCTCAGACCTGGAGACCTTAATAACTGCCCTGTTCAAGCAGGGTCACTGTTACAAAAACAACTACCTCGGATGGTCTCCTTGGGAAGAAGTATGATGTATTGACAAATGTATGGGTTTAAATCTGATTATTATTTTTGTTTGTTTGTTTGGCTGGTTGATTGGTTTGGTTTGGTTTTTGTTTTTGTTTGTTTGTTTTGGTTTCTTTTGTTTTGGTTTTGGTTTTTTGAGACAGGCTCTCTGTCGTAACTCTGGCTGTCATGGAACTCACTCTGTAGACCAGGCTGGCCTTGAACTCACCGAGCTCCATCTGCCTCTGCCTCCCCAGTGCTGGGAATAAAGGTGTGTGCCACCACCACCTGGCAAATCCAATTACTCTTAATAGCTGTCTACCTCTTCCTGATCACTGTGCTTCCTACAGATGGTGAGACAATGGTGATAAGCAACACCTGCAGAGCAGGTGCCAGGTCTGACTAATAAACATGGATAATAAGCCAGCTTTTTAGAAAGGGCTGTGTGGGGGACAGGGACCAACTTTTACTGGTCAGTATCCAATCCTTGCCTTAAAGATACTACTGAACTTGTCTTCTGTTTTTTTGTACAGCTTTTCAAACCTCACTTTCTAAAGTCTAAATATTAATATATTGCCAAGAAGACCTAGATCTGATGAGAAACAACAGCTCTCCTCCAAAGCAAAAGGAGTCCATCAATTTTTGAAATTATAATTACAACAGTTATACCTTCCATTTCCTCCCTCCAAACCCTCCCATATAGAAGAATATTTTGAGAGCGAGATGATCTTAAATCATCCTGCTATAGTTGGGAGGAAGGATTTCCCTCCTCCTTTTCCAAGGATCAATACTCAGCTCTTGACCCCACAGCTCCCTATCTGTGGTCTTCCACCAAATTAAGAGAGTTTACCCTCTTCCTTTCATGTAACCCTCTTACTCTCAGACTAGAAACACACTCAAGTCTCCTCGATTCCTCCATAAGCAGCAATCAAAATCAGAACTAAACTCAAACATTCCTTCTTGACTCACTCTCTAGCCTTCCCTTGCCCACTCTAGGGGTGACATCCACACCTGCTACCTCCACTGTCTCTTGCCTAGCCCACTGCACACCACAGACTCAAAGATGACTGTTCCCCTCCCCTCTTCTTTACTTCTCTGTCAGATTCTCATCTCTGCTGGTTGCAGCTTGGTTTCACAGTTAGCCCAGAGGGAACAACATTGTCCTTTTCCTTCTTCAGCTCTCAAGCACTTTAATGAATGAGAAATTGGTGAAAATGCTTACTGTATTCATTTCTGCGCACATGCCATGATGTGCTATGGTCTCCCTTTCTCACACTTACTGTTATTACCACTGGCGATGGTCTGGTTCCCATGCTGTGCATTCTGTGAGGATCCTGTCTACATTGTGTTCTTAGCACTCACTACAGGACTCAATTAGGTGGTACTCAGTATTGCAAAAATGATGTGTCAAGAACCATAGTACTGGCTGATATCTATTTGAACCCTGCCTTGGCTGAGGGTCTCTCTGTCTCTCACCTGTACGTAGAAGTCAGCCTGTTTGTCATTATTGCAATGATTCCATTTCTCAGCAATAGCTCCACAGCTCCTCAGTGCTGGCCCTGCTCTGAAGACTGGAAAAACCTTAAACATTCTCCTCTCACGTACTTAACAGCCTCTGGCCGAGGCAGCAAGGTAAATGATACTACAGCCTGCATGGAATGTATGGGGAATAAAGCAAGCAAAGTGAGCAATGCAGATCAGTGGGAAGTGCAATGCTAGGAGGGCGGGCCTTGGTGATCTACTAGCATTTTAGTGAAGGCTGGAGGAGGGAGAACATATCGAGACCTGCTGGAAGTGCTGCACATGGAGGAGGCTGAGAAGCAAAGGCTTGAAAATGGGGAGCCCACCATACTGGAGTGTAGGTAGTGGGGATGGCAGGAACTCAGTAGATCATAAGAAGACCTTTGCAGTTTATTTGGAGTTACACAGGAGCCATCAGAAGATTTTCTAAAGGAACTGTAACCTAGTGTCCCCACATACAGTTCTGATCGCAACCTTCCTTGACCTAAAGTTTTATTTGCTCATTCTTTCCTAAAGGAATAAATTCCACATGCCTTTGTTAGAGAAGTTTCTATGGCCCAGGCTCTCACACTGTTCCTTTCCACTTTCCCAGCTCCTTTTTGCCCCTCTTAGGTCTATGGTAATTTATGCTGAAAGAAGGTGCAAAGACTGGCATTCCTCCTGCAAGAGCATCTCCTGCATAGCCATTCACATTCATTAGGCTCTCTGTAGAATCCAGCCATGTCTTCTTTAAAACTGAAAACCCCAGCATAGAATTGCTGACAATGCTGGACTATTATGACATTACCTAATGTTAATTTATCATCTACGATGTGGCCAGCACTGCTGAGTAACTCATTTAATATTTGTAGCACTTTTGGGAGACAGTTACTCAAGCCTTCGTGTATGTTTCACTGAGGGTGATAAGAAAGATTTGATACCTTGACTAAGTTCCCAGAACTGAGCTGATAGGAACTAGAGCAGCAAGAATTAGACCCTAGTCCTTTAGATGCCAATATTCTCTCAAGCACACATTGACCTAGAATCCCAATTACTCAGTGTAGTCCCATCTGAGGGAGCTGAGGCAGGAGGATTACAAATTCTAAGCCTATCTGGGCTACAGAGTGACTTCGAGGCCCACCCTGAGTAATTTAGAAAGACCTCTTTCTCTGTCTCAGAGACAGTACAGGTAGTAGTCCCCATCCCTACTTCAGGAGGATTCCTGGGCTGAGCAAAATGTGATAATGAATAAAATGCTTCACAAAAACAACATGAGTGGCCAAGGGTTCAGGCAGAATAGGATGACCTAGAGATGAGTCCTCTCACCGAGAGGCTAGGTGAGCCCTGACTTAGGATAAATCCTCTGTATTCAAGATGATAACACTGCACACTCCCACACCTAAAAAAAAAGAAAAGAAAAAGAAAGAAAGAAACCAAAAAGCAAAACCCATAGATTATTGGCTGTCTCCTGTCTGCTTCCTAATACTGCTTGAAAGCAATGCCTTTGGCTATTACTGTAATAGAGATGTCCATTAGGGCTATTTCCTCCTTAAGAGATGCTTTTGTGATAGGAAGATGCAATGGCTCAAGCTTGTTCTTATGGGTGAATTCTTATATGCATGGAAAAAAAGCATTTCAAGCAGATAGGCTACGCATGGGGCCATGGCAGGTGAAGGGACACTGCAGAGAATGCAGTCACCCTCCCCATTCTGAGCAACAACATAACCATGAAGGTCACCTTGCCTGCATGCCAGCCTGTTGGCTCCGGTGAGCTGGGTTCAGAGCCGATTGGAAGGTCCTTAAGGAAGTGTTAGCTTCCAGGTTGCATACCTCCCTTGGTTTAGCATGAAACTTGGGAACTTCCCCATGCCCTACATCCATATTTGGAGTCTCCCTCCCCTCACTGTTCCCTTCACCCTTTCAGCTGGTATGACTCTGGTGGAGGTCTTGGGTGATTATAGTACATGGTGCTGCATAGCACTTCCATGTTCACATACAGGCAACTCAGTATAGTGGACCCCTCCATACCCACTTCAGTTCCCTCCCCTACTGATTCTTAGCACTTTTTAAGTTCCAGCTCAAATATCCCTTCTATGTGATATTGTTATCAATTTCTCTCTCGGGGATTTAGATACTTCTTTTAGTAAACTACAGTGCTTTGTAAATATCAAACAGGATGATCACATCTCATTTCTGTCATTTAAAAGTCTATCTGAGGTGCATGTGCGTACACTCACATGCACAGACTACCTATCCTGTTAGCTGTCTTGTGTTAAGTAGCCACTAAATTCTGGCTCATCAAGCAAATAGCAATGCTTCCATTTCTCAAATTAAAAAGCTAAGGCTACTACACTTTGTACATAAACAAAAAGTGATGAACCAAACTCCAGTTCTGTTCTCCCTTGTACTCTAGGTATACCCTATAGTTCTCATTAGACTAGGAGTCCTTAAAAAACAGGAGTCAATATTTCACTTCATAGAAATAAGAGTCTCTGGATTTTTATACAAATATTAACCCCAACATTAATTAGTTGTGTGGTCTTGGAGAAAACTCTGAACTTAAGACTAAGATTCAGGCTCCCATCTAAAAAAATGATAAAATGTCCAATAAAAACTAACTCACTTTACATTATTTTAAATAGCAAATATAATTCTGTATTTGCATACTATAAAACAAATATACACAAAAAACTAAGCTTCAGCCCTTCTTTATAACTTTATTTCCACAATCCTTATGAGGCCTGGCACTTAGAAAGAACTGTGAAATTTATGGAATAAATATATTTAGACTGGACATCCTGAAAGAGGCAACTGTCTGTGAGGGAGAGGAGCCTTGTGAGCTCTACTAAATAGAACTGATAGACTTGAGATGAGGACACTTTGACACTCCTGACCCCTCATAACTACATTTTTTCAAGTATTTGATTTTGGCAGATTTTCCCATCATCTTCCATCATCATCATCAACATCATCATCTTGCCTATTCCTCTATTTTTCCTCCCACACTCCCCACCACCATTCACACATACATATCCACTCTCAGCCCCTGGGAACTACTCTGTGCAACTGCTTCAAATGTTTAGAACCTAAGTCAGTAGGATGACACCAATCCATTTGAGAATTATAACAGGATCACATCAAGATCACACCAGGTCCATACCAGGATTATATCAGGATCACATCAAGATAAAACCAAGTTCACATCAGAATGTCATGATCACATAAGGTCCATTAGAATCCTATGAGGATCATACCAAGTTCACATCAGAATCATAGTAAGATCACACTAAGATCACATAAAGATCAGATCATGCTTTACAACCCCATCTCATACTGCAGCAAGCATCAGGCAGGGATGGGTAGTTCTGAGTTGAAGTAACAACTTGTCTTAGTTTGTACTGATATAACAAAGTACCATAGATGCAGGGAGTTGGATAATAAATATTCATCCCTCACAATTTCTGAGAATGGAATATCCAATATAGAGACACCAGCAAATCTGATGCTCATCCAGTGGGGACCTGCTTCTTGCTTTACAGATAGTCATCTCCTTATTGTATCTTCACATATTAAAGAGAAGCTACCTGCCTCCAATTTCCCCTTATGAAAATCTTGGTCCTATTCATGATGAGTCCACCTTCTTGACCTACTTACTTCCCTAAGACCCCTCCTCTTGACCCTACAAACTTAACAGTTAGGATTTTAGGATGTTATGGGCATCAGGGTTAGGAAGTTTACACCACACATGTTGATAGATTAAACAATTGGAGAATTCTCTCTTCTATCTATCAGCCACGTAGGATCAGCCTTCTTGCCCTGAAACTCAGCCTAAAATGCATTGCTTGTCACCTCTTAGTCATAACGTGGCTGCAGACATCCAGGCAAGGAGTGGAATTCAATGCTAGCAGCATCTGAGCATTCCCTCTGCTATAGGAAGCCTTTCTTGGAAACTAACTTCAGCTTACATCCCATTGGCCAATGTGTTGCTATAACAAATGATCACAGATCCAGGGGATTGAACCACAAATACTCATTCCTCATAATCCTGGAGGCTGGAAGACCCAGTGTCAAGGGGCCAGCAAATCTGATGCGCATCCAATGGGAGCCTGCTTCCTGGTCAATCCATGAAAAATCCTTCGGACATGGGGTCTCAAACAAAGGGGTGGATACTGCAGACCGCCTGCAATGCGTTCTTTGCCCTCCATATTTTTTCTTTCTTTTGTAACATTTCATTTAGCAGGATGAATGGGTAGAGTAACCTGTTACCATCTTCTTCTTCCTTCCCTTCTCAACAAATGTTTCACCCTACAAATTATTTGCAAATGATGTAAATCAGGTCACAAATACAGATCCTACTGGAGAGTGTGGTGACACTAAGCACCCAGCCTGAGGCTGTTGCTGAAGGCGTGGGAGGTGAGCCTGTGAGAGTATGAAGCACATGAGTTAGTGCCACTGATCAGGTGAGTGTCATCTTTTTTTTTTTTTTTTTTTTTTGAGGGGGGCGAGTATCAGAAATGGAAGGGCAGTGTGGCTGGAGGTAAAGTTGAACTCTTCAACCCTTTCCCTACAGAGAAGAAAGAACTCAATGTGTCTAAAGAACATGATTAAAAACTGTCAAAACAAAGACCTAGAAGTCAAAAGAAAACAGCTCTTCTTTCTCCTGCCTGCGTGGGATGGAGGAGGAGCAGAGGAAGGAGACAGAAGCCAAGGATGTGGAAATGTCTCCGCACAAGTATCATCCCTCCCAGCCCAAGTGTGCAGAATAACATGAAATAAAATTAACTTCCTCCTTATGGGAAAACAACAACAAAGTTCATAGTCCTTAGCAGTAGCAACACTACATTCTGCTGCAGTGTTCATCACATCCAATTTCCAGAACAATTTAAATGGTAAGACTGCCTCCACTTCAGCACACTCCCAGGTAAGAACCACTTTGAAGAGATAAGTACAAGGCACTGATCCAGTCCATAACCCCACTCCCTACCCCCTCAGGAGGAGGCAACCGCAGACTACCGCCATGCAATGCATGAGGTGGACCAACCAGAATGAGCCCAGTGAGCCTGCTTCTCACACCCACTGGGTGTCTTCCTTCCCATGTCCTTGAGTGGCTTTCTAAAAGCAGGGGTCTGGCATGTATGTTTCTCAATCTCCCCCCACACTCCCAACTCATCACTGCATCAAGGGAAACTGAAGACCAAGGCAGCCCTTCTATATTCAGAAAGCCATTGACTCACTCTGTAGTGGAAAGGAATGCCCAAGCTGGCCAGCATTTAGGTCCAGGCCCAAGTCTTTGAAGATGGTAACTCTTGGGGTGGATAGAGGAAGGCAGACAATGAAAATATGACTTCTTTGCTCATTCATTCACCCTCACTAAAGTCTTAAAAACATGACTGAGGCTTCCCTAATAAAGCCTGTATGGGGTGGGGGCAAGCAGTGAGGGTGCAGTTAGGTACGGTTGAGTTCAACCTCTAATAATAGCCCAATGAACGAGCAGATCCTATTTGTTTCTACTTTCGAAGTTTTGTGGAAGTTAAAACGAGTTGCTTTCATGGCATTTTTTCTTAACTTCTACCCACTGGTCATTCTTCCAACACCTTCACAAATATCCACAGAGAGTTCTACTTCCCTCTAGGGGAGCAGTCTCTGCTTCCTGTTTAGCACCCCATTATCTACTTCTCCTATGAAGACCAGCTCATCATCGTAGATCACTGGAGATATTGGGTGCTACCCTTGGCTGTTCCCTGACTCAACATGGGTCTTGCTGTGCCTGTCAGCTCGTCTCCCTGTCTACTTCAAAGATGGAAAATAACATTCTGTTCCTCTTCCCCTCCCAAAGGCTAAGTGAAAATTGATGCAAAGCACTCGAGCAGTCCTTGGAGGAGGACACCCTGCCAGGACTGGTCACGGTAATTTCTGTGGTGTTGCTTGAGGTAGGGAAGCAATGTGTAAAATTGTAACACTTTCTCTCCCTCTGGTTATTGCTAGCTCAATGTGAGATCAGAAGGGAGGACAGGAAGAGGCAGATGGAAGGGAGAGGAAAATGGGGGAAGGAAGAACAAGAAGACTGAAGGTGAGGGTAAGGAGCTGGGATCATTCATTAGTTAACTGGTCAACCAACGTGCAACCTAGTACTGTAATAGAGTAAAGGGACCTGTCTCCTGGCCACTCACTGATGGCAAGCATGGCCCTGACTTCCCTAGCATACACTACACAATAGATGGATCCTTGGAGGGTTTCCCAACAGGTTAAACACTGTGAGACAGACTATAGACATCTCTCTTAACAACATCTCTGAGCTGCTCCTTGGTCCTTTCTCCTTCTACTTGCTTATCCTTATGAATATCCTACCTTTATCAAAAGGAGTTATTTTCCTCTTATCATCTTTAAAAATCCAAGTCTTTGGCTAAGAAAGCTCAATGGGAAGATTTAGAAGCAGTAATGAGGCATGCACTGTGGATGTGACCTCTACTTTTAGAATGAAGATGCTATAGCTCCCAGCATTATTCAGCTTGGCAGAGCAAAAGGCTACACTCAGAGATGGGAGACTTTGTCCCAGATATCTCATTCCTCATTTGATATCTCTGTACCTGATAAGCAGAGCTATGCAATTAAATGAATTTCGAACTTCTGAAAGAAGTCCTTTTAGATTTTCTGAAGAAGGGTGATACAAAAAAGAAAGAAAAAAATCAAAGGTATTCTTGCTTATGGGCAGAAGGCCAGGAGATCCCATGTAGAAACCTCACACCATCCTAATTGAGTGCAACCAAGCATCATGAGATTGGCTAAATAATCCAAGGGCATTCATTTGCCCTTTTATTTCCAAGAAAAACAAACAAACAAACAAAATACCCACATGGGCCCTGACTTAGCTTGCAATGGATGTGATCATTCATTAGGCAATACCTTAATGGATTACCAGTTTAAATGTAGAGATTTCTTGTCTTTAATTACTTGGGTTTAAACACAAATGAGAGCCATATTACTAAACAGTTTATATTAAGCTAATCTTTTTACTCTTTGTAGTAATACTGCCATGACTATGATCCTCAAACTTGTCAATGTAGGAAAGCTTCCCAAAAAGAATTTCTAAGAGCAATGAGAAGGTAATTTTACTTTAATGTGTTGCTGAAGGAGCCAGTATTTTTAATGGTGTAACTATCGAGAAATTAACCTTGAGCAACAAAGACTAATGGAATCAAAGCTGTAAGCCAGTTTGAAAGTCTTTGTTTTCAGCCTGTGCACACCTTACTTCATCTTGGCATAAGTTACTGTCACAAGGAAAGAGGTCCTGAATTATATAGAATAGCATTCTATATCACCATGGGCAGCACACCAAAAACGATGTGTGTGAACACCACACACACACACACACACACACTGCTATCAACATCTTCATTTCCTCTCTACTATAGTAAATAAGGCAGTAATTATAGGGTAAGAAGTGAGATGCACATTCAGCTGGGCTGGTACTGTAAGTAAGACCAAAGACAAAAAGGAAAAACTGGCTTCTTCATTCTCACACATGGCAATTATAGGCATGTCACCATTACAGAATAAATTAAATAACTCTGGCACAAGAACCCAGTCAGTCAATCTCACGTGTGCTGTTTTAACTAATGATATTTCAATTAACGTAGCTCTATTTCTACATCTGAAAATTGAGTAAGGAAAACAGAAGCTATGTCTTCTTCCTGACCCATGCAGTTGTTGTGAGAATTAAAGGAGAAGATGCATAAGAATGCTCTTTGTAAATCTTTAAAGAGTTAGGCTAATATTTGTTGTCACTTTATTTAGCTTCTATGAACCTTATTCATCTCACTTATGAGATAGAGATTAAAATACAATCCCTCTCCCAGCCTTCATTGGGTTTCATAATCCTAAGGCAGCTAATGCATGTAGATGTTTGGGAGACAATAAAGTACTTCATGTGGCTTGTTATTACATTAGGTTAACATTGAGCTTCCCAATAGCCTTCTACCAAGGCTAGCTAGTCCCTCTCAAAGCTCAATGTCCTTCATTTCTCATTTAGGTGGCATAGTACCAAGGAGTCCTTCTGACATAATAGCAATCTAGCAAATATTGCCATTCTCAAGTTCCCCATCCTTCCTCTTCCAATTTAAATAATTGTTTGCATAGATCTACATAGATCTGCATAGGTTATACATCAGTAGTTACTTTAGTAAGACATTTGAGTTGGAAATAATCAAGCTATTATTAACACAGATTCCTGGTTGCTTCTTCCTGTATACTAAAAAAATAAAATCTTCTTCTCTTTCAGGAAAAAATTATATAGTTAATGCCTTAAATGTTACATTAAAAAGCAAAAAGTAAATGCATTATATGATTACGGTTCGTGTCTCACTCCATGTAAGTTCCTACACTGTAAAAGCTATTTCAGCTACTCAGTGGCTATTTAGTTGAACCCTTTCTCCAGTTCCTTTCATACCTTCTGGGATCAGGATAGTTATATTTAGTTGGGGGAGGGGGAGTTATAACATATTTCCTAATTATGAAAAAAAATTAAATAGTAATGAAAACTACATCTAAATACTTACACAACTAAATAAGTGTAAATGCTACTAACATTTTGGTGAGTTTATTTACATCATTCTACAAACTGTCTTTTTCTTATGTTGTAGTCATCTTTGTCCCATAACAATAAGTTAATATTCATCATTATTAAAAGGCTTTGCAATTTTCTATTGCCTGCATAGATCATAGCACATTTAATTATACTTAAACTATACTAATATCCCAGTAACATAAAAATGATGCACACTTCACTTAACATGTGAAAATGATGCATACCGTATGATCTAATCCTCCTTCCTCCAAGTATTTAACCAGTGGAAATGAAACTTACATCTATAGAAAACCCGAACACACAGAAGCATAGCAATTTTATTTGCAGTAGCATACATCTATAAGCAACATTAAAATGCAATGAAAAGTAATTAGGGGCACTGGAGAGACAGCTCAGCATTTATGAGCACATGCTGCTCTTCCAGAGGACCCAAGGTCAGTTCCTAGCACCCACATTGGCATGCTCACAACTACCTGTAACTCCAGCTCTAGACAATTTGATACCCTCTTCTGGCCTTCATTGTTAACACACACACACACACATGAGACAGAGACAGACAGACACACACAAATACACATAAATAAAATAAAAATAAATACAATAGTAGTAATGAATATCAGGGTAATTAAGAGTTACAGGTATTTGTGAGCCTCCTAATATGGGTACTTTGGGTCCTCTGGAAGAGCAACAAGTACTCACAAATGCTAGGTTATCTGCTCAGTGAAAGCAGCTAGATCTAATACATTACATGAGAGTCTATCTAGGCTGCAGTGATGGAAAGTATGTTGGTGGTTGCCCACAGAAGAGTCAGGAGAGCTGCAGGGAGGCTTCTTTAGGGGCATGGTATGCTGGAGGTGATATCAGTGTTCCTGTACTAATTGTTATGACTGTGTATATGTTTACATGATATATCACATCATATACCACACGTCTTTTAAAATGTGCTGCTTGCTTGGAACATTCTTTTCAACTGTGAAAGTCCTTCCTTAGACTCTTTCTGCTTAATGTACTAACTCCTATGATAGATTCTTCACAGGATCTGAAGTTGCTAACCTGACCTTCCAGACCCTTCCCACAGCTGGGTGAATCCTTAAAGCACAGCTCTGATCAAAAATTTTCATTTGGTCATTATCTAGTGCATTCGTTTTTAATTAAATCTCCACATGAACTCCTTATCTGGGTGTTTGAAATGTATTTGGCCCCAGTCCTTTTTAAAAGATTTTTTTTTTCTTATTCCTTACTTTCATGCAGCCCATGTACCATAGGCAAATTGGATCATCAGCTGGGAAGGTCATTGAAGCAAGTCACTTTATGTGTAAGACTCAATTTCCTCATCTGTAAAATGGTAAAATAACTATAATCTGACCATAGTTATTAGAGAAGCCAATTATACTCAGGAGTATTTAAAGCTACTATTGGCCCACGTTAAGCTGTCTGGGCCCATGCCTCTTATGTCCATAACACACATTTTCCCCCTTCTCTATTTCCACATATTCCAGATTCCATTCCACCCAGATTTTCCAGTCCCTTTATGGTTTTTCAGAGTCTTCTTCTGAATTCTCTTCATGTGTTATAAGTACTTGCATTAGGACGTTTCCTTAGCTTCCCTACCTCTCACGTGCATGTCTGTGACTGCTACAAGCATCAGCACCCACGATGCCTTTCTGTCAATCCTGGTCTATAAGATGCTCAGCCACAGGCCAGCCTGATTCAAGCTGCTTTCCCCACTGTGCCTTGATTTTGGTGCACCATAAATACTGTTCATGGGAGAAAGAGGAGACTTTCAGTGCCCTGTCCTCTGGCATGATTCATTATTTCTTAGACCCCTTTTCTCAGCTTCCAAGAAGAAAATGACTCCACAGTTACTTCTAGTGACATTTGAGCACTGAACTTTCAAACCTCGTGTCCACAGGATAGCACCTGGTGTCTGGGTCACGCTCTGACATGACGATACTGTGTGGCCTGGCTAGCAGGGGGCACCAGAGGTCTCCTCAGTGCCTCTTGGGCTCCACTTTCTCTTTGTATGTACATGTTCTGTCCATATCTGTGGCTGTTAGTGGGGCTTTGGCATCTATTAAACTCATTAGTAATTTCTATGATCGCTTGCCTAGTTTTCTGCCTAATCAAGCTGTTAGGCTTCTTAGGACAGACCCATGCCTGTTCCCACAGCAAATGGTACTGAGCACACAGAAGTCATTGAATAAATATTTGTTGCACATGATTAAAATTATTTGAAGAGTTTCTCAGTAATCTCATGACAAAAGTTCCCCATCGTTCTACATTTCCAGACCCTTCAATGTTTAAAGAACTATATTTTGATTCAAAGAATTGGGTGTATGTGTGTAGAAACCATACTACCAGATAAATGCACTTAAACTTTGTCTCAGAGGAGGGAGCTTGCTAAGGAAACAAGAGAAAAGACAATATCTGGATGTATTATTGCATATTGTGCAGGATCTGGAGGTAAAAGCCTTGGATTCGGGGAAAACAGATGCAGTGAAAGACCAAGGTTTACAAAAGGGCTAAACATTACATTAAAAAAGAAAGAAAGAAAAAAAAAAAGAAAGAAAGAAAGAAAGAAAGAAAGAAAGAAAGAAAGAAAGAAAGAAAATATACCTAGATATTTTGGCAATTAAACATTTAAATGTGTTAACTAGAAAAAAGACATTGAATTTACTATGTAATAACTAAAACATACATACATACATACATACTAAAGACAGCAAAAATTATAAGTAACCAAATGTCCAGTGATAGAGCAGTAGCAAAATTAAGAATGAAGACTCCAGAAGCTACTGCTCTGTGCAGACATTAACAGTCATTATTATGATTTTCAATAGTAATGGTGCCAGTAATGAATAAAACTTTTTAGAACCACCTTAGTGAGTGCTATAAGCATACAGTTCCATTATGTGCATATCTGAAATACATTCTTACGGTTTATGAAATAAGAGAATGACTACACACCTAGGATATTATTAAACATCTGACTAGGAGCAATCACATGTAGGTAATATGTGATTTTTGCACTTTTTGTTTAATCTGTCCTTCCTAAAGTTTCTTCAGTAATATGAATAGTTTGATAAAGGGAATAACTGAGAAGTCAGTAACTGGAGACATATGCCATACAGGTTACAAAGAAACATAGTGCAATGAAACAAGATAGCACAAAACAGCCATGACGATAATAAGCTGTTCATATCGAAAACATTAATGTTTCAAAATCTGACAAGCATGGAAATGAGAACCCACCGTGACCATCACAGGTGTTTTATATGCGATGAAAAACAAAAGATCATCAAAAGAAGAAAGCAAAGGGCTAGAGATATGGCTCACATGGTAAAGTGTTTGCCAGGCAAGCATGGAAACAAGAGTTTTGATCCCTAAAACCCATATGAGAAACTGGGTGCCATGGCATATACGTGTAACTCCTACAATGGGAAAGCAGGGACAGTAGAATCCAATCTTGCCAAATTGAAGTGGTGAGCTCCACTCAGTGACTAGACCCTCTACTAAAAGTAAGGTGGGTACAATTGAGGAAGACATCTAAGACTGGTGTACTGCCTCAAAATGCAGGAACAGGTATACATACAATGCATACACCACAAACATACACACACACACACACACACACACGACACACACACACACACACACGCGCGCGCGCACACACACACACGCACGCGCACACATGCACATGTGCATGCGCGAGGGAAGGGAAGCAGAAAATAGAAGAGAAATCATAGAAAGCAGAAAAAACACAGGGAGCATAACATAAAATGTTTCCAAGCCCAAGAATGAAAGTTAGTGTACACTAGAAATAAACAGGCTATTCAGGACTCTGACTCCAGGGGAGGAAATCTTACCAAGTGGAAGCAAAGAGCCTGGCACATTGGTAATAAAGGACAAATAGAGACAGTGCTCTTGTTTTGGGAGCCTATGTGTATAGAAGAGTATGAGGGTGTGTGTGCGTGTGCATGTGCGTGTGTGTGTGTGTGTGTGTGTGTGTGTGTTCATGTATCCTGAAGAACAGAGGGCCCACCTCCACTAGTGATAGACAACTGCTCCTAATAGACCCCCTTTCTCTGCTCTGATGCTTTGAAGCTGGACTATCAAGAACTACATTTTCAGGGTATTTTTCCAGTTGGTTCTCTCTGAAGAGCAACAATTGAAGATACCAAAATGGGCAATGGCTGACACTGGCTTTGTGGTCTTAGCAGTGGCACAGACCTAGTCTTCAACCTCTAGATCTTTTCTGAACATCCATATCCTTCAAAAAAAAATCCATTTTCAAATAAATAAGCAATAACTCTGCAGGGCATCTCCCCTGAGTTCCTGAGTCTGAGGAACTCCACCCTGCCTTATTCCTCTATCTCTGAGAGTGGAACTCATTCCCTATGGTTACCTCTGGGGAGGCTCTGTAACCCCCTTTGGTAATCTCTGAATTCTCATTCCCTATATTCAATTCTCTCCAGTCAAAATGCCTAGTTTTCCAAGTAGTCCCTGACACTTCCAGACTCCAATGAGGCACTATATGAGTGTCTACCAGCACTTTTTATTTTCATGGAAAACATTTTAATTTAGCCCTTCAAAGTGAGCTCATGGCCAGGCATCACTAGTTGCTAAAGTGTCTAAACTGCTATATCCCATGGAGAGCTGCCTCCCTGTGACCCTCAGCATCACTGAGCTGAGGCTAGAAGCCTTCCCACTTATCCACGTTTTCTTTTAAAAGGATTCAAATGTTGTCTCCCCAAAGCATATTCATTTTGAAATTAAATATTTCCCACACTCCTTCAATCATTTTTGCCTGATTTTTTTTCCCTTCCACCTTCTTAGCGTTTATTCCATTGAATGAATTCTTGATGTCAATGTAATGTCCAAGTTAGTCATAGCCAGAAAAGAACAAAGCCCTCCGATTTTTGAATAGTCTTTAAGAAAAACTGCAGGCAGCAACTCATTTACTCAAGCACTATACTTGTATTAAATTTGATAGTTTACTTTACTTTACTTATTGAGGTGGAGATGTAGTAAATTTGGATGAAATATATTGAGGGTTCAAAAAGATTTCATTTCATTTAGAACCAAAAGAAAAAGGAGTGCTTTAGAGTCTTTGAAGGAAGGAGGGGGTGGCACAGTCACATAATATCAGTCTTAGAAAAATTATTGAAGGAAATAATTCCTCTAATAATTCATATCTGTTATGGTTTCTTTCTTTAATTTTCCTTTCTCATCTTCCCTGAACATGTCCTTTTTTCTCTTATTTTTAACTTTTCAGTGCAAAAGTCAGTGCATTCCAATGTAGTACGTCTGATGGAATAAACAAAGACACATTATACCTTGTATAGCTTATGTCAATATTGCCTGCGGTTTTGTCTGCTTTTGTGGTAATTATATATTGTGTTATCTTAAATTACATCAGCAGAAAGATTTTTTTTTAATTGATGCCTTAACTAAACCATACCTGTCCTGTCCTGTTTCTTTCTACATATTACTTTCACTTGAAATCAGGAATTCTGTTTCACAGTTCAAGTCAATATTATTACACCTCATCCCCAGCCTGCCAGTTTCATTTTTGATTGTGATTTTTGCTAGCTGACATATCTAGTCTTCCCCCTCATTTCTTGTCATTCATGATGCTGTAGATGGCCTTACTATATTGTTATATAAACCCGTGAAAAAATCTTAAAAAAAAAAAAAAAACATTTCCAGGACAGAGTGCTGAGGCCACATCTCCTCACGCAAAGACCATAGCATGGGAAGTGTGGGTGTGTTACCTTCTTCAGGTAATGCCATTAGCCCCAAGATGTGGAATAAGGAAGAGAGACCTAAACATCTGCTACTCCCAGACTAAAATGAGTCATCACTGCAATTCTACAGGAGTCTCAGTGGGGAAGCCCAGCCATCTCTGTTCTGTTTAGGAGTGGCAGTGTAGGCAATAATTGGATACAGTGGTAAGAGCTGGGGGGAAAATGCAGCAGAATGATAGGATAGAATCCAGATTTTAATAAGCGGCAGAAGAAACCACTTAGAAGATAGAGATGTCTTAGGCATTGTATGAACTGGAGCAGTATGAGCCCAGGCTGAAGTATGCTTTTGTATCACCAGGTCAGTCAAATTAATGTGAGCTAGTAACCAAGACAACGAATAAAGATAACTTCAACATGAATCATGGAGCAATATTTGATGCTGTTGGTCAGCATGGCAGAGATGAAGACCCAGAGCTTAGAGAAAGATGGTGCTGACACTGAAAGCTTAAGGAGACATCCCAGATATCTGATATCATGAAAGGGGTGTGCTCATTCCTTTGCAAAGTGTGGAGCATGATGAGAGTAGAATGGAAGAAAGAATTTCAGGGGCTGGAGTTCAAGGTGGAAGATGGGAATAGGAACAAGATGGAGAGAAACTCATGGCTGGCAGAGAAGCAGCAAACAAACAGCATCCCACCTGTGCAAAGAGCCAGAACTTCCAAGGGGTGGCAGATTTCAGACTTCTTTACCAAGTCTAATGCTTTGATGCAAACGCTTTGTGTGAGCACATTCACTTTGGCGTGTTTATCATCTGTTTGTGTTTTAGAGTCTTTAAAACAGACAAGTCTGAAAATATGACTCCTACAAACCAGAGTCACTAGCTCATCCTAGAGCTACTCCTTTTGGGGGGCTCCTTTTCCTAGGGTGCTTGCAGCTGCTCCTCAGAGGTACATAGATATTACAACCCTGAGACACGGCAAATGATTGGGAAGGAGACACGTGGCAGGCTGGTGTGCTGTCTCATCAGTATGCCTTTCTCTGCCTGCCTCCGGCTGCTAACTTATTTTGGGAGGTGGCAGGATGGAAGGTGGTGTTATTGCTTTTGACTTGGCTTTCTGTTTTGGTCTTTTACACATAATCTGCTCCCTGACCCAGCATTAGCATAATGCTCATTAATCAAGCTCTGGCCTCCAATTAATGGCCAGCTGTGTGGATGCCGTACATGTAATAGCTTCTGAGTTAGTCAGGCAAAAGGCTAGACAAATGATTTTGGCGGGAGAGATGAGGACATCCTAATTCTGACAGAGCCCAGAGCTATCTACCAGTGCAACAGGATAAACACACCATTTGATCTCATTTGTGAATGACTGGAGAAGGTACTAGGAGGGGGCTTTGTCCTCTTCCTCTAGACTCTGGCCCACCCCAGATGTCCTAAAGACAACCCTCTCTTCCTTACTCTGGCCTGGGGTCACACCCCACATCACTGAGCAGGCAGCCAACCAGAGAAGAAAGCCCTAATTTATTGCTCCTGGCAACGTCCAGGCTGGGCATTTCTATAAACCCAGTACCCGGCTTGACTAATAAAACATACACTCAGAGTTGCCCCTCAATAAACGTCTTTCAACCTTTAATCCTGTTCATTGCAGTCTTTTAGGGGGCATTGATTCAGTGGGCATGAGGGCTTTCCCTTCCATCTATCTCCTACCAATCGATGTCCTGTCACCCCGTTCCAACCCAGCCTGACAAAGGGGAGGCCTCAGAGGGAAGAGGGAAGAGGAGGGCGTCCTGCCAGATTTATTGTACTTCTTATGAAAGGGTTTTTAAGATTGCTACGCTACTGGAATCATGCTCCAGGTCACACTATTTGACCCGCAATACTTCTAGGTGACCTCCTTGGCTAGAGGCACAGAAGCAGCTTCCCAGAATAACATGCAGGCATCAGGAAGCCTGTGTGCCTCTCACTCTGATAAAGTGATGATGCTTCTCACCTTTGCCATCTCTTCACCCTTCCCCGGAGCCCCCCACATATGTTGTGAGCATCAACATCTGCCCAGATGCCCAACTGATGCTCCTAAGCTGACTCCACTCTTTCCCCTACTTGCACATGAAGATGGGAAGTGGGGCTTTTGTTTCCTACTAAATCTACACATCATGTATATGAGGACACCAGCTGTCCCCATCCCCACCCCAGACCCCAGGAACTTATCCATTCATCCCATATCCTGCCCCACCCCCAGTCAAATACCTTACTACAATGGCTCTGCTCCTATCATCCCTTTGAGAGTAAAAGGTTGGTTTATTCTCCTAAGGTCACAGCTGGTGTCAGAGCAATAGGAACAGGGTCATGCTACCTAAATTTGCTCTCTGCCCTGGGTGATATGAACTCCCTCTCAATTGTCAACTGTTAGAGGGCATGAATCAAATCTTATTTTGTTTCCCAGACCAGAACATGCTTCTTGGTATCAAATACATAAGCTAGCACATTAGTAAATGTTGAACAAATATTTGCTCACAGTATGTACTCAGGAGCTCTGTCCTGAGATCAGGCCAAGTGTGCTTTCACACATATCCCTGGGCATTTCTTAGGGAGCGAGCATTAGAAACTCAACAGTCTTTCCTATTCTTAGAAGGAAGTATCCAAATCTTAATTGAGTCAGAATCATCTGCTCAGTGTTAGCTGTAAATAAGCAGGAATGTATAATCTGCCACTTGAGACTGTCCTATTTTAAAGGTTCAGAGCTCAGAAATCTGCAACCATTTCTGTATGCCTTGGGTAAAAGGTCTGTTCTCTAGAAGGGAAAGGTACACAGAGCATTAGGGCAAATTGAACACTGTCCGCAAACACAGAATGGATGTGCGTGGGCGATGCCCAAAGATGATGTCATCCCCATCCCCCTTGCCTTACTGGCATATCTTTGTTGAAAGCCACCATCCTCCCTACCATCAATTTGGCCTCTCTTCAGTGCCTTCAAAGGTACAAAAGTAGGCAAGTTTACTTACAGCCTGCCAATGGCATGGCAGGTTTCATTAGCTTGTGTGATTGAATTAACAATCTCTAGAGTGGCTTTTGACGTAATTTCCCCCATATCTCTGCAGATTAATACATCTGCAAAGGTAATTTTGCCATGAGAGCCAACTGCTGATTCCTTTGCCTCGCATCTTCCATCTCTGCCTCTTGTCTACCTCCCCTTTCTCTCCTGTCTGGGTCATGACCTGAGCAGAGAAACCTGTGTCAGGGCTAAACCTATGCTTGGCTCCAGGTAGACAGGACTACCATCTTACTCAGCTGTTGGCAAGAAAGTCACTAACAGAACACAGGGGCCAACCCATCCATTTGAGACATGGAAGTCAATCAGCTCCACTCTGCTCTTTCCCTTCTGGCACTGAAAATCAAATCGAGATGTAAATTGACTCTTTTTCAAAGAGCTTCACTTTCTACTCCAGCTCTTGTTGTTTATGCCAAAAAGAAGTTCTCTTGCCCACTAGCTCTGTCTCTCTAAGGCAGCCCAGAGCCAGAAGGCTGAGCTCAGAGCTGGGAGGCAGATTAAAATACAGATATGACCTTTAAAGACATAGCTTTTTGCTTCACCCACACTTGCCACAATGCTCTCGAGTGGAAATGGGACTTCTCCCTAGGACAAGTGAGTCTGAGTAAGTCTTTGAAGTTTACCTTTCCAAAATTCCTGTGCTTACAATAGGTCAATGGCACATTTTAAGCCATAGACAGAGAGGGAAGTTCTGAGAGATCAAGGCGCCACACAGTAGAAAGTGAAGTCAAGCAGAGGAAGCAAAGGGGTGCATTTACTTTTTGGTGTCTACACCTTTTTGGAGATTCCTCCTTATGGATTATAGGGTGAATGTAGTGAGTTGTAATAAGCAGAACAGGGTGGGAGGAAGGTGGGGGTGCCATTCTCTTCCCTGAAGGATCACAGACTTTAGAGAGGCCCAGGAGTGGCTTTTAATGTGGACTCCCAAATGACCACACTCACTGACAGCAGGACTACTGGGACTCTTGGGGAGCTGAAGCTAGAAACACCAAAGAAAACAGCATGTAGACCCTAACCAGTAGAAGCTCTGAGAGAGTAACATTTACTGTGCGAACATGCTGAGTATGGGGTAGTTAGCCAGCATTAAACTGTGGACACACGTGTCCCTATGTGTTTTCTCTTGACTAGTGTAGAGATCACACACTTCAAAAGGAAAGGAAGTTCAGGGTTCTATTCTCCCTTCTGGGTACACAGGCAGGAAGTACGTTGGGATACATGCTTTCCCCTGATTTGACCTGATGAGAAATAACCTTGTAGCTTTATGGTTTCTGGCCTTTATAAGCTTCTGCAAAATGTGACTCAATATCATTTTCTGGGAATCCCAGAATGGTCCTGGTCAGAGGCCATCATTCTGGCCAATATTAATACATGCTTCAAATTTGGCTTAAAAAATGTGATAGTGGTCTTATTCTCAATCAGTGGGATTAACAGTTCAAAACTAGGGTTAGGGAGAAAGTTTTGGACAGCCTGCTGTTCTTGTTCCTAACTATCTTCTCTCACAATCAGAAACATTTTTCACCCTTGGGGGTTTCCTATGACAAGTGATGAGGGAAGGCCCTGCTCATGAAGGCCCATGATCTCTCCCAGAGTCCTTGTCTCTTGGTCTTGTTTCTGAGCTCAGGTCAGATCTTCAAAACACCAGACATGACTCAGCCACAGCAAACCAACAAGCGAATCCTCTTTCTTGTAAAATATGAACTCTTCCTTTTATAAAATACTCTGGCTGCTAGAGAGAACAGAGGAGCTGATGTGACAGTTGGCTCCAAAATGGGTTACAAAGTGGAACTCCAGATGTTCTCTGTTCCTTGTTTTTCCCTGCTCTCTCACTGAACATCAAGTCAGGCAGCAGCTTGCTACACGCTGTGTGGCCCAGCTGAAGAAATTCTAAACATCGCTTCAAGGATCTAACTCACAACTCATCTTAAACCATCACTAGAAAACTCCCATTAATGAGAGAAAGGGGAAATGTGTGTTAATGAGCTGAAGTGTGAGAATGGGTATGAATAAGCAGCTGGGATCCGGCATAGGCGGCAAGTGAAATAATTACCCAGCTTACCATTGTTACGATGCAATAAATTTAATGTAATTCCTAAAGGCCAACCCCATTTTTTTCTTCCTTCCTTCATTTCTTTCTTTCTTTCTTTTTTTTTTTTTGGAGTACTTTTTACATTTCAAGAATTATACTTTAATTAGCATAGCATTTAAATTAGCGAATGGAGTCTTAATTAGCGGAAGAAATAGACTTTTGTTGGAGTGGTAACTAAAACAAATAAATCTACTTCCTCTTTGAAGAGCCGTTTGCTCATGGTGCATTTAATAGCCTAGTGTACCATAAACAATTTGAGGGAGAGATAAGTAATTAAATTAGAAGACATACTGGCCAGTGCCCAGATGCACTGAACTACTCATTTTCTGTCTCTCTCCAGGGCTCTCTCCTTTACACCTTATCGTGTGGGCCATTGCACTTGAAGAAAGAAGACACAGGCTCCTCTAGGCACATGGGTCTTACATGAGGTTCAAAACCATATCACAAGTCGTCCAGCTTCTCCCTTCCCAGTCCTGTGAATTTGTCTCTTTCACTGGGTTGAGAATAATCGGTAGGTGCTTCCAATTTTAAGTGTGGCTAGCTCGCAGATGTCTCATTTCTTTGCTCTCCTCCAAGACCTCTTTCCAGAGTGGCTGTGCCCCCCTCTCATTGCACACCTGGGGCTGAGGAGGATCCTGGGATGCACTGGCCAGAAGGCCTTGTGGTAGCAGGACCAAGCAAGGTGATCTAAAGAGGAGTTCTCGGGAACTTCCCACTCTCCCATTTCAGATGAAGAGTGGGTCAAGGAGGCAAAGGGGCTGTCTGTAGACAAGCCCCGGAGGCAGCTGGCCTCAGTTCAGCTCCTTCTGGCTCTCATCTGAACTCTTTCTGCTATACTGCACACAAATGTTTGTAAATACCTGGCCAGGACTTCTGAGATAATTCTTAGGAACGGACAGTGCCTGGCTTAAATTTGAAGACAGATCAAGACTCAGAGCTTAGTGTGGGGTACGGCAGAACCAGCATATAACCAGCCAATGGTCTAGTCTCAATACAAAGGCTAGATATCACATGCACGGCTCTGAAGGTGTCAATGTTAGACCACTTTACAAAGAGACCCTAAAACTAAGAGGAAAAGAGACACAGGCTGTGTATCATCTTATCTGGCTTTCATATGCAAATGCAAGTCATGGGCCTCTTGCCTGCTCATGGTACCCAGGTCTAGCTGGCCTCTCAGTGTACTAGAGAGACGGCAGCTTCCCTGACTGCCATAGGGCTCTCTAGAAGATTCAGAATAAATTCACCAGACATTTGAGCTTAGGAAGCTAATGTGTCCCGCTAAAGCCAAGTGCTAAGTTGATTAATTCTTTCACCCAATGTTTGTATTTATTCTGTAAATATTTATACACAGCTTGCTGTATCCCAAACATTCCCCCAGGTAGAAGCAGGAGTGAACAAGACAGACAAAACACCCATCCACGTGGCCCAAGCTTCTAACAAAGTCAGGTTATAACACCAGCATCTTACATGATCATGTGTAGTCATAAGCTTGGTGAATAAAACGGAAGATGGGGTCAGGGATTGTTCAGAAATCCTGTAAAGTTGTATCTATCTCAGGCGGCAACTTTTGCAGAGTCCCAAATCTCCCGTGGAGAAGGTAGTTCAAAGCCTTTCCTCAGAGGGGGATTCCACATGCAAAGGGACAACAACCAACTCTGGAACTTGAGGTGGTAGCACTGCAATGAATGAGAGGAGGTACACAAGGGGCAAACCACAGGGGGTTGTCTGTCCCTGGCTCCTAGTCTTCAGTTGAAGGGAAGCTCTGTAGTGGGTGTTCTCTTACAGTACAACAGTCATATGCCTGCTACTAGGGCTGGCACCCAGCAAACACCACTATAACTCTGATTAGAGTATCAATCACTCATGTTTACAACTATAATTATTATAATGAAGGTTAGAAGACGAGAAGTTTGTTGGAGACACACACACACACACACACACACACACACACACACACACACACAAGAGTGCCACATTGAGTTCTCCTTTCTGCTCCATTTTGTTCTCCTGAGGACATGAGGGAAGTGTGAATGCACCAATCACTTGAGGAAGGGACTATTGTTCATGCTAGCTCCTCCTTCTGAGGTGTGGCAGGTGAAAGAATCACAATGTAGGCGAGGTCCTATACTGGGTGATTACAATGTAGGAACAAGGTGATAGACAGATGCTAAAGTAAAGCCGGTGTCTCTTTCAAGAGAATTGTAATCAAACCCAGAAAGTCTCCACAGGATTCCTGGTTTCAGTGCAGAATGTTGCATGTGTTCAGTCTACAGGAAGCAGAACATAGCAGCTTCTAGAGGATTTTTAATGAGGCATTTGGCAATCTCTACTCTGCTTCGGGGTCATTTCAGTGAATGACAGTGCCTCAGAGCGTGTGCCTTGCTTCCTCTCTGCTGATAATGCCATCTTAATTAAGTTATCATATACTACTAAGCTTTTCCCAAAACTGTGAGATTCAACACGAGATAAATGTGAATTGACTTGGATGTTTAAAACAAGAGATAGGAAACATTAAATTTTATTGAGGATTCATTACGTCTTAGGCAGAGTAGCCAGTGCTGTAGAGGTACTAACTTTTATATGGCTCTGACACTGGCAAAGCAGATATAAAAAAAAAAAAATCATTCTCATGTAACAGACAAGGAAACAGAGGCACATAGGAGGCTAAGTTTATCTACTCCATGATTGACAGAAGTAAGGTTTGAACTCTAGAACTCTGACCTTTCCACACAGCTCTCAAACACTCTGTGATCCTACTGTAGTGAGCTGAAGGATTATGGGTAACAACTAAGTATGTGAGCCTTCTCAGGTCTCCTGTGACTGATTTCTCACAAGATGGAAGCCCAAATCCCGACTCTGGATGATAAAATCTTATAACCCATATAAAGCTTATAAAGCTTTTGATCCTACAATGCAATTTTATGTATGAAACTCAATAGTAGTTTAAAATTACTCTGAGAGAGACATGACCATACAGACCTACCTCCCCATCACTTATAGAACAGCAGAAAGAGCACGTGATTGGATGTGTGTGCCTTCTAGGTACTAACAGGCTTCTTGTTGATTGCATGGATGTTCAATGTATCTTGAACATAGCTTCGATTTCCTTGTATCTATTTTGTGAGGTTTCTATCAAAAGGAAAAATGGAATTATCTAAGTCTTTAGTGCAACCCCTGAAGGAAACATGTGTTTAATGGTCATGGGTGCTGTTATTGTTGCCTTCACTTACCAATATACCAACATGCTGGGTCTTACAAAGTTAGAGTAACTTTTGCTGAGCTTTGATCCTCAAAGGTCAATAAATATTCCCAAAACCCAGGCATCCTTTGGCTTGGGCACTGTTACAAAACACAACTTCATCACACCGTACATGCTAAACTTGATTCTCATTGTACTAAAGATTTCTGATTCTCCTAAAAGATTTAGGATTCTTACATTATGACCCAACCGAAAGAGGCAAATGAAAGTCTGCAAGAAAATGGGTCACCAAAGTGAGGTGGAGACGATTGGCATGGAAAATGGTTTAGGTCCAGTCACCCAACAGGAGAGAACCATGGCCGTTAGTTGATTAGTAGAAGACTCCCTAGGAGCATTGGTACCTCAGAGAAGACCCAACAGAATGTAAAGTCTTAGTGCATAGTTACAAAGACAGTCAACCCAAGAGTTCAGAGCAGTTTGGCACAGGGCTAGGACCAAAATGAGAAGACTGAACAAAAGGCACCCCCCCAAAACAATTCCCAGTGAATAAGCCAATGGAAGAAAAAGCTTTTCCAACTGCAAGCCCCCTCAATTCCACTCTGGCCAGGCAACTGCAGAGAGCAATAAAACTTTAATGGCTCCCAGTGGGTCGATTCTGCAAGAAGGAAAGTGCTATAAATCTCGTCCAATGCTTATGTGCAGCTTAAAAACAAACGGCTCAATCACACTTAGCAGAGCCAGCCAATTTCCCCAGCATGCGGATGGAGCAGGGGAAGATTTACCCACCTGCATGACTCAGTAGAAGTTTGGGGACGAGAAGGGGAAAAAAAGGTCAGCTGGGTGACAAAAGTCAACAATTTTGCAATGGATGGCTTTCTGGGAAGACCTGGCTGACATGCTGTGACCCTGCTGAGCCATGTGGACAAGCAGCCAAGATAAACGGTCCCATGCAGTCAGATGTACCCTTGGAGACACATTTGTGGCTGCAAAATGGCCTCCTGGTGCTGCTTCTACAAGCCTACAGGAAGATCTGCTTGTCCCCTCATGCATCCTATCACTATGGTTGGTTGCCTGGTATGCCCAGAGCTTCTGAGAAGTCCAGGTTTTTATTGATAGTTGTTCTTCAAGACTTCTAAGGACATTTGAACTGGGAATACTGGGAAGCAGACACCCTTTCCTCTAACAAGGCAGCCATCCTGCAATTGATCAGTCCTCAACTCTCAGAGTACATTACAAAAAGCCAGAGAGGATTTGGGAAAGAGAGAGAGAGAGAGAGAGAGAGAGAGTTGGATGAGTACAGAGAGAGTTGGATGAGTAGAGAGAAGGTGGAGGAGAATCTAGAGGCTGTTGAGGGAGGGAAATGAATATGATCAAAATATGTTGTATAAAATTCTCAAAGAGTAAATAAAAACATAATTCTGTAAAAACTCAAGATTCATTCCAAAGATATACTTTGTGGGTAGAAAGTTTGCTAGTGAAGTTTAAAAATGTATCCAGAAGCTATCGAATGTATTGCAATGTACTCTCAGACACTCAGTTACCTTTTTATTAACAATACTACTTGTCAAAATAGTATTAAAGCTCTTCTACATGCGTTATACTATTTAACATTCAAAATAATTTGAGAGTTGGATATTTTCTCTTTAATAGATTAGGAAAACAAAATTCAAAAAAAATCAATAATTTGCCCTGTGTTGCTCAAAAAGGAAAAAGATTGGAATAGAACTGAGGTCATTGTCTATAACTTTTATTCTCAAGCATCAAAGATGTTAAGACCATGCCTAAATCATTGGCAAGGATTGGTCGCTTTGTTACAGCAGATAGAAATAGAAGTAAGAACAGATGGGAATACAGGTAAATACGCAAAAACAAAAACAAAAACAAAAAAAAAAACCCTAATCATCTCTGTTCCTTTTTGACTTATCTTCTGGGGGAACTTTAGGTGTCCCTACATGGTAAAGAAAATCTTTTTCAGGATAAGGCAAATGCATCATCGGAAGGGAATAGGAGAAGGGGACATTGTGGTACCTGAACTAAACGGATAACACATGGGTAATGCATTTGCTTCTGAGTTTGTGCTAGCTAAATGGAAAGGACACTGGCTTATGTCGCTCGCTCTCTAAAAACAGAAAGCATACAGATTCATCAGTGAAGACATCATTTTGCTTGGAACCAAACTTAAGCAGAAATTTACTATGGGATAGTGCGGAGCTGCAATCACTAGGATTTATAAAAAGGACTTTGAGTGACAACGTGGTAAAGTCCCTTCAACGCAATTTTTACAAAAATACAGAGATGCTGTTCAATTGCCAGGTCTCATATTGATCCAGGTAAAGGTACAGGCATTCCATTAAATCTTGATGCAGTGAGGGCATTTCTTCAAGGAAGAGGATGCCTTCTACCCATCATTAGTATGGCATGTTCTCTGAAATATTTTCTAACAGCGATGATAGATTGGAGTTTTTCCCAGCCTGCGTTGTCACCTACTGCTTCTGTTGTCAAGAGCAAGCTCCGCTGAAACAAATGGAGGAGGCTTGCTGACAGGGACCCGAGCCTAGGGATGACAGATTCCTAACAAATGACAAGAGCCAGCACAAAACCCAGACATCCTTCATGCGAAGTAAGGCCCTGTCTCTCCAAGCTTAGCCTCTCACCTTTACCTTAGATGGGGTCTCTGGGCTGTCCTCTGTGGTACAGTGTGGCCCCTTTAGGAACCAGATCCCTTGTTAGATCCACACAAAGTCATTTCATATATATGCAACTTTCAAACCAAGTTTTCAAGGCTCTAAATTGCTTTGTTATCCCATTATAAGAAACACAGAGGCCTGAAAGGCTGTGAGCATGTCCTTGGATCCTTGTCTAATACTTTTCAACCAGGCTTCCTCAGCCAAATTCCAATAACATGAAATGCAAATGTCAGGCAATTCTTTCTCATCTCCTTGCAGTGGTCCCTCATTTTACCATTTCTATCAGCCTGCATTTCCCCATGTAGAGACCATTCATCTATTCTGCAAGTCTTCTTCACACAGAAGGTCATCTTTCACTCACTGTCAAAGGACAAGCTCAATGAGGCGGCAAAGAAAGCCACACCTGCTGAGTTCAGAGACACATATGAATCCCTGAGAATGGGGGCCGCTAGGAACTCCACCTGGGTGGGGAGAGGCCTCTTCTTCAACTGAATCCTTAGTATTCGATTGCTTATAATTTTTTTACTTCTTTTTGACATCTATAATAAATTAAAATATGATTTTTGTAAGTTCCTTTTCAAGGTAGGAAAGAATTAGGGAAGAAACTATAATGCAAAGATGACGAAGATAAACAGGAAAATACTTTTTTTGTTTCTATCTACGACATTTTTCAGGAGGAAGTAGGTCAAGTCTTCCATTTCTACTGAGGATGGAGGGTGGTCTTTAGCCTTAGGCATAGAATGACTGGACAAAATACAGCTTTTGTCTTCATTAACCATATAACCTAGGACAGTTTGCATAACTTCTTTAAGCATCGGTGACCTTAACAAGTGAGAAGTACATTAGTTGGCATGATTAATAAAGGCTGTGTACACAGCAAGTTGTTAATAAATGCTGGCAGTTGTTCCTTGTCACCACAACCATTGCAATGTTTCTGTTGTTGCTCTTGTTGTTGGGGTTTTTGTTTGTGTGTGTGTTTTTTAAGTTCTGGGGATTGAACCTATGGCTTACATGTGCTAAGCAAAAGCTTTCCAACTGAGGTATTCTTCCCAGTCCTGAACAGCACAAATATATACCTAACCCTTTTTACTCTCATCCTCTAGGTGAGTGAAGAAATGGGCACTTGACACAAATGACCATTGGGTCAAATTTAATTCCACAGAAACTGGTGAAAATAAAACACACAGAAGATACCCAGACACAGATCCAAGCCATCTGTCTTCTCTTTAATCCAGTTTCCAAACTTCAACCAGATTTCATATATATATATATATATATATATATATATATATATATATATATATATATATAATGCTTTTGTGTATTTATCTACTAATGAATGTACAGGCCTACGATGCATTGTTCTCCACAAGGTAGACCAACCTCACTGGGAACTCAAGATAGAGGAGCTGGTTGGGACAAAGTCAGAAGGCCACCCAGCATCTGTGAGAACTTCAAAATCTCACTTGGGAGAGTTCTTTCTCTCAACTATTTTTAGACCTATTCATTAGGCCACATGGGCTCCCCTCCCTCTCCTGACTTCTTCAGCTTTCCTGACCCACTCATTTCACATGTGCAGCAGGGGGGAAACGATATCTTCTAACTTTAGGTTCAAATGAGGAAGTGATTGATGCAAATTTGTTGAAAGTTCAAGTTGGGCATGACTTCAATTGCTACAGGTAATCCCCTGGGGCATCTCCACTAATTTGAATCCTTCAAAAGCGATCATTTATTTGGCCTTCTCCAATCATTTACAAGGAAAGCAACCCTTTGAAGATGACCTATGCCCCTTCTGCTAAATTATTGGGCAATAAGAGGCATAACAATATTTTGCATTCCTATGGTGAATTATGCTCTTCTAAGAGCTTTCACAGAAATGATTTCATTTCTCTGTAAAAACAACTCTTACAGCTCTGGAGATGAACAGTGGTGATGGTTGCATAATAATGAGGCTGTACTTAATGCCACTAGGCTGTACATCAAAACATGGTGAAAATGATCAATTTTACATTATGTGTATTTTGCTATATTAAAACCTTTAATTTAAATAGAAAAGTAGGTAGCTGGGCGATGTTGGAATGGGGAGTGCAATGTTTAAGGGTAAACAGTGCATCTAGAGTGGCCCCCAGTTCTCAGTTCAGTGATGTTCCATACATGGCACAACCTCTGGATTCTGCTCTAGTGTCTGCCAAGACACCTGGTTTCAGATATCTTCATTCACTTTAGGCCACTGTCTTTGTTTTGTTTTCCATTGCTGTGAGAAAATACCTAGACAGAAGCAACTTCGAGGGGAAAAGAGTTGACTTTTGCTCAGCGTTCCGGGTTCCTGTCCATCATAACAAGGAAGTCACATTGACAAGAGCCTGAGAAAACCAATCACATTGCATTCACATTCATGAGCAAATAGGAATAATGAATTCGTGTACGGATGCCTGCTGCTTGCACAGCTAGCTTTCTCCATTCTTAGCCCAGAGCCAAAATAATGAAATGGTGACGCCCACATTCAGCATAGATCTACTCACCTTAATTGACCCACCTAAGAAAATTCCTCACAGGCATGCTCACCAGCTAATCCATTCCAGACAATTCTTCATTGTGATTCCCCTTTGCAGGTAATTCTATACTGTGTCAAGTTCCCAAGAAGTAGAGTTGTGATAGTTAAATGTTTTAGTTGTCAACTTGACACAGTCGAGAATCAGTTGCGGAAAGAGTCTTCATGGACTCAAGAGTCAAGAGGGACTCTCTAGATCAGGTTGGCCCATGGGGCAGTCTGTGAGGGTTTGCCTTATGTTAAATGGGGTGGGAAGACCTACCACTGTTTGTGGCACCACTCCCGAGACAGAGGATCCTAAACTACGTAAGAGCTGAACACAAACATACATGCACCCATTCTCTCTCTGCTCTCGACTGTGAATGTAACTAGCTGCCTTTTTCTGCTAAGGTGCTGTGGTCAGGGCATTTTATCACAGCAACAGGAAATGAAACTAGGGCAGCCACCTAAGATAGAAGATTCTCAGAAAAGATACTAATCTTATGCTCTAAAAATGTCTCATCTTCAGAAAACAATGATCTCCCTCATTGGATACTGTGACTCTTTCCCTTCCAGCACAACCTACTTCCATATTTACAAATTTCAGAATCCAGAATGAATGCCACTAACAAATCCATGCTGCTTTGATAAGTAACATCCAATTATCCATTCCACCCATCCTTGGAGTTTCACACGTAAGTACAACCAGAAAATAAACAAATACTGAAGGGCTTAGAAGTCAGAGCCCAACTTACTTAAAATGTCATACGACTCAACCCCACGGTGTGTTCTGTAGGTAAAGCAGGTATGGTGTGGGAGTAAAATGAAATAATTGATGTGAATGTACACACAGTTCCAAGGAACTAAGAATCAAACACCTCGTTCTCTGAGCTACAAAAGGAGATAGAAAAATGAATAATTTAAAAGGGAAGAAAACCCATATATTTTTTTCTGCAAAAAATAATTAAACTCTGTACAATATTTTACAACTTGCAAAATAGTCTCCCATATATTTTTCTATAAAAAGGCTACAGAATCAACTGAAATTATTATGTTTATTCTCCTTTCATAAAGGAGTAATAGAAGGATTGAGAGTTTGCAGTTTTCCCTAGGCTACCAGGTAGGAAGTGGTAGAGTTCAATCCCATACCCATCTACTTTTAATGCTGTGCTGACTTTATTATTGTTAACATACTTCATGCAAGTTTATAGTTGGATATTGATGGCCTTCAATTTAATAGGATTGAGAATTGAGGAATTTATTCCAAATAACCAAAGCATAAAATTTTTAAAAATGACAAGACGGGAGGGGTGCTTTTGGGGGGGCACACAACCAAAGGGCAACTTGAGAATACGCACTTCTCCTGAAGTCAATTCTCCCACCCATGATCTCTTCACAACCAACTCTGTACTCAAAATAGACCTCTTTCAGACATGTCCTCTTTCAAGGCTTCAGTGGAATGGGGGAGACTGTTGAGCGGGAAATTTTCAAAGGCCACATCTGGGAAGTTCAGCGAAGCTGGAGACAATGCTCACAGCAGTGAGGTCTCCATGCCCCAGCCACTTTGGTTCTGTAACAGAGTAAGTGCTGATTGTCTGTCGATCTCTAAAATCAATTGGGCCATGAGCAAGTCAGGTGTGCAGACTCGAGGAAGATATAAAAAGATTCTTGAAGTCCTCGTGAGGACTTCATCACCTTACAGCTGCTCTAGAGAACACTGGCAACTGCGCAGTGCAGGCAGACGACGATCGGTCTCCCATAATCACACGGCTTCTCAGCCTGAATCCGTGTCATTGAAAGGACAAAGAGGTATTTTCCTACTTCCTACAAAAATATGGACTTTGCCGGGAGTTACGAAACTCTGAATCTCTCGGGTCTGAAAATACAATGAGGATACCGAGAGAGAAATTTCCAGAGGCAGAGACTAATGGGGTGTGTGGCCATCCCAACTCAGGCTGTCCTCCTGCTGAACCCCATTGAAAATGCTGAGTGGAGCAGACTATGTCTCTGCCTGGCACACACCTGCTCACAACCTCCAAACACAGAAGTTCCTCCCTGGGGCCAGACACCTGGACCAAAGCAGACTAGCTGCTGTGAAGATGAATCAACCACAGGTGCTATTATCTCCTCTGCCTCCCACCAAGGGGAAACAGTGACATCATCAGGAAGTGCTATACACTGTGCATTCCCGTGACCATGGTGATTCTCTGCTTGCCATTTCCAGTGCCACACTCAAATCTCTATTAGGACAGTGAGTGACTCTATTAGTGTGTGTGAGTGTGTGTGTGTGTGTGTGTGTGTGTATACACATGCAGTGGTTAAAGAGCTCAGAAATCAGATTAATCAAGAACAAAAATGAATCTTTGCCACTTTACATGTGACCTGGGTAATGTCTCTGTCTCAGAAGATATGTTTTCAACCTCTGTGCAATAGATGTTCTGATCCCTCAGTTACTTAGCAGACCTAAGACAGTGTAATAAGTACACTCCCTGGAATATAATAAAGACTTCATAAAATGGAGGCCTCACAATGCCTGAACTCAAACAATACTACAGAGCTATAGTAACAGTAGCATGCTGCTGGCACAAAAACAGACATCTAGTGTGTATACGTGCATGCATGCATGTGTGTGGGGCGGAATAGAAGCAGGAAAATGACTATGAAAGGAAGGGAGTCTAAGGGGGAGGACAGAAGAGGGTAATGGGAAAATGTGATTGGAAAGCAAACCAGGAGACTATTCAGGAGGAGGAAGACGACCTATTATATAGGGCTAGGGAATGATGAATAAAACCAGAGTGTGTGTGTGTGTGTGTGTGCGTGTGTCCGTGCAATACATACAAAGTATACATAAAACATCACAATGAAACTCACTTCTTTGCATAATAACCAAATATAATCAACTTTTAAAAAACATTAAGTATTTTTTTTTATTTTCTCATTTGCTATTGCCTCTTAATTTCAGTATAATGCCAGATATACAACACCATTTTATCAGTGCTTATTAAGGAATGAATTCCTATTCAAGACCAATACAATCCTACTATGAAGAGGTGCACACTGAGCTATTTACTTAATTTAAAAACTTGGGTTTTTCAAAATTCACTGAAGGAGCTCCTAGATTCATGGGAAAGAATCAGTATACGCAACGGCTAAATTGGCAGACAGAGCCGGGAACAGGCCCTTGTAGGCAGCAGCCCTCTTATGGAAACTTTTCTTTCATGTATGCTATTTTTCAAATTATCTACATGTGCAATGTCATCACACCAACTATGTCTCACAACATGATTAAAATCAAGCCAAATGAGAAAAAAATACACTTGTTATTTAATTTCCAATAGTCAATACATAAAACGTGCTGAAAAGCTCTGCTTTCACAAAAATCACCCCATAATTCTGTATTCACATTAATGACCTCACGGTGAGCTGCCTCCAATTCTACACATGCTTATTGACTAAGGTCTTCTGCCTTCCAAGTACCCTCAGCAATTGATGTTTGCTGGATACCTGGGACAGTGCTTACTCAGCCTGTACATCACCATAAACTGGGTTGTTATTAGCCACAGATATTTATTCGCTCATGGTTTTGGAGGTTTGAAGTCCAAAATCTAGATGTTGACAGTGACACTTCCTTCTAGAAGCTCTGGGGCAGAGTCTGCTTTGTGTATCTGAAGTTGCCAGCATTCTCCAGAAACGTCACTCCAATCTCCGTCTCTCTCTTTAGATGGCATTTGTTCTTGCTGTGTCTGCATATCTCCCTCACTGTGAGTCTTACTTAATCTCCTCTTATGAGAACACAGATTAGGGTAACAAAAGCTACCATTTACATAACACCACATGCAAGCATTACTTAAATTTACACATCATTCATCAGTCGTAATCCTCACCACAGTCAATCAAGTACCAGTGTCTTCCTCCCCACCTTACAAATAAAGTGACTTCCCAAGGCCATGCAGCTGTCTGAGTTTACTTTAATTTCTTTACAAGACCTATTTTTATTATTTTCAAGTTCATGTGCATGCGTGGGTGTGTACATGTGCATGCAGAAAGGAGAGTCCAGAGGAGGCCAATACTGGACTGGCTAGGGACATCTGAATTCAGCTGTTGTCTCACTCAATTCATAGGTGAGCAGTGGTAAATACCAGAAGCAGTACCTGAGGTTTAAAAGGTCTCAAAATTACAAACAAAGCTACAGGTCTAGTTTGAGAAAGCTCGGTCTAGTGCAGAATAAGATAAAAGCAGATAATAACTATATAATATGTTTCCATAAATATCTTGAGAGGTTGTCCCATTTTTTTTTTTTTAAATTCATCCCTAACAGGTTTTTCCTGGGCTTCACGTGCACAGGGCAGGGCACCTAGCAATGACAATTACAAAGGATGCTTGCTCGAACAAGAGTGTGAAAAACTATGACAGTGTGAATCCTGTCCTTGAAATACTTAACTTTCCCAGCTTGTTGACACCCCTCAGAGACACTAAAGAAGCTTGTGCTTGCTAATCACAGGGATATGGTGTCCCTTCTCTTGGAGTTTCAGATGTTCAACAGAGTTCTGCAGGCATGCCTGTTTTCTCAGAGAATGAGGGCTGAGTTGGGGAGCACACGACACACCAGGCAGACAGTGTCTGGCAGCTAAAGGCTTGGGATCGCAGTTCTTCTTCCATTGCTCACACGTCTTTCTCCTGTTTTGCCCCCTCCCCCACCTGTATATATGTTCCTGTCAGTCATAATCTGAATTTGGACTTTCCTTCTCTACACCAGAGGATATGAGACACAGAAGATCTGAACATTGCTGGTGTTCACACAAACCCACACACCTCTATTTCCAGCCTCTTTCCTCACCTGGGTGTTTCTCTGCAGTCTGGTCCCAGTGCTTATGGATACAGAGCTTCCACAGCACTGCCTTAGACCACTAGTAGAGACAGGAGGATCTGTCTTGTACCTATATCCTGGAACTTCAGCTGATGTCAACATTTACAGCAATAGCAGATTCAGGTTCTTGCTTCCCAATCAGATGTTCTTCTGCTTCCAATCCCTCTACCTTGCCACTTAAAGAATTCTACACCATAGAAAAGTCCTGCACAAAGTGAGGATTAGGCAGTGTGCCCCAGTAATGGGAGAGAGATACATGACTCTGTGGGTCAGAAAACAGAAAGGGAATTATTTCTTCTTTTCTCTACTCTCCCTGCAGTTCATTTCTGTTGCCTCTTTTGTCTAGGGCTTACTTTGCTTCTACAAATATAATAGGTCCACTGGAGAGGGACAGTGTCTAATTGTGTGGTACATTACAGTTCTCAAAAAACAAATTATTATTATGATTATTGTTATGATCTATCATAACAAAAATTGCAATTCAGTGCCCATTTCTTTATGCTTCAGGTTGCTTAGGGAACCAAGAACATACTCAAGGTCCCCTGAACATCCTTAAATGCCCTGGATAAGGATCTAAATTTAAGGGGTGAATGTCTGAGCTGTACCTCTAGACCTATAGAGACAGGAGAGTAGTCATCTCCTATCCACAAAGGGAGGAGAACAAGAGACCTCCTCCTTCCATGTAGAAACCATAAATAAGAACTAAGGTGTGATCAGAACAGATAGAGAAAAGAGGGATTGTGTTAGAACATATGTTGTTTTTGTTTTGTTTTGTTTTGGTTTGGTTGGTGGATTTTTGTTTTGTTTTGTTTTGTTTCCCCCTGAAACAGCAAAGACCACAGCTAGAGCTGACCCAGTGGCAGAAAACCTGTTCAGGCAATGATAAGAAAAATCATTTACTGGGCACATTAATTTAAGTTGTGGGAGCTGAGCTCTCCCTACATCGCCTATTGGATAAATGCTGTCAGGATATGCTGTGAGCTCTTCCAATGAGATGTAATAATTGAATTTGTTTTCATTTAATTTGGAGGGCCTTTAATTAAAAGCCAAGCTTGTGTGTGCAGAGAGATAAAGCCAGGCACTCCGAGAATGGGGGTAATTTAGGTGCTGAATGGAATAATTAATTGTAAATTCAGAGGTCAGGAGACTGGCATTATCTTTGGGAAATCAGCACAAGGGAGCTGGCCATCCGGCTGGAATAGGGTCTGAAGTATCGGAAACATATGCTTAAGTGATTTTTTTGAAACCTTAATCGCAATTACAGAATAGTGTGGAGGTTAATTTGCAAAGTTCATTAATCAGAGACATAAATACATCGGTGATCACCTGATGGGAGAGAACCTGGAATGTCGTTTTCCAGCCACAATTTCCAAAACTCAGCATGGGAAATGATGCACTCTCCATCTTCCGACTGTTCTAACCCTTCTTGATCATCAAGCTGCTCAGAAACATATTTCCCCTCTGTTGGTCTGAGTTTAACCCTATCAGCCAAGACTACTTCCAGATAAGACAATCTTAGACATCTTAGAGTTATGGTGCTTGCACCAATTATGGGACTTATTCAGCCCCAGAATAATTTTTAGGGTATTCTATTAGTACTGCAGAAACCAACACCTAGAGGTAGTATCAAAACGCAAAGCTTAGATTGATGTCCAATTTTAATCTCTAGAGTTAGGGTTAACTAGTATCATCAATCTTCAGATTCTATAGTATTTCATGATATAAAGCAATAAAGTCAATGTTTGTGCTTACATGTGAGTTTCCACCTTGAAAAATGACATTCCATTAGATGCATATTTTGTGCTTCAGAGAGCAGCATTGTGGGAGTGTGTCCCAGCATGCGATGGTGGAGGTAAAAGAAGGGTGCTACCTTCCAGCCCTCCATGCAGGGGCAGAGATGGGATCAGGACCACTCTTTTTCCAGTATGTTCAAGAACATACAGTTGGTTAGCTCCCCACTACAAAAGATGGTGGTTCTCTGACACAAATGGTCACAGCTACCTCGTCTCAGGCTTATTTCTGGACGTCTATCACTTTCCACTCTTCTGTCTCTCAAGGCTCTAATCATTCCCCAGAGAAAGGGATTTCACAAGTTGGGAGACTAGCCTTAGACAAAGGGAACCAGATTGGGAAATTCCACAAAAAATTTGCTTGGGGTACTTTTTAAACATCTTTCCCCAGACCTGCTAAACAAGGGTCTCAAGGAACTGAAACCCAGGTAATAATTCTGAATCACCTTGAATCACTGCTGCACAGCTAAACAAAGCTCTGAGCTTCTCTCACATCCTCAGTTATGTGAAGCCAGGCTATATTGCTAGAACACCTGCTGTGTTCCTGGCAGTTTGAAATCCTAGAATGTAATCATGGCCTCTGAAGGCTGGAAATTTTAATGCAGTCACCTCTCAGCCACTGAATAACCTTGTCTATGTCTTGCCAACATTGCCCATCCTTGGCTGAGGCTTTACTTTTTTTCTACCTATTTAGCTACAGGCTCTCTGTATGTCCCTGGCACATATTGGACAGAGAAGCAAATAGCAGGCAGATCAAAAGAAACAAATGTAGATTGCCAACATAAGGAGTCAGTGACCCTCTAGAACAGGGAGCATCACAGTATCTGCTTCACAGATGGTGAAACTGGGGTACGGAAACAGTCACAGCAACAGAGAACTCAGATATGGAGCCTTGGCTCTTGGGTCATAAAGGAGTGTTCTGCATCCTTGTTCCAGGGCTTTTTCAGGGCTAAGTAGTGAGTTCAGAAAATGTAACAGAGAAAACAATGATGTCATTAGGAGACAGTGCAGGAAAATCTTTAAAGTGGGGTGTGGAAAGGCTGGTATTACCATGGAGAATATTTCCTCCATGAATAGAAACTAAAAGCACTTTGTTTCTGGATGGGAGATTCAAGCAACAAAATTTCCCTAATACCGGTTCTAAGCAGCATAATAATTACTATTACTGAGCCCTGGTTATGAGCTACATACTCAGGTCTGTGTGTGTGTGTGTGTGTGTGTGTGTGTGTGTGTGTGTGTGTGTATGTGTGTGTTCGTGTATGCGTGCACTATGGTGCAAGTATGGAGGTCAGAGCCAATTAGTTCTCTCCTACCATGTGGGTTCTGTACATTGAACTCAGGTCATCAGACTTGGCATTCATTACACATTTATGTATCTATTTTTGGCAACTGTAAAAGATACTACTGGTTTCTGTTTATAGTGCATAAATCAGATCAGGAGAGTCACTTTAGATCCTATCAATAGTAAGAGGTCTGAGCCCATTCAAAACAAGGATGATAGTTTCTAAAGGTAAAGGCTTAGTCAGCAATCAAGCAACAGTAGACACCAGGTAAAGTGCTAAGAACTGTATGGCGCATAGACTCCTGCTTTGGGGCTGGAAAGAGGGCTCAATAGTTAAGAATACTTGTTATTTTTGCAGAGGACATGGATTCAATTCCTAACACCAACATCGTGGCTCACAACATCTACAACTCCAGTTCTAGGAGATCCTATGCCTTCTTTTGATCTCATCAGGCACCAGGCACATATGTGGTGCACAAACATATATGCAGGTGAAACACTGGCAAATGAAATAGAATGAATACATCTTTAAAGAAAAAAAAAAGACTTTTGCCTTGGAGACTTGACAGTCTAGTCAGAGAGACAGAAGACAACATAACATGTAAGTTGTCTCCATAATCAGGAGAAATGCCCTGTGCTTTGAGAACATGTGGGTGGGACATCTGCCTGCAGATAGAAGACAGGCAGGGATAGTCCAAGGAAAGATGTGCTGAAGGTAAAGAATTAATGAAGAATAGGGCTTACTGAGAGGATAGATAGATTAGAATCGTGAAGTGCTGACTGTCTGGAATGAACAGGGCTTACCCATAGTCTATGAGAGCCAGCCCAAAGTGTTATATTAGGACAACATATAAACAAGCAGACTTGCATAGCTCCTAGGTTCCTGTCTGAGGTCCATGTGGTCAGGCATGTACCTAGAATTCATCTGAGAGCCCCAACACTCCACATTCTCAAGGGCTCCAGTGACCTGCTTTTCTTGCAATGAATCTATTACTGGAGGGAGGCTGGGCAGGAGATACCTTCACACTTAGCTGCTTCAAGGAGCCATGCATTCAGGATGTCTTTTTCTCTAGGTTGTAATTGCTCCCTTGAGAAGGGTTGCGAGGTTCTGAGGCGTGCATTGGCTTCCCTTGCTGTCTGGCTCTATTTTGGGAACTATTTTAGAAGTTGAGGGGGGGGTACTTTTCCCTCTCCCCTTGAGTGAAAGCATACATATGTTAAGGAAAAAAAGTCTCATTCCCATTGGCTCTTTAGATGTTGCTGGGAGACAAAGCAAGCAGTAGCAAGTCTCCAAACGGGCTTTAAAGAAGAAATATATTTTAAATAAAGCCCTAAAGCAGAAAACATCACTTGGTGATTTGTTCTGTGTTCTGATTCCCCTCTGCCTGTTGCCAGGAAAGGCTTTCCTGTAGAAAAGAAGTAATTCAGGAAAGCCCCCAAATTAACTTTAGAGATAATAGGAGCACTCATTCCCTGACCTACCTCCTTTGATTAGACCTATTCCTGGGCAAATTCCCTCATAGTATCCTGAGAAATTAAATGGATATCAGGGGAGTAGTAGATGAAGGTAAAGTAAGGATGCTGGAATTGAGGCAGGTATATTAAACTCCCAAGATTGCATGGAAACCACAGTGTCTTCAGACTTCAAGAACTAAAGAGGGCACGAGTCACAGATGTGGAGGGTGGGAGGGAGACACGAGAGGGATCGGAGGATATAGCTTCAAAATGGGACTTAATGTGATTTACCTTTTTAAAAGCATATATCATCTTTAGTCCACATCTGAATTTTCAAAGCAATGCTTATAAGCCCTCTTTGACCCACCGTTATTTTAAAGGAGTGGATGATGAGCAGAACCCCAGAAATTCTTCTCTGAGTTTTTGAAACTTTGAAAGCATCATCAGGGACCAGTACAGTCCACAAATGAATCCCCTAACAGAAGGGAGCCAGGACAAAGGAGGCTGGGGACAGTCAGAAGTGATAAGAATTGACCCCCCGAGGATGGCATGCAGCTGACCAGGCTTGACTCACCCTTGCTGTTGGGATAAACTTCTCTCTGTATATCATATAGTGTTCCTATCTGGATCCCAGTCTTAGTAACCTTTTTAATTGTTTTTGTGAACAGCAACTTAGAGTGTTCACAGACATTGTTTTGTATTATTATCATAATATACCTAAAAGGGAGTGGGCAGACATTATATTATTGTATCAGTGTATCAATGAACAAATGCCAGGTTCAGCTATTATAGCCCAGACCCAAGCTCAAAGTTTATCAAAACCTCGTTTTTCCTGTGTTTCTGTAGTAGCAGATAATAGGAAGGTGCACTCCCACTCAACTGTGGCCTTTTATATTATCTTCAAGTAGATTCATCAATGGAAGACAGAAGGAAAGGACAATGGCTCCAAAGGATCAGGGAACATGACACCTCTCTCCTTGAATGTCATCAAAGCAGCTGCATACCTATCACCCCACCAGGTTATCTACTCATTTAGTACAGGATACTCTGAATCCCAGGTGGAAATTCACAGGCCATTCCAGTTGGCTAGTATGAAGAAGAAGCAATGGAGGCAGTAGCCCTCAGGCGTGGGGGTATGAGGAAGTCCACAGGGATGATGGATACATTCCTAGAAATGAGATTCTGAGTACTGTTACCATTCATAGGCCTGAAGGAGAGACCATTACTGGAACAGTGACCTAGAAGAACCTCTTAGAAAGGTCCAGTTGGCAGAAGGAGAAACATGATCTTTTATAGAATGCCACTGTCCCCTGGTTATCAAAAAGGAGAGACGGGAAAGGAAATACCCAAACCTTATATTCTTTTTCCAAACTTTCACTACCATTCTGCATTTGCCAAACCCGTCAGAAAGCATACTAGGTCAGAGGCCACATTGCTCTGGATAATACAGGGCAGCCACAGAGCACAGGGCATATTACAGGTGAATACGGAAGATGCCTAGGAAGAAATACCTTGCTTTCAACATGGTCACATTGTTTCCTTTCATGGTGGAACTTACAGTCTGAGCCCTCTTGTAGTGTATTTTCTACTAATAACAAGGTTTCTGGTTACTACAAGCCAACCGGGGAAGACAAGTATAAAAAACAATGAGCTGTTCTCCATACCCCAGCAGAGCCTTCCAGGCTAGTTTGTTATTTGTGTCTCCTGGATACTCCAGCCTTGGCTTTAGAAGGGAAAGTGCTAAAAGGAATGTTGGAGGTAAGGAATGGCTGGGGACTCTGCCTGGGAATAGAGAATCTGTTTACAGACTGTGATACTCAGAACAAAATGTTGTTCTAAGTTGTAAAGTTGTAAATTTGACTTGATTTTAAGAGTGCCAAGGGCTATTCTTGATCAAGCATATGATTTTACTCCCTTTGACTTTAATAGCCTGCAGGCTGCTCTCGGAGACCACGGCTGTTACTTCGGCAAAATGTGACGCAGAATCATTACCACATAGGTTAGGTGACACAGCTGAGTCATAGGCTGTCAATCAACAGTGAATGCCTGAGAGCAAAAACTTAGGATGCTCAAGTTTTGAATAGGGTGGGATATGGGGAAGGCTGGGGAGAACTTGAAAGTACAGAGTTGCACTGAACTGACAAGATGTTGTAGGTCTCCCTGGAGACCTATAGAAAGCCTAGAGATGCAATACTAAGGGTGGGGAAGTGGTTGCTACAGTAGCTATAGGACAATACTGGAGCTCAAAGTCTTTTCCCTGGTTTCATCCAATGTCATTTGCAAGTGGAAAGAAACCTAGGCATCTCTGCCCGTTCATAGTGGCATCTTCCCTAGCTGAGGCAGATCTGAGAACTGAGAGCTGTACTTCCTTTCCTCCTTTTCTGTCCTTGACTCCAAGCCTGGGGACTTGTCCAGCAAGGAGAGCTAACTCTCTACTGCTAGAACTGTGCCTAATTAAATATTTTAATTAAAACCTACAAGAATGATTGTGCCTGTTGGGTGTGAAAGGAAAGCTAATAAAGTCCTCTTCATCCAGTCCAAGGACATGCCACTGAGGACTGAGAGGTACCTCAGAGCAGAGGGACTGAGCATGTGGGATGCTCCTCCCCAGCCTGGAGTAAGCAGGAAGAAGTGGTCCTCTCCTTCTTCCCTCCTTACAGCTACCTAAACTTATATGCCACGCTTAGAAGTGTGACTGATGCAAAAGAACGAAATCATAGTCATTTCCATTCATTCATGTGCTTTCCTTCCAACAGCTATCTACCGCCAGCCTACACGCTCAGAGCACATTGTTCCTTTTGAGGAACCAGGGTTGGGCAAACCACAACATCAGGCTGCTGATCATAGTGAAGTGTCAGCTACAGAAGCATCTGTGACTAACAGTGGAAGCTCTCAGCCACTGTTTCAGAGAAGCCTGGCCTTGGTATAGATTTGAGGCTTGTATAGGGTTTTCAGAAGGTTCATTCCTTCCTGAAGCTAAAAATGGGGAGAGGCACACTGGGAGAAAACTTCTCACTACATCGCCTCACCTACACACAGTGATCCTTCCATGTACACAGAAAACATGTGAGGGGCTGTTGTGAGCTGTGGACATGTATGCTGGTCAGCAAGTACAGTGTTAACAAAAGAAACTCAGTGACTGTCCTCACTTAGTGGTTGCTCCAAATAAGCATAAGTGGATCTGGCCCTGTGGGCTTACAATTTCTTCTAAAGCTACAGACTCTTGGAAGAAAACATTCTGTCTTTAACAGCTCCCCAAGAAATCCAGTTAACATCTGGGGATCAAGGATTCTCAGTCCCTGGCTCTTCTTTGTCTCATCAGCATAAAGACTTGAACAGACTGTGCCATTTAAAAGCACTTCCCTCTCTTATCATTCACCCCAGGATTCTCTATACCTTCTACCCCTTGCTGACTGTGACATCATGACCTTGGAGAGTTCCCTTCTAGAAACACAGACACAGAATTGGACCTCAGGACTGGCATCAGTTCCTAGAAGTTACCAGAAGATGAATAAGAAAATCTGTTGCTCAATGCAGGGCATTTTCCTGATGAAACCCCCTCAGCAATGCAGTTCAACAAGCAAATGTGAAGAGGGGGATAAAGACATGTGGGTGATGTAGGACAGTGCTTCTTCACCTCATATGAGTAATCAAGACAGCTGCCCAAATATGTAGCCTCATTCTCTAGATCTGAGAGGAACCCAAGTTTCCATATTTCAAGTCAGACTGGAAGTGGCCATAGAGCAATAAAGACATATTATCCAACAAACAAGCCAGTATTTGGATGAGCACCCAGGAGGCAGGAGGCCACAGCCCAGGGTAGACAGAACAACAGTCCACTAAGAACTGTTGTATCCTCACCCCCAGAATTCATGAACATATTCAATTACATTTTGGCAAGAAGGGCTTTGTGTAGCAGTAAGCTTCAGTCTTTTCCCCTTGATTTAGGAAAAGAGAAGGGAAAGATAGAAATCTTCACTGCTTTTACAAGTGGCCTTTATGTACAATGAGAGAAAGGTAGAAATCTTCACAGCCTCATTTTAGGTTGTCCTAAGCTTGAAGAGGACTAGCTGACAGTGAGTCAGACTAGCGTCTCAGCTCATGGTATGTAAACTCAATCCCTCCAACCTTTGTTCCCTAAGAATTAACACACTAACAACTACAATCCAACCAACAAACCACCGACCAACAGCCACCCTGACTCTTGGGGCTTCAGACTTTTTATAACCTAAGCCAAAAGTTCCCATAAACCAATGCAACACGCAATCCCCCAAACAAGCTACAGGTGACAGAACAACTGCACCTAACCAAACTATAGCCACCTGCATCAAGCATTCCAAATCCAACTCATAAACAGCTACCACACCTGGGGTGGGAGCACAAACCTAATCCAAACTCCATTTGGTGTTTTTAAAGAAACAAAAATAACAAAGCCTTCTTCCAAGTGTTCCACTACAGCTTTGCAGATGTGATCAAGAGCAGAACGCTGTAATGAGGACCTTTGATTGTCCGAGTAATCCCAATGCAATTACGCCAATCCTTAAAACAGAACAAATTTCCAAGTCTGAGTCAAAGCAGTGACCTGCGGAAGAATGGGTGCCCATTTGCTTCTCTGAGATATGGAAGCCAATGTACAAAGACAGGAGTGAGGCCTCTAGGAGCTTCTAGTGATTTCAAGCTGATAGTGAGAAGGAAATTGGATGCTCCTATCTTAAAGCCACAGAAAGCTGAATTCTTGCAATGAACAAAAGTGAATCTTCCATAAAGGAACACAGAGTTGTCTGTACTTTAATTTTACCACAGTGAGACCTATATGAGACCTCTGGACATCAGATAATATGTTTGTGTTGTCTGAAGTCACTAAATACATCATTTTTTGACACATAGCACACCATAAAACCAATATACCACCCATCTGTTGGCCATTTAAGGATAAGAAAACATTCCTCCATGGTCATCATAAAACATGATCTCATTCTTTCTAGTATTTTTCTATAATTGATTAACTATGAACAGCAGAGAGAGAAGGCGTGGGGAGAGAATGAATGCCAAACTATCATCACAATCATACCACGCTCCCTTTAATATCCTTTTATGCTTCAAACTTCTTGGCAGGAATGAAAATGTCTTTATAACTCGTCCTTCCTCGGTTGTCCAGTCCATCTGTCAGTATCTCTAAAATCAAACTCATTGCTCAAGAAGGAAATAGATGAACGAAGGCAGAGAACTTTGTCAGGTCAGTATCAAAAGGAGAGGGGCATGAAAAAGGTTACATGAAGGAAAGTGACCGGGACATTGAAAGAGCTTAACAGACCTTCAAAACTGGCAGAAGAAGGGAATTGTGGGAGAAGATGGAAGAGAACAGGAAATCAACCGAACTTGCTGGAAGAGACTAAAGCTTCTATGGACTACCTACCAATTGTCTTTTCTTTACAGAGTTTAAGTTCTCAAAGTCACCGCAAATCCTAGCCTCACAACTCTTTAGCACAGATTCAGGATTCGCTCCTCTCTTGTCAGCCTGTGTCATTCTATTTGTTTTCCTTGGTTGCCATAACAAATACTGCACACTGGCATTTAAACTGGCATTTAAATAGCAATTTACACTTTTACCTTCTAGGAAGAGAAAGTCCAAGACCAAGATGTCAGCTGGATAGGCCATTCTGAGGCTTCTTTCCTTGGCTTACAAGTGGCTTCCTTCCTGTCATGTATCCAAGCTGTCACCTTCTGTCTGTGTAATATGTGTGTATGACCATTTTACCTTACTTCTTTAGAGGCCCTAACTTCTAATGTTTTACAACTGAGGTGCTAGAACTAGGGCATAAACATAGAAATATTTCCTTTTTTTCCTTTTATAACTTATTTTTGAGAATTTCATATAGTATATTTTAATCATACTATTTTCTGTCCCCCAACTCCTTCCAGGTGCTCTATCATCCCAAACTTTGTGTCCTTTCTTTCTCTTAAAAATAAAAACAAAAACAAAAGGGAAAAAAACAAAACAAAACACTGAAAAACACAATGTTTTCTGTTGGACTAACACACCTGAGCGTTGGGCCCACTAGGAGTGTGGTTGATATACCTGGTGTCACTCCATTGAGGAAAACCGATTCCCCACCTGGAGTTATCAATTGCAAAATGCTTATTGGCTATTGGTGGGACCTTTGTTACCCACTTCCCCTCCTTCATGCAGGGATTCTTTTTGTCTGACTTGAGCTTGTGCAAGCATTATGCATGCTGTCACAGTCTCTGTGAGTTCAAAAGGTCATCAGTCCTGTTGTGTTTGGAAAAATGCTGTTTCCTTAAAATCCTTTGCCACCTGTCTCCTACAATCTTTGCACCCCCTTTTCTACATATATTCCTGAGACTTGAGGGGAGGTTTGCAGTAAAGACATACCATTCAGATCTGAGAACTCCAAAGTCTTTCACTCTTTGCATGTGCAGAGCTTTGTTCATTTCATTTTGTATTGTTTTCAATGAAAGGGATCTTCCAAATGGCTACTCATTCAGACTTTTATGCTGAACCTAGCTTTGTTAATTTATTTAAATGTTTCTATTGTGCCATGTCACTGCACAAGAATCATTAGTAGTAGCTACAGTTTCATTCATTTTCCTAATCGAACACTCAAAGCCCAAGATCTCACTCTTCCACCATATCCCTGGATATGCCTGTCCACTAGAGAAATGTCCTGTATCTTATATTCTACTGGATATTTTGCATGGGAGGGCCATGCCAAATATGTTCATCCTTTTTCTAAATGTTCGATGTAGAGAGATATTATTTCCCAATTTACACAGTAAGTTCCTTTAAAACCATCTCCATGATTTAGATTCCTTCAGATACTACCCACAGAAGAAGCTCAGTGTTGTCTGGTTTGTTATATGGACTCACTTTGGTCCAGATTCCCAGACTGTCCATATTAAACCTGGATCCAACAGGGAACTCTAAGTGGTGTACTTCTTTATTATGTCTAAAAACAGCCAGTGGAAAAGCACTCTGTAACAAGAACTAACAAAAGCATAGAGGATGAAGACTATCTCATCATCCCAAATCCTCAGCATCTTATAGGAAATCAGCACATGGGATGAGATAATACAGAGTTGGAAATAATCAGAGTTGGCGAGTTGGAGAAGAGAAGTAGCATGTATTGTTGTATTAGTTATTTTGTGTAGCTGTGACCAAAATACCCAACAGAACAACTGAAAAACTTGTAGGATGTGTTTTCTTTCAAATTTTAGAGGTATCAATCCGTCGTGGATAGGGATGTTCAGGATAGGGCTGAACAATTCATACCATAACAGCCCAGAAAGCAGAGAAAGGGGGATACAGGGAGAGACCAGGGCAGATACATCCCCAAAGGATATGCCTCAGTGACCCATTTCTTGCCTCTAGACCCCACCTCCCTGTCTTCAACACCTCTCAATAATGCTATCATTTTATGAACCCATTAAGGAATTAACTCTTTCATGGGGTCAGTACCCTCAGGAACTAGTCATCTGGAAACACCATCACAGACACACGATAGTGGTGTGCCTTAGAATCCCATAAGACTTCTTAATCCACCCAGTAATCAGTAATTAGCTATCAAAATTACATAAGTGAAATGGAACTAGTATGCTAACAACAATATCTATCTTAGTCTTCTCAGAAACTCTTAAAGATAGGAGTCACCTATTTTACTTGATAGATGAATAAAGTGAACTATAAAAAATTTCTAGTCTTTGCCTAGGATCACAGAGCTAGCAAGTCATTGAAATTGGTAATCTATGTTCCATTCTCTTGCCAGCAGGACACTAGAAAGGAGACAACACATTGAATATTAATGAAATGCCATACTTTGTGTACTGATGACACTTAATTTGAGCAAAATTTGAACAAGTGCTGATAGGGATCCAGAGGAAGGAATAGGTCTCTCTTCTTCATTAAGTCAGGGAAAATCTGTATTGTCCTCTCAAGAGACAAATGCAACACCCTCTGCTGAAAAAAAATGTAGGAAGAATGACCTCAGCAGACAGCAAACACTGCCTAGGAAGAATGCCATCTTTTTATGCAGTGAGGGACTGGAATCCAGAGGAATCCAGTACAAGAGCAATACTTGGATGGCTTAAGAGTTTTGTGGAGACAGGTCCAGTGTAACCATTATCCAGACTTACTTTGTGAGCTTGTGAGTTCAACATAGAAAATAAAACCCAAGAGTTATTTCATAAGTGAAATAAATAGAAATTGGAGGTTGATGGGTGAGTTTTAAAATCAAGGAAGATTGAGTGTTAAATGGCTTCTCTGTTTCTAGCATGTGTGGCTGAGAGAAGATTAGTCATATTTGGGAGAGAGTAGATATGCTTGCTTTTAAACATGTGCAGTGCCAAGCATATGCTGGCACAGGCTTTGGTCTCAGGAGTAAAGTCCCTGAGAACAATGTGCTAGACTTGGCACAGTTAGACTTATCAGAGAGAATTTTTTTTAAAAGTTTTGCAAATTATTTAAAGATTAAATACTGTTGTTAAAATCAAATTATGTAAACTTTGGATTAGATTAATTACATTTTAAAAGGCAGTGAATCCTCAACAGCCATCACTATTTACTAATTATCTTACCACGGTTCTTGCTTCCCATGTTTTTTGAGTCATGTACATGCAAGTCTTATTGAATAGTATCAAACTGATAGTCTCAAGTGACCATGGTTAGGGTGTTTAACCACAAAAGTCAGCAAATACTGCAAACCAATGCTTCACGTTCACTGTCACACTTAAAAAAGACAGAGAGAAAATGTTATCAATTGAGATTAAAAGTAAGGGTCCAGTAATTACCACAACATGAACAACATAGGAATTATGGAAAAATGCACTGAGTGTTCAAAAACTCATTATGTGATTCTGGAAAGTGTTGTTCAATATTTACCAAACAAAACTTCTGACACACGTCCTTGTTTCCCTTTCATCTTAATGTAAATGAAAGTGTCGACCTGGGTCCACATCAGTACTACACCTGCTCATGATAGGTTGGCAATGGCTGTAAGATCTTTGAAAAAAAATCAAAGAAAGTATTTTTCCAGAATCAATTAAATTTATTGAATTTGCAAGACCATTGCATAGTCATTATTTGTAAATAATGTGCAGTACACCTTGCGCCTTGATCTATTTTGAGGTGCATTAACAAAGTATTTGAGGTTTAAGCTTTAGAAAGTAAAGAAGTTTCTTTAGTTCACAGTTCTAAGAGTGATGGTCAGGCACCTGCTCACTTCAGGAGAGGCCCTCATGGCAGATATGATAGCAAGACAGAAGCAAATGTGAAGCTAGCTTCAAGGGGAGGGGCAGGCTTCTATATGAATGCCCATCCTCACTAGAACCAATCGTGTCCCAAGAGATCTTCCTGAGTTTCTTATGAGTGGGATCACGTATGACCTATATTAGGCCCTGCCTCGTAAATATTCTACCACTTTAACATTGCCACAATGGGTAGCAAACTTTTTCTTCCTTAACTTAGTTTTTTGAGATTATAATTTAATTACAACATTTCTTTCTTCCCTTTCCTCCTTCCAAACCCTCTCCATCCCCATCCCCACTCTCTTCCAAATTTATGGCCTCTTTTTCTTGTTAATAATTATTTTATGCATATATGTATATACATATAGATTCCTAAATATAAGCTTTTTAGTCCATATCATGCTATCCATGTGTATGTTTTTAGGGCTAACCATTTGGCACTGGACAGCCAATTGGTGTGCTCTTCAAGCAGGCTTTTAACTTAACACAAACCTTGGAGGATGCATCCTATTTGTGTTGGAACATCCTTTATGTCAGTCACAAAAACTCCATTAGATATTCTTTGTTCTTTTCTGTCTTTATGTTTCCAGGACAAGAATTGATACTTTTTAACTGGAGATTTTTCATAGTAATATATATTATGTCTGTCAAATCTTGAGTTTGTTCTCTTGTGTGTTTCTACTTCTTAAAAAGTTTTATGATTGTCTTTTCTGGCCTCTTCACTATTAACAAGTTCTCCTAATTTGGCTACATCTGCAAATGTCATTAACATGCTATTTACTCCCTCATTAACATTGAAACATTATCATTTGTCATTATCTTTGGTAATGATCATGGGATTAAGGTGTGGGAGCCTTAGGAAGTTTTACTTCTAATCAGCAAGTGGAAAAGGATGAGTCTAGACAGACAATGAAATGTATAACAGGGCTTAGAGACTAGGGTTACAGAATACCTAGAATCTAGCCTTCAAGTTGAAATTCAATAACCCCAAACATAGTATTATTTCAAGCCCAAGAACACATGGAGGTCTCATACCAAGATAATATTGGTATGCCCTGTCAGCCACAAGTAGTTTTATTTTTATCAGTGTCCCATGAGCTTTTGAGGAAAACAGTAAAAAGAATCACAGTGGCTGCTAATTGGAGTCAAAAATAAGATCTTTGATCCAGGTAGGGATATAAGGAGAATAGAACCACATGAGATGAAATTCAACTAGATCGGAGGGTGCTGTGGGCTCTGGCTTTCATCCTGAGATCCTGCTTGATTGTCTGGAGGCTATTGTAATTTATATCAACAGGTCACTGCTTCACAAATTTTCCGCAACGAATTGAATTTCTTGTTAGAAAAACATACACACATATGGGAGGGGGAGGAAGGGAAGGAGGAAATTTGATATAGACATAGATATAGATACAGAGACAGACACAGAGAGACAGACACAGAGATAGAGTTAGAACCACGACTTGTAAGGGGAAAAGCAACATCAGAGTCTGGCTGTCCAGGATCACATCACACTGTTGAACTCCATCAGCAAAGCCCCTGCAGATGGTAGTCTACCAAAGAACGAAATGTAGCCTAATATTATCAAAGGAGGACTAGGGCATCACTCAGGGAATTGTAAGAAGTAAGAAAAGACTTCATTACGTATGCTTCTCACTATGTTTTTAATGAAACAAGATTCAGTTTATTAAGAAAAAGATTTTAATGTAGATTTAAGCACAAGTATATGCCATATGGGGTGGAGGATAAGATAAAGAACATGTAAGAGGAAGTGTGGGCTTCTCAAGAAGGGTTACCCACTATTTAGTCTTGGTAGAGGTCAGACATATAACCAAAATTATTATTTCTACACTTTGCTTTTTTCTCCTCAGTCCTCACACAAACTATGCCAACTATAGAGTTGAGGTTGTTTGTTCAGCTACCGAGAGCAAAATGGGAGTCACTGACTGTTTGGACCCAGCCATTCACTGTTATGTAGTCACAGATCTAAATGAGCCCTTTATTTATCCAACCTTGGCTTCCTTTGCATGTGAAGGAAGCCACATCCTACCCTACAGTGTTTACTGCTATGGGTGTCAACTCTTTTCCAGTTGCACCCACAAGCACCCTGGAATGAACAACTACAGGCCAGCTCTACTGCAGCCTGTCTGAATTCCTGACCCCAGGAACTGAAAGAAATAATGATTACTTTTAGCCTAAACTCCTAACTGGGAGGAATGAGGGAGTGTGTTACACAGCAAAAGAGAACTAACACTGCCTTTTCTAACCAACAATGTACAACAATGTACGTGACTGCAGGAGGATTGACTAAAGAGAAATGAGGGAGATTAAATGTTTCAGACTGAATGATTAAGCCACACTCATTTATAATAATATAGCAGTTACACATGAACTCGACACCCAGAACAAAAGACTTTTACAATAATCCATATGTAATTAATCATGTGACTGCCTTATCCCATCTCATTTACTATTACTAGTTGAGGAAATTCTATGCTACCTCCACATTAAAAATTAGACATGCTGCTGCTTTTTTCCCCACATATATAGGCATTAATGTTGTTTCAGGCCTTGCTACCCTGAACAGGGTGATACCTCGAACATTTAAACATCCCTTTATTGCATATTTACTTAAATCTGGGGACATATAGACATAAGGAGTCTGATTAGTGGGTTAAATTTATGTTTTTATATTAATTTTTTTCTCAAAACTTTATATTACATTTTTATTTATTTATTAGGAGGCAGATACACCACAGCACATGTGTGGAAGTCAGAGGACAACTTGTGGGTATCAATTTTTTCTTTCAATTGTGTGGGTCCCAGGGACTGGACTCAGGTCAGAAGGTTTGATCTCACTCACCTTTACTTGCTCAGTGATCTCACCGGCCCAGTAACACCTTCAATGTCTTAAAAAATACATATAATGCTTTGTTCTGAACATATTCTCCCATATTTTCTAGGATCAGTTTCAAAGTTGCCTTTGTGATTTTAATCCATATTAGTTATTTTATTTATTGTGTAAGGAAAAAATTCTAATTTTGTATTTTTCCTTAGAATCCTTAAAATTAGAAAATTAATTTCATACCTTTGAGCTGTTTTTCTGTGCCCTCTGTCTCATTTCAAAGCTCTGTGCATAGGTTTTTTTTTTGCCTAAACTTCCTGTGCATTTCCATTTGCCCATCTCTCAGCATTCTGTGTTACTGGTTTGACTTCTTATCTTGGCAATCTCCTGCCTCAGCCTGGCAAGTGTTGGGATTACAGGACTGAGCCACCACAGGTACTGTGTCTCAATAAGCACTATTTTCTTAAAAGTCTTAGTATAGAGAAGGACAAGTTTGTCATCATACTTCACTATGTACAGCTGTGGCCTCTAGTCAAACATACAATTAAAAAATTTTCAGGATCCATTAAATATCCTATTGAGAGTTAGACTGAGTTGTAGTAAACATCTAAACAAGTTTGGGATTTCAAATCTATGTAGTATTGTCTTTTATCATGAAGATGGTATGTGCTTCCGATTATTTATGACATTTTTAATCTTACTAAATAATGCTCAGAATACTTTTTCTATAGAGACATTAATATTGCACTACGATTTTCTAGCATTAGCCAAGAAAGAGCACCTGACTTCTTGTACACTCATCGGCAGCTGCTGTTCTAGTGCCCCTCCACATTTGTGCTAGTTATTCTGACTCTTCTATGCAAACAGTTGCATCTTCCGTGCATTGTCTTTGTGTATGCCACGCGTAATTTATGTGTCTCTAACTTCTCAATTCTTTTCTCTTTACACTGAAACCGTTTATATCATCTTAAGAACAGGTACTGACACTCAACTTCTTGATATCCACTAAGTTTATATCAAATGTTTCAGATTTTTCCTACTTGGTATCATATTTACTCTCTATTTTTGTTTGTTTGCTTTATGTCCTAGATATTTATAATGGATAACTTTTATGCCAATTGGGTCCCAAAACTACCCAAATATCTGGTCAAATATTACTACCAATCTTTCTAAAACAGTATTCTTGGTGATATTAACATTAATTTGGTAATGTATGATGGTAACATTAACTTTGAGTAAAGCAGACGGTCCATCATAATGTGAGTGGGCCACATCCAATCAGCTGAAGGCCCAGAACAGAAAGACAGCCTTCCTGCCCAAGAGAATCCTCCAGTAGACTGTGATCAGACTCCATTTGGACATCAGCTTGCCCATCCTCCAGCCTGCCAAACTACCTTGAAGATCTTGGACTTTCCAGCCTCTACAGCTTCATGAGCTAATTCCCTATAAGCAATCTTATTCCTTATATTTATGTGTCTATATACGGTGCACATCAACTTCCTGGTGTTAAATGTCTATTTTCTAGCGTCTCCTGCAGGCACTTGAAGGGTCTACTGTTAATTTCATCCTTATTTTCTCTGTATGCATTTAGTATTTTCATTTCCTCAGACTTAATGTTCTTAAATGTCATTACCATTCTAACTGTGAGTTTTTTCTCTCTTTCCCCTGATGTTCCTTGAATCTATTTTGTCTTTAATATTTTTATTGATTTTTAATTTCAAATATGTGCCCTCTCAAATATTTTCTCATCTCTGTTCTCAAAAATGTGTCATTGTTGAGATCTTTACTTTCTAGATGTGACTATGTCTCCATCCTTTCTGTACCCTAACATTTTAAAAGCGTATTTCATATTCCATTATTTGGCCTCTCGTCTTCTGTGTTGAAGAATTATGCAATATGTTGTTACAATGAGTCAAGTGACTCCTCAATTGTAGCACTGTACTTATCCCTTCTGCTTTTAAAATTTTGACTAGTATCCTTTTCCTATTCAATATTCTTCTTGATCCTTTTTCTGTTTTCTTAGTCTTAACTCAAACTGCCATTATTCTCTAAGTTCTAACTCATCAAAGTAAATTTAATTTTTCAGTTTGCTATTTAAACACTATTCTGTTATGGAGTCTGATACATTTCTTTTGAAACAATCGTATTTTCTAATATGCATCTGCTTCTTTCCTTGGGGGTTAGGCAGTAGGCAGGGCCCTGCTACTAGAAAAGGCCAGACTGACAAATTCAGTCTCAGAGGCTCTCATAGAAAGAGAAGGTAGGGGCCGCAGAGCATAGAAAACCATTTTACCCACGGTGTATACAGAGCACCAGTGAGAATCAAACTTTTTGGCTGTAGGGAGAAGCCCGCGGGTAAGAAAAATACAGTTTAAATCGTAATTCATAGTGGTTTGCTTTGCCATTCCCTGAAAACATATTGCCCCAGTAACTAGATCTGAATTGTTGTACCTGTACTGTGGGAGTTGCTGCCAGGTACAAAGAAATGTAGGAAGATGGAGACATGCAGGAGTCCATAATCCTTTATAGATTTTTATCCCTGAAAAGCCATGGTAGTCTGTCTTTTCTCTTTGGCAACAGGTACCTTGCATATAAGCACCATTGCAAACCTATCTTCTCTGCTATCATTGCTAAGGAAGATCTTGGGCAGCTGCGTGCAGACACCCTCATTCAGTGTCTGGCTTATACTGTTAAGTGCTTTTTAAAACAATTATTATGCTACTGCCAACCTCAAAAACACACAAGAATCCCCAAGCATCCCCAAATCCCTTCATATTTCTAACTTGTATAACATGTTGATGATCTATTGATAGTAGAGACAGCCTGTTATATTACAGGATGTCTTCATCAGTTTTGTGCTGTTACAAGTTGCCTGATGTTGGGTAACTTTAAAGCAAGGAGATTTATTTGTCTTACTGAGTCTAGCAGCTGGAGGGCTTAAAAAGCATGATGCTAGCACATGGTGAGGCACACTGGCACCCTGATAACCAGAAGTGAAGCAGAAAGGCCACAGGCAGATGAGTAAAAGCAAAAAAGTGAGTGGCTGACCTCATTTTAATGGCAACCTTTCACTAGAAACCTAATCCACTCCCACCAGACCTGAACCACCCCCGCACACACACAAGGCAGAATTAGTCCATTCAGTGTGCTAGGACCTAGTGAATCTCTGCTATACCTCACCTCTTACAGGTTTCATTTGCTACAGAGAGGATAAGAGTCCAGCACTTGAACCCTTAAATCACACACAAACCAGAGCAGAAAACCAAGCAGGTCCTTTTTGAAGCATAAAGTATTCTTAACCCAGCTAATTCAGTTCCTTCCTATGACACATATGAAGTCTGAGGTCTCAAGGAGGACAGTCAAGACCACTGGGGTGGCTGGTGGCAGAGCCCTGACAGATGCAAAAGGCCATGGCTGTCCATCTGCTTCACCCATGCTCCACTGCTCAGTGCAGGGCCACTCTCACCTTCCTCTCTTTTCTAAAGATTTCAGTTACACCTTCAGGTGTGCTCCCAAATTGAGAAATGGACTTTTATTGTCTTCTCATGATCTTTTAAGCTTCGTCTCTCAGTTTATCTCTCTTCACAGACTTGCAATCCGTATCTTCAGCACTCAGTTATCCCCTTGATCATTTTACTTTTCCCTTTCTGGAGTTTTTCCATCTTATAATTCTGTCTTTTGTTTCAGTAATTAGAATACTAAACAAAAGAAATATAGCTCTGATGACTTCCCCCTCGCCACTCCTACCTGTTGACCGCAGGTCTGTGGGTGCCAAGAAGTGTAACTGGGCAATATTGCCAGGATTCTTCCCAAGCTAAAAGCTGACAACTGACAATGTACCTCTAGGTAAGATATATCCATCTCTAGACCCCTGGCAATAGGGGTCTCAAAAAATTTCCAAAGTAGAGGAAAGAATGATTCATGAGAACTCCTGAAGGGATTTTCGTATCTCATGGAGTTCTTCACAGAAATAGAAAAAGAATCCTAAAATTCATAATGAGCAACAAAAGACCCTGGATAGGCAAAGCAATGCTGGGCAAAACATACAATACTGACGTGATTAGCACACCAGATTTCAAGCTATATTACATATCTAAACTAATAAAACAACAGTACAGTACCTGTACAAAAACAGACACGTAGATCAATGGAACAAAACAGAAGACCCAAACATGACTGTATGTAGTTGTCTGATAGTTGACAAAGATGCCAAAAATACACACTGGAGGAAAGAGCATCTTCAAGAAATGGTGCTGAGAAAACTAGATGTCCATATGTAGAAAAATAAATTTAGACCCATATCTACCTATCATTCTCCACAAGAATCAACCCCAAATAGATTAAAGACCTTCATGTGAAACCCAAAACACTGAAATTGCTAGAAAAAAAATACCCAAACAGTGTAGGGGAAGAAAGGACTTTCTGAATAAGATTCATTTGCCTAGGATCAAGACCAATAAGTGACAAATTAGACCTCATGAAACTAAAAATCTTCTGTATAGCAAAGGAAACAACTGACTAAAGAGGGAGCCCATAGACTGGGAGAGCATCTTTAACAGCTATGCATCTGATGGAAGATTAACATCCAGAATATACAAAGAACTCCAAATGAAAGGATCAAGAAAACAAACAACCCAACCTAAAAATGGTCTAAAATCTAAACAGAGAATTCTCAATAGGAGAAATAGCAATGGCTAAGAAATAGATTTTAAAGTGTTCAACATTCTTAGCAATTAAGAAAATGCAAATTAAACTATGTTGAGAGTTCATGTACCCCAGTCTGAATGGACAAAACCCAAAAAAACAACTGACAGAAAATTATGGCAGCAATGTGGAAACAAAGGGGAAACTCTCCTTTATCATTGGTGAGACTGCAAACTGGTGCATCTGCAGTGAATATGATTGTGGACAATTCTCAAAAAGCTAAAAGTAGATCTGCCACATGACTCAGCTATACCACTTCTTAGCATAGGCCCAAAGGCCTTATTAATCTATTGCAGAGAAATTTGCTCAGCCATGTTCACTGCTGCTCTATTCATAATAGCTAAGAAACGGAAACAACCTAAACACCCTTCAACTGATGAATGGATAAGAAAATGCGGTACATGTACACAGTGGAATACTATTCAAAGAAAAATAAAATCATTAAATTTGTAGGTAAATGAATGAAACTGAGTATCACATATGATACTCAGTGAAGCAACCCAAACCCAGAGAGACAAGTGCCACATGCTCTTTCTTCTTTGTTGATCTCAGCCCTGAATCTTTAGATGTGAGTATATAAACTCAACTGCTGAAGCCTGGGAAGTAAAAAGGGGCCGTGGAGGAGCGGGACAAGAAAGAACTCTAGAAAAGGGATAGTGGAAAACAGGTGTTATGAAGTGAGAAATGGAATAAAGTGGAAACTGGAAGCTTTAAGCAGTGAGGGGAAAGGGAGAACAAAGCAGAGGGAAAGAGAGGAAGGAGAGATAAACAACGTTAAGGATGTGTGCAGTTCAGTCCATGTGTTCTACATTGCAACCTCAATTTTTTTTCTTTGTACTTTTATTGTGAATGTTTTCTCTGCATACAGAGAAGTATAACAAGGTTAAAAACATGCACTAATATACCCATCTCCTTGACTAAAATTCCTCCACTACTTTTTAATCTTTAAATCATTTAATTTTTATTATATTACAATTTACTTCTTCCCTATACATTTCTTCATAAAATAAAGACCTTGTCCAAAAACATACCAAAGCAACCAACACAGCAACAACAACAACAACAACAACAAAGACCCTTCAACTGCTTTTATTTCAAAACCTGCTGTTTAACATTACAAATACCCATCCCCCAGCCCAGGTTTTAGATTGGGAGGTCAGCATTACATCAGACTCCTTGTTCTTTCCCTACATCTTAGTCTGTACCTTACAAGCTACATATAAATTCCTCTGTCCACATCTGTGTTGACTCTCTAATTTATCTCTGTAACCAACTTTCCTCTCCATTCCCATCCCCAGAAGTGTATGGCTTCTCCTGGAGTGCTGATTGTCTCTGAGTTAAGCATTCCAGTACAATCTGGCCAGATAGACGTTTCAAATATAGCACTGACTGAATATCCCACATCTGTCTAGAGACATTTCTGTAGGAGATTATTTTTCTTTAGTTTTTACTGGACTAAGCAGCTCCTGATGTTATCTCCACAGCTTTCCAAAAAGCACCCATGAAGGGCTGAGGAAATAGCTCAGTCAGTACAATGTTTGCTGTGCAAATGTGAGGATTTGTGTTTGGTTTCCAGAACTCACATTAAAATGCCACTTAAGCGACATGCACTTCTAATCCCAGCACTGAAGAGGCATATACGGGCACATTCCTGGGGATTACTGGCCAGACAGCCTAACCAACTTTCTGAGTCTTGAGCCAGGGAGAGACCCTGTCTCAAAAAGCCAAGGTACATGCTACCAGAAGAATAACACCTGAAGCTAACCTCTAGCCTCCACATGTATAAGAAGACATGTGTACATCTACCTTGACATACACATGCACGTGTGCGTGTGCGCACGCACCCCCCCCCCCACACACACACACACACACACAACGTCTATAGAGATACTGAAGAAAAAAAGAAAAGAACACAGAACAATTTCCTACAAGGAGGTAGAGCCACAGATACTCTATTCATTGACAGAATTTGGGAGCCACATTTATACACTGGGATAACTAAAGTGTCACATATTGTAAAATAGTTGAAGTGCAGTGAATGAGCACAGGAAGAAATAGGAAACTACCCACACTTCACTGTGCCCGGGCTTCACCTGAACTTAACCCCATGCAAGTCAGACAAAGTGTTTATATCATCCACTGAGTTCAGAAAACTCTAGAAGCATAAAAGAAGTATACAAGGAGGGAGGAGGAGAACTGGGGTGAGACACAAGGGCACGAGGACTATCCCTTTAGATATATTAGCTACCCTTCTATTTGGGGGTGAAGAGGTGACTTGTGTTCCATTTCTCTTCTTAAAGATGGTTCCTGACTTATCATTCACAGACTAGCAAGAAAATGGGTCAATAGTGTCAATAGATATTAGAGAATGTGATTAGAGAATGTGAAGCTCGGGCTTCAACTTAACTCTGTGGCCCAGAGCCCTACAAAATACCATAACATCAATTTAAACAATTGATGATAGATGACATTAAATCCATAGCTATAGATGAGACACACTTGGTAAAATCTTTATTTAAACATTAATATATCAAACTCAATAACATATTACAAAAAACTAATTTGTTAATGTGAGAAAATTGTATTAAGCAAATTAACAGATAATGTGAGCTTGATATAAAGCAGAAGTCAAATATCCCAAGAATTCTATATCTTTCCAAAAGTAGCATTTAACAATCATGAGTTTTCAAAGTGAAAATAGCCACATTCAAGAATGAAAACTGAGACATAGGTCGGTAACGATCACTGCTCTGCTCATCAGTCTTGTGAAGGTTTCCATCAATGACTAACTAATAACTAACAAAAAGGGGAGAGAATCATCAGCATGCCAGATAGGAAACAAAAGAAGGTAGTGGCAGGGAGTTACGTTATCAACCTCATTGGGTTAAGAAATACCTTTTACTCAGTCTTGAAACCCAGCTGTTAGGATGGTGTTCCCCACATTCAGGGTCATTCTTTCTGCCTCAGTTAATCTGCTCTGTAAACCCCCTCACAGATGCAACCAAAGACCTATTTCAAAAATTCTCGAGGGTATTTCTCTGCCATAAACTCTACTATGCCATATCTTAAGCCAAAATAAGTCTTGTTTTAAAGAAAACAAGTTAACAAGCAAGAAAACAAGAAAGCAAGTTAAAGAACTTGCTACTTTCCAGGTATTTGGTCAAAGGGACTAAAAATTAACTAATGCAAGAACAAGCTAAAAATCACAAAAGCTACCAGGATGTTGACACCAATGTTGCTGAATACCAGTTGAAAAATAAACATCTATATATGGAAATAATATCTTGAAAATACATGATGAAAAGAGAGAAAGCATAGATCTTAGGAGGAAAAAGGGTATATACTAGCAAGTAAGTCATCCTGGGCCAACTTCCATAGCACCGTAAAAATACAGAACCACAAAATAGAAGAAAAAAGGAAAGAGATGAAAAAATAGAGCACTAACCTTTATTCAGAAAGGGAGGACCAACTGTTACGATATTAAGTCTTTCCAAATAAACATCCCTGAGTTGTAAAACTACACCAAGAAAGTCAACTTGGTTTTTCTTCTGCTAGAATTTGACAAAGTGCTTTTAAATTTAAACTGACATGAAAAACAAAGAGTAACTAAGGGGACTTTGAAAAAAAGAAAAGAATAAGGAAGACCTGCATTACCAAATATAAAATATGCTTTACAAAATCTCAGTGATTAGATCAGATGCAAGGAGCTCGCTAATTGACGTGAAGATGGATGAAAGAGACGATTGTGCTTGGAACAAGACTCTTAACAGACGTGGTAATGTGTGAGATGACAAAACCAACGTAGTAGACACAAAAAGGAACGTGTTACACACAGGCGAATTCATGGTGGGAGCAAAGATAGAGAGAAGACTGGCCAGCACCGGCCAGCAGTGAGAATCAGGATGAGGAAAGAGAGCAAACAGAAGAGGCTGTAAGGGAGAAGGTTGTGGGGATGGGCGTGTGTTCGAATTATTAAGTTTTCAGTTCCCCGACATATTGTGGCTGATATGTGAGGTAGAGTGTGATTCCTGAGTTCCAGGGTCTGAATTATTTTATTTCATGTAGTTGCTTCCGCTTCCATCAGTTATACTACAAATGATACAGTTCCATTCTTCTTAAGGATGAATAATATTTAAAATATTGGATGCATACCATGTTTTCTTTACCATTTCATCCACTGGTGGACATATGATTCCATGTCATAACTACTGAGGATATAAAGAGACTGATAAAATAAATGAAGCTAAATGTAGATTAAAGGTTACTGGAAATTGGCAAGGGTGGTGGTGAAGGTAAATGAAGGCAAAGAACATGAACAGGGAATTTTCTGCCTTTTCTGAATTATCATATAAACCCCCATAAATAAACAATATATGTTAATCAAAAATGAAGTATAATAAAAAGTAAAATTAAATAAAAGAAAAACATGCACACATGGTTGATCTTCTACTCAAAATTCCAGAAGGTCATTAACACAATAGTCAAACAGTGTATTTAAGGAACGCATGACACAAATATGTCACATAAATCTACTGCTGTCTGTGCGTGCGAAGAAAACACATAGGCCTACATCTTCCTCGGAAAGCAGCCAAACCCCAAAAGGAAATTTAGCAAGAATGAACAATGAAGGATTGGGGCTTCAGTTCAGTGACAGAGAACTCACCGGAGCACTGGGTTCAACCCTCAGCATCACGTACACATGGAAAGAATACACTTAGTCAATATTACTAGTGAAAATATTCAAATAGGTTTCTATACATATTGACAATAAATTTAGGAAAAACATGACAAACCCTTTAAAATATAAACAGAAATTATCAAACTCTGCAACTGGCTTCAACAATCAGTGCCAAAATTTCCCTGAAGTCACGATCACAGTATTAATGAGTAAAACCTTCCCAGAATGCCAACTGGCACTGTCAATGCCTTTACCTTTAGGAAGCTCATGAGCTAGACAGTTTCACTTCATACACTTTACCTTACACATAAGATAAATAAATATGCAGACAAAGAGACATTGATCAAATGTTATTTATGCTATTTATGGTATTTTAAAATAACAGAAGCTAAGTGCCCCCATCTGTAAACTAGGCTTAGTAGCTATCTAAGGGAGTTATTGAAAGTAAACAAATTCTGGGCCTAAAAAGATGGCTCAGTGGTTGAGAGCTTCTATTGTTCTCACAGAAGACATGAGTTCATTTCCAACACCCACATGGCAGATCACAACTAGTTGTCACTCCAGTTCTTGGGGATCCGATACACTTTTCTGACCTCTGTCGGGACATATTTCATATATATGACCTCACACAAAATCACAAAATACACCAAAAAAAATAAATCTTTTTTTTAAAGATTAAACAAATTTACACTTCTAAAGTACTTGGAACGGTGCCTAACATAGAGCTGTCAGTGATTTATTTAGCAATTATTTGTTCAGCATCAAACACTATTTAACAACCATTTGTTAAGTAGGTTAATAACATAAATAGCTATGCTGTGTGAAGTAAGAAAAAGGAATAAAGCTCTGTATGTTATAAGAGTCTCAATCTTCTTAAAATGATGTCTACACACAGAGGGAGTCAATGGGAAGAAAACCAAGCCAGAATACCTATGGCTTTCTTTGGATAAGATGCTCACTGCTACTCTTTTATTCTATTTGAGAATTTCACACATGAGTACACTGAACTTCCATCCTTCCTTCTCACCCCTCCAACACTTCCGTGTCCCCCGTCCTCTCTCAAACTCATGTCCTCTCCCATAATTATTATCTTGAGCCCAATTAGTATTGCTCTTGTCAGGGTATGTTTAGGGTTGAGCGCACTCACATAAGACCTACAAAGATGGCGTCGGTCAACATACCAACATGGATGGAAAAATCTCTCCATTACTCTTAGGTCAGGTCTCAGTCTGTACTAAGGACTGTCTGGTATTGACATTATTCAGTTTTAACACACAAGGTCTAGGTTGTTATTTTGTTGTTTATATATATATACACATATGTATATATACATGTATACATATGTATTTGTATATATATGTATGTATGTATATGTATACACATACATATATGTATGTATGTATATGTATACACAACCTATATACATATATATACACATACATATATATACATATATACATACCTATATGCATATGTATATGTATATATATACATATACATACATACATATGCATACATATATATACAAATACATATGTATACATGTATATATCCATATGGGTATGCATGTATGTATATATGCTTCTGAAACTGTAAGCCAAGAAGTGCTGGAGAACCAGAGTAAACTCATAGGAACACATGGTTTTACCCATGTACACCTTAGAGAATATAACTCGGTGGAGTCTAACTATCACTGAAAGGACTGGTAGCTATTTCTCTTGGTCTGAGGTTGCTGTCAAAGTCTCACTGAGCTTTAACTGCAACAATAACTGAGGAGACATGAGAACTTCCATTTCCCCAACTCTTCTCATAAATTTCCTTAAGGGCTATCTTCCAAGTTACCAGTTCCTCTCACAGATAATCTGCTCTTTATCCATCTGTTAGCTGTTTTATTGTTGGTTTTTATGGCTTTGGATTTTGAAAACTTTCATTTGATTAGTGAATGATATTAGTAGCTGTTTAATGTTCCCCACTCCTTCATTATCTTGGGATAGTCATTTTATCTCTTTGAATAGAATTACGTATTTTTTTACATTCCACTTCTAAAAAAACTGTACCATCTGTAGTTTTTGCAGTGCCTTTGGCACATTTTACAACAAATATTGACTTTTGTTCCCAGTGATCTCTTTCCTTATGTATTTGTGCAGACTTTAGTGAAGACTGGATTAAAGTACGTTCCTTAGTGAAGATTTACAGTGCTTCACAAAGGACTGGAGTCTCCCCACCCTAAGTATCATCTGAACTTTCCTTGTAGACTCCTGGAAGCACCCCGGGAAATGTGAGTCACAGAAATCTCAAGTGAGGGTAGGCTTGTGATGCAGGATCTGAAGGGAGACTGTTCCTCTCCCTCCAGCCAGAGTCTCTCCCACACAGACACACAGTCCCCCTCTCTCCATCCATTATGAAGAGAAAAACCTAAGGAAGACCCTGATTTTAAAAGCCACTAATCTGGGGAGTTATACAGTTGTGTGGCATGGTCAAGGTTCCCCAGTGGCTTTGCTGTAGAAGACACTTGTGATGCAGCCACTTTCTGGGTTAAAATCATTCTCCAGAAAATGGTACCCTTCCCCATATTCTTGAGCAAAGTTGTTCTCTACTACCCCTGGTCTTCTGGAGAAACTTTTATTTCCTATCTCCCCCAAGTTCTCTAGGTAAAAGATGCCTTTTGGGTCCGAATATCTGACTGGAACAAGAAAGACGTGAAGCCTTAGACTTAAGTCAGTGGCTTTTCTTCAGATTTACAGAGCCCAGAGCACCTAGTAGCTGATGGATAACAGCAGCCTGTGTGTCAGAGCACCCACACATAAAATGACCATTTTAATTTTCCATTCCTGACATCCTCCCTCCCCCTAACTTCATACATGGCCCTGTACCTAAGGCCACTATAAGGAAAATGGCTTTTGCTGGTGAGGGCCTCTATGTTCTTTGATCTGTGAGCTTTCCTTTCCCCAACTGCCTACCCTCTGATCACTGGTCCTTTTGAGTGGTTAGCAATGAACCTGGATTCACTGTCACACTTCTGCCAGGTGATATTCACCCTTTTACCTTTAGGATGCAGGAGGAGGTGTGCACCTACCTCTCCCTGTACCCAGGCCCTTGGCTTCTCTGATGTCCACACACAGTCCCTCAAATTCAAACTCTAATAAGTCAGTGACCAGAAGATGCCCCTGTGCAAGCCCAACTGTGGGAGAGCTTCTGTTTGTGAAGCGATGGATTGCTTACTCTGTGCATTTTGAGTTTCCCCTTATTTTCTTTCCTTGTGTATTTGAAAGTATTTGTTTTAATGTATTTTTTTAAAACACTGTATGTGCTTTTGTCCTATCATTTAAAAAAAACAAGAGAAATTCCTATGTTTTCTACATTGAGGGAAAACTACTGGGTGTGGATGAACTGTCCCTTTTCCCATACAGGCTCCCTACATCTCCACCTGAAGGTCTCTTGTTCACTTAGTTTCCTGTACTTACCCCATCTTTGTCCTTGACATTTTTTTTTTCAGCCCAGAAACAGTGCTGCCTCTTTGAAACCTTCCTCCATCTCTCCTGCAGCTGTTCAACTTAAGTAGTTTATTTGTCCCTGGAGTTGGAGAATTTATCCTGTTCTAAACTGTATTGACTGAGTAAATGCAATATTGTGTTTATGGAAGTTGGGGCTTTGGCTATTTGCAAAGAACTTCAAGTTTATTGTTGATATTATATTTTAATTTTGTTGAGGCTAAAATTTGAATCATTATCTGAAAACTGGTATTCAGAAATAACCGCCATAGCTCTCAGAAGCAGCTGGGAAAGTACTGTGCTCCCATTTCCGAGTCAGTCTGCCTTCCTTCATAGACATGCAGATCAGGTCCTAAGACTGTGGATTTTACAAATCAAAAAAAAAAAAAAAAATGAAAGAAAGGAAAGTTCTGTAGTAAGATCGTTTGCTTCCACTGCTGGTAACAAACTTGCTTTAAAAAATGAGATCCAATCAAGTGACGCTTTGGCCAGCAAATAGCATTTTAAAAATAAGATTGAAGATTGAAGATTTGGACTCCACATTGACTCAGACATAGACGATTCTGCCACACATTTCATCTGAAAACTGGAAAGAACGATTTATAAAGCTACTTTTGCAAGTCATCTAAACGGGGGAAAAATCGTTTAAGTAAGAGCGATCGTGTTATAGAGCTTATGTTAAGGGTGGAGTTTATTTTAATAGCTTTATAAATTAGTTGATCCTGTATTTTTAGAGTCATTAGCGGGCCAAGGGGATCATTTACATTTTCAGTTATATTTTATTGCCTTTTATGTAGCAAATGATACGCTGTAGTCAGACTCATGAATACAGGAATTGATGAAGGTCTCAGAGTACATCCCTTGTGAATGTCAAGGATTTTATATGAATGTTTATTATTCAATGTCCTGAAAGGGGGAAAAAATGTCTGGTTACCTTTTCCTCTCACTTCATCTAATGGTGCTTTGGCCATATGAAGCATTCAACAATATTTACAGAAAGGAGGGGAAACAGGAAGTGTTCTCAATATACCCCTTTCCCATGTTCTTGGATTTCTCCCGAGGTGAGTTTATTTAAGTAATCACAGAGTGGATAAATGAATGGTGCGGAGTTTCTCTTCAGTTTCCATTTGTGGAACGGTAACAAATAAATAACATCCTCATTCATTATTAATAGGCTTTCTAGAGATCAAAAAAGTAGATTCCACTTTCCAATGAATAATTCTACTGGCAATTATCTGCAGTTTAAATAAAAGGGAAGGCATTTTATGTGGACGATACAAGCACTGGATAATTAAAATAAAGTAACTGATTTCCATAAATAATGAAGATGGGAAATTATCTCTGACTTCGTTTGCAAAGCTCAATTTCCAATTCATCCCCGTGAAGAGGATTAAGCGCTTCCGCTCTAGCCCTGCCACTCCGTGGTGGGAGGCAGAGCATATTAGGCATATCGTACAGTTTTATTCCAAAAAGGTATAAGAGGGAGCTAATTTCAGCTGCTGATCCTTGAAAACAAAGCACTGAGCCTGTATAGTTCTTTAAAACATTCCAGTTACAAGCTACAAATTATCTCTCTGAATACACATGCACACTTTCATGTACATGGCCATGCGATCAGCTACCGGAGACATGGATGCACAGTGCAGAAGGAGAGACGCGAGCAGTTGCTGAACTGTAGAAGTAGCAATGCACTGCTCAGTTTGTAAATTAAAAAACACCTAACATATCTTTTACAAGAACAGTGCCAACTAAATGGTTCGTTGCTTATATTATCACTTTCAGAAGAAATAACCAAAACCTAGGAACAATTTGCAACATAAATGAATGCTAAGAGATTGCAAATTTTGGTTCTTCTGTGCAATGTATTTCTGACTTGGCAAAAAGAAAAGTGGAAAATGATGAAGTGAGGGAATTGTGTGGACAGCTTTTATCTTCAGTTCCTTTTCATTTTGCTGCAATCCTCCTACTTTAAAAGAAATCCAGATATGCGTGAAAGTCAAAATTCCCATCTCGCATAAGTTAAGAGTCCTAGTCTATTTGCCTCTGCCTTGAGGATAAGTTTCCTCACAATCTGGAGGGTTCTGGTCTATCAAACTCACAAAAGTGCTCTCAGAATTCATCATCTTGCATTAAGAGTTTCTACACTCATGAGTTAGGACCAACATGTACTATGTCTGAGAAAAGAACATTCTGGAAAACCTCAGAGCATATGATTTGTGGCAGAGTTCTACCTTTTGATTACTTGGTTGTCAATGTTTCTTCAGCCATAAAGTGGGGATAATAATAGGCCCTATGTCTTAACTTCCCCTTAGGAACAAGTAAAATACATGATGTAAAACCCTCTCCTTAAATAGATACTCTTAAACTCTTGCGGTTATAAGCACCCAAAAGTGTTCCAGAATGTGGTTCGTTTCTACATACTGATTGTTTAGTTTCTTAGTACATGGGTCTAATTTATATGATGCCATAACTCTCTGCTAGTGAATCAACATTTATTGCAGTTAGTGAATCACATTACTGGATGCTCAGGGCCCAGAAGACAGCTTGCTATGTATCAGGGAACCTGAGTACTGACTGTCATTAAAGGAAAACAGAGAGAGGTTCTATCTGCCACAGACAGGAGTCATGATCAATACGTCTGCAGAGGCTGTGATGAGGTGCAATTCACAAGCCCTCTCCTCTACACATTCTCTTTTCCTCCCCGAGGAGTCAAAAGATGTTGTACATTTTGAAAGTATGAGTCTGTAAAACTCATAGAAAACAACTAGCACCCAGTCAGAGACCTACCACACATCTACCATGTGGCTCCTTCCTACTTCAAACATCCAGGACAATCAGACAGATCAGATATTGTCAAATATAATATGCAATTCAGTATCTCTGCAATGTTACCTAACTACACCCTCTTGACTAGAATGCCATCCCCCCTCCATATTCTTGACACTCACCCAAATTCTCTGACTGCAAAGATTTATTTCTTGATTAAACCATTCAAAATTCAACTTAGCTATGAAATCATTCCCTTGCTTCCATTAAGGAAAGATTTAGGCACACTACCACCTTTTGAACCACAACTCTTTTGTTATTGTGAGACACATTTCAAAGGATACGACTGAGCCTGACTGTGTATGTGGAATAATCTAAATACATCCTTACTCCGAGAGTATTGCCAGGAGAGTATGAGTCAGGGAACATTGGTGAAATGACAAATAAATGACCCTCTGCCCCCAGAGAGTTAGAAATTCTAAGTCCTTTACCTCTCAGAAAAATCCCATCTTGGAAAAAGCTAAGGCTTGACCATGAAGGACATCCCTAAGCCCAGTAGATTCACTCTTTAATCCAACCCAAAACTTGGGATGTGAGGAGAAAACCATGTAAGAGGGTTGATTAAATCTCCATGATGGAGCATCCATCACGTATGTGCCAGACCCTGAGTTTCATCACTACACCTGGAAAGAGAAAAGGAAGATGAAAGATATAAGCTATAAGAGAGAGAGAAAGAAGGAGAGAGAGAGAAAGAGCGAGAGAGAGATTATAAGAGCAATGCCAGGTAAGAGTTTTACTGTGGACCTCAAATTTTGGCAATTCTCTGAAGGAAAAGAAATTATATCAGAGCTGTGTATATGTTAGGAGGAGAAGTCATCACATCAAACAAGAGCCTAATACATGCAAGAGATTGACTCTGGAATAAGAAATCCAAGAACATCCAGTTAGATGATTTTTAAAAAGGAAAACACTCAGACATCTGAAATGGCTCGAGTCCCTATGGATACTGTACCCTCTACCACTTTCCCACTTGTCCACCAAACTATCAGGGCACTGTGGTATTTGTACTACTGAAAAGTAGTTTGTACGGACACTGGGTCAAAGAGGAACTATGAAATTTACTCTAGAGGATACACAATTAATGGTAGCCAATATGCCCAAATTCAAATGCCTTCATCAAATTCAAATTCAAATCCCTTCCTCAGAACTATCCCCTCCTCCAACAACATAAGCCCTCTTCCACACTGATATGAAGCATGGCCCCTACCACAAAAGGAGGGGCAATTTTAGAGAAGGCAAAGGAGAAAAGGAAGGAGCAGTCATGAGGAAATAGCAAGGTTTTCTCTATTTGAAAGAAAATTATATTCTTTAGAACAAAAACAAGGGATTGAGGAGGTGGCTCAGTGGCTAAAGCTTTTGCAGATCAAGTATAAAAGTAGGGATTCAGATCCTCAGAGCCCACTTAAATGGCAAGTGGGTGGGGCAGTCTACCTATAATTCTAGCCTCAGAAGGAGAAGACAAGGGATCACCAAAGCAAGCCAACTAGCAAGACTACACATGTCAGCAATCTCAAGTTTGATTGAGAGATCTTACCTTAATGAGTAAGGTTGAAGAGCACTCTTGGATGATTCCCAACATCAACCTCAAGCCTCCACATGCACACACCCCCATGTGCCCACACATGTAAACATGTACACACATGTGCACACGCTTTCTCTCTCTCTCTCTCTCTCTCACACACACACACACATACACACTAAAACATATGATCTTCGAAGTAAAACAAACATTGAAGAATCATAATGAAGTCTGTGAAATACTTTGGAAAGCTAGAAGATCAAGCCAAAGATTCTCTGACAAAATCGTACATAAGAAAAACAGATAGGAAGTATGCGATAGATTTTAAAATATAGAAGAAATGTGCTAAAGACTGAAGAACACATACACCTTTGGCCTTGTGTCAACATGATGACTTTGAAAAGAGCCACAGCTTTAAACACAAGAGTGAAATGTTAAAACACTATACAAAAGGTATTTCTGAAAAAGTGATGAAGGGAAAATGAGATCACTTCAACAGCAGGACTGTGTGTGTGTGTGTGTGTGTGTGTGTGTGTGTGTGTGTGTGTGTGTGTGTAAGCCACCTATCTCTTCTTCTTTTACAAGAAAATGAGCAGTGTTGTTGCTTAAATTCAGATTCATACCTAATCTAATTTGTAATTTGTATTTAAGAAGGGAGAAATAACAATATCTTATATCTTAGGATTTGCAAGAACTTGTTAATCTTGCTACCTACAAATATTTCAGAAAAAAAAAAACATCAGGAAAATGCAAAAAAATTAAAAACAAAACCATACAAGAAAGAGTAGTGATCAGTTAAAACACTGAAAGTTCTAGTTCAGTTGAAATAACTGCTGATGCTTAATGTTTTAAAAATGTGTATAACAACCATCTGGATCCAGATGTTCTCAGCAGCAGAGCCTGCCAGAGTGGCCAGTGGGAAGTGTAAGAACACTACACTTTCAATTATAATGTAAGAGGAAGATATAGATATCATTGCTGCTGACAGAAATGCTTCCATTGTAAAAATAAATGAATAATGACTAGAAAGTAAAATAGATGCACGAATTACATATGACTAGAGGAAAATGTAATGAATATATAATGACTATTATATACATACGTATATGGGACAAAGGAAGAGATGAGGGGGAGAAATAATAAAATAAAACCCTTAACATACCAATTTTGAACTGAAAATTAAAACATAGCTTCCTGTAAAGTACACAAACACCACTGAAATTCAAAGATCCAGTGCAGACAGCAGCAAAGATGAAAAAATATGTACAATGTGTTACACTGTGGTCCCATAAGAAATGTGCATTAGTTCACTGTTGCATCCTATGCCATATACCCTTTGGCTGATGGAAATGATGAGTGTCTGGTATTATACTGGGGAAGCTGCTGGAAGAAGTCAGGTGGCTTGAAAAAGACAGCTGGTCTCCCAACAGACATAATCATGATTAGAGGGATGGACATTCCATTCCATCTCTAGGGAAGGGAGGTGGCTGGAGATTGAATTGATCACTAATAACCAATACAATGCTCAACCAGAACTATGCAATGAAACCTCCATCAAAAATTCTAAACAGTGGCCTGGAGAGATGACTCTGTGGTTAAATCATTTGTTCCTGTAGAGAACCTGGGTTTGATTTCCAACATCCACGTGGTGGCTCACAGCTCTCCATAATTCCAGTTCCAGGGGATCTGATACCCTCTTCTAATCTCTGAGGACACCAGGATTGGTGCATAGACATATATACAAGCAAAGCACTCATGCACATAAAGTAATTTTTAATCAAAAAAAATACCTAAAGAGTATTTCCAAGTTCCCAGGCATGCACATCTTGTTTAACTCTTACTAGACTGTCAGGTGACCTGGAGCACAGCTCCATTTTATGGTTGGATCTGGTGACCCACTAGTCCAGGACTGGCTATAAACTTCTACAACACTGGGGAACCATTGTGTTTCCTGAATGAGTTCTCAGTTAATCGGGTTTTAATCCTGTTGTTCTGATAGAATCTGGGGACTTGTGTGGCCCAGGGTCACCTTTAGCCATGGCCCTTGGTAAGCTGGGTCTGATTTTAGTCCAACTGCAGCTCCCTGCCATGATGGTCGTGAACACACTCTCTGAAACTCTAAGCAAGCCCTGATTACGTGCTTCCTTTTATAAGCTGCCTTGGTCATGGTGTCTCTTCACAGCAACAGAACAGTAATCAAGACACCAGGCAAGGTGCCAGGACAATAGGAAAGTTCTATACCCTAGCCCATTAAACCTGAGACTGTGCCCTGGGTTCTGTTCATGTGTCTGTTCCATGCCATACCCTTTACAGTAAATTGGGAATGGTAAGTGATTTCCTTCATTCTGTGAAAACTGAGGAAGGAGTCCTGATCCTCCACTGGTGTCAAAGAGTCAGGCAACCAGTTATTAGTGAAGCAAACCAACACATCTCTCATGAACAGTGCTCTGAGTCAGAGTCTAGACAAGGAAGACTTGGAAAGCAGAAAGCAGGATCATAAAGATGGGAAGAATTAAATAAAATAAGGCAGGATAAAGCATATAATCCAAAACCAAGACAAAAAAGTTATTGTGTATGGTGTGTGTGTGTGTGTGTGTGTGTGTGTGTGTGTGTATGTTATATGAATCTAACTGTGAGGTTAGATATTCACACCTGCATATACAATGGATAAATGTGTGTGTGTATCCAATCCTGACAAAAACATAAGGAAGACTAAAAGAACCACAAATATACAAGGAGGGAGTTTTCAACAAATGATCAGGCAGTAAAAGATACAAAAGATGAGGGAGGAAGAGGGGAAGGAGGGAAAGAGAGAGATAGAAGACAGACACACAAAGAGAATATTGTACAGTTGTATATCATATATTGTGTTAAATAAACTTTTTTGTGTCACTTAAGAACTGGAAAACTCAAATAGCAACGGAAAGATTTCTGTGATTTCTCAAAAGCTGTTATTTTCCTTCCAAAAATAATTAAAAGCTATTCTCTAACAACCAAAATAAAAACAGACCAAACAAAAGTTCCTATGCTATATCATACATAGATGAATTTATAAGAGAAACTCCCTCTTTTTCAGAGAACAGGACATTTACACAAAACTGGACCAACTTTGATGTCAAAAAATGAACAGGGGGCTGGGGAGATAGCTTAATTGGTAAAGTGTTCACTGGTAAAGTGTTCACTGAGTTTGGAACCCCAGCACCCATATAAAAAGCCAGGCTTGATGATGTGTGCCTGGAACCCCCATGGTGGAAGGGCAGAGACAGGCCCATTCACTAGCTGGCCAGTCTAGGTGATTGGTGAACACCAGCATCAGTGAGAGAAACTGTCTTTAAAAATGAAGTGGAGCACCACTGAGGAAGACATTTGGCAACAACGTCTGTCTTTGCATACACAAGCAAGTGCACTTCCACATGCAATACATCTATATATGAACAAAAGAAAACCCACACAGACACCAAAGAGGAAATTTAAGTTTTCCAAGATGACAAAACAGAATAGGAACAAATAAAATCCAATTATGAATTAAAAGACTTAGTGTGATAATGTGTCACTTAGAGAGCAGGATGGTTGGATTCTAGGATAGTCTGGAGGATAACTAGCTACAATAAGAAATTGAAAGCAGAACAGGGCTCTATCATCTTAACGAAGGCTGAGAGGAGTTGGAAAATAGCCATGTCCAGGGAAACAAACTTTTGTCCCTCTGAAATTAGTTACAAAGTCCTCAATCTGAAAAAAGGTCTTTCACAGAAACCTACCCCTGCTCTGTGTGATAAGTCTGCAACAGCACTCATACTAAGGCAGGGAGCTCAGGAAGGCTAAAGAATACTTTGTAGGTCTAGTCACTGGAAATGCTCAAGAAAACATGTGAATAATATAAATGTTACAGAGGGGTAGATCAAAGCCTGAGAACGGTGTCAGCACTGTGACCAGCTCTGAAGAAGCTCCAGACAGTGCAGACAAACTCAAAACCAGAATCTCACAGTGACAGACACATATCCCACAGAACCAGAATGACTTCATCTTACATGTTCATGTATAAGCTGGAAAAGATACTAGATATACTCTACATCCTCTCTCTCTCTCTACCCTCTCCCTTTCTCTCCCCCTCTCCCTCCCTCTCTCTCTTGAACACACACACACACACACACACACACAGTCATAAAATGTTCTTTGAAAGATAAATGTCCAAGAACAATGTGAAATGTTTAAAAAAAGAAAATGCAGAGGGCAATTGCTACATAAGTTTTAAGATGACATTGATTTTTGTTATTATCATATTTTTAAAAATAATTGTAAAAAGACTATTGGAATACTAATACAAAATATAAATACATGAACAAATCTGAGAATGATACAGATCTATGGACACACAGGATTTATTTGTGGGTATGCAGATGTTATTTCATAAGTGTGAAGAAATACTAATAGTGTACAGGATTCCTAGAAAACAAATAAGCTTGATCATCCATCTCATGCCACTAGTAAGCCATCCACTTTACAATTTCAAACAGATTAAGGAGCTAAATATTACATTGGCAAAAGTATGGTCATTATATTTTGTGTTTGTTTGTTTTATAATATCACATGTAGGGAAGCTTTGCTGAGTAGTCTTTAAACTCTTAAATCATAAGCCAGATGTGGTAGTTAAGACCTATAATCCCTAAACACAGAAAGCAGAAGCAGAGGAAGCATAAGTTCAAGACCTAGTGGAGGCACATTGAAAAAACCCCACCTCAATAAACAAATGAAAATGTTAATGGAAAGAGGCAATAGATTTGATGAAGGAAGTATTTTAAACTTCTCTAAATTTACAAAGTAGTCTATGCAATATTAGAGGACATGAGCATCTCTGAAAAACATTTCTAAAATAGAAATGAGACAGAAGTCTAACAGCTGATGCTCTATGGGTGTGTTGAAGAACTTGCAATTGAGTAGGAAAAAAATGTTAAAGTGATGACTCAGTGGATAACACTGTTTGTTATGCAAGCAAGAGATCCCATGTAAAATGCAAAGCATGCATGCATGTGTCTGTAACCCAGGTATTAGGAGGTGGAGACAGGTGGATCAAGAGCTTGATGACCAGCCAGACTACCCAAAGCTAAGCATTAGGTCCAGTGAGAGACCTATGTCAAAACAATAAGGTAGAAAGCAACAAATATCACCAGGGGCCTGCTCTGACCTCCACATACAGTGTACATGCACACCCACATGGAAGACTTTCAAGTGGTCAATTAATGTATGAAATGTGGACTGCCTTACTAGAACAGTAAGTGTTCTAATCATCATAGGGTAGACATACACTGAGTCCTTGCTACCGGCCAGTCTCTGCAGGTTTTATCTGTGCTAATTGCAGAAATCTACAACACGTCTGTGTAATAAGCTTCCTTTTTCCCTACAAAGAAAGAAAAGATAGCATAGACAAAATAATCTGCCCGCATAAACACCACCAGCTATGATACAGCTTTTGCTTAAACCAAGTTAAACTGGGTCCCAGACTAGTTGCTGTGTTGCCATTTCTTTTCTCCATTCATCAACCTGATCCGACTTTAAAAAAAGGTTGACAATATTCACTATTAGAGTGAGCAAAATTTTTTATACTAAATTGCTATTGAGAGAGATATAAATTGATAAAAAATATTTATAAGGGCAATATGTTTGATTCTCTTAAGTAAAAGCAACTAAGGTATACCACTTGACCCAAGAACTCTACTTCCAGGAAAATCCCATCAAGAAACGGTTGCCATGTGCAAAAGATATTCTTATAAAGCATCTTGACAGCATCAACTACAAGAGGGGAAATTCAGAGTCATCCTGCAGTCAGCAAACGGGATCCTGGTGAAACACTCTGGGGGAAATTCATGCAAGAAAACAGCAATTCCAGCTTAATAAAGAGACACAGGTTCATCCCCACCAAACTGTTATGAACTGATATGGAACAATTGCAAACTCACTGTTTTACTATTCCATGAAAAAGAATAAATTGCAGGAGCAAACACATTTGTATTTCAAAAAGGGAGGGAGGGAAGGATAGGGGGAGGAAGGGAGGCATTTATGGATTCCTTTCCTATGTGTTTAGAAAAGAGACTGGAAGACAAACACAGCTGGCTTCTTATTACCAGTGGTTTTCCTGCAGGAGTGGGGAATAAAAGGTTTGGGATGTGAGACAATTGGAGGAGAAATATGGACTGAGTATTGTATTCATATCAATAGCTATTTCTTGGAGTAGTGTGTGTGTTTGTGTGTGTGTGTGTGTGTGTGTGTGTGTGTGTGTGTGTGTGTGTGTGTGTGTGTGTGTGTGTGTGTGTGTGAAATGAAAGCAATAATATAAAGAAAAATAATGAAAGTGATGAAATTTAAAGTGGATCTATAGACAATAAAATAAAAACTTGATAAAAGCTTGAGATGCCGTGTTGTAGATGGATGTCTCACATCATTTCAGGCTTCCGACAGGGATCTCTAACCTCTAGAGAATAAATGTGCCCATGAGTCTAAAGGTCCTGAGCACAGCCCAGGATGAGTCTAAAGGTCCTAAGTACTTCCAAGAGCCCAGGTCAACCTTTTAGCATCATCACAGCACCTGTGTGTTTCAGCAGAGTTGAGTCTACTCCATGGGATTTTCTCCATTACATCAAATTGTTTTTGTAAGACTTGTTGATGACCACCTAGAGTTTCCAGACTATTCTCATTTTACCACCACCTGCAGCCGTAATCCAGACTGATGCTAGATCAAATTCAAGGAAGATACAGAGAAAGCTGGAAGGGTAAAGGTCACTGTCCTCTGCTTTCATTGAAGGCATGCCTAACATAGCTCTCCAAACTTGACTTCTAACATTTCATCCTGAAAAGCAGGCCCCATGAAACTAGAGGTCAGATGGCCCTGCAGTTCTTCACTGCAGTTGATACCACCTGCAGCCCCATTCCCCAGTCCTGCTTCTCAGCTCCAAAATGGGCACAAGGCATTCTGTCACAAGGCTTAGGACAATCAGTACTGCTTGCTAAATATCCTATAAGGGTCTGTGTTAGCATAGCAGCAGACAGGTCACCTACAAGGGGCAACAGAGGTTTACTCTCACGTTGTTGAAAACAAGGTTATCACCCTCCCCCACTAACAGAATTACAAAGAAACACAAAAACATTCATGTTCGGGTCTCTCCTTCCATATGGTACAGGGCACAAGGAAAAGTCAGCATGGCATGCAGTTCCAAGTGTGAATTTAGTTGTGGCTTTCTTTAATGCTATACCTGACCAACATGCAAAGACCATACTGTCCCCAGCCCCATTTGATACATATAACAGTGCAAAGTCCACACCCAAGGCTCAGAGAACATTGCATAAGACGGGAAAACGATTGCAGGAGACAAACGTTCAGGACATCTATAGACAGCAAGCCTATGATGCATTCTTGATTGAAGATTGGTGTGGGAGGGCCTAGTTCATGGTGGGTGGTAAAATTCCTGGGCTGATGGTCATAGGTTCTATGAGAATGTAGGCTGAGCAAGCCAGGAGGAGCAAACACGTTAAGTAGCACTCCTCCATGGCCTCTGCCATCAATTCCTGCCTTCAGTTCCTGACCAGAGTTCCATAGATAAAGGTCTACAAGCTGTGAGCTAAAATAAACCCTTTCCTCCCCAATTTGTTTTTGGTCATGATGTTTTATCATAGCAATAGAAACCCTAACTGAGACAGAAATTGGTACCAGGAAGAGGGTGTTGCTGTGATAGACCTGACCATGAATTTGAGGGAGGATTTTAGAAGGCCTTTGGAACATTTGGGTAGAAAAGACATTAAGTCTTCAAAGTTTGGTGGTTATTGTGGGAATTTAGAAGAAACACAGATGGTGGAGGCCTGGCTTGTGAAGTTTCAGAGGGAAGTTTGAGAGTCCCTTAAATTCTTTGTTGAAGCCATTTGATGTTTTGAATTAATAATCTGTGGTTTTGTTCATCTGAGACTGAAGAGTCAGCTATGATTAACAGGATACCAGCACCACTGAAGATGAAACGTTTGCTTTTCTGGGATAATCGATACTGATAAATTGGGGCTGAAGGATCAGCTGTGATTAAAAAGAATACCATCATAATTGGTGCAAAATCTTCCAGGAAGTATTTTCTCAGGGTCAGTATTCAGAAGTTGTGGTTCATAGGAGGCCAAGGACACACCTTCTTCTGGTGGCAAACTTGATAAGGTGTAATAGTCACACAGGTGGTACTGGTTTTGAAAGCAGGAAGGGATCATGGAGAACATCTAAGGCTTGGCGCCATGTTGCAAGGCTGGAGTCATTTGGGAAGAGAGGTCAGGAGAGACCTTGGTGAAGGTGCAGCTTCAGTTGCAGTAGAAGGCCCAGAATTGAAGGAGTCGTGGAGAGACATTGAGGCTTGGCTCTTTGTGGCAGGGTCAGAGTCCTTGAAAGTGGCTCAGGATGGGATAATGCTGAAAGTGCAGCACAGTTGCAGCAGGAGACCCAAGCACTCTGGAGATGCCAGTGTCATAGGATGACCACCAAGGTCAGCAGCAATTATGGGGTGAAGCTTTTTGAGCCTAGGTGTCAAGGAGTGCTGTAGATGGCGGAGCTGAAAAAGTGATGCGATGAAGTCCTCTGGAGCCTATAAAACTTCCTGAAACTTGAGTGTTATCCTATTGGACTTTGATTTTGCTTTAATGTGATTGTGACTGGGCCCTGATTATTTCCTTTTTGAATAAGAATGTATTTTACTTATTTTGATTTTACAAGAGCCCACGGTTGAAGAGATGACTTTGCAATTTTAGAGAGAGCTTGGAGTTTTAAGAGACTTATTTTAAAGATTGAACTTTTAAAATGTTTAAAACATTTTACAGGTTAAATCTGTAAAGACTGTAGAAATAAAGACTTCTAGAAGAGAGAACGTTTTATGCTGTGATACTGTTATTAATATGAGATCTTAAGAATGAACAAGAAGTCAGGTTATGGTTTAACAGTAAAGTGTTTCTTTGTCAAGTTGACATGGGGTCAGCTGTGATGGCTAATTTTATGACAACTTGACACTTGACACAAGCTAAAGTCATTTTGGAAGATGGAACCTCAGTTGAGAAAATGCTCGTACCGGATTGGCTTGTGGATAAGCTGTAGAGAATTTTCTTGGCTGATGATTAATGAGGGGGCTCAGCTCACTGTAGTCAGTGCCACCCCTAGGCTGGTGGGTCCTAGGTGCTATAATAAAGCAGGCTGAGTGAGCCATGGAAAGTAAGCCAGTAAGTGGCCCTCCTCCATGAACCTGTATAACAGTTCCTGCCTCCAGATTCTTGCTTGGAGTTCCTGTCCTGACTTCTCTGGATGATGGACTACAAACGGTAAGCTGAAATAAACCTTTTCCTCCCTAAACTGTTTTTGGTTGTGGTATTTTATCACAGCAACAAAAACCGTAACTAAGACAGCCCCCTAACTAGTCATCCAATTCCAAGAGGTTGGACCTAAAACCATATACATTTGAGCAACACTAAATAGAATCATTAGGCTGCATTTATATATGTATGTATGCATGTAACAATAATTAAAGAAAATATATAAAGAGAAAACAATAGAGATAAAACATGAAAGGAAAAAGAAAAGCTTGAAGGCTGAAAAAGGGAGAGATATCCTGGGGCAGAGTATGATAACAGAAGATTGAAGGTGACCAAAGTATAGTATACATATATGTGAAATGTCCTGATGAAACCTATTACTTTGTACAATTAATAAATGCTGATAGAAATGGGGAAATATATGAACTTCAGGCAGCCCAGGTTTTTAGGTGAGCAACACATTATTGTCTACAGTCAGTCCACTGTGCAACAGCTATTGATCAACCTCTTCCTTTCCCTCTCTCCCCGATTCTCCCCAGACAGCAGTCCATTTTCAATGTTTATAGGATCAACATTGCATATGATATCATGTGGTACTTGTCTTTCTGTGCCTGGCTTACTTCACTTGAGATAATGATGGCCAGATCTGTGTTGTTGTGAATGAGAGTTTTCTATGGCTAACTGGTATCCCATTGTGAATATGGAGCACATTTTCTTTATCCCTTTATCAGTTGATGGACATAAGTTGCTTCCATGTCTTAGCTATTGTGCTAGTGCTGCACGGAGCACGAGAGTGCCACTTTTAACTAAATGCAATGTCAGAGCAACTTTATCATCTGCTAAGTAGAGATAATAATAGCACCTACCTCATAAGACAAGAGTGAATGCGAAAGTCCAACACAGCCTCCACTAATCTGAATGCTATTTACTAACAGCTAAACAAAATGGCTCTTAACAGCAACCAAATCCCATCATCATTCATGGTCTCAAGAATGTGGTCAAATTTAACTTAAGTGAGATTCAACATGGTAAAAGGAGGGAAAATCACAATAAAATAAACAAATAAGTACAATTTCAAGGAGTGCAATTTCTCTCTTACCTAAATATAGATTGCCCTGGATGGATTGCTATGCATGTAACAGACTCCAGCAAAGAAAGGTTCTAGGACTGCAGCCTTGCTGTTCTTATTCAGCATCTTAGATACACAGTAATGATGGGTTTTGAACATCTCTTTGCCAAGAGCATAACCCTGCTTTCCCTCCTGCCTTTTGAGAGTCCCTTTGTGGACTGAGCTAGCCACGGACTGCATTATAAACTTTTGAGTCTACATTCACATTTCCTGCTTGTCAAAGTTAAACTTTGCAGGGGGGGGGAGGCTTTCACATCTTTCTCATTGTATATTTTAAACAATTTTACTAGAGTTTAATTTGCATTCCATAAGTCTATGCTCTGAAGGTCTAATGGAAGACTTTCAGTAAACTTACAGAACTATGAAAAGATCGGTCACCATCAATTTTTAGAACATTCCCCCATCTACAAAAATCCCCACTCTCATGTTGGTACCCCCATTGCTCTCTGCCTACTCTCAGGAAATCATCACAGCATTTTTTCCACAAATTTGCCTGTTTTAGATATTCACAAAAACCGAAGAGCATGTCATGTTCTATGCTCTATGCCTGGCATCTCCACAGCATGCTTTATTCAGGAGAATGCTTCAACAGTGTGCTCTGTTGTTGCCTACTGGACAGTGCAGTGTGTGGAACAGCATGTTGCCTCTGTCCACAGGCTGAGGGTCACAACTTTGCCTCCAGTTGTCCAGTATGGCTGATATACTATGAACTACAGCCTACAAACCTTTTTTAAAATAGACATTTGCATTTCTCATGGGCAGATGCCAAGGAGTAGAGTGACTCTGTTGAAAGTAAAGTTTGATTATACAAAATGGTCCTGCTGTTCTTCTGAATGTCTATTTGTTTTGTAACCTGCTAGCAACTACAAAGCCCCAGTCTCCCCAAACCTTTGACAGCTCTTGTAATTGTCTTTGTGATGGCTATTCTTTATGTTGACTTGACACAGTTGAGAATGGGGTATCTCAGTTGTGAAATCGCCTCTATCAGAGAGGTCTGTGGACATGGCCATAGAACATTTTTTGACTTCTCTAAATAGAGAAGTGCCTAGTCCAGTATGGGTGTGGCATCCCTGGGCAGGTTCCTTAAAGGAACAGAACTGGTAGGAATTTATCAGAATGGCTCAGAGGCTATGGTCCCAGTAGTCCAACAATAGCTGTTACTGACTGAAAGGTCAAGAATCTGGTGCTCATCAGTCCACGAGGCTGGATGTCTCATGGTCTAGATCTGGTGCTGGAGTCCCAGAGGATTCCTAGAGAGCTGTTGGTCTTCAGTGTATATTGGAATCCCAAAGAGGTAGGTTCTAAAATAGGTGGAGGAATGCCTCGGTAATAGGATGAGTGAAATTCAAGAGACAGAGAGGGCAAGCAGGCAAAAAATAGAAACTTCCTTCTTCCATCTCCCTTCATGTGGGCTGCCACCTAGGCGTGACCCAGATTTAGGGTGGATCTTTCCACCTCAAAAATAAATAAATGAATAAATAAATAATAAATAAATAAAAACCAAAAACCTCACAGGTGTGACCAGTTGCTTGGGTTTGGGTTGACTCCAGATGTAGACAAGCTAACAACCAAGGTTAGGCATCACAAAGAAGAAGTAAGCCCTTTCCTCCCAAAGCAGTTTCAGAAACCAAACTAGAATAGCCTGGCCTTTTATTGTTTGCTTCTGCTTTGGTTTTGTCTCAGTGTTTGGTGTTGGAGCTCTGGGATGAGGGCAGGGCCCCACCTATGCTGGTCATGTGTTCTACCGAGTTACAGCCTGTCTTTGTCTTTATGAATGGAATGAGTTGATTCTCACTGTGACCTTCATCTGCATTTCCCTGTCTGTGGAGCTTAGACACCTTTGCCTGTGCTTCTTAGACAAATATTTTCTTTGGTCAAGTGAAGATTTAAATCCTTTGCCTAATTTTACAAAGACTTGTATACCTCGTATACCTTTTTTTGTCATCTAGATCCTTGTACCTTTACATAGTTAAAAATTATTTTTAATGATTTATTTATTTTTGTTTATGTGCACTGGTGTTTTGTGTGCATACATGTCTGTGTGAGGTGTCTGATCCCCTGGAACTGGAGTTACAGACAGCTGTGAGGTGCCATGTGGGTGCTGGGAAATGAACCCAGGTCCTCTGGAAAGGTGGCCAGTGCTCTTAACCACTGAGCCATCTCTCTAGCCCCAGACTGAAAAGTTTAAAGTTTTGAAAAAAGTCCAATTAATATTTCTCTTTTGCTGCCCAACCTAAGAATTCTTTGCCTAGCCAAGATAATGGAAATTTTTTTATGTTTTATTTTATAAGTTTTACACCATATTTAAGTCTACAATCTACTCTTAATTAATTTGGGGATATGGTATGAGACAGAGGTCAAATTAATCTTTTTTTAATGTGGTTGTCTGATTGTCTTCCCAGTCCGTTTGTGGAAAAGATTACCCTTTACCCATTAAATCAAAACTCAATTAGCATATGTATAATTCTTTCTGGACTCTCAGTTCTAGCCCAAGAGCTTTGTACCACCCTCCTCTTTATTGCTATAGAAATGGCTAGTGTTTTTAAAGCTATATGTTTAGGAAATATCACCTAGGGAATTCAGGAGCCCAAAAAGGAATGTTTATAACATATACCTTGCCAGTATACACAATTCACAAATATGATCACAATGAGTATTATGGTTCATATCCACTGACAAAATTGTATCTATTAAAACAAAAAAAAAATATAGCACCACTAACAATTTGCACTAACTACAAAGACCACCTGCAAGTCCTAAAACTTAGTGCAGGTGTGAATAATTAGCAAGAATTCGATTCATTTACTTTGGTCCACAGATGGTTTTTTAAGCCACCACATGGAATGATGTCTTTGGTTGTCTACGCAAGCCTTCCCTGGTGTTTGGGTTAGACACTTCCCTTTCTCTAAGTGCTGAGAAGTAATATTCTTACAGAAGATGGGCTTCTCTGTAGCCCTAGGAGTTGGAACCCAATTGGTCTAGGCCAAGCCTATGAACAACTCCTGAGAAAGGGTAGTTAATAGGATTTGCTGCTATGCAGTCTCTGGAGTAACCACTGGCCTCTCAGATAGTAAGAGGAAAGCAGCCACAGACAACACAGAAACAACTGGGACTGTGTTTCAGGAAATTGTTTATATCTGCAACTAGCAGGCAGACTCTGACTTGCCTTTTACAGTGCAGATCTCAGGTTCATTCATTAGTCTCCTAAGACTGCCCTGACAAAGCACCACCGAGTAGGGTGGGTCTTAAAGCATCCGAGATTTCAGCCAGACATAGCAGCTCATGCAAGTAACTCAGCACTCAGAAGGTAGTCATGAGTTCAAGGTTAGTCTTGGCTACACCATGAGTTCTGTGACAGCTATAGCCTGGCTTGTCAGAACTCTGCCCCAAACAAACAAAACAACTCAAATTCATTCCCTGTGTCTCTGAAGGCTAGAAGTGTGATATCAGAGCAACTGAATCTCATACTTTGTCTCTTTAGGTCACATTGATTAATCTTGTCCAAACCCCCTAGTTCAAGTTCAAATTATACTTTTTTCATTTATATACTTTTTCCATTTCCTCTCCTCCAGCGGAGAGGTAGACTAAGATGCACTGTTGTCAATTATTGTAAGGCTCCAAATCTACCACATTCAGCCTTCTTAGAGCAGTGCCGTTGGCTCTCTGGCCCTTGGTGTTCTTTATGTCAGCTGAAATCCCTGGACAGTGTGACGCTGATGCCAACATGACTCTTCAGTGAACTCTATTCACCATAACTGACTACGGCCCTGTTTCTCCTTTTGAAACACAAAATCATTTTCAAAACCCCAACATTTCCTTGAGACATGAGCTCATCTTCTATCCGTGGTCTATAAAACAGCTACTGGGCTTGCTAGAATTCTGACCAATACTGTATTGCCTAATTTCTGTAATACCCTTGACTTGGAAAACATGCTTTCAATTCTCTTTTATTCTGTATATTCTGAATCATTTTCTTGATGAAGTGGTATGATATTTTCATGTTTGGTTTGGTGTGTTTTAGTAAAAATATCCAGGGCAAATCCTTCACCTGAGCCCATCTGAGACAGAAGCTGGTCACTGATCCCTGAGGTGCATTACAGGCCAGCCCCTCCCCCCTCCATGGTTCTATCAATCACTATATATCTCCCCTGATTATGGGGTGCTGAGTGTTCTCCTGAGCTGCCCTGGGCAATCTCTTTTCCCAACTTCATATCACATCAGTCTCTGTCTCTATATCCATTCCTCTTCCCATGAAAACTCCTGTTGGATTTAAGGCCCATCGTAAGTTCTGAGTGGTTTTATAGAAAGATCTATAAAAATTCTGTCTTCAAAGATCCTATTTCTACACATGTCTTCATTCTGAGGGTTCAGACATTCATGATGGTCTAGGAAGAGGTGATAGCTAAACCACAAAACTTGGTCTAGTCCAGTCAGGATAATCTTACTTTCCTTCTGTCGTAAATTATCTAGCAGGTAACAAGTGACCACTTCCAGCCAAAAGGTTTCCAAGGCCGCCTATTGTGTGATATGGAGGAAATATGTTCTGATTTGATTTAAAGTAAATGCAGACACAGTTCAGACAACGCCTATGGATGTTGTCTCAGGAAGACAGTACTTTCAAAAGCAATCTCCTTGTGAACCGAGAGAAGCCAGAAGAACTATAGAGAAGCAGTGCAAAGTCCTCTTGTCACCGAGCAACTGAGTTAACCAACTCAGTAATACCCTAGCTCTGGCTTCTTACCGTGATTGATAATAAACTTCTCTTGATTACATCCCTGAATCCAGTTTTACTGTGGGCTATAATCAAAATATTCCCTGCTGCTCTCTGAGCATTCCCTTCCAAGTAGTCTCAGAAGATGAGTGCCGGAGGCCAGAGCGGCTAAGGAAGTTGCTGATCCACCCTCCAGCTATAGAGGACACACCAGCACAAACCCATTTTATTTTCAAATGTTCTTACTTTGACACTGATTCACTGAGCAAAAAGGCTGCAGCTGACTTTCAGATTTAATTCTGGGATGTAATGTGGAGGAGAGCAGCTAGAAAGATTTGGAGTACTCTGTTGGAATGAAAACAATTCTCTGAGGGGGAAAAAAATGGGGGACTATCCAGAGAAGAACAAAAATGAAATGAAATGAGAATTATATGAGAGAGAGAGAGAGAGAGAGAGAGAGAAAGAGAGAGAGAGAGAAAGAGAGAGAGAGAGAGAAAGAGAGACAGGAGAGAGAGAGAGAAAGGAGAGAGATCCTTTCTCTGATAAGCTCAGGCAGGCAACAATTCCTATACATCTTGAAACTTCAGTGAGGGAAGAAATTGAGAGCACAGCTATTAGTGGTGGGGGGCGCACATATGGAGAGGAAAGGTGGTCCTGCTGCAGCTCATGCAGTTGTCCTAGATAGCTATGACACAGTGATGTGCCAAGGATGCTGGAGAGTCAAGGTAGCACTCAGATCACAGGCCTGGAATTTCAGTCCAGGAGACAAACACAGCATCCAATGCAGAGCATGCATGCTGGCTTTGCTCTAATTTTTCGTTTTTGTGAGATAAGATCTCGCTATGTAGTTCAGGCTTGCCTGGGCTATCCTTCTGCCTCCACCACCCAAGTGCTGGGATTGCAGACATAGGCCACCTTACCTGACTTTACTTAGCATATCTTCTTAATAGCATGTCATGTGCCCTGTCTAATGTATAAGATACAGTAGAAATATGCTATTAATGAATATGCAATCCACATACTCAAGATACATTATATGAATTTTCCTATAATGTTATATCAAGAGTGTTCATTTTATGTTTATAATATGGGTTTAATAGAATTAAAGAAGAATCTGTTAAAAACAGATTGGTTTGGGAGCTATTGGAACAGCTGCTGATAGACCGACCTTCACACACGAAACAGCTGAGAAATCTAGTGACTGGACCCCTAAGCTAAGGAGAAAGTACTTCCCAAACATACTGAAAACAAAAATAGAAAAAAGTTGAAATTTTATAATAAGAGGAGGCAGTGCACAAATTTTCGGTATTTCATAGACCTCTGTCTGATAGCAGCACCAATAGCACCCTGTGAAGTGACTGGTGCCACTTCACATAGGTCTGCAGGACCTGAGGACCATGCTTGCAGTGATCTCTCAGCAGCTGTGAAACGAGGGGTGGGGTCCAGAGGGGAGAGATCCGCCATCAGGGATCACTGAACCATCTTCTCCAGAAACATGGTTATACAACAAGGCCGAGGCTGAGAGGATTGGACAGCCATGACTTCCACGGGCAAGACAGCATCAACTGAGAGCACCACTAAGCTGACCGCCAGCTGAAAACGCAGCCCAGCAACAATCAGAACACTCAGAGGAGACGAACAGAACCCACCACGCTGTCCGGCATATGGCCAGTGCTAACAGACTGCTAAAAGATGGGAAATGTTAGCCATAACCGGGAGAAGATTCTGGGGACTCGGGTGAGTAGACAAAGATTAACAAGCAATCTGAGTTAGGAAATGTTTCAGACTTCTGAGAAATACAAAGATAATGACGGCCTTTTAATAACTAGTTTTAAATATTTGTTAAGAATGCCACGTTTTCTTCATTAAAAAAGCACGTAAAGTTGGTCACTCTGGTGTCATCCTACGTCTCAAGCACCTTATGTAATACGACCATGGAAAAATGAAAATCTAGTCAAAGAATTTCTCGTTAAGTCAAGAAAACAAAATATTTTTTAGACACACACACAGAGTACTAGGTCACATTATGACATTTTTCAAACAAAATGTGGTTTTGCTGATTTTGCTCCCCTTCTCCATCTTCCTTCCCCTGCCACCCCCGTTCCCCTCAACTGCCAGTAGCCTTCGGTCTTACTGTCATATGTGTCCTCCGAACCCCATTCAATTCTTCAGCACCCCCTGCCCTCACCTCATTGTCTTCTATTTAGTTTTACTGTCCTACCCACCTCCATACATATGCACTTTAAACATGTATCCAAACACTAAAAGTTAGGGCCCACATATTCGAGAACATGGGACTGTTTTGTCTTTCAGAGCCTAGGGTGTTTCACTTTATATTACTTCAGGATTCACTCATATTCCTGCAAGTTTCATTATGAAAACCAAATTTTTACTATAAAACTCTTCTCTGTGACATTGGGATATCTCACCACAATAAGCATCCTGTGTTTCTCTACAAAAGAGTGTGGGTATACATAAACTCTTTTGCCAAAAGACTAAAAGAAAACAAACCTAGGTGAGATTTTCTAACACCTCAACAAACAGTATAAAAATTATGACCACTGCACAGATTCTCTGCCTGCCATAAACATCAGAACTAAAAGTAGCCAGGAAAATCATGGCCAAGCACATACTGGCAATTTCTATAGGGATTAACACAATATAGTAAGCCCATCCTAGCTCTCGGTTTCCCCAAAAGACACCTCTTCAAGTAATTCGTGGAAGGCTCCAGAAGGGCACAGACCTGGGTACTGAAGTCGAGAGTAAACACAAGCATTTCTTCTCCCAGCCTGGATTTAACAGAATTGCATTTGAAAATCAAAGTAATTCATATTACAAGTTCCAGCAACACTGGGAGCATCAAAAATAAATAAATGAATGAATAAATAAATAAGCAAGTTTCTCCCATGAAGCCCATCAAAAATAAAGTAGGTGGTACCGAATAGAAAATTTAATCAGAATGAGAGTCGGTTCTAAGTGTGTGCATTTTTAAAGCCACATACCTAATGTCCTGTAAGCCTTGAAAAGGGGACTTTAAAACTTTTGATGAGATACTGAGATGTTAAACTCTGATGGGGAAGAATGAGGTTTGTTATTTATTGCTCTGATTTCCCTTTTCATAGGGAATGCTTTATTTATTTAATTTCCCTAGGAGGGCATTTTTTTTCTCCTCTGACAAACAAGTGCCAAAAATGAAGACAAGCCAAACATACAGATTGCTTAAAAATGGATGTGCATTTTAAATGCTCGCTGTTTTTCATCTCACTGTGTGGAGCTGACAGCCATGGTCACCCTTGGGGACTCTGTAGGCCAGTGACAGGTATATCAGCTTTCTTAACAGCCCACCGCAGTTTCTCACTTCAGTCCAGGGCACCTCTCAACAGCTCTGTGCCCTCAGAATGTCCTTGTGATGACTGTATCTTCATAATCTTTGTCACAGATAAGGGACATGTGTCCACATCTAACACAGAGATGTATCTTACAGATGGAGATGAAGGGGAGTCAAAGTAAATATAAATGCTTGCGGAGAGCCTATATGTGAATTCAGACACAGCTTGCTTGAAGTGATGGTGTTAAAGATGTCTTTGGATGTAGATGAAAGGAAATACATATACATAGGAATTCGGTAGGGGAAATAGAATTTCTGTCCACTGTATTTCATAGAACCACACAATCTTTGGTTTGGAAGGAACTTTGTGGGCCATCAAATTCAATCATATTTCCCAAGCAGAAATCTTGATGATTACCAATTCTCCTTAGGATTTTAGGAATTCAGAGCAGAAGAGCCAAATTAAGTCTGACCGATACCCAGGGTATTCAAGGTTGCAGAATTTTGTGAAGTCACTTTTATTTTTCTTCTGAATATAAGTGAAATCTAACTTCCAAAAATTCACCCACAATCTCTTCATTGATACTATAAGTCTCAAATTTGAATTGCAATAAATGTGTCAACTAGGTACGTGAGGACAGGTTGTTACAGGCTGGTTGATCCAACTTCATGTATGGTTTCTTCCCTAAGAATGTTCAGGTTGACAGCTTAGCAACAAAAGGAATACAGTCAAACATACACATGCTCTAAAGTTCTCCCAGTCAAAAGAAGTCACAACTTTTTGTAAATGGAATCAATATTTACTGAGTACTGACTGTAAAATGATAAACGCTTTGGAACTATGTATCTGGGAAAATAGAAACCTATTTTCTAATCTATAATAATTGCTCTAAATAAAATGCTGATCAGCCATTTTGAATATAATTAGAGAGGACAGAATAAATGATAAAAAATAAAAAAGAAATATAGCAAAACATTAGTTTACTCTCTATGTCAATCACAGAAGAGGTTATTTTGGAGAGGGTAAACCTTGAGATCTTTGTAGAACTTTAAGAAAGCCACCAAACATTCAAATCATGCAGATTAAGCAAACCCTAATGGGAAAGACGTATCATTTGATAACACCTCCTTATATGAGGTCATGAAAAGAGCAGAGGATTCAAAAGTGTATGAAAAAACAATCCTTGATAATTCCAATTCTCTTCTCACCACTTAAAGAGAAATAACAGTATTTGGATAAAGCACTTTGTATTTTCACTTAAAATATTTACTTTTACTTTTGGAAGTCTGCATTGCTAACGACATGTTTTTACATGAATTAACACAATCCCAAAATTCATGGTTTTGCCTCTTTTGCTAGCTTACAGAAATTTGAAAAATTAACTACTGGATTTGATAGGTTTAGAATAATGCAGAACTTAAAATCCAATGTCTCAAATTGCTGTCAGACCACCCTAAATATGGAACAGGAGACTCCAAAATCCTGCATTTAAACTAGCTTTCCTCAAGTAGGTGATCTTTTTGCAATAAACTGTCAACTTATTCCCTGCATACTTTACTTCTGTGATACATACTAGGCACATTTTAAGGGTTCACTTCAAATAAATTTTAGGAAGTCTTGTACATGGGGGCAAATTAAAGGCTAGCACTCAACCTCATCTCCTCTTGTTGCAGTTTCTTAAAACAATTCCATTTTTCCCCCAGTGATTTCTCCTTCCAGAAAACAGTTAAGGATGTATACATAATTGGAAACCTAATAATGATATATCATACTTCTATGTCTCAGTTTTAAGGATAAGTATCTCAGAGGAATGACGTGAGATGAGAGGCAAGAAAGTTCTACCTCTACCCTTATTCCTCCCACTGACACATTAATAAAAACAACTACAAAGTACTCCAGAATAACTGTATTCGAGCTCAGGAAGTAGGTAAAAGATCTAGAGCACCAAGTGAATACTCTGCTCATTGGTATTAAAAAAAAAAAAAAAAGCCACAGTCAGATGAGTAGAATCTTGTGGTATTTGTATTGACTTGGACTTCACCTGCCCACTTCATAGTATTCCATAGCTGTGAGCAAGTGACCAACTCCAACTTCTTAGATGAATCAAATAGAAATATATTCTTCATGCTTTAACTTGCCTATTAGCTATTTAGACCTTCGGTTTCTGTCTGTCTTGACCTTGAGCTCATACAAGAAAGGGTAACAAATTTGAATCTAGATTGATAAAGACTTGAAATGAAATGATTTGTGTTATGATGAAAAAATCTTCAGGGGAAGTTCAGACTGGCAGGCACTGGGGATATGCACATAGGACTATGGGGAGAAGAGCGTGGTAGGACATTGAAGGCTCCAAAACTATATTGAAAGTCCTTGGAAAATGAGTTAAGACACTTAAAAGCACCTAGGTAGTGTAGCGGTTGGGAAGGTCGAAGGACAAACAAACAAACCTGGGCCACACATGCCTGGGCCAGACACAGGCACACGGAAGACCTCAAACCTAGATGATGCCAAGCCTGCAAGAGTTTTCAATGCAGAAAAACACTTGCAAAACATGCCAAAAACACAGGAGTCAGAACCCAATCAAAAGAACAAAACCGTTTCTAGAAACCACCACTGAAGAAACTCAGATGTCACACTTACCAGGCAATGAAATTTAAGAAAAATCAAAGGAAAATATAGACAAAGGACAAAGGAAAATCAAAAAGATGAAATAGGAACAAAATTAGAATGTCAACAGAGATTCAAAAATTGCATCTAACAATCAATGAACAGAAACTCTGGAGCTTAACATAAAAGAAATAAACTAAAATTCAGTAGAAAATTTCAATAGCGAATTTGATTAGATGGAAGAAAGAATCAGTATCTTGAAAACTGGCCGTATTCATTCTAAATATAATGGACAAAAATATGATGAAGATCTAACGGAACCTAAGGGAGTTCTTGGGTTATTGTCAGGTTCCAAAGCAGGGGAAAGAAAGGCAGAGAGACTATCAAAGAGATAATAGCTGTAACTTTCCAAACTCAGCACCAATATGAACATGTAAACACTAAGCAAGAGAAAGTCAAAGACAATCAATATACCAAACTATAATCAAACTACAAAATACCCTTAGCCAGAAATAAAACAATCTGAGGAATGATTGTTCCACTGTAGAATAACTAGAGATAATGAGAATCTACTACATTTTTTTTTAAGTCGAAAGAAAGGATTTTGAAGTTTTTTTCATTCTGAAAATAAAGGTTGAAATATAGACTCTTTTAGCCTGATTAAATATTATATTTAATTTTTACATTGTTGTAAACATCAGCTAGTACATCAAACATAGATACAATATTATGCTTTTATATGTCAATGAGTTTTTAAACAACTATAGAGATGGGAAGGTTAAGAGAAAAGGCAGAAAGGAGAAAGACAGAAAGAAAAGCAACTGTCATGAGCCAATATAAGTGTTTTTCCACACACACCTTATGGGTCAGTGGAAATGAGACAATGTGTGGAAAGCACTAAAGGAAAAGAAACAGCACTAATTTTATATCCAGCAAAGCTGTCATTTGAACTGAGAAAGAAATTAAACCATTCTAGATAAACAAAATCAGAGGTAGCTCATTATCTTAGACCTGTCCTACAAGAAATGTTAATTGGTGTCCATGAGCTAAATGAAAGAAAGCTGGGGATAGCTTAAAACCCTATGAAATTATAAAGTCTCAAGTAAATGTAGATAAATAGACATTTGTGAAATGCATGGCTATAATTTTAGTTTATAATTCTCCTTTTAATTTGACATAAAATTTAAAATGTCAACATGTACAACACACAGAGAGAGAGAGAGAGAGAGAGAGAGAGAGATAATCTGTAACCTCAGTAACAGAGAGGTAGAGAGCTATACACCATAAAGTATTTTTAAATCTGACTAAGTTATTTATGTTAGTATCAATTTAATATTTAACAGATTCCTGTGAATCTGTTTAGGTTAATTTATGTTTACTCCCCATGGTAACTATGAATGAAGCAAGATAGACAGATAGAGAGATGATAGATAGATAGATAGATAGATAGATAGATAGATAGATAGATAGATAGATAGATAGATAAAGGGATTTATTGGGGAAATTAGCTCTTATTATTGTGAAAGCTCAGAAGTCTCATGGCAGGCCATCTGCAGGCTAGAAATCCTGAGATGCAAGAATCATAACTCAGTTTTATTTCCAAAGCTTCGGAGCCAGAGGAACTGATGGTGTGTGGTATGTTTCCTAATTCTCTATCCAAAGACAAAAGTTTTTTATAAGTCTTGGATTCTATGTCCTGCAGAACTTAAAGTTCTATTTGTTTATTTCTGCACTAAAGTTGTATGTGTGTGTGTGTGTGTGTGTGTGTGTGTGTGTGTGTGTGTGTGTGTGTGTGTGTGTAGGCATGCAGCTGTTTGTGCACACCTAGAGGCCAGTGGTGATGTCAGGTGTCTTCACATTGCACCTTATTTTTAGAGATAGGGTCTCACTGAACCTGGAATTCACAGATTTGGGTAGGCTGGCTGGCCAGTGAGCTCCAGGGATCCACATGTCTCTGCTTCTGGATACTGAGATTACAGATGTGTGCTACTCCACACTGCATTTGACATGCATGTTATGGACCCAAAGCCAGGCCCCTCTGTTTGGGTGGCAAATGTTCTACTGACAGAGCCATATTTTCAGTCCCTGTTTGTTTGTATTTTTGAGACAGAGTATTTTGGAGCTCAGACTGCCCTTGAACTCTTCACCCTCCTGTTTTGCCTTCCTATTGCTGTAATTTCAGGCAAGTACCCCATGCCTCCATCAAGAACCTAAAGTTTTCATGTCCAAAGGGGAAAAAAATATCACCAAGAGCGAGAGCAAGATCAAGAGAGGAAAGGATGAAGTATTTTCTATTCTTTGCCCTTTTGTGCTGTTGTTCAGTCTGGGTCGCCAGTCAATTAGTTGGAGCCTACCCACACTGAGGGAAAATCTTCCCTGCTTATACTCAGACCCCATCCTCATAAACATACTTAAGATATGTCCTGAGGGGAATACTTTACAGGGGCTCTAGGTACTCCTTATTCCAGCAATGTGAATACTTAAAGTTAATCATCACAATCTGCAGTCAAAGGACAGAGATTGTCAGATGGATTAAAAGTCAAAGTTCAAGTATATGCTATCTATAGGAGACTCATTTTAGATTTAAAACATGCATAGGTTGAAAATAATAGAATGGAAAATGAGTAATTCAGGCAAACATTACCAAATCAGAGCAGAGTAAATCTATCTCAGACAAAACTGATTTTAAATAAAACGTGTTACTCGAGACAAAGAATAATTTTATGTAAAAATAAGAGTCAATTCACCAAGAAGATATAATGTCAAATATCAGATAGCTAAGAATAAGTAGACATGAAAGAACTGACGGGAAATATAGGTCACTATACAACAAAATAGCATGAAATTTTAATACTCTAGTTCCAGTAACTTAGAGACAAACCAATCAAAAGACAATCTTACAGACTAACAGAATCCAACACAGAGAACTGGAACACTTCAATAGGCAATAACAGAATACGCATTTTTAAGTGCACTTGAAACATTCTCCATCATAAACCATATATAAGTCTTAATATACTTAGAAAGGACTGAAACCATACAAAATGTTACTTATCCCAGGGAATGAAAATTAGAAATCAGTGCTGAAGGAACACCAGAAATTTCAAAATAGGTAAAAATTAAATAATACACTCATAAATAACCCTAGAAGAAATTACAAGAAAAATTATACAGAACACACTGATACAAAAATAAATGAAACTGAACACACCCAAATTTACAGAATGACAGAAAAACAGTTCTATCAAGCAAATTTATAGTTGTAAAACCTCCAATCTCAAATCAACAACCCAAAAAGCTATCAGAATGAAGAAAATGGAAGGTTAATAAAAAAATTAAAGAACAAAATAAAGAAAAAAACACCAATGTACTTAAGAGGTGATCATTTAAAAAAGATAAATGAAACAGATTCATTTTAAAGAAGAAGAAATGATGAGTAATGAAAATAGGAAAATGGGGGATATAATATATAATTTTATAGAGAAAAAAGCCAAAGATTATGGGAGTACCATAACAACTGTACACCATAAAATGAAACAACAGAGAGGAACTGGATGAATTCTTTAAAACACACACCCTATCAAGGCCTACTCATAAAGAAATAGAAAATTTGACTAAACCCACAAGTATTCAGGAGATGAATCAGCAAATGTAAAACTCCCAACAAAGGAAGTCTAGGACAAGAAGGCTTGACTGGTAGTTTCTACTAAACATTTCAAGAGTTAATACTTGTCCTTCTTAAACTCTTCCCCTCCAAAAAAATAATAAAATTAACGAAAGGAAGAGTTCCTAGCCTATTCCATGAGGCCAACATTGTCCTAATATAAAAATACAATGAGAATGACTTAAATGAGTTTCAGAGAGCAATAACCTTTATGAATGCCAGTCTCTTGTGAATAAAGAAAACTAGCAAATACAATAACATAACATCTTGAAAGGATTCTGTACCATGAGCAGGTAAGATTCACTCAGGAATGCAATGGTGGTTTGATGTGTTCAACTCAATCAGTGAAACACTACTGTTAAGAGAGTGTGATGGGACTCAGAACTTGGAAAAGTGAAGGCTTGTAGGTCAAGCATCAAGATCATCCTTCTTGACCGAGTGAGTTAAAGGACAGACTACAAGAGACAAGGTCTCATAAACTAAACAAAACATCAATGGACAGGATGGGAAAAAGTCCTTATATCGACTATTTCAAGTAAAGAAAGGATGTGACAAAAATTAACAATGTTGCATGATGAAACCACTCAACAAATTTCATAGGAACTACTTTAACACAGTAAATGTCAAAAATAAGAAACCCAATACCTAAATGATACTCAGGGTTGATTCATTGCAAATTTCTCCTCTCAGATCAGGAGCCACATGCCCTGCCCACACAACTTCTATTCAAAATAGTAGACAAAGAAAAGAAATAAAAGAAAAAAGAGTTCAGACTCTAATGGAAGAAGTGAGATTATTTTTGTTTGCAGATGGCACGATCTTGTATGTAGAAAACCTAAAGGTCACACACATAGTCACACACAATACCATTGGCATCAATTTTTAAAAACAGCGAAGTTTTTTAAAAATGGCAGAGTACAAAATCAGCACGCAAAAAAAAAAAAAAAAAAAAAAAAAAGATTGGTTTTCTTTACACTAAAAATGATCAATCCCAAAAGGAAATTAAAGAAACAGGGCTATTTTTAATAGCTTTTAGGTGAGTGGAACACTCAAAAATAAATGTATCCTGTGATGCAAAAATTTAAACAGTGAAAACTACACAATGTCTGTGAAAGAAATTATGATGCCAATAGCACATCTGGGGCGACAACCCCTGTGTTTGAGATCAGAAGCAAGAGCATCATGAGTGGGAGGGGAGCCTGGGCTGCGCAGGAAAGTTTTGACCCAGTTTGGAGTACACAGAGAGATCCTGTCCTCAGAAACCAGAAGACGGAAACAAAGAGGAAAAGGAGGAAGAGGAGGAAGATTACAAATTACAAGATTTAAAATTACCAAAATGGTTAATACTAACCGAAGCCATTTAAAGATTCCATATATTCCCACTAAACTTCCAATGACATTTTTGTAAAAAACTAAAACTAAAAAACATTCCCCCTAGAATTTATATAGAAGTTCAAGTGACCAAGATAAACAAGGCAATCTTGAAAAATGACAAAAACAGAAATCCTACATACTTCCTAATATCTGATTCACTGCAAAGCTAAACAGAAATGTAAACACATACAGAATAGACCAGAAAGAAACAGTTCTACATAATGTCAAATGCCTTTTAACAAGTGTGCAAGACTATTTAAAGGGATAAATGATAATCTTTTCGATAAAGCATTAGGAAAAACAAGGTTGAAGATGGACCTTTGTTATATACCATATATTAAGGTAACTTTCTCTGTTGCTCTATTGAACATGTACACACAGATTAATTCAAATTGTTTTAACTAAATTTTTTTAGAAGAAACAAAAGAGGAAATTCTTCCTGACATTAGATTTGGCCCTGATTTCTTTTATGATAATATCAAAATCACAAGCAACCAAAAGAGAAAGAGGAAAATTTAAATTCATAATCATTAAGGTTTTTGTTCATTAAAGATACTATCAGCAGTGTTAAAATACAATCTTTTTGCCAGTGATGGACCAAGATATGGAGATAAGGCAAAAAAATTTTGAATTAAAAGTCATACTATGGAGGATGGAAAATAAATGAACCAGAGAGTTGGAGGTTAAAAATGATTAAAACATTCAACACCAGATCAGGGAGTTTTAACTCATCATTGTATAAACACTACCCACATTTTTCTCTCTATTCAAAGAAGATATAAAAATTACACTTTTTTTTAACATGCAACAGTAACTTTAGCAACTACAGTGCACTTACATTTCAAAGTCTGTAGCTTGGATGGTGAAAGAAGGTGAAGAGTAAGGGAAAGTGAAAAGTGCATCCTAGCTGGCAAGAAAGGTCTTCCAAAGGGACTCCTGATCCCCAATAACACAAGGGACAAAACAGGGATGTTCTGCTTTAAAGATTCTCTGTTATAATTTTTAAAGCTGTATTTATATTTATTTTGATGCTTAAAATAATTATTTCTAGTTTCCGCTGTCCCCAAACCTTCACTCAAGAAAGCTGTTGTTTTGTGAGACTACTGTGAACTGTGAATTACCATTATATTGCTTCCAAAGAAGGCTGAGGGCACCAGCAAGGATACTCAAAGCCCATTCTAAGTAGACTTGAGACCATGATTTTCTGTCTCTGCACTACAAGCCTAGCATTGGACAAATGCACAGACTCCAACCTGGATGGTCTGATAATTTCTTCCTTGCCCTTTCCTTCCAAGGGGACAGCAGGATGGAGATCATGAGGATAGAAGGCTCCATGGATTTTCTAGCTAACATTTGGGCTGATCTTTCCCTTGCATTCTTAGTGCTCATGAACACGTCATAGAATCTTAAGGAAGAAGAGAGAGAAGAGGATGAGGATGAAGGAGGCAAAGGAGGAGGGGGAGACAGCAACATGTCAGTGAGTTGAGAGGCTGCTGGACGAGTATGAGGACCTGAGTCTGTATCCCTAGGTCTATGTAAAGGTTGGTCAGGACAGTGTGTTCTTTGACTCCAGCACCAATGAAGCAGAGACAGACAGATCTCCAGAACTTTGAAGCCAGTTAGTCAATGCAGTCAGTGGGCTGGAGAGCTACAGATTCAGTGAGAGACCCTTTCTCAAAAAGCAAAGTGTGGATCAGTAGGAGAAGGTATTCAACACAGACTTCTGACCTTCACAAGCATACACATATATGTGCACATGCACATGCATACACGTAGTCACATATAAACATATAGTTGCACATATACCACTGAAAGAGAGGAAAAGAGAAAGAGAACAAGAGTGAGGAGAGAGAGAGAGAGAGAGAGAGAGAGAGAGAGAGAGAGAGAGAGATGACAGAAATCTTGGTTTAAAAAAGTCACCAGCCAAGCCAAATAAAAAAAAAAAATTGAGCCAGGTAGGGTGGTGGTATGTAACTCCACCACTTCTGATCAGTGTGTTTGACCAGTTGAGATCAATATGATCGTAACAATGAGTCTGACGACAACCTGGACTATCAAGTGAGACCTCCAATCAGCAACAATCACAAAAGGGGGGATTGCATGGTTTGTGTATCGACAGCTTCTCATTATTCTCATGGTTATTATACATTGAACCTCTATAGTAGTTCAAGCACTGGATGAAAATAATTCTTAAATTAAATTAAATTTAAATTTTAAATGTATTTCAAACCAGAGGAGGAGGAGGAAGAAGAAGAGAAGGAGAAGACGGAGAAGGAGAAGAAAAAAAAGAAAGACCCAAGAAGGTGTTAGGAGTTCGTTCACTAAACCAAGGGTGTAGCAAACCTCTCCACTGCCCTATAAGGCAGAATTGGTAAATAAGCCAAAGTCTTTGTTTTCTGGTCATTATTGTGGTACTTCAAGTCCATGCTGCAAAACCTTACTAGCTAATTATCCAGAGTGCCCCCCGCCCATTCTTCAAGCTGAAATAAAATTGCAAGAAGCTAGATACACTAAACCAACACTGTGTGTGACTCAGGAAGCAATGTGGTAGAGGGTAGACTGGCTTTGTAGCATAATCCACTGGTTTCTAGTGACAGGGCTGAGTCTCCCAGTCTTCTGCCACTTGCTTCCTCTTGGGCATTAGCAACTGGACCTGGCAACACTTCAACTCTCTCATTCCCACAGCAGGGCAGCACTGCCTCCTGAAGGCTCCTAATACATGGCCCAGGGCAAATGTTCTCAATAAAGAGTACCCTACAGAGAGAAGACAGAATTTCAAGACCATAGTTTGGATGAAGTAAAGGTTTTCAACAAAAGACAAAACTGGGGAGTCTAGAATGTTTCTACATAAACAAGGTCAGGTGGCCCTGCTGATTGGACCTGATAGGAACTTTGAGTTATCCACATACTCTCTGGAATCAAAAGAGGACTTTGGATTTTTTAATTGTTTTTAATTGTGCATGTTCTCATAGTTAAGGTTTCTATTGCTGTGATGAAACACCATGACTAAAAAGCAAGTCGAGGAGAAAAGGGTTTCTTTGGCCTATACTTCCATACCACTGTTCACCATGGAAGGAAGTCAGTGTAGGAACTCAAGCAGGGCAGGAACCTGCAGACAGGAGCTGATGCAGAGGTCATGGAGGGGTGCTGCTTACTGGGTTTCTCCCCATGACTTGCTCAGCCTACTTTCTTATAGAACCCAGGACCACCAGCCCAGGAATGGAACTATCAACAATGAGATAGACCCTCTCCCGAAAATCACTAATTAAGAAAATGCTCTACTGCCTGATCATCTGGAGACATTTTCTCAACTGAGGCTCCCTCCTCTCTGATGACACTAGATTGTGTCCGGTTGACATTAAGCTAGTCAGTACACATGTGTACGTGTGTGTGCCTGTTCACGGGTATGTACAAGGGAATACAAATGCCCGTGGAGCTCAAATGCACTGGAGGAGGGTGACAGGTGGCTGTGAGCCACCAGGCATAGGTGGGCACTGGGAACCAAACTCCCAACCTCTGTAAAAGCAATATGTACAAAAGCAATATGTAAAAGCCATCGTCCATCTTCCAAATCTTTTGTTTTTTTAAGCCATGAGCTTGTTACCCGTTACCCTTTCCCTATCTTCCTTTTCATCCTCCAGCACCTTTGCTACTAAATTTAGGGTATCTTTTATCATTATTATTTTAATTCTTTCATAATTACTATAACACATCTCAGTATAAAACTACAAGAGTTTTGTCCCTTCACTTTTGACAGTCTTTGTAGTATGCATAGATTTCGAGGAAGGTTATTAAGTGGAACTCATAAAATTACCATTTCTCATAATGCAAATGTATGTATTCAAGCATATATCTTAAACCACGTTTATAATTATTTTAAGTGTGTTATATGACAAGAAATGAGAGTAATGTGTGTTCTGTCAGAATTATGATCCACCACATCTTTTCCTCTGCATGTATTTGTTTCATGTTATTTATCATTGAAAACAAGTGGGTTTATGAGCACTACATCCTACTACACTTACAAAGCATAATGTTTAATGAAAACAACTTCTAGGAACTTGTTCTAGAGTGAAAACGTAAAAGTAAGTTTCTGTAAATAAAACTGCTAGGTAGGTCCTTTGCCTTTCTGGCATCATGTAAGACTTGATGTGAGTCGCCACCTCTAGGGTCTGGTAGGAGTGTTGAGGCATAGCATTGTGATTGCTGAACATGGCACATTGGTTAAGTGCCCACAGCTGGAAGATCTCTATCCTCAAAACCAGTGTTGGACCACAGCTCCTTTCCTGTAGATTAAGAAAGAATCAGGATGCAGACAGTAGAGCATGATCCAGGAAAGGAAGGGTGTCAGAGCATTCTCTCTCCAAGTCCACAGTCAGAACTTCTGAGGTAGCTCAGGAAGCCCTTGGCCTTAGATATTGCTGTAAGTTGTGGGCAGAGGCTTCCACCTCTCCCAGGATTTAGCACAGGGGAGCCTTGGCAGGAAGTAGTGGGTCAAGTGCAGAAGAGAGACTCCAATGGGCCCTCGGAGCCATACTTAAAAGTGACACCGAAATAAATAGGAAAACAGCTATAGCAAATGGGATTGGAACCCAAGTCACATTTGTCTTAGAGTCCTTCTAAGCACCTTGGTACCAAAGACAATGGGCTCCACTGAGATTCCCAAGAGAAAAAAGCAGAGACTTAGCAAGCACTCACACACATCACACAGGCTTTGTTCATTATCCCTCGGCCCTTTTTCCACCACCAGTGATCATCTGTTACTCTTCCTTAGGGGTTAACATGAAGAGCAACGGGTGGACAGGAGCAGGTGCCCAGTAGCTCCGTTCTGCAGGTGAGGGCAGAGGACACTGTGGGAAAGCAGTCTTTTTTGGCCACCAGGAAAGTGCAGAGCAAGATGGGTGCCTCCCAAGGGGAAAAGCAAGCCTGCCCCTGATGGAGACCTGCTGGCCTCCCCCAGGAGGAAATAGGGGCTTCTCATCCCTATTAAGGTATGAGTTATTAAGCACAATTTCTCTTCGAAATATTTGTAAAATGCTTCCTTCCTCATTTCCTGTCCCCAGCGCTACCCTACTCTCCTCTCATCCACTTCAGTTATTTCCAGGCATGGCTGCCTGCTGGCTTTGAGAAGCGGTTGTTTAGTTGTCACCTCGCTCCACAGCAAAGCCTTTGGAAAATTTTACTTAGTTTGGAAGTACGATGTGGTATATCATTGCAAGTATAGAGTATATACTGAACAAAACAAGGTAATTAGCATTTCTCTCTCCCTCTCTCTCTCTCTCTCTCTCTCTCTCTCTCTCTCTCTCTCTCTCTCTCTCTTTCTCCAGACCGGTTCTCACTATATAACCCAGACTGGCCTGGAGTTCACTATGTAGCCCCACTGATTTGGAACTCACAATCCTTGTCTCAGCTTCCCAACTGCTGGAATTATAAGCATAAAGGTTTTAAGGAATTGGGAACTGGAAAGTTCCTTTACTACTTCAATCCATAATAATCTCTGCTTTCTCCAAGCAATCAAAATACTTCTCATCCATGTCACTTAGGAAAATCTTATGAATTATCTTTTCTTTATGCTTATTCTCCCTAAATTACATTGTAGAGAACTATTCGAAGTTATAGACTGGTTAACTCTACCCTTCACGGAATCCCAAAATGGAAAAAAAAAAAAAAAAAAGACCACAGTTTCCAAGGAGAAAACTTTATCAGGGCATTAATGGCTCTATAGACCCGAGGCAAATCAAACTCCTAGAGCTGGGGGATATATATTTTGGGGGGCTGGGACTGTAATTAACTTGGATGAAAATGACACACTTTTCTCACCAAATATGTTCACAGCTTTTCGCTCATTCCCTTGAGAATGAGCTCTAGGACTCAACTAATGAGTCTATTAGAATTAATTAGCCTAATGTAAAATTATTTACTAATCTAGAGATGATCTGAAGTAGAAAAGATCCCCAGGGAGGAATGAGCTACTGTGGAAAGAGGCTGCCCAGCTGCTTTTCTCCATGGCATGGGACTGGGTTCACAGGACTAGTAACAGACAATGTCACCTGGAATGGGATCACTGAGATGGCTGACAAAATGTTGTGTCCTTTCTCCCTTCCCCCTGTGGTCCTCACCTGTGAAAGGAACACTGAGATTCTGTCAGTCATCTTGAAGCAGGCATGACCTTGAAAACACTGAACCCAGAGAATCTGTCTTTCCGCTTTGTACTCTGTGACTTGGCAATGCCTTCCTATTGGCTGACTTTTGAGGTGGGAAATGCAAAAAGGCAACTGTTTGTGAGAGAGAAACAGCCATGGAAATTCTGCCCTTTATATGCTGTGATCAGTACAAGCATATATTTGCATCCCAAGAGATGTCTGAGAAGGCTTTTTTTGTGGCTGGAAAGATCATCCAGGGTCACTGCAAACAAATCTAATGCCAGACACAGACTCTGAGAAGGCAGAGTCTGCAGATTCTGTCCAGGAAGTTGTTCTTCAACAAACTAATTCATCCTTGCCATAAACAAGGTCATCTGCTAACCGCTGCCTTGCTATGGGTACCACAAAGTAGGGTAAGAGGAAGTTCCAACCACTGAAGACATCACAGCCTACCTATCATGGTGGCCAGCTCTGCAAACAAAAATGTCTCTAACTTAGCTCTGAGAGAGATCACTGAAGGTTGATGTGACTAGGGAAGGCTTCCCAGAGTAAAGAAACTTCTCGTACACTGACATGAAGGAATCTCCGAGAAACATTGTTACGTAAAAGGGCAGGGTGCAGAACTGCCCATATGCATTAGTTTGTTTTCTATTGATGTGATCAACACCATGACCAGAAGCAACTTTGGGGAAAAGGGTTTATTTGGTTTAGAGATTACAGTCCATTATCCAAGGCAGAGGCAGGAACCATGGAGGAAAGCTGATTACTGGCTTATTCCCCATGCCTTGCTTAGCTTGCTTTCTTATACAGTGGAGGACCCTGAACCTATGCGTTGACTACCCACAATGAGCGAGGCCCTCCTACATCAGTCGTTAATCAAGAAAATGCCCCACAGACATGACCACAGTCCAGTCTGATGGAGGATATTTTTCAGTTGAGATTCCTCTTCCCAGATGCTTCTAATTGTGTCAAGTTGATTAAAACTAACCAGCATAGAAAATACTGTACACGAGCACTGGAGTGGGAAAAGAGAAAACTCTTTCTTCCATATGCATATGGAAGCCTACTGATAACATTGATTTGTCCTGGGAGAGAGGGTCATCTTCTGGGGCACAAGGCTAGAAGAAACACATTTCACACAATTTCCTTCTATGTCTTTTGAATTTTGAAATGTGAATATAAAAAATAGACACAGAGAAATGGAGTGGAATGAGTATTGGAATGCTCATAGCATATTCCATAAACCACAAAAGCTGAAACAAAAGGATCATCCCAGAAATATCGGGAAAGGGGTTATTAAATAGAACAAGCGAATGTTTTCAGGAGATCACATTTTCCCTTTTGGGGATACTGTGATCAATCAGTCTGTGGGTGTGGGTTACAGGGGGAGACTGGTGCCAGGAAACCCTGGAATGCAGGGACAGAAGGGAGGCTGAGAAGCTTCAGCAGTATATCAAACGTGCCTTCAAGGTGTGATTTCTTTCAGAGAAGAGGGCCTTTGGGCTGCTCTCCTTTTCTGTATGCAACTCTTCTACTAATCTTCAAACATCTCTGCAAAGTCAGAAGCCAAGCCAAGCCTTTGGCCACTGAAACTCTGAGTGGTATGAAGTGGCCTTTTCATTAAGGTGTCCTTTCTCATGATTATATAAAGGCCATGCATCTTGGAGGAAGTAACACCACTGACACAGTCCAGGTCAAGCATCTCAGAGAGCCTCAGGCTCCTGGGCAGAGGAGGCCAAGAGCATGATCCCAATCACCCCTGCTTCCACAGTGGCATGGATCTGATGGTTGACCTTTAGTCCCAGACTGCCAGTCAGTTCTGCCCAGTGCTGTTTTACAAGGTCATGGGAGGTGTCTGGACCACATCAAACTTTCTCAGCATGGTGTCTTGCTGAGTCTTAAAGCTGAGACAATCAGCAGAGCCTCAAATAGTTCCCATATCTGGAAATAGCCTCTGGCCATTCGGTCTCCTCTTCCTCCTCCAAGGAATCCTATTGTTTTTCTCATTTATGGAGACTGCTCTTCCAGTGATTCTGGCAAATGAAAATCCAAGGTAGGCTGAAAGTATCTATGAACTAACCCTGCAGCAATCAGCCGGGTCCTCCTCTGGGTACCACAGTATCAGATTGAGCCAGGAACACTGCTTGCAGCCAGACTTCTGCAACCTGCCCTGCCCTGAGGAGATTCACCCTCTCACCTCCACTTCCCCAAGGCACAGTGAACTGACCCAAGACACAAAGAGCTTCATGGCAGTGCATTCCCTATGCACCAGACTCTCCCTCTCAGCCATGCTCTGGGAGTATACGGAGGCTGAACTTTAGATCAGTCTAAACTTCTAGATCTTGACTTTAACTCTTGTTTAGGGTAGGAGAGGAAGCTCTTGAAAGAGGAGAGCAAAGGACAGCAGCATAGAAACCTAACTCAGTCTCACATTTTAAATACACCTATCTATAGGAGTCTGGGGATTAGAGAGTGCTTCCATTGAAAACAAAGTGTTGTGTGAGTCTGATGAAAGGATGTTAGCTCTCTCCTGCGGCACCCAAGCCCCTGCAAAACTTATTGTTCAATCTTATTTTTAAGTTGGGATGCTAAATAGGTTTGCTGACTTTAGAGTAGGTGTGGTTTTAAATAATTTCAACTCCTTTAAAAGTTGGATTGCTGAGTCTAGCACTTAAAGATTGACAAGGAAGTAGGAGGTGGTTGGTGAACAAGATTATTTCAGCAGAGTCAAAAAAAGGGGAGCCATCATTTGGGGGTCTATATAAATAGTACAGAGAATGAACTGCTGCTTCCATTGGCCACACATGAGTCTCTGGCCAAGCTCTGCAGATAACTTTATAACCAGTATATACTGTCCACACAGGCTGACTGGAGCTTGGGGTGAGAGGCTGGTTTTCAATTACTATATTTATGAAGACAACCAGAAGAATAATGAAGAGATGCTCTGTAAATTCAAAGGGCAAATGTCCATACACATAGCATAATATTTGAGAGAGTAACACTTTAATTAGGTTATGCTATTTGTAATGAACGAACAAAACTTGACAATGGGCTGAGCTAGCAGAACTTAAAGAAGGCTAAGCTCTCACTGCACACTAAGAGCAGTGCAGAGGAGCCCTCCTGAATGCTAACACCCATCTTTACATGCCGTTTGTTTTCTCTATTCTACATGCTTTTATTTATCCATTTTGTTTAATAAATAAATTTGCCTATGTCTTGTAATGATAAATAGCTACATTCTTCATGTAAACATTGATTTGTTATTCGCTGGGGTTCTTGATTTTTAAGTCTCTGCCTCTACTAAGGGTACCTTGTATGTGGATCTGGCCAAGGTGATCAAGAATAGATAGGTAAGCGAATGGACTCTGCATGGGCTGTAACATCCCAGACTGCTAGTTGTTTCTCTCCCTCTATCAAATCCACCTACCATTAAGGTAACCATCTAAAGGTGCCACCCATTTATTCATCTAGCTATTATTAATAATCACTTTTACCATTAACTGATCTAGGTGAGCATATTTTTCTTCCAAGAGATTCTGGGCTAATATAAAGAAGAAATCATAAACACCTGGTGGCACAGTCGTGCATGTGTTTCAGGACAGGTGAAAGTACACACAGAGAGAAAGAGTTTCTCTGCTTGGCTGAGGCTAGACACTCACAACAAGGCAGGCAGCATCCTTGAGAGGTAGAGCCCTGAAAAAGACAGGTGGGAGAACATGGCAGTGGGGATGGAAGGAGAGAGAGAGATAAGTGTGACATGTAGCACTGAGCCAGAAGAAGCTCAGTCAGCTAACGTGCTTGTGAGGTGGGTGGGAGCTGGTCAGAAACAGTGCTGTATATGGGCAGTGGCCAGATCTCAAGAGCCATGAGATGTAGCATATGCTTTTTCTTTCAGGCATCTTATCCTCTTTTCTTGAAGGGTGATAAGACAGAGTCAGGTTAGCTTCTCGTGCCAGGGAAGCCAGCAGTAAATGATGATGGCCATGATAATTAGGGCTATGTGGACCTAAACAACAAGGCAAGGGGTGATAAAGAGCTGAGCTCAGCTTGTGGCTGTCATGGAGGAGAGAAATGGACAAGTTTCTGAAAATAGTCAGGGAGACCAGGATGATAGAATTTGATGACAGATGTCCACAGGGTGGGGTATATATAAGATGAATAATCTCCAGGCTCATTTTCTAACCTAATTTCACATGATGGCTTTTGAGAACACTGAGCCGAAGCTTTGCCTACCTCTACAGCAAACTCCACTCCATGATAGGTCACAGACCCACACAACCATGAATTCCTTTCAGGACATCAAAGTCAAAAAGCCAATTGGTTGTAAATACCCCGAGATCCAGCACACTCTCCAGTTGCCCTCTGAGACTTGGCCTGAGTATATTTCTTTCAGACTCATTTTCTGCAAGAAAGGCCAGATGGCAGGAAGGTCATGGGGGAGATACTGGAGATAAAGGGAGAGCAGTCTGGACTGTGCTGTATGTAGCCTTGGCAATTGAGGCTGAGCAGTGTGTGTGTGCTTCCTTCTGAGACCACATCACAGAGCAGGGCCTGGAGAAGGCCATCTGGGGCCCGATGGTATATGCAGGAGTGGATGCTCCTGACAAGGAACTGATGCTGCAGAGCTACATACAAAATTTCTGATGTTTCCTAGGACATTCTGCTTTATCCCACAACCTCTCAGCAAGCTGGGCTTTGCCTGCCCTTGTCCCCTGTACGAATGCATTAACAGGCATCCTAGCATTTTGAATAATATGATTGCTATGTGAATGGATATTTCAGAAATGTTTGTTTGGTTTCCTTGTTGTTGGTGGTGTTCTGCATTTATTTAGCTGTTGCATCTTGGTAGACCATGTAAGAGAATGCAGCAGGTTCTCAGACAGATCAGGAGGAGAAACGATTGATTTCACTTTCTCTTCACCTATCTCCTCCTCTAACCATCCATTTCTTCTCTTCCATTCTTCCCAGCTTGCCTTAATGGCACAGATTTAAAACAAACAAACAAACAAAAACAAAAACAGCAACTCACAATAACTACCCCATGCTTGGAAACTTTGAGAACCAATAGCACCAGTAGTCCTCTCTGTCCTGCTGAGGAAGCAGAAAGCAGGATCTGAGTTTGTGCGGCAATGTTCCTGGCATCTTCACTGAGATGGGGATGGGGATGCAGAAGAAATCACACTCCACCCCATCCTCCCAGCTTTCACTCTTTTCCATAGCTTCAGAAAATAATGGGCAAATCAATGGCAGAATTACCTACAGAAATCCAATCTTAACCTTTTAAAATAGATTTATTCAATCAAACAGATTATGGAAAGCCCAGCATGGCGGAGGCAGGGGTGGGAGGGAGTTAGATGACCATCTTCAGTGAAAATAATAGAACATGCTGAACAGCTCCCCTGAGATCATTCGCACAGGGTAGAAATGTCTGCAGCCCCGACAGGGAAATGCCAAGGTCTAGTCTGAACTAAGGAAAGGTTAGAGAAAGACTGAAGCCCCATCCTTCTCCCCAGTTCTCCCCCCTGTACCTTCCCCCTGCCTCCCCCACATCCCCCTGCCTCCCCAACTTCCTCCTACAGGAGGCCATGGTAGTGGAGAGCAAGCTGCGCTCATTTGTGAAGCTCCCTAGGAGTGGAAAGACAAAGGCTCCAAAACATCAGTTTAAAAAATGCCCGGTGATCTGCAGTGTTCATAATATTATCACCTCCTGACCAAATTTGTTGAGTAAACACGAACCTAAAATATATGAAGGAAATAGTGTTTGGCTAAAAAAAAATATCCACAAGGGCAATTCCCAACACCCAACAGGCAAGGTCATTTCTTAGGGTTTTCTTTGTTGTTGTTGTTTTTTTTGGTTTTTTGGTTTTTTGTCTTGCTAAACCCGCTTGATAGGGCTGTGCAGAGATGGGCAGCTCAACATCCAGTTCTTCTCCCAATGGCTGTTAAACCTGCCAGTCTTACTAGCAGCCCACATGGCTCCACAGGGACACAAAAGAAAGAAACTGGCTTCAAGAAAGAAATAAGACCTAGTCAAATCCAAGTAGACCCTTTCTAGTCAGATTGGTATTAGTTAATTTCCTTGATCCAAAATGACATCACAAGGAAAGCACAGCACTCGACCTCACACAGCTGATGACTTCGCTTTATCGTTATTTGTTCAACAGGACCACCTTGCACAGGCTATGCGATCTATAGCCGTGAACACAGCGACACCAGCCTTCCTTCAGTAGATGACCATTAAAAGGGCAATCCAACGTAAACAGTGAAAGTCTCCAGGAAAGTGCTTCGGCCCTCACCTCACCTCAAGCTGATTCCCCATGTATTATGTCACAGCCTGAAAAAAACGTAAGCAATGCATAGATTACATTATCAATAGAGAAACCATGTATTGGCTTCCTTCCTTCTTCAAGTACTTGACTAGATGTCAAGGAGAGACACAAATAACTTTCATGTAGCAAGGGCTCCGACTCTACAGAACAGAGGATAACCAGGATCCCTGTGCACAACTCTCACTGGGTCTGGCAAACGCCAGCCAGTCACAAGCATCCAGAGCTGCTGTGCCAGGCACAGGTGTCCCTACATGAACTAAGTCGTATCCCTCTTCTACTAAGACCATTCTTCCTTGATTTTTCTCTCATTCCTCTCTATCTTCGGCACAGGAAGAATTGTCACAGGTCATTTGTTAGGCATAACACCAACTCTGAGAGGACGATAACGGTAAGTGTCTTTGGTTCCTTCAACCTGTTTTCAGAGCCCAGCTAGCAACCTCACAAAGAGTAGAGCCTTTGTAGTAGAGCCCTTCAAGATGGGCTTCTAATCCCAGCCAGCTCCCCCTGCCCAGGAAAAGAGCATCACCTGTGAGATCCTTAGCCACCCAGGAAAGGCCGTGAACGGGAAGTGCAGATCACAGCCACGCAGAATTTCAAAAGAACTTTAAAACTTATTCATTAAAAAAGAAGTGCTAATGACAAGTAAAATTTGTATCCTTCTAAATTTTAACTTCATGATCTCCAGGGTCATCCAACAGGGTTTAGGCAACAGCCCGAAATTCAGGATTTCATGATTTTAATGGCTGAGTAGCATTCCTTCATGCATCCTATGTTTATATGATTATCTTTATCAGTTCATACAACATTAAACACATATATTGATTCCTTTACCATAGTGACTGACACTGCAAAAAGCATGAAGTATATATATCTCTTTGATACACTAATTTCTTTCCCGTTGGCTATAAATTTAGCAGAAAATGAATGATTGGATCATATCTGTCCAATTTTTGGAGGAATTCCCACAATATTCTCCATAATATCTGTAGTGATTTGTCTTCCCTACAACAGAATGAATGTCCTGTTCCTCAGCATCCTCACTAGCACTGGCTTTTTAAAATGTTTATTTTTGTGTTTGTGGTATGCATCCTCACAGGTGTGAGCTGGTGTCCCGGGTTTGGGTTTTCATTTCCCTGGTTATGAATAGTGCAGAGCACTCTTTGGCCATTTACATGTATTCATTTGAAAACAGGCGGATAGGTTCTTCTCAACTTTGTCCAGGGTAATAGAAGCATAGAGAAATTTAAATTGGGACCTGGCATTTCACCTGTGTGAAGCATAAACCAGCGACATGGCAACTATGGGCCATTTCTTAGTTTGATATGGTCCTTCAAGAAAGAGGAAAGATGTGAGACTTCCCAGGTTTCCTGGGGAGAAAAATATGTACCTTTCTAAAAGAGAAAAAAAATAAGCAAAAATATTTGCAACTCACTGTTGCTTTTCTGGGAGACCAAAAGAAGAGACAGTAGGAATTTGAAACCCTCAGGGAGGGGTAACCAAAGAGGAATTTTTTTATCTACTACTGTTATGAACCCAATTAGATATATTTTGAGGAAAGGGTGTGTGTATATTAGATTTTAATTAAGTAGTGTTAATTATAATCTATGAGATGTGCTTACTGCTTATCAGATAATTATGAGAAAGCAGATTTGGCTGCTGGCTTGTGACTAATTAAGTGGAATTAGGAATGATAATTATAGATTTCATTTTGGTTTGCATTCATTTGAAAAGGGGCAAATCTGCCCAGGCCAGGGTGGGAAGGTCTAAGGGGTAGGACCCTGTTTCACCTGGAGGAACCCCCAGCTTTGAAGAGCTAGAAGAGGCAGAAGGATGGAGGGCAGAGCCATCCGATATGGGCAATCCAACTCCCTGGTATGCAGTCTCCTACAGCTGGGTCCTCCCTCCAGGATCCCATCAGGGTTTACTTTAGTGAAGAGTAAGTTTAACCACAGATGAGAGACCTTAGTAACCTGAGGTCACCAGGCTTAGGTATCCCTGTATCTTGCAAGCTACCTGTCTTCAAGAAATTTCAGAAGACAAACAAGAGATCTATAATTGGAGTCCAGGATATACTTCCTTCAAAAGGCCATCCAGACTGGAACACTAGACAAACTAGAAATAATAATAATAATAATTTCTTGCCTCGAGTTTCCATTTGATGCACTATTCTGACATTTCAATTACATGCTTCCTCATTTAACAATTGCTTCTTCTGCCCAGCTTTCAGTATTAAGAATCCGGATTTCTTGAGAGTACATGTTGTAACCATTTTTCTTTTTCTATTTTTTTTTTTACTGTGTATGCCTGCTGTCTAATGAACTCCCCCTAGGGCTATGGCACCTGAGATGCCAAAGTTAAGGGGAAGAAGTCACCCCATCTTAATTGACCCTGGGTTGTCACTTTGTAGCAGTGTTATCTTGGTCAAATCACTTACCCTGCCTATGCCTGAGGTTGTTTTATGGCTTTTAAAAAAACCTGTAAAACAGTAACAGTAGCAGTAGTCCCTGAAAAGGATGCTTAGGATTAAATAAAATAACTGAACTTAGCATGGTGCTTGGTCGCCAGCAAATGCTCAACAAATTAGTGTTTCTCAGCTCGTCCATGAACTACAGGCACCTGAACCATCTGGAGAAAGGAAACTGAGCCTTGAATCAGCAAGCAGAGACTAGGCATTTCTGTTCCCAAGCACTGTCCAGGTATTATCACACACAGTGGCCATACTGTGCTCAGGCCACAGCACCAGCATTTACTAGGACATCAAACCTAGAAACACTTGCCACTCCCCTTAGGGATGACTCCCTGAGTCATGGCAGTGCAGGTAAGAGAAAATGCAAGCAGGATAAATCAGCAGTTTGGTAATCCCATCTTATGTAAGTTAGCACGAGGGTCAGAAACACTACCTGGCCAAGAACTTTCATAATACAAGCTGTGCTGTGTGCATACATGCCCCTGAAAAACAGAAGCTGAAATATTTTCCCTGAAGCTCAGAGGCCAAGTAAGTGTTCGCCAGTGTTCTGCAGCAACTCAGGGTCATACACTAACCTTCTCACTGTTGTATACTGTTCAGTATGTCTCCAACCATTTCCCACACACTGAGATCACATGCTGGGAATACCCTCCCCCGCAACACATACACACAGCAGTGGATCACACAAGCCCATTAGATGAATGAAACCTGTGAGCTAATGGATGTTTTGTCAGCTTCACCTTATCATGTCAAATTCCTGTTCAGAGCCATCCCAGTCATCTCATCCCCAGTGCTGGGGCCCAGCCTGCAAAGAATGTCAAGTTCTGAGTCCTGTCCTCTTGGACCCATCTGCTTTCACTACAAAATCAAACAGGGAAATCTCAAAGGAGGCTTCTCTGGCTTGAGCAATGTCTGCATACTTACCCAGTAGAGTGCGGCCCAGGACATATTCCCTCCCTGCCTTTGATCCCTTGCTCTCAGGCTCTCAAGACCACTTTCATTATACCTAGCTGAAGCTCGCTGAGTGATGAGCTGTCTGTGTTTAGCCCTTGGGTTAACTCTGCTGCTCTGCTCTCATCCTAGAAAGTGGAGGCTATTATTACTGTCTTCACATTACAGGTGAAACTGAAGACCAAGTGATGGCACCTGCCCTGATTCTCATGGTCTGGGTTGAAGAACTGGGATTTCCCGTCACCCAGCGGCTCCAGAATGTCCTACCAGCACCCTGTACTTTGCTTCTGCTTCTCTGAGCTCAGTGACAGGTGGCTGTGGCTAGGGTGGCTCTGGTGCACTCTGTGGCCTGCTGCATCAGGAATGGCTAAGCCCCCTGCCCTTGATGTAACTTAGGACTCACCAGGTTCACTGTTCCAGTACCATCTCAGTTCTTGTTCCTGCTCTCCTGCACAATTCTGCCTCTGTCCCAACTTCTTCCTTATTTGACTTTCCTGTTTAGAGGATCATGCTGTATTTGTCTTTTCAAAACCATTGCCTTCTAGCATAGAGCTTGATCTGTAGTTAATGTAATATAAACAAACAACAAAAAATTTGGACCTCCATGACCTGCTTAGGTTGGGAGTATGAACAGAAAGTAGGAACCATTGCACCTTGCTGAGAAATTTTTCACATGCCTTAGTATTAAGAATATACACTTTATGCCTGTATAGACATGGGGCTCCAACCAGGCCCTTGAATACACAGGTGACAAGAATAGCAGTCACTTGATAGGTAGCTATCAAGTGCTGAACACCTTTGCTGAAATAAACTTTGTATGGATGTGAAGTTGTGGCCCATGTTTGAGGCCAGGATTCAGAGGGAAGCTAATCCAATTCCAGAAACACCCATTGAGCAGTTTCTATATGTAAATGTGCACAAGGCTGCCTCTTAGATGATTTCCTGCTAATCATATATGGCCTAAGGACTTAGTGGATCTTGGGAGAATAGGATTCTAACCTTATTTTACAGGAGTTAGAGATGAAGGAACCTCAGAGGAGGGACACAACTGACCACTACCTCAGCTCTCAAAGAGCAGAAGCCAAGTCTGTTTTACTAGATCATAATGTTTCCTCCTACAATTCAAAAACAGCAACAAAAATGATGAAGTATGGTTACAAATGCAATTAGTGAGAAGCAAAAGCTTTTAGGCCAGTCAGAGGAACTATTTTGTAGGGGGTCCACAAAAAGCATGTCCCCTTAAGTCAATGCCAAATATACCAATGGGGCGGGGGGGGGCGGGGGGGGGGGCTGTGACTACAGTAACTGCTGTAGCACTGCTGTATCTAAGTTAAGCTTCCAGTAGCAACTGAAATTTCTAACAGCTGGCAGGGGACACAGGAAAAAAAAAAAAGTTAAACGAAGCACTAAACAGAACAGTGTATTTAATCTTTAACCAAAATGAATGTCTGTTATTAACGGTCCAAAGAGATGGGAGAGCATCAGGATGGCCTCTGTGATGCTCGGTTTTGACTGTTATCATGGCTGGACTGAGATGCCTAGGGCTGGTAAACTGTCTGAGGGTATCTTTGGGGGCATTTTCAGAGGAGATGTGACAGTGTCTAAGGGGCAATGACCTGCCATGGTTATGTGGGCACTGTGTAAAGGACTTTGGGCCCAGATGGAAGAAAATAAAGCCAGCCAGTATGGGCAAGCTTCATTCTTCCAAAGGAGTACTCATATTGCTGCAGCCATAGGTCAGACATCCGACTCCAGCTTCTTCAGCTTTCAATGTGAACTCAATGCCAGCAATTCTCCGGAGAGCATCCAACCTTGAGCATCAGAAAGAAACTGCTGAGGCTTCCAGCTTCTGCTACTGAGCAGCTCCAGACGTCCTTACCTTTCCAGAGTGCAGACAGCTATTGCTGAGCTAGCCAGCCTCCTGCTGTATAAGCCAATGCAATAAATCCCCCTATATAACAGAATATTTTGGTTCTGTTCCTCTAGAGAACCCTGACTACTGGCTTTCCATACTAAAGAGACAATAGGAAAAATGGTAACATTTCTAAGGAAAGAGGAAGGAAGTGAGGCCAGACCCCTTGGTCATGTGGGAGAGTCTATAGAAGAGGCAAGTGGATAGATGTGTCTGTAAAACAAATATGAGAACTCAGAGGCATCAGAAATGGGACAAAGTGAATAACTTTAAACAGACGTGCCCTGAATGGAGGGGGAAGCATTGAATTCCAAACAAATATGGTACTTGTGGAAAAGCACAGGACACTGTGAAGCTGAGCCAGCATTCACAACTGGTGGCGGGCAGTCATGAGCAGGGAAGTGGAGAGCAGCACAGGCATTGGAGATGATGATGTCAATGGTGGTTGAGTGACAAGGGAGGAAATATCTGAGAGAAGGATGAGGTGAGACTGAATTCAAATACCCCAAAGTAACATCACAGGCAACCTACACCTAAAGTCTCCAGCCAGGTGTTTCAATTAGAATGACAAGCTCACTCAGGCTCTAACCATAGAGGAAAGCATGGGTTTCACAAACACTACCACCAGAACAAAAATACCTACAATAATCCCCTGGGGTGTATGCATTACCTTGAAACAAGAGTAGCTCACCTTGTTTAAGGTGTAGGAGTGGGAAGGAGACAGACATGGATCTAGGGTAGAGCGCAGCCATGAAATGGCAGTGGTGGAATCTGGAAGGCTTCCGGGACCTACAGTCCATCATCTCATGCTAACATGAATAAAATCGTCTCATCCCATCAACAATGAAAGCAGGTACCAGACTCATAACACACAATAAATATGGCAACATGGGTAAGCAGGGTGAGAAGATAGTGTTGTAAAGACCAGCCTGTATAGAAAAGCAAAGCATGTGGAGTCTACATGGCTCCACTTCAGAGGCAGACATGAAAGACATGATAGACAGCAGAATGAAAGGGACAACACTGAGTGCATAGTAGAATAAAGCACGGAAGATATTGTAACCTAAGGGGAGAAGAAAGGTGCCTGCAAAAACCCCAAAATGATGCACAAGACATTCATAAAGCTGTGCATATTGGTACTAATGATGACTGTGACAAGGATGATGACAGAATTAGCAGACGCTGAAGAGATATTTAAAGTATCTAAAGGCAGGTAAGGTTGAAACTTTGAATGTAAGAGATTTGTACAGAAGAGAAGCGCTGCTGCATACCTGTAATCCCAGCACTCAGGAGGCAGAGGCAAGGGGTTCAAGCGTTCAAGGTCTACTATTGCCAAATAGGTATGAAATAGACTTCGTCTCCAACACCAGCCCTCTGCCTCATGAAAAAGGCAATTTGAGTGGAGATTCTAAGTGCAGAGCTTAACAGAAAGGAAATGTGGAATTTTTTAAGTATTTGAAAATAATCAGTTATTAACCATGAAAAGAAAAACTGAAATAAAGCTAAATGAAGACATTAGCTTACACCTAGCAGATGGGCAAAATTTAGATTCGGAGGCTGGAGAGATTGTTCAGAAGTTAACAGCACTTGTTTCTCTTCTAGAGAACCTAGGTCTGGTTCCCAGCATTCACACGGTGACTCACAATCATCAATAATCCTAGTTCTAAGACATCCAGTGCTTTCTTATGACTTTCTTGGGTGTCAGGCACACACATGTTATGCATACATACATATAGGCAAAACATTTATTCATACACATAAGGTAATTTTTTTTTAATTAGGGAGTTGGAGGAAACCTTGTGTTGAAGGTGAGAGTGTAGCTGGAGTTAATAGACACATAGACAAGCAGCTAGATATATGCAAGGTATATATATATTTTAAATCACTTTAAAATTTAAAAAAAATTTAAAGTCACTATTTTAACATATGAAAGGAGGATTAGGGAGATGCCTAGGCAGTTAAGAGTCTACTGCTCTTGCAGAGAACCTGTGTTCACATATCGGGCAACTATCAACCACCCATTAACTGCAGCCCTAGGAATATCTAATGATTCTGGTCTCCTCTAGCTCTCACATGCCCATACCTCCATACACACACCCCACACATAAGCAATTAAAAATAATGTATGGAAAAATATGCAATATTACTGCAAATCTTTGTTAAAATTGAGAGTTATCTATAATGGCAGTTAGAAGGGGGAGGGGAGGGGAGAGAAGGTGAAGGAAGGTAGAGAAGGGAGGGAAGGGAAGGGAGGGAATAAAAGCTTCAGGTAAATGGGAAGATGAACTTCCTAGAGATCAGTGCTAAAGCAAAAACTAACAAAATCTCACATCAAGTTTGAAACACAATCCAATTCTATAAATATAGGAATAAGAAAGGGATATCAAATATTCTAGAGATTCAAGTAAACACTGAATAGCAAAAGGAGATATATCCGTTGTAATCTGCAATTATAATTGTCTTCCTAAAAATGCAAACACCTCCTTTAAGCATTATTAAAATGTGCTAAGAGGTCAATAAACTGATTTTGTATAAAATAAATATGCCAAAATCAGTATCTGTCACGATGCCTGCAGTAAGCATTTATAAAGTGTAGCAATAAGAAAAAATCTATTTCAGACATTAAAATTATATCATGCCCAGGAATTAATTTAATAGAAAACACTCTAAACCTATATGAATAATAACAAAAACTTACAGGAAGACATTATTTAAAAATCCTAAGTGAATCATCCAATATGCTAACTCTTTCTACTCTCATCACAGGTGGTCCCATGAGCTGTTGCTCTGCAGACTCTACTTCCAATCTCCCTGAAGGTTTTCCTTTGAGAGTAATCTGATTTCTCTCTATACAAGATCATCTCTCTCATCATAAAATCACAGAAATGTCACGTGTAACAAAACATCTTGAAAAATTACCCATGTTTTGGCACTCATATGAGTCATTAATGCAATTCACCCAACTGCTAAAATTTTTGTGACCTCAAAAAGCAATCCACAAAGACCCTTTCCTGCCATTTGTAAATTTTCACAGGGCAACCAAATATTTGAATCACTTGGAATGAATGCTCCCAGCTGAGGTCCAACAAGGAGGCATTGGACTTCATCCTTCAGCTCTTGGACTGAAAACAGGCATTCTTTGCATGGTGCATTTAGTGCCACCGGCTTTCCTAGTTTTGCGCTTGATGCTGGTGATGTCATTTTTAAAATGGTTCCCATGCATAGTGCTGGGGTCCCATCTCATAACTCAGTGCACAGAATCTGAAGTTTGACTTATGGAGAAAACAGATAAAGAAGCATTGTAGAGAGAAATTATAGCAGCCCTGGGTGTGAATAAATGCTAGTGAACCAACAATGTGTTAAATGAGATGTCTTTCAACAGAAATTCATTCAACACAATGAACAGCCAGAAGCTTAAAAGAGTTAACTCCATATAACCCATACAATGGGTCTGAGTTCACTACTAGAGTGTTTGTGGTGATTTAATAGAAAACCAGAAATGATGGAAATGGACTGCACTTTTTCTTGCCTCATCATTTTTTGGCTCCAGGCAAACCTGGTTCTCCTTTCATTGTATATGACACTGATTAAGGTCACCAATGACCAGCTCCAAGAATCTTCAGGTTTTATTCTCTGTCCTCTTCAGACTCCCTACAACCAACATCCACACAGTCACCACACTTTCAGTGCCCCTCCTTCACTGTCTTCCTCAGCACCACAGTTAGATTTTGTTGTGAATCTAACACAGTCTTCTTTTCTGAATCTTCCCCTTCACGTCTTGGTGGGAGTTCCCTGGAACACCTCACTAGTTTCTTCCCTGAGAATTATGTCCAAACCAATAGCCTGAGCAGATGCCAATATGCTAATGACTCTCAAATGGATATGGCTAGCAGAATGGCCAGCATGTAAAATTAATCTCCAACTTTCTCCTGGACATCTCTCCCTTGATGGCATTTTACAGTCTACAATGGATCTAGATGGGTCCTTGGGCAATACGTCTAAAATATTTATTGACTGCGTGCTAAGAGAGGCAAAGAAGAAGGTAAGAGCCTTTCTATGGAGAAAGCTTGCTACTCTAGATATATCAAATATGTGTGTTATTTGCCTTATTCTGCTCTTCCCATTCAGGTAGTTTAATCTGAAGACTCTCCCTTCTTCCTTCCAACAATGCATCAGAAATCCCCATGGCTCTTCTTCCATATTTTCCAAGTCCATAAGCACCTCCCTCTGTTCCTTTCCTGCTGCAATCTAGTCCAATCATCTTTCACCCCGGTGGTACCCACAATTTCCTGCATAGTGTCCATCTTCTTCTCTTGCCCATCTCAACACACATAGTCTATTCTTTCAGAAAACACAGTGAGTTGGGAAATTGTAAATTAGATCACTCTCCTTTACTCAAAATCCTCAGAACACTCTCTGCTGCATGTTTTAAATATCATCCAAACCTTCACCACAACCCTAAGGCATCTTATGATATAACCTGTGGGCTGTGGCCCAAGTATAAAAAAAAAAAATTCTCTCCTGTAGAAAGCTCTCCCACAGGCCTTTTTTCTGTTTCTAGAAACTGCACTGCAGTTCCCAACCAAGGGCTTTGCATTTACTATCCCACGTGTTGCTGGTTGTTTCAGACTTTTCCCTAGGTGACTTCTCACCACCACCAACTCAGCTAAAATGTCAATCTCTCCGAGAATTCTTGAATATTTGAATGTATTACCCGAAGTAGGTTCCATCTCAGCTGTGTTCTGGTTCATCACCCTTCTGCTCTTCATCTCGTCCTCACAGCATCTGGAACTGCCCTTACATCATTTAGTTCACCTGCTCCCCATGACTCCTCCCGTCATCATCTTCCGTAACATACATTTTCCGCGAGAGTATTGGAACTATTTTCTGTCTTGGAACTGAGGCTAATTCCTTGCAATAGGCCTTTGCTGGTATGAATAAAAATTGACACAACATCATATATTCATATATATATATATATATATATATATATATATATATATATATATATATATATATGATGCTGTCATAGTTAGGGTTTCTATTGCTGTGATAAAATACCATGCCCAAAGGGTTATGGAAAGGAAAGGGTTTATTTGGCTTATACTTCCACACTGTAGCCCACTAGGGAAGGAAGTTAGGACAGGAGCTCAATCAGGGCAAAAACTGAAGGCAAGAGCTGATGCAGAGGACATGGGGGCTTGCCCCATATGGCTTGCTCAGTCCAGGGGAGGTACCACCCTAAAGTAGGATGGGCCCTCCCCATCAATCACTAATTAAGAAAATGCCTTACAGGCTTGCCTACAACCCAACCTTAAGGAGACATTTTTTAAATTGAGGTTCTCTCCTTTCATATGACTTTAGCTTGTGTCAAGTTGACATAAAACTATCCAGCACAATTGACCCCTTATCAACTTGACACACAAACATCATTATGAAGCCACAACCTTCCTTTCTCATTCATTCCCAAGATCTCACATCAAAAACAGATCATTTTAAAAGTCCCAGAGCCTCTACAAATTTAAACATTAAAAGGTCAGTCCCTTTAAAATACCCAGTTTCTTTTAAAAAATCCAGAATTTCTTTTTAAAGTTCAAAATCTCTCAACTGTGGGCTCCTATAAAAATCAAAATTAAGTTAAATACTTTCTTACTTTAAAGGAGAGGGATCCAAGGCACAGTCACTACCAGATCAAGACAAAACCAAACTCCCAACAGTATAAATAATATAATGTATAGTGTCTAGGGCCCATTCACGAACTTCTGGGCTCCTCCAAAGGGCTTAGGTCACTTCTCCAGCTCTGCATTCTATAGTACACATAGTTTGTCTTCTAAACCCTGGAAGGCTCCACTCTACCATGTTGTTCTTGTTGGTCATCCTATGGTATTAGATTCTCCAAAACTCCTGTACCTTCTGCTGCAACTGGGATGCACTTTCACCAAAAGCCTCTCCTAGGCTCTTTTCATAGTACCAACCCTCAACTCGTTCAATCATGGGCCCTTCAACTACTCTTGAGACTTCAGCTTCACCAATGGCCTCTCACAGTGTTGACCCTCAGCTGCTCTCCATGACCTCTTCATGCCTTCAAAACAAGTACCACCTAAGTGACTCTTACACTACCAAATCACACTCCCAGCATGCAGTACAACCTTGGCCACCTCTGGAACACAGCTTCTGTGTGCTGACTCTCAGGAAGCACTGTCCAGAAGATTTCACCTCAGTGTTGCTGGTCTCTTCTTAATCATCACAAATTTCTCAGCTCCAGTTGGCCAACATAGCATATCACAGCAAAGAAAGGGTTTTACTTTAATAGTTCTTGTTATCTTGTTAATCACAGCTGATAAATCAGCCCCAGCTAATCAGAACCACAGAATCTTAGTTGGAAATAACAATTTGCTCCAATAGTGTGTTTAATCTTCCCTCAGAAACTTCACAAGCCATGTCTCCATCATCTGCCCTGCTCTCAACACTCTAATCTTCCAAGTTCCTTCCAAACACTTCACTGAGCTCTTAACACTCAGTAACTTTTCTAGCCAAAGTTCCAAAGTCCTTCCACAATCCTCCCCAAAACAACCTGGTCATGTCTGCCACAGCACTACCCCACTATACGGGCATCAATTTGTATTAATTAGGGTTTCTATTGCTGCGATTAAACACAATGACCAAAGACAGTCTGGGGAGAAAAGGGTTTATTTACCTTTGTACTTCCACATACATAATAGTCCATCACTGAAGGAAGTGAAGACAGGAACTCAAACAGTGCAGGAACCTAGAGGCAGGAGCTGATGCAGAGGTCATGGAGGGTTGCTGTTTCCTGGCTTGCTCTTGTAGCTTGCTCAACCTGCTTCATTATAGAACCCAAGACCACCAGTCCAAGGACAGCACCACCCACAATGGGATGGGCCCTCCTCAATCAATCACTAATTGAGAAAATACCCTACAGGTTTGCCTATAGCCTGATCTTATGGAGGCATTTTCTTAATTGAGATGACTTTAGCTGTGTCAAGCTGATATGAAACTATCCAGCACAGAGTCTTTGTGCTATTTTGACAGATATATATACTGTGTGATATTCAATTCAGGACACTGACTATAGGTCTTAAAGAAACACATGTTGACTGTGTGTGTGGTTTTGTTAAGATATCTCAATATTGTAGGGATACCAAATATGCATTTAAAGAAATTTCAATTACAATCTCAGCAAAACTACCCAAGCCATGTTTATTGTCATTACTATGTTATAACCACTGCAATAGTCCAGTGATCAATGAAGCCAACATGACATTCTAGAAGCAGGAATTTAGCAGATGGCAAGTGTGTGTCTGATACCAGTGGGGATTTTGGTAGCTCATTCCACAAACATCAATAGCTTTAAGTATGCTGTGAGTGGAAAGGTACGTTCCTTGGAACGGGCAAATTCTACACACCAGAGCTTGTTTTTCTTCTTTGGAAGGCTTGTCATTACCAGCACACCACTGTGCTGAGGACTCACACAAGACACATGTTCTGAGGGTGAGACTAAAGCAAAGTGAGCTAAGACCAGATCCCTCAGCAGGCACCTACCGTTCTGAAATTCCACCCACATGACCCATCAATGAAGAAAATCTCCAACAGATTGGCTTTGTACTTCAGTGTTTTACTCATGAGTGATCTCTCTATATTGATATGCAGATACATTTAAACGGTTTATGTTCCTTATTTCTCACTTTCTCATTTCATATTCTGTAAGAAGTGTAGAGAGGAAGAATCAATGAAACGGGGTGGAGTCAGAGGATGGAAGGCAAGATCAGAGAAGAAAAATGAGACTGAGGAGAACAGCTTCTGATTCCAACCAGAGAATTCCCAGGAAATCAGGATGCTTCCTCACAGAGCCTTATCTCCTCCATACAGAAGTCGGAGTAAGTTTGCTAAACTTGAATCAAACCATCCCATTCCTATAGAAAATAGGTCTGTGGTCCCAATCTCAATTGTTTCTGAGCTCAACCAGGAGAAAAAAACATGATATAGGCATTCTTTCTTTGTCAAATCCAAGGCATCCAGGCATCCTGTGGAAATACCCTGAAGACTGCTTCCCAGGCATCTATCTGCTCTTCTCTCCTCCCCTTCAAGCTTGTACTAAAATGTCCTCCTTATTCACCCAGGCACCCAACAGTTGAACTGTGTTCCACGGTGCTTAAAATCCTATTCTGCCTATATAATTTACTATTTTACCAGCCATCTCTCCTTGGAATGGAAACTACTCCATGAAGGCATGAATTTCTATTCACTGCATCGCCAATGCCTGTAAATGTGTCTGACAGAGAGTAAGTATGTATGCAGTCAAGACATATTTATAACTGCATGAATTAGCAAGTGAATATCAGGCAGGGCTAAATTCTAAGAGAAAGTTGGGCAAAGGCCATGGAAGTTGACGAAGAGTGAGGGGTGACTGAGGTTGTTCTGACTGTGCTGGATGATCCAGGTGGGCTGAAAGCTCTGCCATTGCTCCTGTTACATTTATGCAGAGCACTCCAGCCCCCGTAGCACATGCCCTGGGTGTCACTGGACCTAGAATAGGTTCTTCGCTCACTTTCTGGATGGATTTTACTGCGATGGGCTTTCTGGAGAATCTGTTTGCTTAGAATTTGCCTTGCTTATAAACCATTTGCCCCATCATGTCCTTAAATTCTAATAGGAGAATCTCTACTTTTGTTTTCAGTAAGAACATAAGGGGATACCAGGGAAAGAGAGCCTGAGGCAAGAGAACCCATAGGTCTGACGTACCCTAGAAAGCCTCAAAACTGCAGGTGGAATAAAGCAGACTGAGCACTTTAATTTTAAAAACATGGGATGGGGCTCAGGAGTAGAACACTTCCCTGGCATTTGTGAAAACCTTGATTTTATTCTCAACTCACTAAACAAACCTACCAACACAGTGTTCTCATTGATACGTATCTAATGACCAATCTCCTGTTCTGACCAAGGTACCACAAGGAGGATGTTGTTACAATACATAAAGAAGCAAGGCACACAACTGCATGTGTGCCTCTGTGTATGCACTCTCACCAGCACACACACACACACACACGACCCTATGAGTTCTAACTAACCATGAATGAAAACCCTTAGGGGATTACTTGGGGTTTTGCACTGAACATACAGACTAGGTTTTTTGTTTGGTTTGAATTTTGTTGAACAAAAAACTGTATCAACTACTTACATAGCATTTACACATTGTTATCCAAAATCAAGGGACAATTTACAGTGTGCTGGAGGATGTGGTAGGCTATGATCTAATACCACACCATTTTATATAAAGCATGGTTTATGGATTTTGGCATCTGTGGGATTCCTAGAATGAATCCCATCAAAATGGAGGTGGGAGCAGTCAATACTTATAACTTGATGCTGTTATAACAGATATACTAGGGAAAATAAAAATCAGAAGTACAAATCAGACCAAACTAAAAAGCAAACCAGGAATTATAGAATGATTTCTCACGTGTTGGTGCCTTTCTATCCTAGGATCCCACCACCAACTTAATATTTTATCCTAAGTCACTCAAAATAGCTGAGGATGGTAGGATAGGGGATGAGATAAGCATAATTTAAACAATCCAGATTTCACTCTTTAGAAAGTCTCATACACCGAACTTGACCTTCACCAAAAAAAAAAAAAAAAAAAAAAACCTCACATTATACTGGGCACTGGCTACTGCATCATGGGCAGCAACATGAGTTCTCTGTACTGCTCCAAGGAAAATCCTGGTTGCCCCATGTTGTAAGGTGCATTGGCATGAGGGGAGCAGGGCAGAGTGGGGCCATCTGGAACTACAGCTGAGCCAGGATTGAGCCCAATGGTGACCTGGAAATGCACTGATCCCTGGTCCTCTAGAATAGAATTCGCCTCACAAATGGATCTGAGTACTAACATCAGGATTTCCATAGATGCAAAGTCTTTTTATTTTATTAGCTTCTCTACCAGTCCTTCACTCTTTTTCTACCTTTGGTAACAGTTAATGTCTAAAAGCAAAATGAAGTGCTACCCAACATCAGGAGCATATCAGGCAGGACTGCTGTTGAAGGCTGCTTTATTTTCTCTCCCTTAAATGGCAAATCAACACAGCCAGGAGGGATGGAGAGGCAAATTGATAGAGGCTACGACCCATCCCAGATGCAGACAAGTTTAAGTTGAAGAAAACTCTGACAAACTATCAAAGAGAACCAATAAAAAGTATGGTGAAGTTAATATCAAAGAGAAAGGGGTATTGAAAGATTCTAAATCCAGTGCCCACTAGAAATTTGGAATCAACATCAAGGGGGAAATATATAAACAGTTCACAGCTGGGGGAAACTTGACTGTGAGGTCTGCTGGGTAGCAGAACAGTCTGCCTGAGTCAGAACTACTCCCCTAGGGTAAGCATTGCCCCACTGGAGATATACAATGAGATAGGAAATCTCCCTGGAGAACAAGCCCCAGAGGGTTCAGTTAGAACTCCTCTCCCTTTAGGAGGGCCACCTGCCCTGAGGGTTCAGCATCCCACACTCAGATGAAAGACTCCTCTCCCTCAAGAGTCCCCAGCCAAATACCTAAGCCCCACAGTGAGAAGGTGATGTAAAACACTCATGCTTGTTCCATAACTTCAATCCTCATTCCCATTTTACAGGCTCTTTTTATGTCAACTTGACACAAACTGGAGTCATTTTGGGGAAAGGAAACCTCAATTGAGAAAAAAATTCATTCATCAGACTGGCTTGTAGGCATGCCTGAGAGTTGTTTTCTTGATTGATGATTGATGTGGGCAGGCCTAACTCACTGTGACTGCAATGGTGGTCCTGAGTTTTATAAGAAAACAGACTGAGAAAGCCATAAGGAGCAATCAGTAAGCAGTGTTCCTCCATAGCTTCTACTTTGGTTCCTGCTTCCATGGTCCTGCCCTTACTTCCTTCAGTGATGGATTGTAATGTGCAAGACCTGTAAACTGAAGTCAGTGCTTTCCCCAAGTTGCTTTTGGTGATTGTGTTTTGTCACAGCAATAGGAACCCTAACAAAGACACCCAGTGATCTTCCTTTTTGTCTCTGTCACTTTCTTGATCCCCATGTCCCATTCCCTTAATGTGTCCACTCTCTGGGAAACAAAGAACAGGAACTCAGCAGCAGGTAATAGCCCTGACAAGCCAAGGTAAGCATTAGGCGACCCCCACCTTTCCTTTCACACGAATGTGCCCAGAATCTTGAGGGAACCATGCTTGGGCCCATGATATCAATCTAACCCAATGACACTCAGATGTGAAAACAATTAGAATGTAAAAGTAAATTAAACAAAGCACCAAAATGAAGTCACTTGGAATCACAGGCATTCATGTCAGTCCATGTCCTTTACACATGTGCATGTATAAAATGTTACTTAACAAAAGTCATATTGTTTGGTAACCTAAAAGAACATTGCAAGCTGTGAGGTCTCAAATCCTGGACAAATGACTCAGATACCTATTTAATATATCAGATTGGACCTGGCCGTCAGGTTCTCCCAGCATCCCTCAGTCCAGGTATTACAGGATCCTGCTGGCTTGCATACCCTGCTGCCTACCCTGAACTCTCCAGCCCAATGGACTGAGCTGCTCTTCCCTGCATAATCCAGCCATTTTGGATACCTGGTCCTTTTTTTGGCCATTACTTCAGGCACTGCTTCAGGTTCCCTTTTCCCCTCTCTCAGTTCCCCTCTCTCCTCACATGACGTGGCTCCGTCTGGTCACGCTCACTCTGGACTCCCCCAGGTGTCTCTGCCTCTGGCTACCCTCTCCCTCACATCTCCTGTGTTCTTCCTTATATCTGCTGTGCTTTCCCTCATTTCTACAATAAACATTCCCCTCCTCTATACTTAGGAGTAGTCATGTCTTTCCTTTTTTATTTCCTTTTTTTTTAAATATCTTAAACACATCTTCCTGTCAATTCTTTCTTGATTTTGTTTTTTTTTTTTTTCTTCATGTTTTTAAGCAGGTGTTACCATGTAATCTCAGTTGGCCTAGTATTCACTTATTTTGCCCAGGATAGCTTCAAACTCCTGACAATCCTCCTGTCTCAGCTTCTGGAGTGCTAAGATCATAGGCATGCACCATATTTCCAGTTCTTTATGCTACTTAGGTGGGTGTGTCTGCAGTCATACTCTGTGATTCCAGAAGATGAAATCACAGAAAGGGAAACTGACACACCAGAAAGATTGTACAATATTCCTAAGAGTTGTCATGGTTGCTACAAAATGTTCTCTAGGCAGACAGGAACTCTCAGCAGCCCCAAGTGAGAGAACTGACTTTGGTTGCTTTTGTGATTGAGACTGTGTTCCACATCCTTGATTTTGCACACACTTGAAGGACACTTGGACCAGATAGTGTCACAAAGGAAAGGAACGGGTAGGGCCCTTTAAATAGGCAGCTGAGCTATTTCCCCAAAGAGAAGAAACTAAGTAAGAGCCTGCAAACTGTCTTAGAAGGAAGAGGCTATCTGCCTGAAACAGCCACGACCTTTTGCTCAAATCCATTAATCCTCTTTATTAAACCTGGGTCACCTCTGAGTCTTGGCAAATTAACCAGCATCTCCCACTGCCAGCGCATCAAGAGGCAGTGCACTGTACACTGCCTGTAATTTTCAGCGACCAGGGCTCTGGGGTCAGGGGGCTTCCCAGGCTCCATCCTCTGCTTTTGTCGCTTTAAAAGGGAACATCAGCTGCACTTGTATAAATTGCAGGCTGGGCTGTACAGAAGCCCACACAAAGGAGCATCTCTGTGCCTCGAGAGGGGGGTAAGAGGACACAGGGCCAGCTGCAAGCTATAGTGTTTGTGTGCAGACTTTTCTTCCCCCAAACCCAACCAGTCTGAGAAGATCAGGAGCTCAAGAAGGTCTAGTGCAAAGTCAAACACGAGCCAGGGTCTCAGATACCATACACTCTGTTTCACCCCCTCCCCCAACAAAGCCCACCAGGGAGATCTGAAATTCTCCGCTGTCGTTTCTAGGCAAGAAGTAGAGACAACACTGGAGTCCATTGTGAAAGGCCAGAGACAGAATGAGTCATGAAAGGAAGCAGAGAGGCCGAGGCAGTGGAAAGCATTCAGAGTAAGTACAACCAAGGAAAGATTCAGAAGGAGAGCAACACCAGGAAGCCTGGAACAAAAATGCACAAGCCTCTCCAGAGTCTCCACCTCTCATTTGGGCCACAGGTAGTTAAAACCCTTTTACCTGGAAATATAGAAAGTTCTTCTCCTAGCCCATTACCTAAATCTGGCTAAACTTTAAACAATTCACAGGCTAAGTTAAGTGAAGTTTCAGGTATGAAACAGGAATAGGGTCATGGGCTCAAATCGCATGAGAATAAATCCTATGGAACCTTGCATCTGTCATGTTGTACCCAATAGAGAACTGGTGAGTTTCCAGGTGAAAAGTGCACAGTGGTTGTACTAGGAATACATCCTACAAAACAAGCAGGAACAGCCTCAAAACAGGAGAAGGAACAGCCATGAGGTCACTGGAAACATAGGAATAGTTCTGAGGGTGAAGGTTTGGATGGCTCTCAGATGGAATGATCTACAACTAAAAGCCCCAGGAAAATGTAAAGTCCAAGACATTTCTCCTGTGCAAACCATGAATGTGTGGTGCTCTCAGTACCTTGCTGAGCTCACAGGTGCGTGGTGCTTGGGAACACCTTGCTGTAACTCTGTCTTTCCCATTGGGATCCAGTCTCTTTCCATGTCTCTTTGCTGGACTGCATAACTAGGTCTATGCTTGTGTCTGCACTGCATACTGTTCAACCATTTCCCCCTTTTCATTATACCTCAACCAGAAACAGTATAATTTGTCCTACATAGCATTTACAATGCATCGGGTATAACAAGTTACCTGGAGATGATTGAAAGCATACCAGTGGATGTGCATAGGTTCCATGCCAACACTATATGCTATCTGTGAGAGTCCTAGGACCAACTCCCACAGATACAGGAAGACACCTCTACTTAAGTTTTATAGAACTCTAAGTAATGGGTAGGAGCATTATCATCATTTCACAGGTGAGTAAACTGAGTTCTATGACTTGTCTAAATGCTCCAACCCCAGGCTAAGAAGCAAAACAGGATCTCTTTGATCCCAGAAAGCACAGGCAAGGATGGTGACCAAATGCTCCCTACCCACTGAGTACAGCCAAAGTCTCCCAGCTCCCTGCAGATGCCAACTCCATGCTGACCTTTCTCTGGTGGAGAGCTGTAGCTCTACACCCACAGTGTCGCACAGCAAATAAGACAAGGAGGCATATTCATAGGTGCAAACTCTGCCAGACTTCAGCAGAGGAAAACACTATTATGGCAAGAAACACCCTGGACAGTGGAACCCTAAACATCTCATCTTAGGGTTTTTTATTGATACCTAAGCTACTTGGGTGCTCTATTGATGATAGCACGTGTAGATCATGAGCAATCAAACATCTTTTACCTAAAGCCAACACCTGCAGACAATACAATTGCCAAGGCCTAGGCAGCCCTTTTCCCAACACTGCCCAAACAACCATTTTAAACATTACTGGAAATACACTTCTGCAGCAAAGAGTAAAGAGAAAAGGGGAGAGTTTCCAGAAGCATGACAGCACTGTGGGTGGGAGGGAGGTCACTGGATGAAAGCTTCCTTCTGGGAAATCTTGTTCAGGCATTCCAAGTGTGAGTGAAAAGCAATTGCTCTCTCTGCCTGATCGTTCCTTTTACCATCCTATTATGTTAGCCCTAACACACATTATAATTCCATTCCAAAAACATATGTGTGCATGGTATATATTTTTTTTATATTTTGGAAAATTTCATGTATGTACTGTATTCACATTATTTCCACCTTTCTCTTCTCCAGGTTCTCCAACCTTCCACCTTTACTCACCCGTAAATCCATGGCCTACTCTTCAGATATTGTTGTTACACACACACACACACACACACACACACACACACACACACACACACACAAACCACCTCCTGAGTCCATTTAGTGTTGCTTGCATGTATATGTGTTTAAGGCTGACCACTTGGGATTGGATATCTTATCAGGGGACTTGTCCCTGGAGACTTATTCTCCCTCCATTTACTGCCTGTAGTTCTTCATCTGGCAGTGGGACCCTGTGAGATTGAGTTGACACTGACATGTCAACTACTGTTGTCATTGTGCAGGTCATATTTAGATGACCATATTGTTGCAATTTATTGCTTGCTCCCTGTCATATGTCAAAGACACTGCTTCTCCACAAACATCCTGGTCCTCTGACTCTTACGACCTTTCTGCCTCCTCTTCCACGATGTTCCCTGAGCCTTAGGCATAGGGATTGTAGATGAATCAACTGTGTGTTTGGCATCCCACAGTCTGTTGTTTCCTGTATTTTTATCAGCAGAGTGTGGATGTGAGAACGGTCACCGTGTATTTCTGTTATGGTCTCCATAGTCTGCAAAATGAAGCTGCTTTGATGAGGAGTGAGAGCTATACTGCCTGTAGGTATGTATTTTAATGACCCAGTGTCTCTACCTGATGTGCTGGGACCTGGAACATTAACCCCTTTGGCGATGGTGGAAATTCATTGCTTTGACCTTTCCTCATCCCAAGGGAAGTCCATGGTTTGAAATTCTAAAATTCTTTGTGAATTGTACCCAAAGTTCATCCTTCCCCTGCAGGAAGCCACCCTAATGGATGTCAGTGAGGATAAATCTCTCTCCATCTGGAAGAAGGGCCATACATGCAGATTGGAAATAGGGGTTGGGTGTTGTTTTTATTTTTCTACAATAATTGAGACACTTTTCAGACAGTCGAAAATAAATGATCAACAATACTAGCAAGAAATATTTTTTAGCTTAAAGAACTAATTCAATTCCTAATGTCAAAGCAGAAATGATGAAAATCCATTTCCTCCCATGTAGGCATCTGCACACAGTGTCTATGTGCAGGAATCAGTAGCCAGGCCTGCCATGCTCAGCCCTGGGCCTCGGGGACTGTACCTGCCACCCAGGCATGAGGTGTGCATGGATTAGCCACTATAACCTGAGACTGCTAGCTTCTGTCAGATCCTCTCTCTCAGGCATTACGCTATTTTAAAAATTGGGTACTTTGCATTTTTAATGGCTCCTTTGTCATTTCGTAGGAATAATACCTTTTCTTGGCACTGCATGTGTGCCTGGGGTCTCCAGCACTCCCAAGCACCACCCCAGCTGTGGAGAGAGTCAAGAAGGGAGCCTCTTCACTTTCCCACCACCTGCTCACAGGGATGCACTCAGGGAGTAGGGAACAAAGCCAGGTACCCACTGGCCAGATCCAAAGCATCGCCCCCTGCTCTGAGATTGCAGGCCACCTTGAAGAGGAATGCTGTCCCTGTAAGTCCTCCTCCTGCATCGACACAGTTTCTACTTCCTTGATACACCTCAGCTCTTTCTGACCCCAGGAGGATGTAAATCCAAAGCTACTATCAACAGACAGCACCAATTACGGAGGTGCGAAAACAGAATCAGTCGAATTCTGCATACAGAATCAGGAAGGAGGACTTTACTGAGCTCACAAAGAAGGCACAAGGAAGAGGAGCATGTGAGCAGTGAAAGAGAATGACTCCAGGGCAATTAGGAAGCCAGCACAGCTCCACTGTAAAGTAATGGCCTCTAGAATGAGTGGGCTGCAGAAAAGGCCTGGGTACACAGGCCATAGGCTCCAGGAACTGAGTGGTGTAGCAGGAGATGAATACCACCATGGCCCAGGGGACAACAGGTAGGAAGAAAGTTCAGTGAGTCCAAAGTCCTCATAGTGTACCCTAGTAAGTCTCACCCATTGGGCATTGCTAAAAAAGAGCCAGGGGGAGGCCTGTAACCAAGTTACCAACCTGGCTCCCGTGAGTTGTCTATAGTTAACAGCTCTCTGCTCACTTAGGAGATGATTAACCCTGTTGTATATTTTCTCAGGGAGTCTCCCTCTCTATAACACCATGTGAAAAATCTGTACATCCGTGGCTCACCCCTGATTTCCATTTGTTCAGAGTACCTTCACCAAGATCGCTAGGCTCTGGATCCAGCCATCATCATTCCATTCATTTCTCCCTGCCATTCCTTCTCTCTCCATGATCCATTGCTCCTAAATGCTTCCCACATTCAGTGTTCATCTGCCCAGGAAAGAACCTCTACCTTGGGCACAGACTGGTCATAAAAGAAAAACCAGGAAAAAATCTTGCTTCCTAAAGACAAAGATGTAGGTTTGAAGCCTGACTCAACAGCTTCCTATGGAGCACCTCTTGGGTGTTTCCTGACTTGTCGCTGCACCAGAGAGCAGTACCTGAGAGTCCATTGCTCTCCACATTGCAAAGAGACAGACAGGTACAGGGAAGCTACAACTACTCTGGCCAGGTAAGATGCTTTGTGCTGTTTCAGCTATGCCAGACTTCTTTTCCACACTGGGCATCAAGTTCTCTGGACAGGGAGAAGAGGATGTCCTTTTGTACCAGCCTGGAACTGCTCTGGGGTAGATACCAGAGCTTACCCTGGGCAAGATGATGAATGATTCATAAACATGAGTCTGAGAACTCATTCCAAGGAGAAATGGCAAATCATGGGCAAGCCTTTAAAATGTATAAGCACATAGGGAAAAAACATACAAATTTAGATTAAATAGCCTTTAACCAAAATTCTTAGGGTGGGGAGATTTTTGGTTTTCATATTTCTTTTACTCTACAGTATTTGCATATCCAAAATGAGATGTCTTGATGATAGGACCCAAGCTTAAAACCAAATTCCTCTATGTTTCATATACATGCTGTACTCATGGGCTGAAGGAGATTTCGTACAATATTTTAAATGGTTTGGGGCATCTAACAAAGCCTATGTGCATTGAACCATCAGAAAGCAGATGTACTGCTTGACACTCTGATCATTTTTCCATTTGTGGCATTGTAGGAAAGTTCAAAAGTATCTGAGTTTGGACCATTTATGAATTCAGGTTTTTGGATTAGAGATGCTCAGTTTGTATATCCTCTGCTTTCCAAGACTGAAGCTAATAAACCACCATCTTCAGCCTCTTGAGAGATGCATCTGAATCTACAGAACCTGGAGCTACCTCTTTTACCTTCAGTCCATGCTGCTCCTATCCTCTCAAAGACCTCCGTCAATGCCATAGATGTCTTGCTGCTCCACTTGGGATTCGCTGACTTTTTGATGATCACCCAAGTGATCTACATTTGTAGAACTCAGACTGGCTTATGTCCAGTGACACGAGTAGCCAGAATTCCCACCTTATCTGCTGTATCTATAACCACGGAAAGAAGAAACACTTAATGGTTCAGACTGCACTCGGGGACCAACCTTTTTGGGACAGTGTTGCTAGGATGCAAGGCTTTCTTCCTCAAAATCCTCCAGGCACAAGGGGCTGATATGCACAGCCCGAATTTCGTTTTTGTTTTTGTTTTTTAAGTTCCATGTTCTTCTTAACATTGGAGGGATAGGAATGATACTGTTCAAAAATCTCCAGCCTGATTTGAGAGCTGAGGGTACAAAGAGGCTCCAGATCCTAGCCCTCTGATGATGTCTGCATCTCTTTTTTACAGATGGAGGGTAAGAGTTTTAGAGAAATGTGTCTGCACAGAAGTCTTCTTTAGTGGCAGAGTTTAGTTTGAAACTCAGATCTATGGAATTCCTAAGCCAAGTTCTTTTCCAGGCCCAGGAGTTATAAAGGTTCTATTGCTATCACCCAGCCCCAGAAGGCAGCATCGTAATGCAAGGCGAGGGCTGCTTTTTGACAAGTTCGGAAAACACACAGGGTCAGTGGATTTAAACTCAGCTGGTCAACATCTCCTCCCCCGCCTTCCACACTGTGGCCACAGCTCCTCCAAACACAGCTGTAAATCCTTTCAGTCTGTAAACACTCCCATACAGTTCCCTCCATTGCTTAGCCGTTTCTGACACTAATTGCTCTGCAGAGTTGTGCAACTGGCAACACCTTATTAAAAGTGAAATATATTATGCTGTCCACTTATTGCTGTTTTATAGAGATAAAGTATTCCTGCTACATGGAAAAGCTGGCGAAGAAATTGATAGGGTGATTTCTAAATGGAAAAGTCTAGGGGGCCATTCCTAGGACTCAAGAGCTACCCTGGGCTATGTTGGAAGCCTCCCCCAACTTGGCCTCCCCACGAATCTCTCTCTTCTGTTCCGATGTACTGAAGAGAAAACAAGTATGATGGCTCTCAGGGCTGAGCAAATGGCCTGGACTGGTCGTTTCTGTAGGTGTCACCTATTTCCTTCCTCCCCAAAACATGATTGGGAAGAGACTGACTATAGAACATGCCGGATGCAAAAAGCTGGAAGAAGAAGAGGTGGGCACAAGGAAGAAAGCTCCACATTCAGGGAGACACAGGTTAATGCAGACTCCCTCAGGAAGACCCACCACATCCCAACCCCACATTTAAACTCAACGGTATCTCTGGAGGCTAGGTAGACAGATGGTCCTCTACTTGACATTTGCTGACTTTTTGATGGTCAAATAAGGGATCTGCATTCTGTAGGACCCAGACTTAGAATGTTAGATTTTTATCTCATCCATGCTAGCAATATGACTCTCTATCATGATGCAAGGTGGCAAGAGAAGCTGCAGCTGGCAGTCAGCCAGTCCATCTGGAGAAGAAGCAGTTGTCCTACCATGTAGTGGTAGTGATGATGCTCTGTATGCTTGGGCCTGGTAAATGTGCTTTGTACTTAGGAAACTTCCAGCTTACAATAAGATTATAGTCAACACATATCTGCCCACCTACATCATCAGAGCATTTACTCCACATCTCACTATGGCAATGTCAGTTATGTGGGGCTCTTGATAAAAGTCAGTTCTGTGCTTAAAGAAACTTGATGAAGGCCCTTGGTCTAAATCCCCCAAAACACTTTCACTAAATAACCCTAAATCCAAGATTACTTGGCAACTCACACAGCTTGTAAGCCAAGATTGTTAGTTACACTTTTAAGAGTTATAAAAAGATGAGACAGAGTATATGAGGTCCACAAAACCTCTATCTTCATCTAAAAAAAGAAATCGATGAGGCTTGAATGGTGGCTCAAAGATTAGGAGTACTTGTTGTTCTTGCAGAAGACCCAGGTTCAGTTCTCAGCACCCACATGGCAGAATAAGACCATTTGTATCTCCAACTCCAGGAGATCTGCACCTTCTTCTGACTTTTGCAGGCATCAGACATGCATGGGATGTACATGCATACATGCAGGAAAAACATTCATATGCATAAAACAAAATACATACATCTTTACAAAGTTAAAATAAAATACAATTGTTGATGCTATCTTAAAGGAAAGAATAGAAAAGCTGGAAGAAAATGGAGGCAGCACAAAGAAAAGCCGGGCTGGAGGGAAGGACAAGGCTGATGATGAAATGCCATCAGGAGACTATGCCCCATACCCTCAGCTCAGGCATGGATCCTATTAAATGCGGTTGCTAGAAAGAGTCAGCCCATCGGAGGAGCCATTGTTTGTTTTTTGTTTTTTGCCTTTTTGGTTTTTTTGTCTTGTCAATGTTCTCCTGCTGATCTCCAGCCATGCCAGCATTGAGGAGTGGCCAAGTGGGACCGGGCGGCCCCAGGAGCTAGCAGATAACAAGGGAGATGGAGTGACAGAGACAAACCTATTGTCCCTGCCACGTTTTGTGTTTCCGAGATACCAAATTGCCTGATCGCTTTGACATTTCCGAGACCAAATTAAAATGCGCCACCATGGAGACAAAATGTCATTAGCCTCATTATAAGTGATTGTGTTAAAATAAATACAAAAATAAAGTGGGAATTAGTCCAAACCATTAAAATACAGAAGCAAAAATGGTCAACAGGGACTTTACATGTGACAGACTAAAGAAGATCGAGACACCCCCTAAGGAGACAAGAGAGATTAATGGAACTGGCACAGAGACTGAGCGGCAGGCTTCTGTGACCAGAGCAGAGCCTGTGTACCCAGGCAATGGCAGGCTCTCCATTGGCCTGTGCTGTGAGATCTCAGAGAGAACACTCAGCTTCCCCAAGCGGAGTTCCTGCTGAAGGAAGGCAGGAAACAACGTTTTTTGTGCAGCTCCGATGGAATGCAGCAATCTATTGGGATGGATCTCCTTTTGGAACCCAGAAAGAAGGGGGCAGGCAGCTTCTTGGGCCAGGACAGGTGTATCCTGACATGATCAGCACTTGGTTTCCTCCATCAGACTCTTCCACAGGAAGAAAGTCCAGGTGAGGTAACCACAGACCAGGGTCCTGAGGACAAGCCAGCTGACTTAAGCTCAGTGGTTTCAGAGACAAATGCCAAGAACCCCAGGGTATCATCTTCCTCTATGCCTTCCCCGACACTACTTCCCTCCACCAGCACCTTGCCTTTCACTGTTTCCTCAGCCATACCCTTCTTAGTTCCACTGATAGGTATTGGCCAAATATTTCCCAATATTCTTAGGACCTTAAACCATCAATAAGCAATGACATGAATGGATGCACCCAAATGGAAGAGAGCAAAACTCTCAACCCTTCCCCTACCTCCTTAGGTAAAGGACACTACATCTAACTAGCACCTCTCCCTTGCCCATTCACTCCCATGAAAGCCTCATAAGGCCTGCACACTAGGAATAACTACCAGACTGTGTTTTTTACCACACACAAAATGTCTCTTTCACAAGGATAAATCACTCAACTAGAAGCTCAAGAACAGAACAGTAATGCATTAGCACAACCAACGTATTCTGTTTTCTGAATTTTCTCTATCAGTGGTACCCTAGATACGTGCAAAAATCATGTAGTGTGACAAAGGCAGATATTGCCACTCCTTTCTAATACCTGAGAAAGTGGAGGCTACTACAAAGAATATGTCTTCTGAAAGTCCCCACAGTCATAGTAGGAAAGGACTAAAAGCTGCAAGTTTTAACTCTAAGTCCAGTCCAAGATGTTGAGTTACTTTTACTTTGCCTTGGTTTTAAAGAACAGAAGAAAGAACTCCACTGTAAGTGTAAGAGGGTTAATTCCCCAATGTCTGCAAAGGGCTTGACACATAAGAAAAGCATCCCAAATGCTCAGAAGTGATGAGCAAGGGGGACACAGGGCTTTGGAAACAGGAGCTCACTAATCCCCCAGGCTTCTAGCCAAACCTGTGGCAGGAGATGGTCTTTCTATCTTTGCCTCAGTCTTTCTCCTACTGCATCATCATGATCCCTCAGGAAATATAAGGAGTAATATTGTTTCCTTATCACTTAAAATGAGGCTAAGATAAAGATCCTGGGAGATGTATGTGAGAAGACAGGAAAGGGAAGGGAACATTGACTGGCTCAGAATAAGATAGACTCAACTTTGGCTGACAAAATCTGAGACAGCAGGTACAGGGACAAGGGGAAACAGCTGATGGCATCAGTGTAACCCTATCAGCAGAAACACATTATCCTTCAATCTTAAACAGAATGGCTGTATAACTGGGGTGTGCAACTGTTACATTTGTGTGTTGTACTGGGGTTAATGGCAAGAGAACGTACTCTGTTGGCTAGCCATCTGCTAATATAGCAAATTATTCAAGGGAGTCAAGTGGTTTCAGTCTATGGTCAGTTGATTTACACCAACTGATGCTTTGGGACTGTGTTAAGGTAGCCACATCATGGTAGAAGTTCATGACAAATCATTCACCTCTTGGGAAGGGCATGAAAGAAGAGGAAGGACCTAGAATCCCAACTTCTTACGAGAACCTACTTCTTGAGGTTTTACCACATCTCCAGGGCACCACGGCTAAAGAATAAGCCTTTAACCCAAGGATCTTTCAAATGTATTTTATAACAAAACTATAGGAAATTGTGGCCATTGATTTAGAAGTAAGCTGATTTCCTCTTTGCTCTAGGTAGGGATAAGAACAGAAAAATTTCACTGTTACCCATCAGCTCACCATCAGGGCCTGAAGACCAAGCAGAAGCATGGGCTAAGATAAGGTAAGATTTATTGAAAGTCCTGGCTTACAGCTGAGAAAACATATCGTTAAAGATGGAAAAACATCAATATCTTATTCCCTAGAGACATGAGCGTGAAGACCATGTGCTAAAATTGGTCAGACACCAGGCTTCAGAGCTCCCTTTGGTTGTAATCCAGTGGTTCCCAACCTATATGGGTCTAGACTCCTTTGGGGATGGAAAGACCCTTTCACAGGAGTCACCTAAGACCATTTGTATATCAGATATTTATGATTCGTAACAGTAGCAAAAGTATAGTTATGAAGGAGCATCAAAAATAATTTTATGGTTAGGGATTACCACAACACGAGGAACTCTATTAAAGAGCTGCAGCATTGGGAAGGCTGAGAAGCATGGTAGTGAGTCCCATTTCCTAAGAGCCCCTTAGGATCACAAAGTATAGTGCTGGCAGGCATCATAAGGAATCACCTTTGGCAACCTTAGTTTGTAGACAAAGAATGTGAAGCTGGTAGAAGTCCAGGGCCCAAGGTTATATACTCAGACAAGCCCTGGAAGCACCGAGTTCAAGGCGCTGACTCCAAGGGTGTCCCCCACAGAACCACTTGCAATTGCTCTTGGGAAATAGGAACAACTGCTCACAAGTATTTCACTCTGATCATAGAGACAACAAGAAAAAAGACCTGCAGAGATGATGATCAGAAGAGTAGATAACTGTAATGACATGTGATTCAGGCCACTAACTAATTATGAAAGTTTTTCCCAGCATCAAATCTAGGAACCACCAAGAAATCTTTCAAAATATGTCATATCTGATGTCGTATCCTGAGCAAATGTATCAGAAGCTTGGAAAGTAGGGCTAGCTGACAGTGTTATATTAAAGCTCTCCAGTTGGTCTGATAATGGAACCTGGTTGAGAACCATTGCTCTGGAAAGTGAGAGCAAAATGGGTTCCTATTGGATGAAGGGGCCAAGAGAAGCTGCTTAGAAAAGAATGCACTCAAGCTTGATTCCCAGTCAGGTAGGCCTGAGATGGGGCTCGATATCCTTCATTCTGAGCTCCTGGCCCAGGAAAGCTAAAAAAGATCACAGGTGTCTTCATCCCCCAGCCATTCTTTCCACAGAGCACATAATGATCCTAGTGTTCCCTTCCCCCACTTTCCTAAATGGAGCAGATGAAGCAGTCTTTAAAGGGTTGGGGCCTTTTGAGTAAGGTGTCTGCATGCTCAGCAGTCCTCATCCAGCTGACCTGCCTCCATACTGCAAAATCAGCCCACAGCGATCAGGAGTGTCTGAGGATGATGTAGGTGATAGTTTCCCCAGCTTAATAAGGAATTGGCCCCGGGCTCCTAATCACCAAGAGTGGGAAGAAGGGAAATAATTGTAAAGAGATCTTTCAAATGTCATCTCTCCCTTGGCTTTCCACCACACATCTCATCTGCCTATGTCAGCAGCCTCATCCGCCCAGCCAGATGCAGCTGGGCACACACCCAGCAAGCAGCAAAGAGCTGAAGGCTACTCCAGTGAGGAGTGGAAGCTTGCTGTGTCTCTCACCCATCAAGGAGGATAGACAGAGGGAAACAGTGCTTCCCAGCACTCCCCTCCTGGCATCCCCAAGGCTCCTTTCTGCAGCTTGGCTGTGGTATCAAGGCTGTTCAGTGTTTACACTGAGCTTGTCCTGAAAATCCTCTAATGCTCCTATGACTGCTCTCAATTAACCTTCTCCCATAGCTGGGAAGCTCCAATCTCACTCTGACTGAACACTAAGTCACAAAGAGGCTGGCAAAGCTGCCAACTGATGGTGGTCCTCAGACACTCATTGGCTTCTTATCTTGTTAACCTGTTTACTAAGATATTGCTATTAGGATTTGACACATTGTATTACTCAGTGTTCTCTAAAGGAGCAGAACCAATAGAATGAATGAATATATATATATATATATATATATACATATATATATATATATATATATATATATAAAATATATTTATACATATATAATTCTGTTATAATTTATATATTATATATTAATAATTATACCTGATATATATTTATATATCCTTAATATATACTATTAAATATATAAATAATAAATATTGAAGAATTTATTAGGTCAGCTTATGTTAAAATAGTTGAATTATACCTGATAGAAGAACCACATAGTTACTCATTTTTTTAGTTTAGAGGCCTCATTAGTTGGAGCAGTCCCACAGTGACTGTCTCACTGGGGAGACTGGCAATCCTGTGCTAGCTACCTCCACAATGCTGGGTGCCATAATAGGCGCAAATTGGCACCCCAAACCTGGAAGGTTCCTAGAGAGCTACAGGTTCTTAGTCCACCTGAAAACACTGGCTCTTGTATGAAGAAAACCTCCCTTGGCAGCATGATAGAAGCCAAGTGAGTAATCTTACTACTGACACGCCCATTTTATCTAGACTGCTGCCAGAGGGGCCCCTCATATTCCAACATCTATTAAGGCAGTCAGGACCCTTTTTGAGATGAAGCTCACTACACAAATGATTCCAACTTCTGGTAAGTTAACATTAAAACTAACCATACAATCCATTAAGATGGTTATCCAAGGAGCACACAGAGTCTCTCAGTGCCTCTTCTTGGGAGCTCCTAAGATCACCCTCTTACCCACATTCACTCTGCATGAGCACATGATCCAACCTTACTGGCCAACTAGGAAAAAGGTAGAGCAGGGAGGCTGTGTAGGCAAGCTCTTAAATAGAGAATTCCAAAGTACAAAGGTTCGCTTAGGATTTCATAGCCCCCAAAAGTAGAATGCATATCTGTAGTCATTCAACCAGCTCTGACCTGGGAGCTGAGCAGGTAACATGCTTCAGAAATGCAAGTTCCCATAGCACAAGATCCCTACCAAGGCTCCTGCCAGATCACTGAGGACAGTTTTGGTCTGAGCTGGCGGTTCAAGTCATGTCATGTCAGACTGGGAAGAGAGGCTGTCAGATTTTCAGAATGTTTTTTCACTATCAAGGTCCAAGCCAGCGAAGCAGTGACCTGAGAAAAGCAGGCTAGCTCAGGAGGATAAGGCCTCCCTCCCGCATCTGGTTCATTTATGAGTTGCTGTGTGAGCTCAATCAAATCAGTCCACTTCTAAGCCCTGTGTCTCCTAGCTTACAATGGGAGCTTTAGCTCAGATGTTCCTAGGGTCCCTTATCATAATGATCATCTAGGGCACTGGGCTTGCCTCTCTTGCCTTGGTCTTCTCTTCATGCCCCAGTGTTAAATGCTGTAAGACTGCTATGAGCGGGGTCTACGCTTCATATGCTAGTTCCGTTAGTTTATCCTGTAGTGATCCGGTGACTGGTCATCCACTCGCATGCCACTCTCTTGCTGGTTGTTGTTCTGACCCACTGACCAATTCGCCAACATATTCTCATAGATCAAATGCTTCTGTGCAGTCACCTCCCTAGCCTCTTTCAGAATTGCTGTTCTCCAGAACTCATCATCTCCATATGTGAAGGTTTGGTTCAGCTCTCTCTCTCCCCCCACATTCTCTCTCTCTCTCTCTCTCTCTCTCTCTCTCCTCACACACACACACACACACACACACACACACACACACAGAGCAATCTCATCACATATCTACTCAGCATGTCTAAAAGGCACAGCAAGGAGAACATATCCAAAATAAACTCCCTTGCACCTCCACACTGAACCCAAATGCCCCAAGCCCTGTTCTACCCACAGACTCCCATTTCAGCCAGCCTGGTGGCTCTGCCTGCAATGTATACCTATGATCTAGCATTATTTCCTTAGCCATCATCCTACATCAAACCACTACCATCTTTTGTTTGGAGGATGGCATCCCAGGTTTCTTCTAGATTCTACCCCTGCATAGCCGGAACACTCTTTTGAGTAAGTGAGACCACATTATTTGTTTACTGTCTGCAAGAGTTCCCCATCTATTCCAGACTAAAAGCCAAACTCCTTACAGAAGGCACTTATCAGCTCTCTATCACTTCAACAGTTACCTGAGATACAACCAACTTATAAAGAGGCAAAGTTCATTGTGGCTTGCAGTTTCAGGGACTTCAGTCCATGGCAAGTCGGCCTTCTTGCTTTGGGTCTGTGCTGCACAATACATCATGGAAGGATCACATGACAGAAGAAGACTATTGCCTTCATGGTAGGAAAACCAAAGAAAATGACTAGCCAGTATGTCACAATCTCCTTTAAGTACACACCCCCAAAGACCTAAAACCTCTCATTAGCACCCACCTTACATTTCACTACCTCCAAGTAATGCCAAGCTGTGGACGAAGCCCATGAGCCTTTAGGAGACATTTATCCAAACCAGAGCAGCAGACTACATGGCTCATGTAACCAGGTCACTGTGTCTTCTCTGTCTGCATTTCCTTTTGTTCTTCCCATGTGCTCTCTCTGTTTAAATCACTGCACCTTTCCTATTCCTTTACTAGACCATGAAGATTCCATGCATGTCTTAGTGTTTCTGTATCAGTCAGTACATCTACCTGGAATGTTCTCTCTAGACTTCTTCCCTTGTTCAAGCCTCTATTTACTTGTGATCTTCAAAACGAAAACTATCCAGACTGGCTTGGCTTTCTTGCCCAATGCTGGCAGGCTCCATATCCTAATATATATTTTCCCTTCATCTATAGTACTCTCAGTGTTATAAAATACCATATAATGTATATGTTTATTGTGTTTATTATTTATTATTATATTCCCTCTACTAATGTACTTGCTTCCTAAGGGCAGAAAACTATTTTTTATTTACTATAGATCTCAAATTCCTACAATGGTGTTGATTCAAGCTAGGTGCTTACAGATGATTGAAGTTAAAAAACAATGTTTATATATAAAGATAGAAAAAAAACAAACTGCTCATCTAACTCTTACATAAGCCCTCAACACACAGCACTTCTGATGCCTGCTATGTATGGCTGAGGTTTTCTATTCACAGACTAAACAATTTGTCAGTGGATAGCAAACTGGATACCTTGTGTTTCAACTCACTTCTAACACTATCTGCCTCAAGATAGTTCCAAATCTCACAAGACTCAGAACAGTCTCATAGGACTGAGGTTAATTGCAAGCCCTGGGTTTTGACCTGTGTTTCTTCTGACTGACCAGCAATAAAACATGACTCTCAGGACTCCATTTTTAGAGTTGATTAAGCGATAAGAGTCGATCATAGAACTCAGGGGAACACTTTAACTGTGTTAATTCACCTATTGTAAGGATATTGCAAAGGGCCGAGATACACAACCCAAATGGAAGATATACACAGAGCAAGGTATTTGGGAAAGGGTGTGGAACTTCTATGCCTTCTCTTGCTACTGTATAGGAACCTCCCCTGCTTAACCCTGCTGAAGCTTTCCGAACCCTGTCCTTTGGGACTTGTTGGTTCTAACAAATGATCTATTCACTGGCCATCAGTGGTCATGATATTCAATGTTCTGGTCCTCCCCGCCCCCCGCCCCCTCCCCCACTCAGAGGTCAGAGTTTTGGAGATAAAAGTTCCATTCATCTAATCGCATAGTTCGTTCCCTTGGCAACCAGTCCTTATCTTGAGCCCAACCAGGATCCCACCAAGAATCACCTTATTAGAACAAAAGATGCTCTTATAACCCAGGAAATGCCAGGAGACTTAGGAGCTCAATGCCCTGCTCGCCTATAACTCAGGAAATCACAGAGGTCTTAGGAGTTCCATGTCAGAAACCAGAGCAAGAACCAAATATTGGAAGAGAAGACTCTTGTAACATTCCCCAACAACAAAAACATTAGGTGTCTGTCTCAGAAATCCATACTAGATATATATATATATATATATATATATATATATATATATATATATATATAATTTTGTAATATCACACCAGGTAAATCTGTTTTTAAAAACTCAATAAGCAATTAAATATAGATTTATCCTGAAATTTGAGCATGCTGTCCAATTAAAACAAATCCTTGAAGGCATAAAGAAGAATTTAATTTTATTGGTCCTGCTGTCTAGAATTCATAAACATACAATTCTATAAGAGAGCAAGCTGATCTATAGAAGAGTTGAGCAAAAGTATAGTATACCATGTCTCTGGTAATGTGTAAAGCCCAAGAAAAATTTTTTAATTCAAAATAGCAAAGTTTCTCTCCTGTTGGCTTCATTCATAGCATGGACATTCAGTAACTTACGAGGCTATTGAAAGTTCAGATTTCCCCAGCACCATCTATCATTTTTCTGACATTTAAATTACACAAACCAAATCCCCAAAGGATGAGAACATTGCCATGTGGACTGTGGAGTCTTGCCCTCCTCTCAACACTTAGAGAACAGCCTGGGTCCTCCATCCTCTCTTACACAGCATCACCCTAACCTGCCTCCACCCAGCCTTGTCCTAGAAGGAGAAACACAGGGTCAGTGGGTTTTCAATGGACTCCCTCATAAGGTAATCTTTTGGTATGCCCTTAAAAGCAAACTCCAAAACCCCTCTCTGAGAAGCCTCCTGAGGAAGCCTAGCATAGCTGTTTCTCCTTTCTTCACACTCTCATAAGACAGCTAATGGAAGAGTGGAGAGACCAACCCTGGACTATTAACATGCTTACAGGACTGGTTTTCCAACGAAGAGCCCAGAAGATGGCTTTTCCATCTCGCTGTCCTAAACCTTAGGGGCTAGGCAGACAGTAAGCGCATAGCCCATTCATGTCACATTATGACCTTGTGAAATGAGTCATTGCTATGCTGTTGCCCAAGGAAGCAGCTTTTACCTAAACCAAATGTGACATTCTAATCAGTGAGCTATATCACAGAGATTATCGATTTAGCTGTTTAAGTTATTGTTGTCAAGAACACAGCAGCAAAGGAACCAGGCCAGCAGTCAGCTGAACATAAGACAAAACATGATTCTGAGTTCCAAAGGGTCCATCCTCATTCAACCAATCTCCAGTTCCTACTGGCTCACTGTGCTTCCGCTCACCTGTGTCTGCTACCTTAGCCTCATCTAGAGTGCCCAGCATCACCTCTTACCAACATTATTACAGATACACAGGAGATGGTCTCACTGTCAGCCAACATCACTTGCTTTCCACTGAAAACAACCCAAAGACATGAGCTAAGAGTCTTCCTCCCTCTGTATTTCTTAGGACCATTCCTACTTCTTGGTTATAGGAAACTCTTCAAATTGGCTCATTACTTAATTGAACTCAAAATTCTGCTGTCATAACTGAGCATAGGTCTATATAGCTATCTGCCACTTCCCAATTTTCAGATACTGCCTTTCAGTTTGATTTTAGATATCTGCCAATAGGAACCTTATCAGGACTGTCAACCTCACTCCTGATTACCCTCAAGCTACTAGAACAGAGTCTGAGTCTGCCTGAAGGACAGTTGCTGAACAGATTGGTTCAATATGACCTCACACTCAATGAGAAAGCCAGTCTAGCAAAGTTCTCATGTTATCATCGTGTAATTCTGTCTGCATTACTCTAGATACAGCAGCACAGAGAAAAGCCCCGCTATTCTGCCTGCTAGCATTATGAAGCATGTTCCCATTTCTATACAGTATCCATCTGAGAACATCTGGAAAGGTGCAGAATCCAATGATCAGCTTCTGGGTTCTGGATAACATAAATTTCCTGTGAAACAAATGAGAGAACTGGAAGCTCCTAGGAACCTGCTCACATCAGAAGTTCAAGTTTGATGATAACCTAAGACAAGTCCACCTTTGACTGGCTGGGAGAAGACAATGTGCATCAGTTAGAAGGGTTGCTAAGATACAATACTGTCTGTTTAAAGTCAGAGCAGCAGCTCTCAGCAGAGTGATTTTGTCCCTCAGGGGACATTTGGTTATCTATGTCTAGAGACATTTTGGATTGTCAAAATTCAAGATGTACTACTGGCATCTGGTGAGTAGAGGCCAAGGTTTTTGTTAAACATCCTACAAGCCACAGAACAATTGTAACAACAAACAAGAATCCCATGTAAGAAGGGACGTGCATAAGGCTAAAGATCCATAGCACAGGGATGTAAGAAAAAAAGCACAAGATACAAAACCATAACAATTAGAACTGAATGTTCCTGAAGGACAGAAGCAGCTTTACAAGCCAGATAGTGAATAGGCTCTAGAAAATGAGAAGCAGCTAGGAGGTGTGGGCCACATTTCCACATGAACTAACAGTGCATCAAGGGGAACAGGAACCACCTTTATGATCAGTCCAGAGCAAGGAGTCCACTTGAGAAATCTTAAGAGACATATTAAAAACAGGTTTCATTTAATCAATGTGAGTCTAGGTCAAGGCTTCCACAGGCCATGATTATGCCTTGGAGGGGAAAAATAAAAGAGGCTTCTCTTGGTCTTAAAAACTTCAGTGCCTGCAGGGCTTCTATGGCTCAACTTTGCAGAGTGGGTGGCAGCTGCCAAGCCAGAGAAGGTTGACATATGGAGTACAACATTGTCTCACACGCCTACTTATCTCGGTCAGCCCAGAAACACTGTGTCAGTCTGGGTCCTCTGAGAACCAGACATCAAGACAGGTTTGAATGTGCAAGACATTTGTTAGGGGAAGAAACTGTGAAGGAAAAGTGGAGGAGCCAGGAGGGCCGGCAGGTGACTGTGCCAGTCTGGTCTCTGGTGAAGGTAAGGGGAAGGCTGGCAGGAAGGTGAGTGGGAGGGAGCAAACAGCACAATGGAGTCCTGAGGAAAGCTTAGAGAACCTGCTCAGGTGCCTCCAAGTCAAATCCACTCCTCAGAGAAAACCATATCCCTGTGAGGACTTGAAATGGTGTCTCTACCATACTTAACCAAGTCCGGGAGAAGCACAAAGGAAATGCCTAGAACTAAAATAGCAACAGACTCCAGAGAGCTACCTCTGGCTCTTGGTCATCCATACGTCGAGAGCCAGAGAACCGAGAAGCATTATCCTGACTGACTCAGTTCTGGAGCTGGACTTGAGGTACCTCAGGATCAAAACTATGTTCAGGAAAGGACCTTCTGCTTTTCCTGTCCCTATCTTTTTTCCATGTGTTTCCATTAGTATGTTTTAGTAATATCTCCTTCAATAACTTCTAACTCGGGCAGGGGCGACGGCTCAGTGGAAAGTGCTTATGCACAAGCAGGGAACCTGAGCTTGAGTCCCTAGAACCCATGTAAAAAGCTAGGCTTGGCAGCACATGTCTGCCAACCCAGGGCTAGGAGATGTAGACTGGAGAATCCCAGAGCCTTGCTGGACCACCAGTCTAACCAAACAAGTGGGCTCGCAGGTGTACTGAGAGACATTGTCTCAGAAAATGAGAACAGAGATTAAGAAAGGTACTCAACATAGATCTCTGGCCTCCTCACATGCACTCACACGTGCAGACACCTGCACTCGTACGCACATAGGCTTGTACACACACGTCTAAAAAGTTTTAAAAGAAAGAAATTCTAACCTCACCTCTGAATTACTTTTTGATAAGGCAAAGGTTATTTATAGCCTCTAGCAAGAAGACAAGGCTCAGCATGTCCAGGCTAGCTAGTACTGAGACCCAGCCAGAACAGAGGGAAGGAGAGTTGGGACTCCAGAGATGCAGAACCATGAGCAGTTGAAATAAATAGTCCCTGTCCTTAGCCTTTAATTCTTACAGAGACTATTTGACATTTGTTTCCCTTCTATGATGATTTTGATCACTGAGATTATTATTCTGGATGCTGGTCTGCATCCATTTGATGGGTACCCATTCTTACCACAAAGATAGTATTGTTGAAGAACAGTACAGCTGCTACAAAATGGGGTCTATCAAAGCAACCATAGTGTCCCAATACACAGCTTGATTTTTGGCCAGAGATACTCAGTCCCTGAGGTACATAGCCAGGGTTGAGCCATTGCTAACCCTTTGGCCTATAAAAAGAGAAAGTGTGGACAAGAGAAAATTGTTGGGAATGATATGTGTGTTTGATGTAGGCATGGCAAAGCAGCATTTAGATATACACAGGTGTCTAGGAGAGAAGTCTGTGCCTACTTATGGGTAGATGGTACGTATATGTAGCTGGGTGGGGTCATGATTGTGTTTGGGTAATACATATAGGTATATTTACATGTTCATAACATATATGTCTGAGTATATGGAATGTGTGAGTGAGTAAAATGTACAAATGTATACATGTGTATGGGTCTGTGGTAGGTATGTGTGAAATATAGAGGCATATATATATGGGGGTCTTTGCCTATGAGTGGGTGATGTGAAGGGGTTGACTGAATGAGTAGTAAGGATACAGGTAAATGGCATTTGTATGGGTGCATATGTGTATAGGAACAGATGGTTGATGTATGAGTGTGTATGTATACATATAAGCCAGTAGTATATATGTGTGGTTTGGTGGGTGGTTTGCACATGGGTGTGTATGTGATAGGATAGGATGGTGGTATGTGTAGGTATGTAGGAGGATGAGTGGTTAGTGTGTAGGTATGGATATGACTGTGTAAAGTGAGTAGTATGTGTGTTTATACATGTGGGGGGTGCTGTGTGGTATGTACATGTAGGTAATGTCATGGGAGGAGCTAATGATGTGGATGGGATATATATGGGTGATGTGTGCATGAGTTGTGGGTGGAGTCTGGCTTGTTAGTGTGCACATGGGTCAGAAGTAGTGGTAGGTTTCCAACTGGGTGATATGTCAGGAAGGGTATAGCTTGCTGAGTGGTGTGTGCATAGAAGGCTGGTGATGTGTTTATATGTGAGTATGTCTGGGGAGAGCTAGCTAGCTGGTGTGTGTGTGGGTGTGAACATGTATGTTACTAAGTGAGCCTTGTGTGAACAGATGCCTGTAAACTACCTGGGACACATCAATCATGGATGCTTAGTTTTTTTTTCCTATCTTCATAATCTCATAACATGTGTGCAAATATTCAAAAATCAAAACGAAAATCAAAATCTGAAATCTTTCTGGATTCGAGCAAGAGTTTTGGATAAGGAAATCCATTCTGGATAAGCCAAAGACTGGAATCTAGATAGAGTCTTTGGCCTTGAGACAGCCCTCACTCCAGCTGCTTCCTGGCTGGCCATCTTCACGCTCTCAGGCTTGTCTTCTGCCTTCACTCTGACTCTGCAGATCACCACTAAATGTTCAGTCCAATACAAAAGAGTCCGTGGGGAATCTTAAGAAAGTAATTAAGACATTTCTTATGTATTAATTTATTTGAGCAAAATAAAGTCCAATCACAGGCCTAAGTGAGAGGTCTACCACTGGTAAAGTGCTCTGAACTGGCACCTGGGAATAACAAGAGGAGGGGAGGGATAAAAGGAAGTACTTTCTCTGCTTTGGAAAATCTGTCAGGGTCCCTCTCTTTTTAGTTTTCACGACCAAAAATAAAGTCACAAGAATTTAAAATAAAGAGGGATAAAGCATAGACCATAGAAGATGCTTTTATGGGGGACAGAGGAGGTTATAAAGTGCTGCCTTTGATTTCTCCAGCCTTCCCGATTCTGAACTCTCCTCCATTGCTTCTGCACTTGAACCAGAACAAAATAAGATAGGACTATGTTACTGAAATGCTCTTGCCTTCCCAGGCACTTAGACTTCAGTGGTGCTTCTAAAAGACTAATGGGGTGGAAATGTGAGCTGTCTCTCTATAAACCTAATCTGCAAGCAGTTGTACCTTCCAGAAAACCTGACTTCAATCAACCATGTTTAGCAATATCTGATGGGGTTCTAGAGTTTGTGGTGGGTGAATGAGATTAGGAGATGGGGACGACATGCAGGAAAGGGAGCAATTCAAAACTAAACCAAAAAGAATGGTGTATAGTTGATACTCTCCCGGAGAAGCCAGGCCAGGAGACATTTCTGTTCCCAAGAGGAATTAGAATAGGTGCACATCTGATCCTTGACAAGACTAGGTTAAGTGTGTGGTTAAAGTACATGAACTCTCCTCTCCTCCAGCTCTCCAGGCTACAGCCAAGGTCTGCAGAACACTGCTACCCACCAGACAGTGCTGTGGCATAAAGACTCAGTGCAATGTGCCAGGAAATCCTAAGGGTCATTTTCAGAACTGTGAGCCAGCAGAGACTACCAACAAACAGTGGATTAGAGCAGGGTGCAAGGCAAATGCACAGCTGTATAAATTACACCGTTTCTGTTCATACATAAATCATTCTCATTATGGACTCAAGCTATTCATAGGATAGAAGAAGTCATGAGGACCTGAGATGGTTTTATGGCTTCCTGTGGGCTTGAACAAAGAGGCATCCAATCCCTGGAATTCACCAATAAGCCTGCATAGGACAGAATGGTTCAGGCTCCCTATAGCAGTGATTCTCAACCTGTGGGTTGTGACATCAGAAAACACATATTTCTAATGGTCTTAGGAACAGAGATACTGTTCAATAGCAAAATTAAAGTTATTAAATAGCAAGGAAAATAATTTTATGGTTGGAGGTCACCACAACATGTGGAACTGTATCAAAGAGTCACAGCATTAGGAATGTTGAGAACCATTGCTCTATAGCATGTGTGCAGGACAGCTGAAATGTTTCAAACTTTCTAAAAGACTCCTCTACCTTCATGGATACTTTCTTGGAATTCTGCTTTCATCAGGGATAGTGAGCAGGGCCTGGAACTCAGACAGCCACATGGCAGATCTAGCTTCACATTAGGTTGGAAGTCAAAGTCCTTTTCTGTCCATCCCAGGTCTCTCTCATGATAATGGCAAAGTTCCCATTCTCTGGGAAGGTCCAAGGAGTTCAGCTGGGAAAACATAAAATGCTTTATAGTGCTCTGCATGAGAATATAAGCAAACTGAACCCATCCCAGGCCTGCAGAAGAGACATCAGGAGCTACCTCATAATGCTGCCTGCCCCAGAACCTGAGTGTGTGCCACCCTGCCAGTTCCAACATCACTCACCACAGCCAGAGAAAATCATGGAAAGAGAAAAGGATCCCCAGACACTATCAACCTATCCAAGACATGGAAGACCTGGCCACCAGTAACTACAGAGGGCTTGGGCTCTTCTGGGTACTTTTGAGATCAACCATTATCTTATGTAGAGGAGTAAGAACCTTGGAGAAGCAAAAGCATTTATCTAAGGACACTGGCTCTATAAGTAGAGGAATAAAGCCAAAATCCATGGCAGGACCCACTGCATCAGTGCTCCCATGAGATGGCACAGGAAGACTAACCATATGAATTAAATATAGATTATTTAAGTGAAGGAAGGAAACAAACAGTTTTCTGTGTCACCACAAGCAGTAGCCTCATCCTTCAGATACCATGAGTTTAAGTTGACATCAATCGTTAGTGCCCATGTTTTTCCAAGACTCCATGAGGCCATCAGAAAAAGATGCAGAATCTCAATAGCTCAATAGTAGTTTCATCATCCCTTCCCATCTGGACTTCACCCAAAGAAGCATCCATCCCAGTGCCAAGTAAGACTGGAAACTATCCTCTCCATGGGATATAGCCAGGGGACTCCTAAGGAAACCCCCGTTTCTCTTGGAGCCTGAAAGCTAATGGGCTATTTCCATCTGCCATGTTCTCTCTTCCAGCACTACCCTCCTCTCATTGAAGAATACAGGAAATCCCTTGGCACTGGCCTATTCAGAAGAACCAAGTTGGCTTGTTCAGAGTAGCCTCGGGCTTCCTTAAGCCTGTCATTGTAGAAGTGGGAATGCCCCGGGTGCTTTGCCTCACCACTGCCATGTCTCATCTTACCATCTGATCCTTTCTGGCATGCTTCCGAATTTGAACTCTTGTTTCTCATTCTGAATTTCCCTCCAGCTCCTTGCAGCTATCACTTTCACTGTGTCTGTTTTCACACTGCTGCTTGTGAAGCAGGGGTGGTGGGAGTGGAAAGGGCAGAAGACTGGCTCCTTCACGTGCTCAGCTACAGAACAGGTATGAGACACATGTGTATGATGTGTACATGTAAATGTACCATGAGTCATTAGCATAGAGGACACAGATTCCCAATACGGATTTTCTGATGACTTAGTACAGTTCTGAGGCCAAACAGATATTTTTTAAAAAGAGATGTTTTGATGGCATAGTGATGATAAAAGCCTGCACCTGTCACACTGTGTAGACCAAACAGATTGATGTGATTTGTGTCAGCTTGACACAAATGTAACATTTTTCACTATACTGCCCCGAGCATGTCCTTCCTGATACCAAGGAACCATATATTTCTAGAAGTCTCCCAGTTCAGTTGCAAGGGTCATTATTCTACAAGAGACAAGGCTTCTGTTTCGTTTCTTGCCCCCAGATCCTTGGGTTTACCTCCATCGAGTTACCTTGTCTCACAATATTTTGCTTTGTTTTGTTTTGTTTTTCTGTGCACTAAAGTAAGGGAAGGCAGGAAAGAAAAATAGTAGCCAAATTTACAGGACTATTCTTCAGCAGATTATCAGATTAAAAGGTGAATCTTAGCTTCTCTCTTCACTATCACAGAGAAATGACTTGTGACAGAGTAAAAGACCTGTCTTACAGGGGAACTTCAGTCATTATCTGACTATATATATGCCTTATAGAAGATTCTCAGTCCCCCTTTGCCCCAGTGACGGGAGAGATTAGACTCTTTCCAGGTCCCTCTCCAAGGAGCTATGGTCCTTAAAACATGTTTTCAGGAATCCATGGATACCAAGCTCTTCTCAAATGGTCCCTGGCATGGATAGTCCTGGAGGAGATTTACATATACTCTGGTATCATCATAATGATGTCATATAGTTGAATTAGAGTGTCCACAGTCACTCGGGGAACCAGTCAAAGTTCCCCTAAATACAGCCTGGATCCAGAAGAAAAAATTAGGTGGAATACAGCAGATAAGACAACTTGAACTCAGTCATCTCTCTGATTCATTCAGAAGTTCACTGACACACTGGACTCACTAGACACGAGTTAAGGACTGAAATTGTTATGCTTCCATGAAGGGTAGAATTCTAAAAGCCACCCATTCCTGTTCTATGGCAAAACTACATATCAGCTGAGAGAGGGCTAGGCTCACCACAAGGCGGTAAGAGTGGGCCATACAGGTTTGTTCTTGCCTCTCTATTCTAATCACCTCTGCCAGAGGTCTAAGACATGGCCACTTCCATCTGAGCTGTGTCAGTGGCCTACCAACTGCAGTGGTCATCCTTATTCCATTATATAAACCGCAACATGAATGAGACTTAAGAATGTAGACTATGGTCCATACCCCATCACAGGAATCATATCGATCATAATCCGTCACTTCTAGAATAACAACCAAAATGGCCTTCAGAACCTGTTTTCATTTCCTGAACCCAGCACAGCAGGCTGCTGGGATCATCTTGTGCTATACTTTCTTCTTCTATGCTCCTGTCAGGTAGAAGAATATGCTCTTAGGTTTCCTGCAGAGGTCCTGTAGGGAACAGAAGACTAAACAGGCCAGTTTATGTATAGAAAACACGATGCTGGGATAAATAACCAGCACTGGCCAAGATGGCTAAGGTTGGGCGTAAGTAAAAAAATGGCTAACATTGCTTGTCCTGTTAACAGTGATATGAACTGTTATGTAACTATTTCTGGCAGTATGCCTCCTTTTTATGGGTCTTATATAAGTGTGGCTCTTGAGTCAGATGTTTTAGACTTTGCCTCTGCCTTTGCCAGTCTTTCTGTGTGTATCTCTACTTCCTTGCAGCCTATGTGTCTGCCCATGTGCCTATGCCAGCCTGTGTGTAGCCCTTGTGTGTCAGTGCATGCCTGTCTCAAAGGTTGAGCACTAATGAATAATATATGTCTTCTCTTCCCACAATGCCTCAAAATGTCTTCAACCTCTTAGTCTCCTGTGGGGCTCCTACTCTCCTGGCATCAGGGCTTGGGCCTCACAGGTATCTTGTGTGTCCTGTCTATGCTGCCTGCCTTAGTTACTGATAATTGCTATGAAGAGACACTGTGACCAAGGCAATATATAAGACAAAGTATTTAATTGGGGCTTGCTCATACTTTAGATGGTTAGTCCATAATCATAACAGCAGGAACCATGGCAGGCAGGCAGGCACTGGAGCAGTAGCTGAGAGCTAACATTCTTTCTACAAGCACACAGCAGAAAGAGAACAAGATTGGACCTGGAATAGGCTTTTGAAACCTCAAAGCCCATTCCCAGTGACACACCTCCTCCAATGAGGCCACACTTCCTAATCCTTCTTAACCAGTCTACCACCAGGAATTCAAACACTCAAATATGAGCCTATAGGTGCTATTCTCATTCAAACCACCACGCTGTTCCTCCCCTTCCCTGTGCCTTGGAATATTTATGTTCCTCACCTTCTCAGGACTTTGCTCAGTTGTCACTGTCATAGAGCTTGCTGGCAAGATCAGCCCTCTTTATAGGCAATCCTGGAAGCACATCTCCCATCCTTATGCTTGTGATTTTATAATCACATAGGTGTTGGTTTGGTGCGTGTGTGTCTCTTCCTCCATACATGCTATCCAAGCACTGTATCGCTTAGCTGCAACCCCAGACCAACTATAACTATTTCAGTTTAAACGTTTGTCTCACGGTAATCACTGAGTAAATAACACAGTTGAGAAATGAAGGTCCTTGGTGCTGTAAAGCATTCGCAGATTAACAAAGCAAGACCTCTGTCATCTAGATTCCAATAACCATAATGTAAGAGCACAGGAACAGACTACACTATGAAAATGACTAAGTATAAAAACAATATAACCTTAAAACTCTGCTGTCTTGCTGAGCCCAGTTTTACCTTTCCCGTAGGAATGACAACCTGTTCAAGTGTCGCTTGGTCACATTTAACTCACCTCTGTGCCATATGTATTTTTCTTTCCTTAGTGCAACATTTTGCTTCTTATGAATGACAAAATTCCTCCTTGTGCCACTATAGTTCTCAGCTATTGGCACAGGCACAAAAATCTGAATTTCAAATGATTGACGACCCTCTAACAAACACCCTGATTAAATACACTAAGTCATTTCAGTTTGGATGAGGCCAATAGTGACTTTAGGGCCCCATAATGCCTCATACTCTCAGGTGTATCTGTTAGGTTGTGAGTTTCACAACTTTTCAGTTCCAGAGCCCAGCTGTGATTATGTCTGGTTGGTGGATCACAGCTAGCGTTGACTGATGTTCATGAACCCTAGAATGAATACTCCTATCTAAGCGTTCTCTACACATTGCCATTTCCTACTAGCAAAAGCATCCCCAAGCCTCATGCTTACTCTGCAAATGAGTGAGCTCTTGGCCAGTACAACCCAGACATTTTTGAGACTTCAGAGGAATAGATCAAAAGGTTATGCTGAGTGAGCTGACACCTAACACTGGTATGAGTTTAGCTGTAGGCTCTTTCATTGCCCAGTCATTGCATTCATTCACTCCCTCAGCAAATACCCTGATCACTGAACCACCGCAGCTGTGATAGTGACTGCAGACATGCTGGAGAACAGAGTAGCAGCTTTATGGACCACAGTATATGGAGGAAAAAGAGGCATAGCGTCAATACATAAGCTCATGGTGTTAGAATAAGAAGCCCAGCACTGAGCCCTTGCATAATAAACAAGGTATGGTCTACCTTAAAGCATCAAGAAGGTTCTACTGAGAAAGTATTATTTTTGCCAAGCTCTGAAGGGAGAAAAAGAAAAAATACGTATAGGAAGATCAGACTGTTCATGCATGAGTAAAGCCTTTAAGGAAGGAGGGGAAAAAAAAAAAAAAAAAAAGCTTTTTCTGAGGAATTAAGATTGACCAGAGTGACTGAAGCCAAGGGCTGGAGGGGAAAGAGGAGGGAATGGTGAAATGAAGTGGGGGCAGGGCCTCGTAGACTTTGTCCAATTTTGTTGTGGTGGTGGTGGTGGTTTGGTTTTTTTTGTTTTTTTCCTAAACTCAATTGGAAGTCCACACAGTTGGATAATATCTCAGTCTTTTGCTAAGCAACAAATGAGTGTCAAGGTAAATTTCCCAGCAGGTCATAAAGCATATGATAATTGTTATCCTTACTGAGTTCATTAGCAAGCTCCCATGTGTGGTAAAATAGCAGTATAAATTTGTCAGAGAGAAAAAAACAAAACCAAAACAAACAAACAGCAACAACAACAAAAAACCAAGAGTTCAAGAATGGCCCCAGGGACCATTTCAAAGACTCTATCCCTAGAAATGCTCAACATTCTGTTTTTTCTAGACCTTGAACTTCATTGCTCAATCCAAGTGTCACTTATCATTTCCCAGGAACACACAAGTAGCCATTTCAATCAATGGCCTGCATCCTGATGTATCGATTCATCTTGGCCTTTCCAGGGGTCTCTCAGCACAGTGTCCCTGCTTGTTAAAGGCACTGTGCCTGCCTCATAATGATAATGTGTTACACTTAACCAGCAAATTGCCCAGGGGTGTCTCAAAGCATTTTGAAAACATTTAATTAAGTTAGTTTAGTGGCTGCATGGGAGGCCCAGCCTCTGGGCACCAAGTGTTCTGGATAAGTGGGGAATCTTGAGAGACAAGTGAAAATTTTGCCTCTGGTGCCCATTGGCTTTGGGGTACAGCAGAGAGTGGGTGGCTGTACAGAGTGTTCCTACATTGCCAAGGAAGCATTCACATATGAATGGCTCCTGCCATGTGCCCATAAGGAGAACACCAAGGCTCCAGTTGGTGTTCCAGAAGAGCAAGGCCATGAGACAAGAGGAAGAAGGGCCTGCTTTCTGTAAGGAGCTGTGGCTGAGACTTTGAGAGTGACTAACCTAAGCATGTGTGTGTGTGTGTGTGTGTGTGTGTGTGTGTGTGTGTGTGTGTGTATGTGTGTGTATGCATATGTATATGATGCATATATGTATATGTATATGATGTACATGTATGCATGCATTCAGGGAAAGTAGTGATTCTGTGATTGCCAGAGGATGATGAAGCTCCAACTGTAGTTTGAGTGTTTGCACACCTACAGGAAAGTAATCACAAGTATGTTTGTCTTCACATTCACCTCTGGGTTAGATTTTCTGTCTGTTCCATTCTCAGAGTTACCTTTATATGCTTCTGAACAAATAATTAGAAATCCAGCCACTGGAGCTGTATCTGTTCCTACGATATCACCCTACTCACACCAAGACACAGGAAACTAATGCTTTAGAAATAAGTAGCACATTCTAAGTCTTGGGCTCCTGACCAGGACATAAATGGAAAGAGCAGATATCTTCAGGACCTAGAGCTACACTGAGAGATCAGGATTAAGAGTGGGAGAGCAGAGCAAAGTCAACCCAAGGTGACATCAGCCTGTTTAGCCTCCATGTCTAGAAGTTTCCATCATCATCCAAAGGTGCTAATAATCACCATTTCTGACAGCTTGGCTTGTCAGCAGCCACAGACCATCTGCGGACTGGTACTTGAGTCCAGTAACAGGAAGAGTGGGTTTGCTTCCATCTCCCCACTCCCTCCAGCTGCAGGCAGCTGCAGATGGATAGCAACTATCCACATGCAGACAGGGTAGCAAGCAGACAGGCCTCAAGCCAGGGAGCCAAGATGAGGAAAGCCTAGCCTACAGGATGAAAATAGTTACAAGACCATGGAGTTATGACATCATGCCACTGAAATCCCTACCTGTTCAAGGCTGCTTAGCAATCCCATGTACCCTGCCACCCACCAAAAATAGTACAAAGCAGGACCTTAGGAAAGCAAAGACAACCTATGCATACCACTAGCTTTCCATAGCAGAAAAACCAAAGTCCAAGTCAGCATACATCCTCAATAGGGTTAAAAAAAGGAAAAGGGCAAACAACTTCCCAGGTTGGTGCACTTATGGTTTTGAAGCAGGGGGATGTCTTAATTCATCAGCGTTTGTATAAAGACTTGTTGAATAAAGGAATATGTGAACTGTATCCTGCTAGTTTTTATCACCATGGTGAAGGCATATATGAGTCAGTACAGTTCCACCTTGTCCTCCTTCTTCTTCAACAGTGACAACCATTCTTTCCTAGTCACCTACACATGTGCCTCCTCTCATTGCTGTGTAGCTAGAGACTGGGGTGAGTTCAATTATGATAATAATTCTTATGTTTTCCCTTGTTGCTATCTAACTTAGGTTTTTCGGTGTTCTGTCCAATAGAAAACAAGGGGCATATATAACTATAATCCATTCTACAGACTGGCAAATTGAGACCCAGAGAATGCCTTATGCCAGATAAATGCACTTCAAAAAGCTCTGAAACAAAGCCTGTTATGTCTCAGCTTTCAGTGTGTGCAGTGGCCTGTGTGGAGAGACCCAATGAGTGGGAAAATTACCCACTGAAGCTCTGCCCCATGAAACTTGGATGCAAGGCTGAGGCTGTGCCACAGAATCTGTTTCCAGCTGCTAACATAGAAGATCCTCCTCAAGATCTGCCAGATAACAAGCACAAGCAGGTGTGGGTTACTTGACACATCTCCTAAATGTTCCAATCTTTGGGGCTGCGGCTGAGGGTGCCACTTGAGGAAAGTCAGGTGGGGCAGACGAGACTGGAATAACATGCAGGAATCTCAGCCCATCTGGGATCACCAATTGATCTCACACTGCCCAGCAACAGGCAACTAAAAAGGCAGGCAATACCTGTCTTCTTCTTCTAAGTGCCTGCATTGTCACTGGCCAGTGCTGAATGCCAATAGGATGTGGTCTGACCTTATTAATATGCCCATCATTTAAAGGGATTGAGACCACATGATAGCTGGGGTAGAAGTGGAAGTATTGGCAAAAGGGTAATGAAGCCTTTCAATCACCAGACACCTAGACCTTGTTCCTAACTCTTAGTGGACCTTACAGTCTCCTGCTTGATCCCTCATGCACAGAAGGCCAGCCTGCCAATCTTCTTAACACTGGGAGGGAGTAGTGACAGAAATCATCAAAATTGGCTAAAAATTCCTTATGCCCCTGTCTCAGTCCAAAGACCCAAGATCCTTCCTAAAGTAAAATATCCAATGGGTAAAGGGGCCTTCAGAACAGGAAGGCATCTTAAGCCTCTGGGAATTTTCCAGCCAAGACCAAGACTTTCTCAGAGTCAATGATGCGAAAATTTGTTTAAAGATGTGACCAGGTCACAAACCCAGCTTCATAGATCTGTACACACCTCAGATCTCACAGCTAGTCGCTGCTCAGTGCATGGGAGAGAAGATCCCTGATGAGCTAGGGGTAAAGGGGGCACACAGAAGTAAAGGTCTACATGGTAGAAAAGCAGGCTTCCAGGTTAGAAATCCAGTCTCTCTCTCAACTACACAAGACTCTGCAGTGTTTAAAAGCCTATCCCAGCTGCCTCACAGCCAAGGTGCCCAGGTGGTTCTGATGCAAATATCCAGCATTCTTAACTTCCTGCTCTTCCATCCTAGTTATCTTCCCACCAGTCCCCAGAATCAAGGTAATAAAGGCTCCTAGGACTGAGGATGTGGCTCAGTGGGAAACATTTGTTTATCAAGGGCCTAGGTTTCTACAGTGCACACATACACAAACGCACACACACACACACACACACACACACTTAGGGGACCCTAATGTACCCTTCTGTGTGGGACAACTAACTCAGCTCAGTCATTCTTACCTTGGATTCCCAGGGTCTCAACACTGTCCTCTTTAGCATGACACATGTCAATCGCACACACACACCCTCGTCCTGTCTTGGATGTGAGCTCAATACTCTGCCCTGCAACTGTCTTCCCACCCTAGAGATTCTGCCTAGGAAAACAATTTATGAGCATCAGTCTCCCCCTGGGAGGTACCAGGCAGCAACAGCATTAACCTGAAAATGATTCTGAATTGAAAAGGTGTTTTTTGTGAAGAAATGAAAAGCTATGGAATGCAATGGCATGGAGGCCTAACCAGGTCAAGGTTTTGTGATCACATTAGCCTGTTTTTACATGCTTGGAGAGTAAATGGCTAACTCTAGTTAGTTTTAAGCTCATGGGAGAAAAAAAGCAAGATTTGAAAAATAAAAAAATAAAACGAAATCCGAAGACATTAAAGTAGGTAAAGGAAGTGAGGAATATGGAGTCACAAGACTTCTGGATGCAGCTGGGTTCCAGGTTCAGATCCTGATGGAGGCCTTGGGTGTGTTCTTTCCCTTCATTCTGCTTACACTGACATTTTCTTCCTCCCCATTCCCAATCTCTCAGGGCAGAGCATCCCTCGAATAGGTAGCAGAACCTGCGGACTCGTGCACAGGCAACCCTGGGCTGATGTCGCTCTGCTCTTCCAGGTAACTGCAGCATCCCAGATACCCTCCCTCATCCTCACACTCGGGGTTCAGAAACTGAGGTGCAGCAGGCCCCTCTCATGTCGTTGGTTTTAGGTAATGCTTCAGTAAAGTGAAGCCTGCCTGCTCTCCATCAGTGCAAGTAAGCTGTACTTTAGGGTGCTAGGCTAACCCTAGAGGAAAGAATCCAGTTCCTAGATTCCTTTGAGGTGTCCTGTGCCACTGCCTCAGCACACTGGGCTCACTCACACTCTGTCTTTAGGACAGCCATGAGGGAGGCAGAGACCCTGCTAAGTATGTCTTTCACCCATCCTCCCACCCCTTCCTCAAGAAGGTCCTAATCCAGAAGCCCAGCAGTATAGTAGAAGGAGCGATCAGTCTATGGTGAGCTCCCTGGACTTTCAGAAAAGTTTATCTTTTTGCGCAGGACCAGAAGCACCCACCTGGCTCCCTCTACCAGGCTCAAGCAGGTACTGAGCACTGGGCTGTGGCCTAACCCTACTTCCTCTGGTACACTGGAAACCCCAGAAGAGGAAATGGACACCCTCCCACTCCGAACTTGCCAGCCCCACATGACATCTGGGGACTTGGTTTTCAGAACCCATCTCTTCTCAGAAAAGTACAATTCAAAACTTAAAAAGGGGAGGGCACAAAATGTCCAAATTAATTTTACAATTTTTATTTAATATTCAAAGTGACATAATACTGTGCATTGGATATCTTTTCTTTTTAAATTCAATTTTCTTTTTCCTCCCAATAAACTTCAATTTCTCTAATTTTCTCTGGTAGCTTAGAAGTACTTTAGAAGATTATGTTTTTAAAAGAGGGAGGTGGGAACCTGACCATGAGATTCTGACTATAAAATGAAAAATCACATGTTTTACCTATGAATAGATATATGAGGGTTAAGAATCTTAGCATTTATGTCTGTGTAAATATGTAAGGGAATTTAGATCTAAGCTAGTGTTTAACTGAAAACATGTATCTCAATTTGCAACAACAAGAGAAGAAAAATAAAAGAAAGGAAGAACTGCCTCTACAGCATGAGCTTTAGTGGAAGACCCAGAGACCCTTAGATGCTGCCTAAAATTCTGGCAAGCCTTCCCAGCTCCTTCAGCGCCCTGTGAAAGATGCCTGCGGGCATGGTCCTCTGCTTGCTGAGAGCTCCGATGCAATTACCCAACCTATTAAGACATGCTGGATTCTGCACGAAGTCTAGCAGGCTGACTGGGGAGGGTTGCCGCATCTTACCTGGGTCACTGCAGATTTGTTTTCCCCCAAACAAGTAAGTGCTGTGAGAAGGAGCACAGCATTAACATCTTTTCCCAAGCTGGGAACTCTCACAATCCTAGACTCCTAGACTAGATTGCCCAACCTTTCCTGGGCTTGGGCGGATCAAATCTATTAGAGAAAATTCCTGCCTCTAATGTGAGGTCGGGAGTAGAGAGGAGAAAGTGGGAGATTTGTGAATTTCAAAGCTACAATCTGCCCATTTGGTGGAAGGATAAAGAAAGGACAAGAGGTAGTGGAAGGATTGTGTTAAAACAAAAAATGCATTCAGTTTTTGAATGCATTCAAATGAATGAATTCAAGAAAGGATGAGAAAGCATGCAGGGAGGTAGAGACCGAAATGGGAATAGAGGGGAGGGTTTCAGAACGAAGGAAAAGAGAGGAGAGGAGGGAGCATTTGGGAAAGCAGAAAAGACAGAATGGGGAAAGGAAAAAGCACAGGAAACAGAGATCTATGGGGATTTGGAAAAACAGAGACCAGACCGGTACTGAGAAGGGAAAGAAGCCAGTTGGTCCTGCAGGTCCCAAGCAGCGCAAGAAGGCTTTTGCATCCTGGAGTTTAAGCCTTTCCTTCTGTCACCCCTGGGACCAAAACCAGTCAGTGCCAATTGTGTTTTTCACTGAACCAGCAGTGCCTTGCAGCACCTTGCAGATCTTGAACCCAGCTCCCGGGAAGGGATCAAATCGCGTGATGCGTACATCTGTGTGCGTGTGAGCCAGCTAGCCAGTGAGTGTGTGTGCTTGTGTGTGTGTGTGTGTGTGTGTGTGTGTACGCGGCAAGCCTACCTTCACTCACATGCTTCTTGCACTCCCTCTCTCCCTCTTTGCATCTCCCTCTTCCCCCTTCCCCTTCTGCCCTAGCAGCGTGCACCATACCGCACCATCGCCTGGAGAGAGAAAACACCCTTCATTCCTGGGTACCTGGGATGAAGAGCAGGGTAGTGGTGGCTGAGAAGACGATCCAGTAGGCAGGATGGTACATCTTGATGCTGTGGTGCCCGGCAGCCGGGATAGCTCCTGCTGCTGCTGCTACTGCTGCTGCTGCTACCGCTGCTGCTACCGAGGCTGCTTCCTCTGTGTTGAATTCTGAGCAGGTTTAAATCCAATGTTTGCAAAGGGAGGGAGAGAGCGCAGGAGAAAGAGAGAGAGAGAGAGAGAGAGAGAGAGAGAGAGAGAGAGAGAGAGAGATGGGAGCAGGCAGGCAGCGTCTCTGATTCTTTTTTTTTTTCTTGCACATACACACAACTGGTAAGAATCATCAGCACCAATCTGCACTGGGCACACAGCAGACCTCCTCCAAGGCACGCATTGGCTCCACTCTCCTGAGCGACACTAGGAGACTTTCCCGTTGGGAAGGCTCCACTCCAAGGGGAGTTGAAACCTGCCCCTTGAACACCCCCTCACAGCGCAGCACTTACTGCTGGGATCTGTGTGAGTATGCCAGTGTGCCTCACATGGGCATACAAGCTCCTGGGTGAGCAACGGGAGGGGTCTGGTGCCCTTCCTTTAGATGTTACCCCAGTGGGGCTCAGAACACAAGGAAGAGGAAAAGGCTGCTTCCTGACAGAAATTGACTAATGCCCATGCCAAGACCTTATCATTCCTCCCTCCTGGTCTCGGGGCCAGGATGCAGCCAGAGCTGCAAGATCACAGAGAGCTCGGAATTTGTTCAAATGTGCCATGATCCCATCTAGCCAACAAGAGTACTTGGAAAGCAATCCTGCTCCCCAACTGGAAGATAGGTTATGTTCAGACTTTTTCTCACCAACGATACAGGAAACAGGCCAGCTCCTCACAATTAGAGCTTTTGGAAATTCTCCCAAGACAAAAACTCAAAACAATTGCCAGGATCCCAACACACTTGGTTAGAGACACGCCCAGATTAGGTCTCAAGGAAGAAGAAACTTGCAGAAGTTCTCAAAAATTAAAGGCGCAATATGATGTTTGTGGCTTCAGTCTTCCTTCCTTCCTCTTTTCTTTACCAGGGTCCAGTTTGCCTCCCTGCAATGACAGTTTATAAGAACCATAACTCTACACCTCAGAATGCAGACAGATCACCTACTCTACTTACCCTCCTCGGAATGTGAGTGGCACATTGCTGGCATGCTGCCTGCACTTTGAAGATGGACAGTAAGAACAGTACTGGATATTACAGAGGTTCTGGGGAGAGTACTTCCATCACGAGGTGCTTTCCAAAAGCTCCATGTCTGCTAAGATTCCTCCCCAGCTCTGTGCACGTGCTCCACTTCTGATGTGTGAGTGGCTTTCCAGATGATATTCTTCCTTCCTCCCTGGGTGCTGATGTGATGTATTCCCAATGCCTCCTATAGAACAGGGAAGTATAGACATTAGTTCAGCTGTCCCCACAAGGGTCCTGCCCCACAGACATCGTCATCCTAGGATTTCAGTTGAGCAAGTACCAGTGACTTAAACATCCCATACCTAAGGGGTCCAGATTCAAAACTTAGCTCTGTCCTACCATTGAGTAGAAGGGTCCATAAAACTCATTTGAAGTAGAAGTAGAAGGGTCCATACAACTCATTTGCATCTAACAAAACTTTATTCTTTCTAGAAAAGATGTTAATCTTCAAAGAAATAGAACAACTAATCATTTCCCTCCTTACAAACACAATAATTGGTAGTATCATGACAGGGTACATAGGAAGTTCTTGCTTAATGTAAAATGCTTTTCCAAGGCTAAGTGGATCTAGGAAGAATATTAGTTGTTCTTATCTGCAAAAGCCATATAATATACCTGAGGATTCCTCTAGGGGAAAAAAAAGGAATGACATATTAGAGAATGTATATAGAAGAAAAACAGACCATATTTTATATATATATATATATATATATATATATATATATATATATATATATATATATATATATATCTTACATAGTAAAGTTGCCTTCTATCAAGCCAGCAGTTGAAATCATGCCACATACAAACAGACCAATCTATGACTCCTCTGAACAAGGACAATATCAGACTGAAGTTCTAAGAAGCATTGCCAGAGCTGAGTCCTCCAATGCACACAGAGGCTTGAAGGGCAAGGAGAGATCATATATGTCACAGAAAGGAAGTGGACAGCACAAGGTTGGGGGCATTAGGGGGCTGGCAGATATACACAAGAGGCCTTTAGAAAACCCAAGAGCGACACTGGGAGAGTTTGTGATAGACAGTGAGAAAGATCTGTAATTTAGAAATTCCCTATTATGCTGGGAAAGAGTTAACTTTCCTTTTGAGAAAAGAAAGACTATGAATGAGGAACATTCATTTATGGAAATGTTCTGTGGACCATTTTCATCCTATAGACATAGACCATGTCTCATGATAGACTCTGATGCCAGTGGAAAGATGGTGCTGGAGGATTAGTCTGTTTGAGTTACTCATTAACCCCCTGTTGGCTAAGAATAGCATCACATTTAATCTTTAACCTATTTGAGAGATAAAGCAACTGAAACTTAGAGAGGTTAAGTAATTTATCCAAGGTCACATAGTTAGTGAGTGATACAGCCCCAAATCAAGTCCATGTTCTTCTGTTTCCTCTGTATAAAGAGATAATAGCATTGAACATTATCATGGCATTGATAATCTACATAAAAGGAACTCTGTATTGGCCTTACACAGCCCTTATTTATCTTCTTAACAAATAGTGATGGAGGCATACTATCCTTACAACAGAGATGGCAGAGCTCAAAAGGTTTAAAACACTTCCTCAAGGTTGTTGGCTGCTCATCTGGGGCTTGAGGCAAGACAGCTTTCACCTCTTACAATGGCTGGTGACTAAAAGGTAAAGAGGAGAGGCTTGGGAGCCAAGGGAACACTGAGCCCAGAACAGCACTGGGTAATTTTTCTCAGTGATCAGCAGTCTCTGTAGCACCAACTGAAAACTCTAGGGAGCACCAGAACAACCCTCCCATGACTCTCACAGGGACTGCAATACCAACTTCTCCTTAAGCACACTAGGACTGTGAGGAGCACTCAGCACAACCTCCCTACAGAGAGCAGTTGGAATACAGGCTGTGCTTCACAGCTTTCCATCACTCTTACAAACTCCTGAGATCATCACCCTAGTGAGAGGTATTTGCACTCACATCTTTGGACACTGTAACCATGCCAGAGTACACACAAAGCTTTTAAATCTGATGCTTAAAGTACTGAACCAAAGTAGTGACTGTGATACAGTACAAACACCCCTGCTCATGCCAAAGAATTGATAAACAGAAGGAAGAGACTAGAGATCCACTGTCACATCACTTTTCAACAGCAAGCAGAGGATCATATTTACAACACATGGATGTTAGTGGGGAATTGAAGAGCCTATCTATAGCAACACAGTACCCAACAATGAGCTGCTAGGGACCAATAACAAGACTCTGGTGACTTCTAACAGGGTAAGCCCTATCCAGGTGAACTTATGTTGCCTTCTCTCAGTTTTCTCTAAATCTCATGGCCAGCCGGTTTCATAGAAGAGGAAATAAAGCAGATTGCAGAAAGTCCTCTACTTCAAGGCTTAAGTTCTTTCACTATTTGCTATTTAGTATAATCAAGAAAATCACAATGCTTACAACATTATAACTTCATTTTAGGAATAAATTCACTTTGAAAACAGAAAGGCCTGAGCTTGGTGCAGGCAGTGTCATCACTAGACTAGCTGTGTGACCTTCCCAAATAGATATATCAGAGAGGGGGTCTTGCTCTGTGGCCCAGATTGGTCTGGAGTTCATTATGTTAGCTACACTCATGGGCAACCCTTCTGCCTCAGTCTTTCACATACTGGAATTACAGGGGTAACCCACCATACCTGGCCAGAATAGTTTTCCTTTTAAAAGCGTCCATGTGGGGCAGTGGATATGACTCAGTGGTAGAGCTCTTAGCTGGAATATACAAGGCCCTAAGTTCAATCCTCAGCACCACAAAACTAGAATAAAATACAAGCATCTGCTTATTCTAACAGTCTCTTTCCTAATCCACATGAGGCACTTCTTAATTAAATTCACACTTAACAAACTTCACTGAAGATCAGGAAATAATTTATGGTTTTTTTTTATAATTTGTGTGCTTGACAAAGTCTTTTGTAAAGACCACATAAATATGTATTTTACTGATCAATTCGTCTAGGTCTATTCTATGACTAAAACATATGTCTCTTTTTTTTTTAAGTAGAAATGTATAAATGCATATTTAATCAATAGATGGCATCAACTCTGAAAAGAGGTATCACGGTCTACTGGGTCCATTTAAGCATTCTTTAAAAAATACAAATAAAAATAAAAATGCTTCAATGCATTTTTACTAGAAAAACTGTTCTCTTCTCTGGGGTAAATAATAAGCAATTTTATACCTTCTGTGATTTTTTTTTCTTCTTCCAAAGCAAACAGAATCATCAATACTGTATTTAAATAGCAATAAAGTATAGTAAGAAGCCAATTGGAAGTGTGAAGTGTGTGTGGGAAGACAAGAGTCACTCCTGTGAGGCTCCTGCCCTTTGAACGGATAAAGTGTCAGGTAGACTTGTTCTGATCGTGTGCAATGCATCATAAGAAAGGCAAGTGGGTGGGGGTGGGGCCTTCACCCTTCCACTAATGAGTTGCTTAATTTGCCCTACCCCTTTTCAGACTCACCAATCTTGGGCAATGATACATAGCTTCCTTCTGATCTAATTTTTCCTCTTATGACATTTTATGTTGGGAGATTTTTGAGAGACAGTCACCCTATGTTTCCCAGTCTTGCCTTGAACTTACTATGTAGCCCGGTCTGGCCTTGACCTCTAGATGCTCCCGTCTCAGCATACTCATGTGAGAACAAATGTAAACCACCTCACTCAGCATCTTTTTCATACAAAGAATAACATTAATCAAGGAACTACCTTCTAATATTTCATGCATTCACTCTCTCATGCACACATGAAGCGTTTACTATAAGCCAATATGGCCTGGGTACATGTGCAAGGTGCAGGACATGGAATAAATTTCTGAGACTCATCTCATCTATCTGAAATCCACACAGCAGTAAGGAAGACAAACATCAAACCACCAATTATACCATTGATTACATTTGTGACAAGTGATTGTAAAAACACTGGTTCCTAGAAAGGCAGAAAGCAGTTCTGCTGGGGAGGAGGAGGTGTGGCCAGTATTAAAAACTGCCTAGCTGAATTAACTTCCCTGGAATCCTGGGAGGAGTTGCCATGGGGGGCGACTAGCCAAAACTGTCCATTGCAGCAAGAACAATGCATGCAAAACCCCCAAAGCAGGCCTTGAACTGGGATAACACCTAAACTCCCAGTGCAGTCCACTTTCGTGCAACCTCTTTGCCAAGACCAGCACTGCTCCAAGCAGCATTAGGCAATGATGTGTGGGCTCAGATTCTGATACACACTAAGGAAGGGTGAGTTGCAGATATGATGATACTGGGGATTTTGGTTTGGCTTTGCTTGTAGGATAAAAAGAGGATGACAAAACACTGCGGATTAAAAGCTGACTTCGCCATCTCCGCTCTACATATTCCAAAATGCACCAGAGTCTCCCAGACTGTAGGTGATTCCCTGAGAACAACTTAATGAGCACATTAGCTCTTCTATACCACAAAGGTTCCACTTCATTCAGAGGAACAATGATTTATTAATGGACTAGTTTAGGACTAGAACAATAAGCCTTTCTTCCACTGTCCCTGGGGCTTGCTTACAATAGAATCTAGAATCAGGTCTTACTCTATAACGCTTCCTAAAACTGTTAATGTGTTCACAAAATATCTAGGTTGTCAGTCAATATAATCTTACCAATACATATCAGGTATGAAATATCCATGACATGCCAGTGTACCCAATAGCTGGCTAATATGCACTGCGTCTCCCCTCTCCTCCAACCAAATGAAAGTTACAACACACTCTTTATGGACATACTGGGTATGACACCCCCAAGACTACCAACCAACCTGAGATAATTCAGAGCTGTGTGACTTGAAAGACCGAATTCTTTCCATCTGAGCTTTAGGATCTTTAATACATGAAGCCATGACAAAGATGTCATCACCACACATTTTTAAAATAAAATTTTAAAAAAAATACTTTAATGAAAGAAATTTATTCTTGTTTAATCTGGTTACCAGTACTTAATACTTGGACTGAACAAAAACAATACTCAAACTCCACTCCCCAGAAGCCTCTAGTCCTGTCTCTTTTAGCTGTTGTGTGTTTCCCCTGGGATTGGTGTCCTTATTTCTTTGAAGGGCAGTGCATTCCAATGCACCACCACACTTAACTCCTCACCCATTGTTTAATGTAATGATTTTCAAATGACCTGCTGGCTCCCTAACACAGAAGATGTAGGGTTAGTCCATGCTGAGCCCATCACCAGCCCCACTGCTCTCCTTCCCCGTTAACCCAAGATAAATCTGTCACAAAGTTTGAATGAGTCAATTTTTGATTGACAGTGTTATGAGTATTAACTATTGTCTTCCTAGTAAATCATTTTGCAATCATTTTGCTTTCCCTGGAGTTGATAACTTACATGTCTTTTGTATTCATTTGCTAAATTCTTTAAAGGGACTTTCCATTAAATCTCCCCAATTGCCCTGCAGAACTGTGAAGTATATCCTAGTAACTGACTGAATGAGTAACTTCTCAGGACAGCATCTTAAAGGCTTTCGCCAGAGCCCCTCACCTCCCTCAGAGGCAGCTCTGGCCTGGGCATTCCATTTCCTGAGAGCGTTGTGCTTCATCCTTCCTTTCTGGATCAAGGATTTCTTCCAACTTTATGTTATTTCTTGCTTTAAATCAAGGCATCACTTTATAGAAGCTGAGAAGGCATAACTCAGATGGTCTTTGGGTGGACTTTGCATGTTTGAAAATGACTTTATTCATGCTGGAGAGATGGCTCAGTGGTTATGAGTACTGGCTGCTCTTCCAGAGGTCCTGAGTTCAATTCCCAGCAACTGCATGATCGCTCATAACCATCTATAATGGGGTCAGATGCCCTCTTCTGGCATGTAGGTGTATATGCAGATAGAGTACTTATATAATAAATAAATAAATCTAAAAATCTAAAAAACAAGAATAATTAAAAAATGACTTCATTCTCTTGCCTAACTCAACTAAGACATAGTTGGCTCTGCTACAAATAAACCATGATTTGACAATGAATATCCCTTTAAAACATCTGTAAAGAAATTCAAGTTCTCTCTCTCTCTCTCTCTCTCTCTCCCTCTGTGTGTGTGTGTGTGTGTGTGTGTGTGTGTGTGTGTGTGTGCAGGTACATGAAGGTACATGAATGTCATAGTGCATGAGTGGAGCTCAGAGGGCTCCAGAGACCAAAGCCAGGTTATCAGTCTTCCATGGGCAGCAAGACTCTTACATCTGGGTCATCCCATGGACTCCTTCCACCAAATTTTCAAATCAATTCTTTCATTTTTGTCTAAATTTAAGCAACACCTCATGAATGCTATTTTTTGTTTTTTGACATGAAAACGATACTATTATTCACAGCACACATTTAGGGTGTTTGCTTTATATACAACCTCCCCAAATTCACAGATCTATTTCTAAATATGGACAACATTTCACCATTTCTATCATTATGTTAGACACACAACACCCCCACCACCCTGTGGCCCTGTGGATAGAGCTCTGAACCCTTCACACACTAGGCAAATATTCTATCACTGAGCTCTCAGTAAATTTTCCAACACGGAAAATTCATGTCCTTCAACTCTGAGGATTCTTATTTAACTTTTGTATTGTCTTTGAAAATTTCTCCTCTCTAAATTTACTTGTTCTTTGTGGATTTCCTGTTAAAATGGAGGCAACCATGTGGTTTGGTTTTCATATATTTTCTACTTTCCTTTCCATCAAGATGTCCTTGACTTGCACATTTTACTGACTTAAAAATTATACTTTCAAATTATTAATTTCAAACAGTCTTCCCTGTTGCCTGGTTTTTATAGTGCCCTATTCTTGTTCCTGGCTACAGTGTCTTCTCATATCTCTCTGAAGATGTTAATTAGGCTTTCGAAGTTTCCTTTGGCTGCCAGCGCAGTCCCCGCCTCTTGGGCCCCTTTTGTTCAGCTCATCTGTGTTAGTCTTTGTGTTTTATGCAGGAAGGCTGCTTCAACTCTCTCGTGATCTTTGGCCTTCCGGTTATATTTCAAGAAAGGCGGTGAAAGGCTGACTGGCATCTCTGTTCCTCATGGAGCCCATCTACTGCTGGGCCCTCAAAAGATGAGCAGTCAACGAGCTGCTGTCCTTTGGCTCTTTTCCCGAATGACCAAGCCCCATTGCTAGAGCCCTTTTTATCTTGAGCCAGGCAAGTTTCTCCAGGCAGGAGCCCTTCCTCCTCTTGCCAGGAGGCTCCAATCTTGGCTACCACAGTTCTGGAAGAAGGCCAGGAGAGCACCACCTTTTGGTTGGAAACTCGCAACCTTTCTGTTTACAATCAGTACCTCCACCCTCCCTGTGGTGAATCTTCTATTTCACTTCCTTCAAACACTGAATCTCTCCTGCATGCTTTAGTGGCAGAATCAGAGGATTCTGGGGGTCAGACATGTCTAGAAGAGAATTTCTACCAATCTGTCACTATAAGCACTCCCTATTTCCATTCTCCAAGATGCCTGCACCTCCCTTTCCTGGACTCACCTGAGTAACTGAGTGTTGCGGGGGATAAATCTACTTAGCTCTGGCTGTCATGTCCTTCTGCAGACACGTAAATCACTAAACTGTCACCCATTCTTGTTTGTTTTCTAAAGAAAGTCCCATCTCCTGCCCACTTTTATTTCCTCTTAATAGATTTCAAACCCCTGAAGCTTGCGTCCTTCACACCCCTTGCTATCATTTTTAAAAGGTTCCTGAAGACACTAGAGGTCAGGTGTCCATGTCGATTGCATATTATTCACATTCCTAGTTGTCATTAAGCAGAACAGTTGCCAGTGCACAAGCTACAGGTGCTGAGGTGTGCAGCAAAGATGAGCATGGCAAGAGTCTCATCTATTTGCTTCCCTCATGTGAAGTAATTCAGAGGAAGGGTTAACTAACCCCACTTCCCAAATGGCAAAGCAAAGAGAACATAAGAGAAAAAAATATACCCAAAGGCTAACAAATAAAAGATTAAAACCAGGACTAAAGTCTGAATTGCAATGGTCTCTTCTATTCACCACCCCAACATAAATGTTCCTTTTGATTGTTGCTGCTGTGGTTACTAACCAAATTAGTAGTATCCCAATTCACGAACTGTTCAGAAACTGAGTACAATTGCTTTATCAAACATTAACAATTAAGCTCACAATGTCATACAACCTTCCACTTAGATATATGTGCCTGTTACAAGTTTAGCTAAATACAGTCACCCCTCCAGATCCAAGGTTTCACTTGCACAGAATAAAGATATACAGGGGCAACAAAAACTATGGTTATATGAACATGTGCAAACATTTTTTTTTAAGTTTCTTGTTCTTATTCCCTAAACAGCATAGCATAACAACTATTTGCGTAACATCTACATTGCATTAAGTGTTTTAAGCTACCTAGAGATGATTTGAAGTCTACAGTAGGTAGATAACGTATGCAAATATTCTGCCATTCTCTATAAGGGACTTGAGAATCTCGGATCTTAATATTCACTAGGGTCCTGGAACCAAGCCCAGAAGATACTAAGGGGCAACTGTAGTAAAGAAAATCACACCAGATTTTCATCTTTGGGTGAATCCCCACTTGCAACAGTTCTTAAGAAAACCTGATGTATTTTATCTAGTAGAGAGACAGCCGCTCCCCATTTTCCATGGTGAAGAGGATGGAGATGAACACTCGCAGCCTGCAGTAAGCGAGCAGGCAAGGCCAGAGCCCAAGCAGACTCGGCCCTGGTGCTTCTGCAGCTTCCTGATTGGCTTGCTCCTCCCACTCATTCTCAGCCTCTTAAACTGCACCCACATTTCCTGTTCTCCTCCCCCTCTCTGTGTGGAAAGGCCTCTCTCTACCCTTCTCCCTCTTCTGGAATGAAAAGGCTACTCTTCTCTCCTTGACTGTCTTGTTAGACAGTGAATACATGTCTATTGATTTGCATTCGACAGAAAAAAAAAAAGGGAAAAGGAGGAGGGAAAAGAAAAAGAAAATTACACAGTCACTCCCTGACTTCATGACTCCCGGGGGGAGGTGTGGGGAGATGGGGGAGGGGGGGACATGTTCAATCAGTAGCCGAAAATTCCAACTATGTCCCTCCCTTCTGCCTCCCAACCACATTCAGCCCCTGCAGGATACCAGCTGCTGCCAGGGTTCTATCAGCCCAGGCCCAAGTCCCCCATGGATCCAAAGTCCTTTGCCTACCCCTCTCCTACCCTCCTCTGTCTTCTGGGCTTGTGCATCCTCACTGACACTGACTCTTTGTGCAACACACTGGACCAGTGCAGCAAAGTAGGATGACAGGCGAGACAGAAGACCTTGCTGTTGGCAAGAGCTGGCCCTAGAGGCTGAGTGACAATGACTTTAGTGTGCCAACTGCTTTTGCCAATTTTAAAGGAAAGCTTAAATGATTGAAGAAGCCGAGTGGTGGTCTGCATGCCTTTAATCCCAGCACTTGGGAAGCAGATGCAAGGCGGATCTCTGTGAGTTCGAGGCCAGCCTGATCTACAGAGTGAGTTTCAGGACACCCAGAGTTATGACAGAGAAACCCTGTCTAAAAAAAAAAAAAAATACAGAATCCTGTAATTGGGACCACACTCCTATGCTTCCACTCAGGTTCTGCTATTCTCTAGCCACATTGCCAAAAGGCAGCACTTGAGAGACTGGGAGTGCACATGTGTCCTAAAGGATTATGTCAGCATCTGTCCCCAAGCTTCCCAGAAACAGGAGAGGCTCTGCCTGGTCCCTACCTGAATTAGGACCAAAGTAATCTTCAATGTTGTTAAAAGAGGCTGAGTAGTCTTAGAGGTTCTTCCTCCAACTCAGTATGCATCTTCTTACATAGAGAATAAAGACAGCACTAGCCTTGGGCCACCTACCCTACTTTCAAGTAATGTTTGCTGAGCATGACTGTGTCTGAGCACCCACTGTGCTCAGAGTAGCATTTTGTTCAGTGAAACTCAACAGAATGGCATAACAAAACCTGAAGAAGTGGTCCTAATATTGTGTTCAGGTTGCCAGAGAAAGGAGAGAGTAAGCCGAGGGAGAAATCTAAGACCCCTTGGGAGAGCACAAACAGCCATGCAAATTCCCACCTCCCTGTTGTGAGAGCAGATAAGAAAATCTCCAGGCCAGTCGCATCTGTGTATTTTACTGAGAATGCACTCACTATTAGGCAAAGATATTGAGACCATTTAAATGAAATCAGCCAGGACCGTATTTTAAATAATCCTTGCTCTGGTTCAGTCCACATGCACACCTTTTAAAATGGAAACACTGGACCAGGCAGTAATGATGGGGAAAAACAAACTCAAGCTGTATCTATTTAGACCAAAACCGAGGCAAGCTGAATACTAAAATGAATCTGATTTCCCTCCTCAGCGGAGGGTTGCCTTGCTACACGGCAGAGGCTGCACTTACAGGAAGATATCCTCCTGCAAAATTAGATTCTTCAAGCTTCACTAGGTACCTGTGTTTGACACACTTGCTTCTGCTTTTGATGTTTCCTTGAAGGATATAAGAGCCTCTGGGGCCGAAGTTCAGTTCAACTAAAGATGTACAAGTTAGGCTGTTAACCCAATCACTCTGGTGTCGAACTATTGAACTGATATCTCAGAAACAATGTTCTATTTGCTCTTTCTTCAGGATTTAATTCTCCTTTCTTGACCTTTTTATTGGGGTACATGCTAAGTACTCACTGGAATGAACAGTTTTCCCTAAGAACATAGATATTGGTGCCATATAAAAAAGAAGAGTCCAAGTAGGTTACCTGCTTTGCTGTGGTAGAGTGCCCAGCAGTTTTGAATGGACTTTTGCTCATTTTGTTTAAAGTCTTCAATATGAACTCTGAGGGACTCTCTGTTTCTACTACCAACAAAGGTTTCAAATTGGCCAAGAATGTTGGGCTTGAGGCCTGGCAACGTGGAACAAGGAAGATTATTAAGCCAATCAGTTTACGACCCTCATATCCTTCCCAGATGAAGCTCTTGTTGCCTGGCATCAATAGTTCCAAAGACATCCTAGCTGCGTATATTCTTACTGAGATGTGTGGGTGGAGAAAGCAGCATGGTTAATATTGTGGCACAAAACCAGACAGGAAATCAGCAGGAGGTTGTTGTAGCTAAGAACATACACACGTACACACGCATACACACACATACAGACACACATGCATGCATGTAAGCACTTAAGCATGTAAATGGTCTCTGCATACAACCTTGCCACCAGCATACTCAGGACACCTCAAGATGTCACTGCCACATGTCCCTTGGTAGCTGTTTGCTATCACAGTTCAATCTGAAGCCACTGACAACCCCATTCCCGAACTAGAACACTTATGGGCTGCCTCCTCCCTACTACCGTTTCCCACCACCAACATGGAAGCATGTTAAGATCTCAGGTAGTTAAGTATTCTGTCAGGACCCATGGTATCAGGAATAGGGAACATAAGAAATCAAAGATAGACACATCCTAGCAGTACCTCAGGGTACCCTTGCTTCTGCATCTCCCTGGCTGTAACTTTTGGCCCATGCTTTGGAATATGAGTACCACATAGTGCCTACATTCTGAGATCTCACAGCAACAGTGATTTTTTTTTTTAACCACTGGTGCCTCCACAGACACTTTGAGTAACCTCTTCAGTCACCTTCCTCTTAAGAGGCTCTCTATCAAGGTCTACAGTTTCTGAGGTCTTTCTAAAATGTGTGCACCAGGGGGCTGCCAATAAGCAGCCTGAGCAATGGATTTGCCCCTGGGCCATGTGGTCTGTGTCCACAAGCATTTTGTAGATGGAGTATCCTTCCGGTATTTAAACATCTGCTCATCCAGATTTTCATTTTCTCTTTAAAAAAAAAAATCAGAAGATCTGTTTCAGTTGGTTCTTCATTCTATGTGTATAAAAACCATGTTGATCTCAGCTTTCAGTCCCATCAGAACCACTTCATTCATGTATATGCATTAATTTATACAGTCATCCTTCCCTGGACCTGCCATTGATTCTGCCATCTTGACCCCAGAAAACACTACTGGAGAATTTGTGTTTGTCTATTTTGTGTTGCTAAACCAAAATATCTGTGACTATGGGGCTTTGTGAAAAAAAAAGGAGGTTTACTAAGTTGACAGTTTGGGGGCTGAATATCCAAATTAGGTGGTCCCATATGTTGCACCTCTAGAAAGAATCTATTGGATCTATTAACTGGGTTCCAATGAATAGCATTGTGTCAGGAAGGTGTGGGAAATAAAGAGATCATTTGGTGAGTCAGGAAGCTAAACTGATGTATGAGTCAGGCTTAGGCTTTTTCTTGGGGGGAAGGGTATGTTTTAATATTTTATTCATTTTATTTTGAATTATGTTAATTATAGCATTTGAAGGAGAAGTCTGATTCTGCACAAAATGGAGGTCTCTAAAATGTACCTACTGAATTGCTAAAAATTAGTGGTAAGAACATAAAAGAATTCTGATCGCTAGTGTTTCCACCACATAAATACAATCACACAGACCCAGCCCAGCTTGGAGCCGTAGATCCTGAAAGCTGTCTTAAACTCCAATGTGATGCTAGAAAAAAAAGAAAAAGAAAAGAAAAGAAAAAAGAGAAGACTACAACATGAATTGGAACTAAGTCCTAAATTATTGGCATCATCTGGCATCATCGTGTATACCCTCCACGACAAAATGGTGCAAAAGAAACAGGTAGTCAAATACGCCAGACTATTGTTGTGTAAAACAAGTGATAATAGACTAGGATGGAAACAGAGTATGACACTATATCTAAAACAGCCCTTTCAGATGTGTGGTACACACCACCAAGCTTGGAGTTTCTCAGTAATTAGGGTTAGGACTGTTCAATGTTCAATGCTCAGGAATTCACAGTTTCATCCATAGACACAGTACAGATTTACAATGGACCTACACATTATTAGCTTCCTCTTACAGTCATTCCTAGATGATGATGATGAAGAAGATGAAGAAGAGGAGGAAGGGAGGGGGAGGAGGAGGAAAAAGAAGAAGGAAGGAAGAAAAGAAGGAAGGAAGAAGATAGAAAAAGAAAGAGAGAGAGAGGAAGGAAGGGAGGGAGGGAGGGAGGAAGGAAGAAAAAAGAAAGAAGAAAGGGACCTGGAATTTCTAGAAGCGCTCCCTTCCCCCACTAACTCTACAAGTTAAAAGACCATTTTTGGAATTTGATTTCTTCTGTACCTTTGAAAATGTTAACATCTTAAAGCTAAATCATCCTTAAGCTGGAGGCCTAACATTGTTTAGTAATTCCTGTATCCCTGAAATACAGCACTAAAAGGTACACTAAATTCTGAAGGTAGCTATGCTGCAAAATAGCTTAAAATTAACAATTGAACTATATTCGTTTGCGCTTGAAATTCTAGTCCTAGACCAAGCTTGTGGTCTTCCAGAGTGATGCTTCTGCTATCCAGCAGAGAGGACATTATCACTTTGATGCTTGGCTTTAAGGTCTGAGTATAACCTAGTCAATCAGGCTGGAGTTATTCACTTCAGCTGAAACGTAGACATAAGATCAGCTGGCAGCTATTCCAAAGGAGTCTCACCTTTTTTGAGTCATCCAGGTGAGGCTGATCACAGTCACTAGCTTCATTTTCGCTTTGGTAAATTTGAGCCACCAAACTCTGTCCTGCATCATCTGTCCTGTAGCCGACCGTGATGTTTCTTTCTCTAAGTAGCCATGGCCTCAAAATTCATCTGCTTACAAGCCAACCAGCTATCATATTCCAGGACCAGAGTGATCCAGATAGAAAGCCCTGAGATGTTGCAGTCCATGTCAGAAGACAGGTTAATGTGCTCCTTCTCGTACCCTGTCTTGATTTTAGCATCGCCCCACTCCATCTCCACCACCCAGTGTTAGAGGAGATGAATCAAAGGTCAGATTCAGTCTTTGCACAAGCTGATCTTCCACATTGGTCTTGGTACCTAGGATGTTGTAGGTCCACCGCTCCATAGACAGTAGATGTCAGGATGTATTTAGTTCACCTGTACTTGGTTTTCAGGCTGCTGTTGACTTTGGTGTTCATGTTGGCTGAACTTGAGCTGGTAATTTCCAATTATTCTCAGACTTTGTTTTCACAACAAATATTATTAAGCCAAATCTGTATTCTTTGGTGATGATGATATTCCAGATGGATTTGCCAAGATCAACATACATGGACAGCACATACCTACTGGGGATTGTTATGGGAGGAAGGAAGTACCCAGGCTTACTTTTTTATGATGTCCATTCTCAGATGAGCTAACTCGGATCCCATGAGAACCATCTTATTCTTTCCCTCGGGCATTGCCTTCAATGATCTAACTATATATCAGTTGGACTCTTCTCTTAAAGATTCTATGATGTCAGCTATTATAAAGTACCCTTCAAGCTTTCTGCCCTCCTAGTAAGTTTGTTTTGCAAGGGCTTGAGGGTACCCATCTGGATACCTCAGTGCACTCATCATAAAGCTTTCATTGAAATTCTGTACTCATTTTCAGATAGTACTGACTTCCCAAGAAGCTAATTCATATTCCCAATAAGTTGTAAAAAGACATATGAACAGGTCAAAAGTATCCTGTGATCTATAGAGGCATTTGCCCATAGAGGACCCAGCTGGAAAGAATAGTTTCCATACCTTCTTCAGAGCAAGTAATGGGTTTCAGTAGTAGCCATGGCATGGCTACTTGCCTTGCTATTACAAGGCTACACAGACCACACTATGGTCTATGTGCAGACACCAACACCATGCTTTAGAATGTAGAAGAAAAATGAAAGAGTAAAATTCTCCAATTGTGTGGTAGGCAGAGAGAAACCTCTGTACAAAGATCTAAGCTAGTAAATTCTACAGAACATTTTCTGTTTATTTTCTGTGATGTTTCATCAGCTATCTCTCAAGTACAGATTTGTGGGAGAGAATCTAAAATCCAAATGGTGGTTCAAAGAAAAGTTCCTACTGCCCACAAAGCCATGGAGAAATGAGAGCAGGAGAGTCAAGCAGCTGATGCCACAGAATGAAGTCCAGAAGGCCTGGATATAGACTTTAGCTTTGGAAGAACAAGGCATTGGAAGCAGAAAGACATGCTGCAAGTGCAGTCCTCTGCATTGGTCAAAAGGACCCATCTTTGTGAAGGATCCTTGAGGTTCTGTGAGATGCAGACAGGATAATATCATCTCATGACTATGTACCAGGCATCTGTGTTCTGAGCATTACAGCCCTGAAGGGCAACACAGGAGGATCCTGCCCTCTACAGACCCCTTTGCTTTACCCTGTGCAGCCCCTCCCCTATTCATGCCCCTTGCTCTGTGAAGGTCCTCAAACTATCTTCTTCTTACCTTGTGTAGACCCTCATTCTGTCAGGCCTCTTGTTTTTTGAAGACTCCTTATCTTGATTTTTCTTACTCCTTGCACATTGTTGTGGGAAAGGATTACAACTTATGATGCAGTGATGTTTCTACCTACTACTGGGAATGTTAGGAAACAGGAAACCTGTGCAAGTTCCATGGTCAATGCTTGCATTTCTGTGTTCTGGGGTTAGGGGCTTTCTAGTTCTGCTGTCTCTAAGTCTCAGTTTCCAGGAATATTCAGCAACCATAGAATAGCTGTGTGCATGCATAAATGAACTAAAGAACATTCCAATCATCCTACAACACGGGGATCACAAATGATACTCAGGTGCAGTTAATAAGGTAACTTTCTAGTAAGATAAGCCAGAAGGCAATATGCTATTATCACCTTAGATAGATACCCCCTCCTTTGTATGTCTCCATTTTCCTACTTAGTGAAATATGCTGAGTATTCATCCCCCTGAGCAGCCATAAGGAGTGAATGAAAATCTATGAATCATTTAACCAAGAGCTTGAAGGTGTCTAAAGACTGGTCCAGGTGGAAGCAATACCTCTACGTAACCATGGTAACCTCAAGATTTCTTCTCTGGGTTTCACTTACACACACTATCACCTTCTTTCTCCAGACTGTGGTGCCTATGAGACGCTTCCCATCTAGCTTGTGGGCTAATGGGAAGTAACAGGAAGGGCTTCTCTAGCCCTCCCATCTAACTTCAGAAGTATTTTTTCTGACCTCTAGATTCCTCTGCCTCCATCTGCATCCTTGGTCCTTGCTGTTCAAGACAAGGCTGGCTCCGGATCATTGACCCCTTGCTATCTGGATCTTGTCTTTGTCCCCTCCCATACATGAAAAAACAAAACATGGAAAGTATGGAAATGTGCATCTAATGTTGTCAGAGATGAGCTCATCTTAATAAGTGAGAATTTCACTCAAAATGCTAGTTAGGGCATTTTGATCAAATGGGCCAGCAGTTGGTGCTGCAAAAGTGGTAGGGCTTCATAATAGACAACCAAACAGGACTAGATTTAAAATCTAGCTCTGATATTTAGCATCTCCAGACACGGTTCCTGCTTCTCTCTCCTTCAGTTACTCAGTGTATGATTGGATAAGCAAGACAACAATCTCCACATGTGGTTGTTAGAATGCAATGACAATTTGTGCTTAGTACCAAACACAGTACCTTCTACCTAGGAAGTACCCAACTGGTATGAGTTTCCACCATCGTTAGAAAAGTATCTAAGGCTAATAAGATGGCTCAGTCATTGGGTAAAGATGTGTCCCACCATACCTGATGACCCAAGCTCAATAACCCACATGAACCTACACGGAAGAAAGAGAACTATGGCAAATTGTCTCCAACCTCAGCCCTCATGCCTCAGCAGAAGTACACACACACACACACACACACACACACACACATGAATGTCTGATTAGCATGTACTAAACAGCTCTAGAACTAGACTCAGTGCTTGAGATAAAACAACAGAGATTAGCAGCAGATGAGTTTCTGAATTTTTAGACTAGGGGAGATAAACAACTATTAAGTAAACATTCATAAAAAAAATTCATAAAGGTAACAATTACCTGAACATAAAGATGTACTGTGATGAGAAAGGAGAAATGGGAGGCTTGCCCTAGTTTTATTGGACAAATGAGGCTTCCCTAGGAAGGAGTGAGTCCATCTGAGACTGGAAGGATGAGCCAGTGCTGAAAAGTCCCAGCAGAAGACATGGCACTGGTAGAAAATGACCATGATCCATTGCAGGGAATGAAATGGGGTGGCCAGGGCCAGAGACAAAACAGGCCAGCCCAGGAGCCACAGTAGAGTAGTGGAGGAAGACCTGTCCTCAGATACTGCAGCTTCTGTTGATTTGCTCATCTCTGGCTGGAATGCTGTGTGAGTACACAGGACCACTCTAGATACTGGATGCAGAATAGGGTGAAAGGTAGCTGACATGGAACTGGAAGAACACCCTACTGTCCAGGCAAAAGAGAGGAGCTCAGTCTACAGACCTAGATAATGGTGATGGGCATGGAGAGATTCAGTTCATATCATCTTCAGGATTCAGTGATGCTGTGGGATTTGAAAAACTGATACCTTGAGTCCTCTTGATATTCCTGTGTGCTAATCATCTCAGAGACTGAGGAAAGATGCACTCAGTTCCAACCCAGCTGGAGAGAACAGCTGTGGTCTGGGCTGAGAAATCAGTACAACATTGCAGCTAAACAGTTGTTGAGTCAGGCTGTTGTCTAGCCATATATCCTCATTTTACAGCTTGATTTCACCCGTGACCCTCATCATCTACCTCAAAGAGCCAACAGGAAGATCTGATACAGCTAACATGGACTGCTGTATGGTCCCTGGCACATAGTAATCACTAAATGCTAGGTTATTCCTTTGGAACAAGCTGACTTGCAATTGCCTTTGCGACAACCAATCAAGAAGTTGAATATATAATTCTGTGACTCAGAAAAGGACTTTTACTAAGGATACCTTTTTCAGAGTATGTAATAATTGGGGGAGTTGTCTTCTCCTCTCACTGGATTTAGCTTTGTATAATAACATCTGAACCTTCTCAGAAAAAGTATTGACATATAAACCTTGTCTTGTTTGCCTTGATACCCTAAGCACCGCCTAAACACACAGAGAGAAATAGAGGAAGGAGGGAGAGAGGGAGAGGAAAAGGAAGAGCAAGAGGGGATGATATATAGTAGATGCCATGAAAAGACAGGGTGGTACCTATTCTCTCCAGAGTGAGGAATAAGACAGATTCATTTGACTGGATAAAATGGCAGAAGTCTGGTATACTTGAACATGTTTCTTGTTTCTCTATTAGGCAGGATTCATGCAGTATTTCATTATCTGTAGTCATGTGTATTTATTCATTTGTTTTCTCCCTCAGTCCTTTGCTTTCTTTTTCTTTCGCTCTGTCCCTCGCTCTTCTTCTCTGTCATGTTACCTGATAGTTCATGTGCGATCTCTTCTCTGGAAGGCCCTATCTGTAGAGGAAGACAACACCTACAACTGACAGGTTAGTAGGCCTCTGGCTCAGTGAATATGGCCATTTGGGGGAAAGACAGGTATTAAATGAGACACTCTTGGTGGACATGTTGGCCATGAATCAGTGTTACAGTTCATAAACTTTATAGTTTTATATCTGTTTGACTCAGTTTTTCTCAGCTGGTTCATAACTTGGTGGGGAGAGAAACTGCTAGTCATACCCATTAAACCAAGTAGTCACAGAAGCTATCACTAATGTTAAATGAGTTCTTGAAAAATATACACAGAAATAAAAGAATGGAGAAGTTAGTCTGAAAGAAGGCTTTGATGGCCCAGCTGAAAAAAACAAGGATGGAGGGAGAGTGGGGATGGGGGTGAGATGAAGAGAGTGCTTTGTCACCAAATCTACTTGGAAAAGTCCAAAAGAGGAGGGAGTGACAACACAGACAGCTACCAGAACCTGAATAAAATTCATACTAACATTCTTGCATGATTGTCAGTGGAGATCATTACAGGCTATAGTAAAAATTAGTGTGTCAAAGCCAGATTTCTGTGGGTTGGGATATAAACGGAAAGTGAAGGAGGAGGAAGTACAGAAAGACAATGTTTTTAGAGACTCACCTATGAAAAGACAGGGTGGTACCTATTCTCTCCAGACACCAAGCCAGATCTCTGCCTCTGGGAGCCTCCATGCCTGCACTCAGCTGGCTTGGAACAGATGGGTTCTGAGAATGTCATTACCCCACCCCCACAAACTCTCTTGTAATCACTGATTCCTAGGAATGGCACTCACAGGCTTTTTCCCCCCCTCTAGAACTGTTGAAACACAACCTTTTACATAAATAAACATCCCAATTCAGGGGATGCATTTGACCATGAAGTCCATCCCAATGAGCTTCTACCATAAAATGTGAATCGGGCTGTTGTGTTTTGTTGGCAGGGATCATTAAGAGTCATCTAGTTCTTTTCAGGGATGTTCCAGTGCCTGCTGTATTTCCTGCTGTATTAGAGAACACAGTGCAAAGTGCAGTCATTATTTCTTTATCTTTTTGTAGTCACCCCCAACCAGTAAACTTCTCCAGAGCAGGAATTTAGTCATTTGGACTCATCTCATGGTAGGAACTCAGCAAATGATTGAAAATAATGACAAGCAAGATAGTGTCCCCACTCATATTCACGGTGATGCCTGTTGACAGAATGGTATTTCTGCACGAGACACAGTCCAGAGGACACTAAAGAAGTGTGGTAATGAGACACACATGATGTCCTTCGTGGGAGCCTGGAACAGAAGAAGAGAGTCGTGGAGAAAAGCGATGAATACACTCAGGTGATCCACCCCAAGGTGCTCAACTCCACTTGTATGTATCTGAGTTGAGAGATATACAATCCTCTCCTTCAAAGCACTCCAGGAAAACAGCATGGAAAGAGACAAGGAGATGTAATTGCGTCCCCATGAAGCAAGCCAACTTCTTGAAAAATATCACTTGAGGGGAGTCACCCTCATCTCTAGGATTCCTACCTAGTTTTCCTTCATGAAAGATTGTTTAAACATTTGAGCTTGGTTTCCTGTTTAGAAAGATGTTCTCATTTCTCAGCATCACCATAAGGAACATATTTATCAGTGTGACCGTGAGGGTTAAGTGAAATACCGTATGTGAAATAACCTTTCTTATAAGCATATAGATCAACCATGCCTGTGTAAAAATGAAAGTCTCCCAGGAAACCATCTGCATGTATGAAAGTAGGATGGTGAGTCCTGCACTAAGAACACACACAGCAGAGAGGAAAGCTGGAATAGAAGAAATCCTTAGGCGGTGCTGGAAAGTAATAAAAGTGCCTATTAAATTCTGATACTGAATATATGCTTATGTCCAAATGCACGTTTCAGTAGCTTGCAAAGCTCGCCGTGGGAAAACAATGACAATGGCAATTTCAACGCACAGTATTTGCTTGTCATTTGATATGCACTAGATACTGAATAAAGCACACAGTGTTCTATCATTTCAACCTAGCTACGGCCCTGTGGGTTGGTGCTAGTGCTATCGTCATTTTTACAGATGAAGACAAAGAGGGTTAAAGATGTTGAGTAATTTGCTCAAGACCATTAATTAATTAGGTAGAATCATACTCAGATTTGAATATCAATCTGGTTTTAGAGCCCATGATCTTGGGCATTTTGTCATAACTATACCTAAGCTTGTAAAGCCTGGTGCATAACCCAACTGCTAGAGTTGACAAAAAGCAGCAATGCAGCAGGAATAACCTGTTGTGGTGATTTGAATTAGAATTATCCCATAGGCTCATATGTGTGAAGACTTGTTCCCAGTTGGTTGAATTGTTTGGGAAGGTTTAGGAGATGTGGTCTTGCTGGAGGAATTTTGCTACTGGAAGTGGGCTTTGAGGTTTCAAAAATCCATGCCATTTCCTGTTAGCTTTCTCTGCCTTGCATTTATGGATTAAGATGTAAGCTCTCAGCCACCACTCCAGCTCCATGCCTGCCTGCCTGCTGCCACCATGCTCCTGGATATGATGGTCATGGACTCACCTTCTGAAACTGAAAGCCCCCAATACATTGTTTCCCACAAGTTGCCTTGGTCATGGTGTCTTATCAAAGCAGTAGAAAAGTAACTAAGATACTCTCCATGTGGCTCACTTAGTTCCCCATATGCGTGTTGTGGAGGAGGTGGCAGTCTGTACCAGTGTGAATACTCGGTGTCTTTCCATCACACCTCACCACCATTCCTGACCAGATCGAGATCCCTAACCCTCCAAAATCCTCCAAAGTTCTTCTGGGTAGAATCTTTCTACCCACTTGTCGCTTGAATTATCCCGAGTCTGAAGCATTCTACTTTCAGGAGAACTTATTTAGCTAGGTAATGTCACCCCCAAATCTTTATTTGCAAAAAGATATACAAAGCAAATAAAGTACATAAATATTAATTTGTCAGACAACATGCTAAATAGTGGGGATACAAAGACGATAAGCCCCGCTCTCTGATAGTAAATTATGCACTAATTAACATTAATAGCTTAATTGCTAATAATGGCTTAAAGCTCTACTCCATCTAGCTAAGATGTTATCATTTTCATGGAGTTGTTCAATGGTAAAGTTCAAAGAAATAGCATATCGTGTGAATTTCAGCACCCTTCCCTGATTACAGGAAAGGAGAGAGCAGTAGACCAGGAAGGCAAAAGCTTCTTAATCCCACTGTGTGATGAGTGTGTCTGAGTAGAGGAGTCTGGGAGACTCCCCTAACCCTACTTGCATGCATTTTCTCTACCTAAGAGTTGAGAGAGTCAAGGGCAACAAGTAGTCATATGCTCTTGGTAACCTCAACTCACATGCCCATTAGAGGAAGTCTTGGAGAACAGGCCTTCTCAGACTCTAAAGCACACACACTACTTGGAGATCTTGCCCAGATTCAAAGTGATTCCTTAGATCTCAGTAGGGAATGGGGATCAAGATTCTAACAAGGTTCCAGGTGCCCCTGCTGCAGCTGGTTAGCTGTACCTGGCAAAGCAAGCCTCTGGTGTCCCTGCTACTGTCACCACTCAGCACATGTGGGTATAACTGCATGGGTTCCTCCACTTATGGGCATCTGCTACCTTTTGAGGGAGCTTTTCAGTCTTTGAACTATTTCTGTTACTAGAATATTCCTCATTATATCAAGCAAAAGTCTATTATCTCCTCCCATTGAAGTTGATCTACCCAAAGATGAATGGTTTCCTTATAGTCAAATTCTCAAGTACCAGTGATGGCCAGGAGTTGTGGCAATCATTTCTCATCAGAAGTTTAAGTGCATATACTCACTGCTTAGTTCCACCAGATAGGGTTGATTCTTCAGGCCTTTGACACAGTAAAGGCTAAGTCATGAAAGACTTCACCTTCAGACAGAGAAATTCTCTAATAGTCATGCATGACTCCTTAGGCCTATGTTGCTGTATATGGGGGTTCTGAAAACTTATTGACAAATTTTATAGTTTCTTCAGTAATGTGGAAAAGGCAATTGGGATGTGGAAAATGCAGCCACTTGTAGAATGTGCATTGATTTTTAAGCTCTTACACTAATGGTAGTCTGTCCAAACCAGTGAGCCCTTTCACTAAGTATGAGGGGATCTGAGCACCAGAGTGGCATGTGTGTCACCTGGAGTCACATTAAACTCCAGTTTTCAAGGAACTTCTGAGGGTCAGTGATAATGCAAATTTCATTGGCTTTGATGAAAGAAGGAGAAAAAAAAATGGTCAAATACAGGGTTAAAACATAACCCATATCTGTTTAGAAACATTCAACCTAATTGCTGTGCTCTATCGGAAGATTTAAAAACTCAGATGAGGCTCTCGATGCATAGGAGTATTACGTGAAGATAAATGTGAACTGGATGATATCTGAGAGGCAGGCAGTGTCTAAGCCATAATTTGGGTTCACAAACCACACCTCTGTTATCCAAGTAATGGAAACACTGTGATGCATGTGATTGGTGAGTCAGCAAGGCTGGGCATGGACAGCCTCACAACTCCATATTCTATAAAATAAGCCTCAAGAGGATAAAGAAAAGGAGCCACTCCACCCCTATCTCTCAACACTCACACTCTCATCACCACCCTGTACCAATTGGGAACATGTTCAGGCCCCAGTTATGATTTAAACGAAGCACACCGCACCAATATTGTGTGGTGCCATCTGTTATTTTATATTTCACGAAATTTGGCCAGTTTTGAAATATTATAATTATATCTCCTCTATTACGTATGCAACGCAGACATTTTCTGAAACATAAATACAGTATGTGGGAAATGTGACTGTATTTATAGCCATTGGCTGGTGGGAAGCAAAGGGCAGCTGGCACCAAGAAGATTCTGGAGAATATAGCCTGCCAAAGGAGATGGGACTGAGGCTAGGAAGCTCACCTCTCTACACTACACCCTTAAGGGACTCTCTGCAGCTCACATGACCCAGGCCTGTATTTACTTTTCAAGCAAAATAACATCTGCCATACTTCAAATGCTGCAAGGTCAAATGTGTCTTTTCTCCTTTAGGCTATAGCCACCAGACAAAGACATAGCCGACGATGCCCAGAGTCCAGGGACAGGCTCAGAAGGGGTGTATCCCTACAATGCTATGGAAGAGAAACACGGTAGAGTGATGGCAGAGACTTCAAACCTAAGAACCAGCAGGCTGGACAGAAACATTCTTGGAGGTGGTATCCCTGTCCAAGGACTATCATGCCTGAGTCCTTAGACTGTTTCCTTGCTTCTTTGAAGACAAATTTACAGCATAATGGCTCATTTAGTGCGTGTGTCAAGGGGTGTGGAGAAAATGGTCAGATGTACTCAGAGCCTCAAAGGGTGTCTTCAGAGATTGATTTCATCTTCAAAGAAAATAGTGTTGTTTACTTGAGTGTTGTTTTCTCCAAAATGCTGCAAAGTGCTTTGCAATAGCAAAGAGAAGAAAGCAAATGACAAGCATTTGAGATTCCCTTTCTGTCTCTGGAAAACAAAAGCATTATTCCGTGATGGAAGCTGTTGGGTAACTCTAGGCACTCTGCTACTGTCTTTGCACTTCTCCTTAGAACTGTAGCAAATCTGCCTCTTAGAGCATCCTTCTACTGCCCCAGACAATCTGGCCAGGAAGTGTTTCATTGGAACTGTATCGTTGTTTTTTTAATTATTTAAGTTAGTTTGTAGAATTTAAAAATCAGAGATTTCACATAAAACCCAGTTTCTTTTGAAAAACCATAAGAGCTGGCATCACTGGCTGTGTATTTATGCCCAGGAACAATCTGCCTGCTCTGAGTAGCAGCTGCCCCCTTTGGAACACAGCGTTCCTCCATTTACCCACTCTCCACCCCTCCTACATGCCCCCTACTCACTCATGTCATCCGCCTAGCCCATAGGCTCTTGTATTTATGACTTCCTAAAATAAGCAATTAACTCTTATGGAGAAGCACAAGGGGAAAAAATGAAGATAAGTTTTTTTCTTGGTGTAGGTTTGGTTAAGTATTATAATACACCTATAGAAATGCTCTAGTAGAAAATTAAAGTCATATTTGCAAACCTTTATTTTACCATACTTTCCTCATGTGTTTACTTATCACTCATAACCATCAAGCTGTTGGTATTTTGTAGCAGGAGACACATTCATTTCCCTTTGCACACCAGTATAGATGGCAATGTTGGCATCCAGTAGACCTCGCTCTATGGAAGAAGGGAAGGAAGAGTCCCAAAGCCAGTGGTTCTAAGGGACATGGGTCTGAAACATCTATCTCCATGGCCTAGAGTTCTGATTCTCTAAGCTCTCCAACACAGGGTAGTACATACCCTGTTGGTCGACAATTGTGGCAAAATTCTTCCACCAATAAGCTTGGCTGATCCCTAATGACAACCAAGGAAGGTTGTCATATGCTTACCTGGAACCAAACCCCAGCTTATAGCTTAATATGTAGACAGCAGCTTCTCCACGACTCACCACCTGTCATATTCCAACTTGGTATCCATGAGAAGAAACAGTCTGAGTAAAATAACACTGAGTGCGTGAACAAGAAGGATTGTATGAGTTGAGTGAGGTGAGTGGCTACTCCATGCCCCTGTCATGGAAGAGCCCCAGGAGACAATTATAAAAATGTTCTTGGAAAGTTCCTGAACTCCTGTTGATCACCCAAGAGAATCAAGCAAGCAGTAAGAGAGAAAACTGAGAGTCCTAATGTTTTGACTCTTATAGCCAGGGGGAGAGGCCAAATGTAATCTATTGATACATATTTTAAAACATCTTGTTACTCAGTGCACTGATATACTTAAGGGTTCACAAGCTACATCAAGAATAGAAATGAGGACAGACAGGAGAGATGGCTTGAGGCTGGAAAGCACTTGTTGCTCTTGCAGAGGACCTGGATTCAGTTCCCACGTGGTGACTCAATACCATCCATAACTCTAGTTCTAGGGGATTCTGCATCTTCTTCTGACTTCCAAGGGCACCGGGCATGCATATGTGGTGCACATATATACATGAAGGCAACCCACCACTCATACACAAAAAATAAATAAGTCTAAAAATGTTTAAAGAATAAAAATATCCTCCTATAGGAGTTTTAATAAATAGGGTAAACTTGAAGATATTCTTGACATAATATGCTTTGTACACACTCAACAATAACATTGAGGAGAGAGAAGAAACCATCCCCCACCTATCCTAGCTGCTTCTGCTCAACCCTCTCATTTGGATTTCTGGAGCCTGCAACCAGACTTCTATTCTTGTCTCCAATTCTGCACAACTGCAAATAAAGTCTTTCTACTACCATTAGATGAAACTTCCTTAAAACACCAGTCTGATTATATTGTCACCCTCCCACTTAAAACTATTCACTGTTGCCCAGGGCATGACATTCATATAGATCCAACAAACATTTATACCTGGTGCATACCAGACATCAAGAGCCAACTGTCCACATCCTTTAGTTTAGGATTTTTGACCCTTGCTTGTCTCTTCTATGTGACCTCCCAGTTCTTACCTACATTGCTTCCTACATTCCCATTGAGCCAAACTACTTACATTCTCACAAATCATTTGTTGTACTTGGCCTCTGAAGGTGCTGTTACTTTATCTGCAGTGTGCCTGCCTAGCATCTTTCTCTCCCATATCCTCAATTCTTCATCTTAGAGGCTTGGTTTAAATATGTCATGTACACACAGAGTCACATGCTCAGAAAAAGACAAGCATGTCACTTTTCTTAGGTTCTCCCAAATGCCTAGTATATTGTTCACATTCTGAATTGGAGACAAGAAAATTACATTAGCCTTCAACCCAAACACCTTTCGTTTTTTTCTTCATCCTGCCTCTTATCTTTTGGCCTCATATGTGACAAATGGTGTCAACCAATCTTGAACTTTTTCCTGCACCTATTCTCAAGTCAATACTTAACCCTTCTGTTGGGTTTGTATAGCATGAACATCACAATTGCTTTGTCTTTCTTGTGGATGTCTTTCTTCTAAAAAGATTTATGTACTTTTATTTTATGTGTGTAGGTGTTTTGCCTGCATGTATGTCTGAACACCACATGCATTCAGCACCAACTAAGGACAGAAGAACATAGAGATCCTCTGAAACTCAGGTTACAGACAGTTGTGAGCCATCATGAAGGTGCTATGAACTGAACCCAGATCCACTGCACAAACAGTAAGCACTTGTAACCACTGAGCCATGTCTCCAACCCCTGTATGTCTCTTTCAGAGGCAGCTTTCTACTGTTTCAGAAATTTTGATCTTATCCTATCCATAGAACTGTCATGCCTGTCTCTACATCTGTCTAAGGACCAGACTCTTCCTTGTGGCTCAGCTGAAATGTACCTTCTGAGCTTAGATCTTTGGTCCTGACTATGGTATTTAATCAGTAGGCATCACAGCTTTATTACCCTCTATCCCTTTATCAGGTTTCAATTTTCTTCATAGTGCTTATTAGTACCTCACATAATATGTTTTCCTTCTGACTGTGTGGCTTCCCCACAAGGATATAAGTAGACAATTCCCCCTTCTTCATGGAGCATCCTCTATCTATAGAAAATACCCAATGGATAGCTGCTGAATTAATCGATTAGCATGAGTACTAGACGAGGCACTGACAATTTGATATAGCTATTCTACAGAGATCATCTCTGCCATAATGCATGGTATTCTTACTATGAAAAGACTCTGCTTCCTTAAGAATTATATATCTTTCATTTAACTAATTTAAATGACACATGATTGGGACTGTTATTTGTACTCTCTGAAAATATTTAATAGAAAAGAGAAATCCTCATAATCTGTAGAAGAGAAAGTCAATCCACTAAACAAGGCATAATGGTTTACATCCATAATCTTAGTAACCGAGAGGCTGAAGCAGGAGGATTGCCATGAGTCATAGTGAGTTCCAGGTACAGAGTAAAACCTGTATCCAAAAAAAGAAATAAGGAAAGATAGAAAGAAAGAAAGAAAGAAAGAAAGAAAGAAAGAAAGAAAGAAAGAAAGAAAGAAAGAAAGAAAGAATGAGAAAGGGAGGGAAGGGAAGAAAGAAAAGAGGGAAGGGAAGGGAAGGGAGGGGAGGGGAGGGGAGGGGAGGGGAGGGGAGGGGGGAAGGGCAGGGAAGGAAGAGAAAGAAGAGAAGAGAAGAGAAGAGAAGAGAAGAGAAGAGAAGAGAAGAGAAGAGAAGAGAAGAGGAGAGGAGAGGAGAGGAGAGGAGAGGAGAGAAGAGAAGAGAAGAGAAGAGAAGAGAAGAGAAGAGAAGAGAAGAGAAGAGAAGAGAAGAGAAGAGAAGAGAAGAGAAGAGAAGAGGGAATTAAACCAACAGTAAAAAAGCTAAGTTTTAACCCTTGGCCAATGTACAAGTGGTATACACCCCATTCAAAAAGCCCTCTCACTCCTGCAGGCCTGGCTTATAAGGTTTTCCTGGAAACTTTCACATCCCCATGGAAATATTTCCACAGAACACAATATTTTCTCTATGCCTTTTCTTCCCCATCCCCACACTGGCCAGAGATGCTTGGGTAGCGGGTATGGCTCTTCCATTGCTAGCCAGGAGTTGCACAGGTGTTTGGTGAATAGGAAATGCATTGAACTGGAAAACTATGAAGCTTGTGTTCAAGCTGATGCAACAGAAAGCATATCCGGCTTAAACTCATATCTTGAAGTTCGCTTCACTTGCTTCAGGAAATGCTGGGATGGCTTCCCTCCCTGATAAGGTAAATTAGGGTCTATTTTCTATCCCTGTACCTTAACCTCTCCTCCAGGTGTGCTGGCATGACTTCAGGTTGGCAAGCTGGGAGTCTAGGGAAATGGCTCAGTAGATAAGAATGTTTGCTATACAAACATGAGAATCTGCATATGAATCCTGGCACCCACATAAAAAGATGTACATAGACAGGACCTGTTATCCCAACACTGGATGAAAGGTGTGGGAGCAGGGAGACAAGAGTACAATGGGGACTTGATGGGCTGGTTTAAAAACAGCAGTTTCCAGGTGCAGTGAGAAACTATCTCAAGAGAATAAGGTAAAGAGCGATAGAGTAGAGGACATTCAATGTCTTCCTCTACCCTCTGTGCATGCCTATGTGTAAACACACACACACACACACACACACATACACACGTGGCTAGAAAGTTAGATGCATACGCTTAGAACTTTAACAGTTAAAGGAGGGAAACAAGATGACTGAGGTTGTAACTTAGTGGAGAATGTCTGCCTGGTACAAGCAAAGCCCTGGGTTTGAGCCTTTGTATCTTACAAAGTGAAATAATATACAGAGACAGAGATTAACCACACAGGAACAGAGTCACAGGTCAGTGAAGACTTGATCCCAAATGTCGGAGTTGGCAATGCCCGCAGTTGCCCTGTGGTGGCAGCGGAGAGGGTCCCAATGCCGAAGCCTAATGTGTTCTCAGTTTCCTGATTCACCTCTTTAGTTTCTACTCGGTGTGCTCACCTTCCAGTTGACACTGTGTGCCACAGAGTCCCGATGGGAGGTCCCACAGTTGGTTTCTGATACTTGCAGTCTCTCTAGATCTCAACTTCTCAGCACTTTCAGAGTCAATAACTCCGACTTTCTGAGTTGGTGAAGAGTTGAGTGACATCAAGTAGTCAGACGAGGTCCCCCCAGCACTGAGAGACTGTATGTCTGAATTCCTGAGCTGTTAAAAACTGCTCTGGAGCCAAGCAGCCATAGGAAATGGGTTGTATCAGTTGCAGTTAGAAAAGATTGCTTGAATGTTTGTGAGTGATAAAACAATGTTTACCCCTCTGCTGGCAGCACAGGCTTAATCAGTGTTTGCAAACTACTTGACATCCTTGAAAGAAAGGTGTCACCCAAGCACAGGCCATTATCATAATCAGCTGGTAGCACGCAGGCCTGCAACAAGGAAGACAGAGATTCTCAAGATGGAATGGATTGTGAAGAGGCCCTCACAAATATAGTGAGACAGAATTCAGTGACCATCAACGTACTCATTTAAAATGTATAAGTCCAATGAGGATTAGTAGACACACAAGTGTGTTCACTCATTGCTATAGCCAATTTTACAGTCAACGTTTTCATCACCTTGGAGAGAATGCATACTTTTCCACTATTAAGGGAACCTCAGTTGAGGAGTACCCTCCATTATATTGATCTGTGGGCAAGTCTTTGGGGCATTCTTTGATTGATTGATGTAGGAGGGCCTGGCCCACTGTGGGTGATTGCATCCCTGGGCAGGTGGCCCTGGGTGATAGGCAGCTGAATACAAGCCTAAAGCAGGAAGCAGCTGCCTTCTGTTGGTTCCCAGCTCTGCTTCTGTTTGAGTTCTTCTGTTGCTTCTGGTCATAGTGTGTATCATAGCAATAGGAAGTAGATCTGGACACCCTAATATTTCTTGTTTCTATGCTCTGTTCAGTTAGCTAACATTTTCCAGTTTGACCCATGTATCAGCGAGCATAGGTATGCATACACTTTTTCTACCTTTTTGTCATTTATATATTAAGACAGGATCTCACTATGTAAGTAAGGCTGGCTTAGACTCATGAGCCTCCTGTTGCAATATTACAGGCGAGTGCCAACATATTGCTGCTGCTTTGTGTCTGGGGGAGGCCAAATTATGTCCCTTTCCATAATATCAACTCTATAAGTACACGTGTGATGAACCTGTCTGTACCAGTTTGATATAGATAATGATGTTATGAACATTTGTATAAGAGTTTCTGATCAAACACATTTTTTACTTCTCTTGAGTGCAAACCTAAGAGTAGAATTTCCAGGTGTTAAGGGAACTCTATATCTAGCTTTTGGGCAAACACTACACTGTTTTCCATAGTGACAGCACAGGTTACAATTCCACAAGGTTAATGTCTCTTTGATCCAGCAAAGGTGTGAATATTTCCTTATATTTGTAAGTATGTGAGTCCCTTTGGGACTTTTTTTTCATTTTCTAGTAAACTATATTCTTTACTACACTTACACATCTAGTCTTGTGTGAATCTTTTGCTGCTAGTGCATCTGGATTCTATCTACTTAGGCAAACATTTCGACTCTGGTTGTCTGTCCACTGGAAGCTCCTTCAATCAATCTCACTCCTTCCACTCTGAGCGTTGTTGCATAGCTCATGACTCAATATGCACCCTGCTGGGATGTGCCTCCTCTTTAAGCTTGCCAACACCAGACTGGGACTCTCACAGAACTTTCCTGTCATACTTAATGTCACTGTTTTGGGTGATACTAAAAGAAGAAATGCCTTCTCTAATTTGGCCTCAACTAATTCACCATATCTAAGACTCTGGTTTATAGCTTAAATTTTATTGTGCATGCTAGACAAGGTGCATATGGAAATGTATACATTTATCACTGAAAAAGTTAGGGTGTTTGATAATAAGAGACTATTACTTACAGCCATGTCACAAAGGACCATGAAGTGGCTTTAAAAATTTTTTTTTGATTCTGCAGTGTTTAGTAAGACAGGATGCTTCCATTCTCTCTGTGTCCTACAGCTTTCTGTTACTGTTCACTCTGCCCAATTCACACATTTATACTTCCTGCTTCTCTTTGTTTTAGCATTGCTGTGATAAACACCATGACCAAAAGCAGCTAGGGAAGAAACAGTCTGTTTGCCTGTATGTCATGATCACTGAAACATCATTGTGAAAAGTCAAGGCAGGAACTCAAGCAGGGCTGGAACTGAAGCGGAGACCAGGGAACTCTGCATACTGTCTTGCTCCCCATGGCCCACTCAGTTTGCTTTCTTATACACCCTAGGACCACCTGCCTAGAGATGGAACTGCCTTCAGTGGACTGGGCTCTCCTACACTGATGATTAATCAAGAAAATGCTCCAAAGATTTGCCCAAAGACAAAACCAATGGAAGAAAGTCCTCAACCAAGGCTCCCTCTTCCTGGATGTCTCCAGTTGGGGTGGGAGTGGAAACAACCAGCACAATATGGATGCTGTGAAATTTGAATTTACAATCCCTCATATAAGGGATCACCAAGACAGTGTTTCACTGATTAGAAGAATGTAACACATCCATGCCTCACCAGGCTCTTTAGAAGCATTACTTTCAGAGCATTTTACATGTTAATTACAAATTCTTCCTTGGGGACGTGATCAATGAACAGGCAGCCACATTCATCCCACCAGATATGCATTTTAAACTCTCTTTTCATCCCCATAGCTGCATGAGCTCAAAAACTTACTTAGCATCTTTGAGAATCAAGTTCCTTCATGTGGGATATTGGGGAATACTACTAGAAACTGCAGTGGGGTCATATGATTAACTAAAACAGAAGATATGAAAATTGTATTGTTTTAGTACCTTTGGTCTCATAAAGATTCTTACTAGTAGATATGCAGTCATAAATACTTGAAAACAGCACAAAATGGAGAAAAAGAAAAGAGACACTTGTGTGGATTCCTGACTGAACAATAAAACACTGTTCAGTCCCTATTAGGATATTCCATCCCTTCATGTCTGTATTTCTCTTTCATTATAACATCTATCACAAATTCATACCACATAGAACTTCAATTATTAGATAAATGAATCTGTTGAGGCTCCAGTGTCTACCTGACATTGCTCAATGGCAATGTATCACGGGGTAGCTAGCTCATCCACTGGAATGGGCATAGCTGCCTCTGCCAATGGCAATGGTACAAATGAGAAATATTGCTTGCTTCATAACAGCAGGAAGCATCCCCCAACAAATACTGTTTCAATTTTTAAATAACTTTCTGGGTTTTTTTTTTTGGTTTATTGTTTTAAGTGTATGAATGTTTCCCTTGCATGTATGTATGTGCATCACATGTATGCCTGGTATCTGTAGGTCAGAAGAGAGTATAAGATTCCTAGAAATGGAGTAGGGTGGTTGTAAACCAAGATATGGGTTCTGAGAACAAAACCTAGCTCTTCTGTAACAGCGGCTAACACTCTTAACCATTGAGCTATCTCTCCAGCTCTGACATTTCTATTTTTTAGTATAATATAGACTTTACACATTCTGTTAATTCATACTGGTATTCACAGTAGTCTTAACCACAGTTGTCAGGTATTTGGAGCTCTATTATTTATTTAGAAGTACCTGGAAAATAAAAAATACTGTAATATTGAATATGCTCACTAGTAGTAAAACAGGTGGTTGATTTTTCTTTTTAAGATTGGTACTACACTTTTTGCATAAAACCTGTGACAGACTTTTGTTAGAAGGCCCATATTGTCTATGTTGATTGCTGAAAGCAGGCACCAGCTGTCCTCAGTACCAAGGGGATCTCTCCAGTGGAAAGCACAGGATACCACCACCTGATGAGAAGTGGTCTCATTGTGGCCACTGAGGATGAACACCCCAGAAGACTTGTCTCCTGCTAGGGAAAAGGCCAAACCTCCATTTCCTGAAGTAAGTAATGTTCGTGAACATACACATGTAGGACTTAGGCAGACAATGGCTCCTGGGACATGCAAACCAAATGTGTATCTGATAGACTACAGTTTACATCACAAAATGTTGGATTCTCAGAAAGGCTTTGGGAAACTGAGGTTCTACAATGACTCTACTCCACAAAACATCTAGTAAGCAACAGCCTTTCAAGACATTAAATAAAATCAAATGAGCACAGCATCACGTGAGCTTTCTGTTTGGGTCCTCCTCCTGATACCTTTCCTTGCAGAATCCTGCCATCTGGATTAAATTTCTTGTAAGCTAGTGCTTGTTCTTGCCTTTGCTCCACCCCTTCGGTGGCCCATGGACTTTTCAGCCTTACTTTAAAACCACTCAGCACTGGACCCAGTAGAAGTTCCTGGCTTATTTATGGCCCCACACAAATCTTCAACCCCTATGTCTTACCACCTCCAACCTTTATTTATAGCTTGCTTGAGAGAGCAGCTGTAGCTCTACATCAACTGCCATCCACACCAGCCCTAGCTCTACAGCTTTAGTGGTACCTGCTACATCCACCCATCTTCAGTGTTTCCTAGAAGCTCTGAATATATTGCCTGTTATCATCTATTGATCCCTGATGATCAAGTGACCTATTCTCTGGTGTTTGAATGAGACAATAAAAACCTTAAAAACAAAATCTGCCTTCTTTCTAGTTTTATCTCAACTAAGAAATAAATACATAGTGTGGTTTACTGTCCCCAGTAGGAAAAAAATAGCAGAAGTGTTTGTTGAGAAGAAAGAGCCGGAAATTCCCTTACACAGTCCTAGTGCCTTCTCCTTGTTACAGTCAGATAATTCCTCCCCTTTCCCTTATGCTCTTCTCAGAGACCATCGCCAAGAAGCTCTGGCCTTCTCTGCCTTCCCCACAGAACATTTGTGGGTAGGAGATGGAATCAAACAAAGGAAATGGGAGCTGTCATGTAGATGATGCTCCCAGGAGGTGGGACCTTGCCAAATCTACTTTTCCCTTTCAATACATTTGGCTGGAGCCACAAATCTGGTGGTCAAAGCCCATCTGAGAAGCAACCATTGCTAGCAAAGGTCCAGATCTCTGAGAGGGGAGCTTGGCAAACTCTAGTTGTCACGGTAACCAGGCTTCCAGCTTCAACATTTCCTACTTATGTTTTTTAGTGTGGGGTTTAGGTTTTGGAAAGTTTTTTTTTTTTTTTTCCTTTTCTTTTTAACCTCCAAATTTGTGAGAAAATGTCTGCCATGGGAATTAAGAGAACACACTGCTTATAACTGAGTAGGAACCATGGGGATTTAAAGGTCTCTCTGACTGAAAAATATCACACACAGGACTTGGAATCTAAGCAACAGGATATTAGGACTGGGTTGTAGTTGGTCTCTCAGGCCTCCTGTGTAGCCTCCTTCTTTATTCAACCAATCCTTCTTAACCACAAAGATCACATAGCATTTTTCAGAAAAAGAACACTGAACATCTTACGTTTGGGAGTGTCTGGCAGCACTTTTAAGAGAAATGAGCATAAGTCACATTCAGTGTGGTCATTTATCACATATTTAGTCCCCAATTCCTTCAGTTCTTATTCACACCGGCCTTGAAATACTGTCAGCCATCCACCAGATCAGCCAAACCCAACTACGGCTATAATTCTCCAGGACAGATAAAAAGAGGTAATTTGCAGAGGACCTGAGAACCCAAGAGTATCTGTGGAAAAGGTGATTCCTCCTGCCAGACTCTGTACTTTCCAGCTGAGAGCTCCAACCCTGGCTCTGGAGTCAGGATCCCCTCAGAAGGAGACAAGGACAAAGCCAGTGACTCTGATGAAATCCTCCCAGATAAGGTTTTTGTCCTGCGTTTCTGTGCCAGCAGGCCAGTTGTGGCAGATTTAAAGTTGTAATGAAAATGGAGTGCCTAACTTTGCCAATTACAGAAGTAACGCTGCTTATCTCTCCGATTAGCAGCTAAGGTGCCTTGAGGGTTTAGATTAGAAGACACAGACAGAAGAAGAGAAGAGTTATTAAATTTTGAAGCAGATACAGAAAAAAATTAGAGATAAACAGATGAGAAATAGGACATCTTAAATCTCAGCTAAGAGATCAAGTTGATATAATCATCAGCAACTTTAGTTTACATAAATGACATGTTCAAGTGTTTATATTCACACATATATACATGTGTTACAAATATATATAACAAGCTCAATATACGTATAGATTACAAATAATTATACATATATATGACCACTGTGCAAGTAATCTGAACACAGGCCATCATGTATTGGCATGGTTATATACATAGGAAGACTTCAACTGATGTTTTTCTCCCAGCACAAGGCTGCACAAGTATGGCATGCATCATTTCTGGAGGACATGATAATAACCTATCAGTTTTAGAAGCTGCACAGAGCTCACAGAGATAGTTATCTCAGGCATACAATGACAAACATGCCAAGATAGGAGAGAAGAAACACTTCTTTCCTTCAAGAAGAAGAATGGCAATGTGATGGGAATTGTTCTTCCGTGGTGAATGAACAGCACGCTCATAATCAATCTTCCATAATAAGCTGTCTCTTAATTTGAGTTCCTCTACATTGGTCCTGGAGATACCTACGATAGACTCACGAATTTGTAAATGGAATTCTAAATCTTAAAATAAGCATCCGGTTCTTCAGGCCTCAAGGGTTCATAGGTTAGTTCTCTGAGCCTCAGTGCAGACTTCCCTTAGCTGAGCACAACCTGTTACCATCACCTTTACCATCATGTTTTAGCCTCCCCTTGATGAGGTTTAGGAACAATCACGTCAGATTTAAAATAGAGATGAATTTTAATATCTCAGAGCGAGTTTGACATCAAGCTATTTCTCCTGATGGTTTCCTTTAAGCCTTTACTACTGCCAAAAGGTTAAAAAATTCAACTTCCTATTGTTTTACCTTCTGTGAAGAGATGAGGCAATTTATAATGACATTATAGTGAAGATTACTTGAAAATAGAAGAAAAGGAAAGAAACCAGTGGGACATGCCTGTAATCTCAGTACTCTGGAGCTGAGGTGGTAGAATGGCAAGTCTGAGGCCAGCTTGAGCTGTAAACTAAAGTGTGTGTGTGTGTGTGTGTGTGTGTGTGTGTGTGTGTGTGTGTGTGTAGTGGAAGGGAGCAAATCAGAAAGGAAAACTACTGGGTGCTTACAATTTTCTTGATAATAAATTCTGTTTGCTTTAAGATAAATTACCAATACTATATTGAGTTTATATTACATCGAGTTTTTATTGAGGCAGATGAAAATTTTGGCTGCAGTTATGACATATTTGTCTTTCATGACTCTTAAAATGGGATGATGCTAACAGGTGCCTGATACTCAGTGAATTAACTTATGGGTCCCAGAGACGTGAAGACCTGAATACTTATTGCAAAATTCAAATTCTACTTCCAAATTCATGATCTTATTACTAGGTAACTCCTGGACTAACTCAGATTAGCCTAAACAAGAGGCAGCTTATTGTGGAAAGTTGGAAGTGTATTTTTCAACAATTACAATGTTTAGCTATAACTGTCAACTTGATACAATCTAGAATCCCCTAGGAAGAGAGTGTCATTGAGGGATGGTCTATACTGGATTAGCCTGTGGGGATACCTGTTGGGAGCTGTCTTGCTTAAGTTAGCAGATGTGGGAAGATGAATCCCAGGAATGGGCAGCACCATTCCCTGGGTTTGGATTCTAAACTGTAAGAACATGGAGAAAGTGATCTGAGCAGTAAGCATGGAGCCTGATTTTTTTTAGGTATTTGTTTATGTTTTATATGGTTAGATGTTATTTATACTATAGTAGTAACATACTATAGTAGTTTGTTTTCTCCTTACTAAGTGATACTGGGATTGGGCACTTTAGTGTAGGCTGCTCAAAAGAAGGCACTATCCCAAAACAAGAAAAAAATATAAATAATGTATGCAAGTGACAGCACAGAAATTTAAGAAGAAACAGGAGAAAGCAAGACAGCACAGCTGCTCCAAATGACCAACCCTCCTCAGTTACAGAACCCAAAGACACTGGAAGAGATAGAGTGCCAGATGAATGCTTCAGAAATTTTCTAGTAAAAATGAACAATGACTGGAAGAGATAAACAAGCAGATGATTTCAAACCAGGAGTGGAAGAGGCAAGTCAACGAGACAGAGCAAAACATCAACAAATCAATGAGAATATCAGCAAGATGGATTAAAAGGTTGTGGAAATTTTCCAATGGTGTAGAAGGAAAATTGAAATTTTGGGTAGAGAAACCCAGAAATGTTGAAAATTAAAACTCAATCAAATAAAAACTCAGAGGAAAGCATTACCAATAGACATTGAGAAGCAGAAGGAAGAACAACAGGAAAAGGTTGAGGAATTGACGTCAAATACCAACACAGAAAAATCAAACAAATGAGCATGACCACAGACTCCAAGAATTGTACCACACAATGATTTAACAATCCATGAGCAAGAAGAAGCAACTGAAGTAAACATTCAAGGAAAATTACAGAAGAAACCTCCACAGATCCAGAGAAGGAAGCAGACATACAAATACAAGAGACATTCAAAGCTCCAAATCAACATGACCAGAGAACACCTTTTCCACAACATGTAATAGTCCATGTACCAAATAAACTGTGAACAAATAGTGCTATACCTGGAATTTATATATTAAAGGTGATAGAGAAATAAGGACATGTTAAGACAAGCACAAGATTCAGGAAATTTCTGCCCACGACGTCAGCATTGTAGAAGATTATTTAAAGGAATAGTATATATGGAAGAAGAAGAAATAGAGTCTCAATTATGATAACATAGGAAAGAACACATTTCATGAGAGGACTAGTTGAATAAAGGATAACTAGGAAGAAATCTATTATGTTCAAAAAGTAAACCAGCAAATCTTTAACAGTAATAGAGGAATAAGTAAAGAACAATAACTCAGCCAAGTGTGAAGGTGATTACAAAATTATAGGAATAAAAAAACTCTCGATAATAACCTAAATTAGAAATAGCTTCAATTTCCAATATATATGTTAACTGGCTCACTATACTTAAAAACTAGATACAACTACCTACCATCACCATAAAATAACAACAACAACCAAAACAACCAAAACAAAAAACAAAAAAAAAACCTTTACCTCACAGGTAAAGACACTCACAGACATTTAGAAAGTGAATAGAAACAAAAACAACCTGGTATAGCTATTCTAATAACTTAGAAAGTAGACTTCAAGCCAAAATTAATCCAAAGAGAAAGGAAGAGCACTATACATGAATAAAGAAAAATATCACCAAGAAGACAAAATGATTATAAATATACATACAACAAAGTTGAGGTCCCAATTTTATGAAAAAGGCCTCATGAGTCCTGGAACAACAATAATGGGTGATTTCAGCACTTCACTCATGTTTAGATAGGTCCCACAAACTAAAAATCAACAAAGAAACCTCAGACTTAAACTACACCTTACATCAAATGAACGTAACAGATATACCCAGAATTTCAACCGACATAGGCATACATTCATCTCAGCAGCCTATGGAACTATCTCTAAAGTAATCAACATTCTAGACCACAAAGTCTTTCAAAATACAAAAGAATTTAAATAACCTCTTGTAGCTTATCATATCATTATGTAATAAAATTAGAAATCAGTGACCACACAAAACGTGGTGTGAACAGCACACTCTTGAATAACCAGTGAGTCACTGAAAAAGAAAATTAAGAAGAAATTTAGAAGTTTTCAGAATAAATTAAAATGAGAGAAAAACTTCCCAGAACCTTTAGGATACAGTTAAAGCAATCCCAAGAGGGAAATATATAGCTATGATATATATATATATATATATATATATATATATATATATATCATAGCTATATATAGCTTCCACTAAATACTTGGAAATATTTCTAATAAATGACGTAATGGTGATTCTCAGCATCCTAGACAAACAAGAACAACCCAAACCTGAGATGGTAAACAGGGAATGATAAATATCGGGGAAAGATAATAAAACGGAGATTAAAAGACCTAAGCACAGAATTAATCAAAGTTGGTTCTTAGGGACAAGATTGTCAATTCCTTATGAAAACTAATCAAAAGAAAAAGAAGACATGAATCAAGAAAATTGAAGATGAATAAAAAGTTACCATGGATTCCATTGAAATACAGATATTTAATGCCAGGTGGTGGCAGTACACACCTTTAATCCCAGCACTTGGGAGGTAGAGGCCGGCAGATCTCTGTGAGTTTAAGGCCAACAGAGCAGCCTCCAGGACAGTCAGGGCTAGCTACACAGAGAAACGATGTCTCAAAAAAAAAAAAAAAGAAAGAAAGAAAGAAAGAAAGAGAGAAAGAGAGAGAGAGAGAGAGAGAGAGAAAGAAAGAAAGAGAGAAAAAAAAGAAAAGAAATACAGAGAATCACTAAGGGGTACTTTAAAAACTTACATTTCATAAAACTGGAAAATGTAGAAAGAAAGAATAAGTTCTTAGACCCAGATGACCTGCCAAAATTAAACCAGGATATAAACAACTTGTCTATAAACAAGTTGTATAGACAACTTGTCTGTAAAATTGTACCAGCTGGGTGGGTTCTTGTCTCTACCAGCCCAGCCAGGATTCCGACTACTTCCACCACTCTAAATGATCTCTTGTGTCACCATTTTACATTGCTTCTTTCCAGCTTTTCCCTTTTCCCCAAACAGGTCCTTAGTCACTGGCAATGACCAAATTCCTAAATTCGTTCCTAAAATGTTATGATCTCAAAATGTTATATAAATGAAAGAATTGCATTTAAAACAGAGCAAAAATGAAATGTATACAACTTAAACAGATCCACAACTATCAATGAGATGAAGAGAGTAATTGAAAGTCTCCCAACAAAGAAAGTTCAGGAACAGATGGATTCTCTACTCCTCAAACTGTTCCGTAAAAGAGAAAGAGAACAAACACTAATAAACCCATTCTACACGGCTGCCAGTACCCTGACACCAAAACCAAATAAGGTACAGAAAACAACAAAACAAGAAAGCTATAGGTCATTTTCCTTGATGCATATAGACATAAAAATCAACAATTAAATTCTTCCAAACTGAATTCGAGAATTTGTTAAGAGGAATGTATATCACAATCAAATTGGTTTCATATGTGGGATGCCAAGCTGAGTCAGCATACACAAATCTGCAAGTTTAACTCACCATATAAACTTAGACACAGAGATTACATGATTAGATCATCTCAATGGATGCAAAAAGAAAGAAAGAAAGAAAGAAAGAAAGAAAGAAAGAAAGAAAGAAAGAAAGAAAGAAAGAAAGAAAGAAAGAAAGAAAGAAAGAAAGAAAGAAAGAAAGAAAGAAAGGAAGGAAGGAAGAGAGGAAGGAAGAAAGAAAGAAAGAAAGAAAAGAAAAAAAAACTTTTCAACAAAGTTCAGTATCTCTTCATGATAAAAGCCCCGAAGAAACTAGGAGTAGAAGGAACACACCTTCACAAAATAAAGACTTCGTGTGCCAAAGCTTCGGCAGTATTGTATGTAATAAAAGAAAGCTGAGGACTTTCCCTTTAAAATGCGGAATGAGACACTGGTATCCAGTCTTTCCATTTTTATTAAATATAGCTTTGAAGTCTTAGCTAGAGCAATAAGACATGAGAAAGAAATAAAAGGGATACAAATAGGAAGAAGTCAAATCATCTCTGTTTTCAGACATGATCCCATACCTAAAGACTCCGCCAGAAATCCCTTAGACCTGATTAACACTTTCATCAAAGTATCACGACACAAAATGAACGTGGAAAATCAGTAACTCTTCTATATGCCAGTAATAAATTTACCAAATTTTTTTTTCAGGAAAAAACTTCCATAAAATAATATACTACCAATAAATAAACCTAACCAAGGAGATGAGAAACCTCTGCAACAGAAACTTTAAAATGCTGAAAAACAAAACCATGTGAATAAACTTTCCGTATTTGTGGACTGGGATAATTGATGCTGTGAAAAGAGCTGCCTTACCAAAAGTGATCTGCAAATTCTATACCGTCTCCATCAAAATCCCACTGACACTCTTCAAGAACTATGGAAAATAAATCACAAAATTCAAATGAAAGCACAAAAGATCCCTTCACAGTCAAAGTAAGACTTAGCAGAACTAGCAATGCTGGAGCTACCACACTAATCTGCCTCGTGTTGCCTTACAGAGCCGCAGTAGTGAAAGCAACATGGAGACAGCAGAAAGCAGATATGTAAAGTGATGGAGTAAAATAGAGCCCGAGAAATAAACCTGCATGCTTACAAACGCCTCAGCTTTGACAATGGTGTCAAACACAAACATTGGCAAAAAGATGGCCTTTTAAACACATGGTGCTGTGGAAACTAAATTTCTCTGTGTAGAAGAATGAAACTAAATTCACACACACACAAATCAATTCAGTAACATTAGAAGACACACTCATAAAGTTTCACCATGACTGCCCAAAAGTGAGCTGAACAAGGATGAACCAGTGGAGCTACTAAAGTGGACAGAAAAACTCACGAGGCCTCAACCCTACAGGAAACACTACAGGCACCTGAGGAAAGCTTGGAACAGGAGAGGTGCTCTTCCCCAGGGAAGAGTACACCAATTGGCTGTTTAGTGCCAAATTATCAGTCTTGAAAACATACACACAAGCAACGTTATATACAGACTGAGCAGGTTATATTTAGGAATGTATACACATGAAATATAGATATATATATTCACATATATATATGAGTATATATATGTGAATATATATATACATACACACACATACATAAATACATGGATACAATAACAATTAATGAAAGAAGAGGCCATAAATTTGAAGGAGGATCAGAAGGGGTATATGGGAGGGCTTGGAGGGAAAAGGGAGAAGGGAAAAATGTTGTAATTGATTTAGTATCTAAAACAAAAAAATAAATCAATTCAAATTGGACCAAAACCTTAATGTAAAATCAAAAACTTTGAAACTGCTAGGGGAAAACATTTAAGATGCAGGCAAGGATTTTCTACAAAGAATTCCAATAATACAAGAAATAATATGAAGAACTGACGAATGGAATTACATGAACTTAAAAAGCTTCCACACAGCAGAAGTGAAGGCACCAGCGTGACAATACAGCTTACAGAATGAGAGAAATAAAACCCGAACCAGCTACACATAAGAAAGATTAGTCTCTAGAGTATATAAAGAACTTCAAAACATAAACAGTAAAAACTTCCAATCGTCCAATCCTAAATGAACCAATGAACTAAATAAGTCTTAAAAGAAGAAATAGAAATGGTCAATAAATATTTTAAAAAGAAGTCAGCATTTTCAACTACCACAGAAATGCAAATTAAATTTCTCCACAAGTCCATCTTAGACCAGTCAGAAAGGCTATCACAAGAAAACAAATGACAACAGAAGCTGTGAGGATGTGGACACGGATGAACATTTTCCTCTCCTGGTGGGATGTGAATTTGTGTAGCCACCTTGGAAGTCGGTGTGGAGTCTCCATAAAAAACTGGAAATACAAGTATCTATCATAGGACCAAGATATGCTATTCTTGAGAATAGACCCCTAAAGACTCTAATTTAACCTATCACAGAGATATTTTCAAATCCATTACTGTCACCGGCCACAAAAGCGAGGGAATGGAAAGTGTGGCGTTCATCAACAGACAATGGATAAAGATAACGTGACACATGTACACAATGGAATGTTATTTAGTCATAAAGAAAAATGAGATTTGCAATAAAAATCTTAAGATGGGTGAGAATAGAGAGGGCAATGGAGTATATACAATACAAAGGCAGAAAGGGGACTAAGTGGGAGAAGGAAGGGAATGAGCTAAGAGGAGGGAGGAACATGGGGGAGGGGAGAGAAGGAGGGGCACAAATGAGAACAAAGCGCATTGGCTCGTATGTATGACGATGTCAAGATGAATCCCATTAGTTTGTACGCTAACCTAAAACATTAGTTAAAAAAAGCAGAAAGGAAAAGAGGGAAGGAGAGACAGAGGGGAGGGAAGAATGGAAGAAGGCAGTATCAGAAACAGTACAGATACTGTTGTATCAGCAAAAATATCCTTCAGAACCAAGGCTAGGATATGGGCTCATTTGGCTGAACCAGACGGGAAGGATCTTTTCCTCAGCAGGCATTCAGTACATGGTGCTGAGGAACATGGGCACTCATTGTAGAGTATCGCTTTTCTAATCAACTATTCCTGCCGCCATGCCTGGTGTTTGCTGGGATGCTCTCGACCATGATAGTGATGTACTCTTACTCTCTGGAACTGTGAGTCCCTAGCCTTCTACACACTGCCTTAGACGTGGTGTTAGATCACTCTGTAGAAATGAGACATATGAGCAGGACCACCTCTCCCCAGGGTCCTGGACATGTGTTAAGCACCATTAAAACACTCTTCAAATCTGTTTAGCAATCACTATTTTGTGTTAATGATAAGTTTTTTCAGTTTATGCTGTAAATACTCCTGCTGTTAATTTTGCTGTAAATAAGAACAGATATTGGGCGTGGGGCAGACTGATAAACTAAATAGCAGCTATTCTGCTTGTCTTTGTTCTCCCAACTGTCCTGAGGGAAAAAAAAATATTTGTCTAATGCAGCCAGGCCACACTTGTATCAGCACCAGCTTTCTGGAACGTTCCCCAGATGGAAACAACCAGGCAAAGACTGACCCTGACTGCCTGGGTTCCTGAAGCTGAAGCTGAAGCCAGGGCTGTTTGAACCAGTTTGTACTAGCTTTTTTGCCATTGCAAGCCTTAATTAACTCTAAATGATCCCGCAACTGTTTCCACCTTGGCCAGAAGGAGAACATTGGCCCTGGTGGGGAATCACTATTACTGTCTCTAAGAGGCAAGGTCATCACTGTCCAAAGCACATCTCAGTAACTGTGACTGGTGCTCAGAGGCAATCTATGGTTGGTCCAAACGGTTGTGATGGGTCAAAACATCCCTTCTCGGACTAGGCAAGCAGGCTCTCTGCTGGGAGGCACCCTCCCTCACTGCATCCCCAGCACCCGAGCATTAGGCCCAACAAAAGGCTTTGCTGATGTAGTCTTTTCTTGCTTCCTATCAGGAATGAGCTGGCACCAGGAAGAGAGAAGCCGTGCCGAGACAGCAGAGATCAGTAATGGGGAAGCAGCAAAATGTAGAAACAGTACCTGTCCATGTCCCACCTCCTCCAGGTGCTCCTTGACCTGTCACCCAGTTTCCAAGCTGCAGACCCCAGTCCTTGAGTGAGCCCTGGCAGTGTTAACAACAGCCATGGATGCTTGACAACTGCAGGATCAAGGCTGAGGCGAATCTTTAGCAATCCCACCTGCTCACTGTGCACACCTGAGTGATCCCAGCTGTGCCTAGTGCCCAGATCCTGAGTGCCCTCCTGTGTTCTCTGGCTCCAGAGCAGCAGTGGGTGCTTAAGTTCACAACACTGGCTCCCAGATGCAAGCCCAGCAGAAGTAGGAATTCCCACTTCAGCCTGGCAGCAGCAACAGAGTTGAGGAAGAGGTCAGAGAACCAGCTGTCTCAAAGCTCAAGAAGCAGCTCGTGAGGATGGCAGGGAAAAAAAAAAAAAAAAAAAAAACAAGAGAGCTGAGATGTTTGAGGAAGTGGAGACAAGAGAGCAGAGACCTGATCAAGACTGGAAAGAGCAGAGACAAGAACCTATAGGCCCAAGTCACCAGGTAAATTCCAAAGTGCTGTCCAAAGGCTAAGGGCCAAGGGTCCCCATACTATAGGCCTGCACAGGATTGCAACACTAGAGGGCGCCACTCGCTGCTGCTTCCACCTGCCTCCAACACCAGGTGCTGTCCAACACTGAGGTTGTTTCTGGGCTGCCAAAACCAGCAGCCTCTGAAGAGCTGCTTGCCTACCCTGGATGTCTATCCAGGTAGAGGAAGAGAATCTTCAGCCACCCGCTTGCCAATAGGAACAGAGATCACTAAATCACACTGTTGAGGGATGGGTGCTGTGGTTTAGATCTAAATGTCTGTAAAGGCCAGGTATTAAAGGCTATGTAACAGCTTGGTGCACTTGTGAGGTGACAGGAGCTTGAAGGTAGAGCTAGCTGGATGTCTTCTGGGCATTGGAGGCATGACCTTGAAGGGGACTGTGGGAATGAGGCCCCTTCCCTCTTATTGTCACCACCCAGCCGTGAGGAGTTTTTCCTCCCACTTTCTCCCTCAGCTTGCAGTGTCAACACAGGCCTAAATGCAACAGAGGAATCAAGCCCAGACCAGAACATCTGAAACGCAGAGCCAAAATATGCCTCATCGTGAGGAACAATACAGAAAAATCTCAGATTCCCTCACTCATTTGTTTCCAACATGATGGATTATAAAAAGTTAATATACCAGAAGCAGGATACTGACATCCTTATAATCAGGTATTTTTACTCAGATTTCCTTACTTGTGCATGTAATTCTACACAATAACATCACACGTATAAGTGTGTCACCACAGTTAAGATACAGAACCACTACACAAACACCAAGATGGCTTGTGCTGCCCATTTAAAGCCACAGCTAACTCTCTCTTCCAGTTCTCTGATATTCAGCAACCGTCTATCTGGTCTCTCATTCTAAAATGCTCCCATTACATTTTTATAAAAGTACAAATAGGTAGTATGCAACCTTTCGAGTTTGCCTTTCCGATCAGAATAGCCTCTGAAGAATCACATAATTGCATAAGTCAATAATCTGTTCCCCTTTTATTGTTGAATAGTGTTCCATGACATAGATATACCACAACTTAAGAATTCCTCCATTGAAAGACATATTGGCTGTTTTCAGTTTGAGAATATAGTAAGCAAACCTGCTATGAACATTTGTGCACAGATTTTTTTTTATGTGAACATAAGTTTTTATTTCTGTGGAATTTAGAAGTTAAGAAGGCATATTGTTATTCTTGAGAAAACACTAAAAAGAATAAAAAGTATTGTTTTTAATGAGTTTGTTAAGGAAATAAGTTAGGATAATACTCAATATTTCAGTAACCCAAAAGAAGACAGAATAGCGGGATCAAAAAACAGAATGGGCAAATAACAAGAAAAACAACATATTTAAAACAAATCATATAAATTATTACAGTAGATGTAAACTAGACTTGAGCCAATATGCAGTGTAATCAGATTGACTAGTATCAGATATTGCATATCTTATGTTGCTAGAAAATGCAGGGATAATGTTAACAGCACCAAACAAGCAATGTGGGGTGCTTCTTAGCATTTCCAGTGGTGTCCTGTGCTCCTTCCTCCTCATAAAGCTGTCTATGCCACCCCAGCATTTGTGTAGGGGCATTTTGGGAGACACACGAGACATCTGTGGCACAAATGGAAGCATTCCGCTCATGAGTTGTCTCCATTCTGTGTTCCAGTTTTGTCTAGGAGTTTCTTAGGTGCACAGACACTCTCCAGCAGGAACACAGACTCCAGATTTGCTCATCATGAACCACCAGAGACAGCAAGGGCAGGTCTATCTTCTCAAGTCTTCTGCAGGGACAAGGCCTCACACACAAGCAATAACTGTCAAGAGCTTCAAATATTAGGTTTATACATCGCATAGTTTGAACCGAATGTTTCTCCCTCAGGCATTCTAACTGAGCCAAGTCATTTGTTTTGAAACCTACCCTTTCCCCCCAACAAACGGCAGTGAGGACATCATTAAGTGACTTCACCATATGTTTGTAGATCTATTGGGGGACTTTCCTTTTTCCTTTAATCTCTAAACTATATGACCATTTATAAGCCACTTAACCTTTTTGAGCCCCAGAGTCTTAATACTGAAAATGTGTTATTAATTAGCTTACTGTGATAATAAGATATGGGGTACCTGGTACATTAAAAATGTTCCTGAAATGATCTCATTGTGGTGAGCATAGTATCTGTACTCAAACTGAGCTGCATAGGCTGACAAAAGATTGCCCTTTTTCTCCAGTGAATACTAGCAATATGTGAAATCATGGAAAAACATGATAAAGTCACCTTACTTAATCACTCTATGAGAATATAATTTCAGAAATCTTCCCGCCCTACCACATGATTTTGAAAACATTGTGGCTATAAACACGCTGCATATGAAATACATACGTATATATGCATACTCAAATAATGTTATCATCTTTGCTGAAAGTAAATCATGTGTTCCAAAGCTGTGTCATGTGTTTGTTTCTCCACTAAACCAAGGCAAGCTTCTATTCAGCCTACAAAGCCCATGAGTTTCCATCTCCACCTGCCTCTCCCATCTTCCCTTCCAGTGGTGGCTTCCCATCTTTTAAATATCTGAGTCACTTTCCTCAGACCCTGAGACCCTTTCAAGTATAAATAGAGCCATGTCCTTCTTTGTTAACCCTCTCCATGTGCTCTCCAAACACACATAATAACTCAGTGCTTTGCACAGAGTAGATATTTTTGACAAGTGCTTAATAGCCTAAGCTGGACTCCTCTGTGCCTTTTCTTGTCCTTAAGAAGATATATCTGTAAGTGACTGAGTGTGCTACGTTATTCAAGTGTAAACATTTCAGTCCCATCCAGATGTCAACATGCAGCTGATTCCTCTGATTTGGTTCCTCTTGGGAGTACGGCTTTGAGACGGTAAAGCATGTCCTATTAATGAGGCGTGGAGGAAGCACCTGGAACCCATTAGCAATGGAGATGCTGCCATGACTAGAAACTGACTGGGGACGTCTGTCCTGTGTAACTCATGACTGAATGGGATGTGTACTTTTGCTATGACTTTACCATCTCATCTGTCTCAGTCACTGTAGGTGGTTTCTTGTCATTATTCAGGGAACCAGGAAAAATCCAAGTTTCACTGACAAAGGATTGACTTCTGCTGGGTAATCACTGTGGCTGGTCCAATTTGGATCAAGGTAAACACATTCAGAGCCTTCACAATCAACTCAACTAAGACCCAGCTTGTGGAAGGATACCAAGGTATGTCTGAAAACCATATAGACTAGCAACTAAAGGGAAGAAACAGCTTAAGCCAGCATAAGCTAAGTGCAGGAGAATCCTGACTCTAGTTTGTAAGCGAAGCTCAGGTACCCAAGATGAGTCCAACTAAGGCCAGAAGGAATAAAATAAGGTGAGAAAGTTCACACCAATCCATCATTTTCCTCCTTCAACTCACAACAGTTTCTTAGTAGAAAGGGAAAAACAAACAAATAAAAACCTTCTGAGTAATCAACTTTGAAAGTTTCAATAATTAAGCAATTAAGACCTAAAGCACTCAGAGAGCAATTTCATTTAATTTGCCCTGCAGTAGCAGGGAGAGACCTCTCCCCATAGTGAGGCACCGTTACACCCCACCATTCTAATAGCACCAGTTCCCACAGCTAGTCCCAATCTCAGGCAGAGCTCTTTGCTCATCCACTCAAAGTAGCAGGCACATGGTCCCAGTCAAGAAGATGCTTCGTCAAGTGTTCAGCCAGGGGCCTAGGTTCTAGTCAGCATGGCTCCCTCCAGTCCCTGTCCATGACTCTAAAGTCAGCATCTTTGTCTGGTTCAAGACAAAGAACAAATGTTTGGGCATGAATGTGGAATTTTATGACAACAAACAAGCAGCCCCAGAGTCAGTCCCCACCACGTTACCACCTCTGCCTTCTCTTCTTTCTCAGACTGTTACAAAGGTAGGGAGGGCACTTTTGCCTTGAAATGATGAAATCTGAATTTAATTCTGCCCTTCCGGCTTATTTGTCATCTAAAAATGTTACATTAACTTGGACTAACCCTCTAGGGGTTTAATAATTTCCCAGTTGAGCAAACTAGGTAGGCAAATTAGAATCTCTCCCAATACCTACCCTTCTTATCCCAACAACAAAAGTTCCTATATGGTTTTATTCATATGCACATTCATCAAAACATTAAATGTTTATTCAACTACTATGGTGTAAATAGCAGTGTTCTGGGAAGACAGTAAAAGACAAACATTCCCTCTTCCTGGGAAAAGGGGTGATCTGCATGGTAGAATGTGCTCAAGTCATAACCTTGTCATAGCTATAGTGCAAAGTCTGACTTACCTCTGGTTGAGGGCTCAACTGAGGGCATGAGGCTCTCTGAGCAGCAGCACCTACCTCCTACTTCAGAGTTTCTACCATAGAGCTACCCCTGGCTCCTCCCTAGGGCTACAGTACTATCTACATTACAAGAATCTGACCATTTACATCTCAGTTATCGGATTAGTCCATTGTAAAGTTGTATCCAACGTGAATAAATTTATCATGTCCCTAGGCCACAGAACATAAGACCCCATGCATGTCAAACATATACCAAAAGATAATGAAGAGTTTTGGGATGAGAACCTGTGTGGTTAAGAGTTCCTCCTCTAGAAAAACAAAAACAAAAATAATGGAGCCAGGAAGAGACCAGAAACAGCAAAGAGACCCCTCTCCTGACCCAGAGCCTGGCTCTGCTCCATAGCTCAAGGGTTGGCCTGGCCTCCTGGGGACCACATTTACATCCCATGCAGAACCATCAGATCAATTGCTCTGTGACCAGCCACTTCCCAGTTACTGATCCCCTTTCTCCTTCCCCTCCAGAACTGTTTGTTTTGCATCTCTGGGCTCAGAAAGTCCTAGTGACCATCTGTAGAAAATTCTGGGTGAAAGAAGAGAGACCTCTGAAGGAGCAAACCACTGCCATTGTAGGCACTGCTCTGGATTTCCTACAGGGGTAGTGAGCTGGTGGGTTTCACGGGACCCAAGGAACAGACAGACGTGTAAAATGGGCAATTGCCACAGTGTCTTATCTGTTGCCCAAGTTCTGGATTTGGAAGATTGAAAAAATGTGAACATATTTGAAGGGGATGCAAAGTGAAGTGATAAATAATATTCATGCTTGATTTATACCCAAGACATTCTGGTCTTAGATCTAGACTTATGTCGTTAGATGAAGAATAGAGGAAACAATGTTGAAGGTGTAGTAGCATGTGTGTAAGGATATGTGGTCAAAGACAGATGACACATATGATGGGGGGTTGGGGACCTGCATGACACTGGAGTGGGAAAAATCCCTAAGACTTTAGGGAGGCAGAGGCAGGTGGATCTCTGTGAGTTCAAAGCCAGCCTGGACTACAAGGCAAGTTCCAGGCCAGCTCAGGTTACATAGTGAGACCATGCTGCCTCCAAAAAAGCAAGCAAACGGTATCTTTACACAACCCATCTTTCCTGTGTCTCTTGCAACCTCAAGAAGCCAAGTTGAGTGGCTAACACCCAGACCACCCAGGACTGTATAGCTACAAGATGTTCACACCAGAGGAACTCATCTGACAATGAAGTTCTCAGAACTTCGAGCATTAGAACAAGTCACAGATGACCATATTCAAAAGAGGCCCCAAGGTCAAAGGAACATCCAAGAAGGAAACCCTGACACCAGGATGAGGCATTCAGCCTCTGTGAGGTAGCAGGATGCACAGTTCCTGACAATCCTGGGTACACTCAGTAGGGAAGCTGGCCCCCTCTAGCCAGTGGATGAGAAAATCCTGAACAATTTAGAAAGGGCGGAAACGTTTTTTTCTTCAAAACTTTCAAGGTACATGGGCTCAAAGGCCTGCAGTTGGATAATTTGCTTAGCAAAGTCCTGAGTTCAACCTCCAGCACAACAAATAAAATAAAAAATAAAAGTCATCTATAATATTTATTTTTGAAGTCAAGAGAGGGGGCAGAGATTTAGTTGTTTTTTTTTTTTTTTTTTCCTTCCTTTTTCTATATGGAGAAATTGAAGAAACATGGCCCCTGTGGGAACCACACTTGCCCACTCACCTGCTGATTCAGCAGGTGCCGGCTAAAGGACTGCTGTGGGGAGGAGATATTTTTTGTTAACTACTGACATAGTCACTACTACACTTTCATTCTGTATTATAAGATGACTTCCACCTCAAAGGCTTCCCAGCTTCTCTTCCATTCCTCTCTCCTGGTATCTTAGACATGGGTTCATTCAATAATTAGGGAAAGATCTAGGTGGTGGATGAGGGTGAGCAGCAGAGTAATCCTATTGATGCAATTGGAAATACAGCCTTTTGTTTCCCTGCACAAAGTGTCTTAAGAATGAGATGCTAAAACCCATATTTGCAAAAGGAGTAGATGTATCCACCCACACACAGCCTTGGAAACAGCTCCCACCAAAGTGGAGAGCTAAGGGGGGAGAACATGCTTGTTGGAAGGGAGGTAGGCCAATTTCCCTCCAAGAAAAAGGTGACTGGGTGCTTACCTTCTCTCATGCAGAAGCTACTAACATTGTGTGTGCGCGTGCATATGTGTGTGTGTGTGTGTGTGTGTGTGTGGGTGGGTGGGTGTGTGTGTTATACTCTGCAAGGAATTCTGTATGGTGCCCAAAAAATGCAAAATGTGGCCCCTTCTCTACAGGACCTGACAATAGAGCTTAATGAAACCACTGGGTAAAATTCAAGGCAACATCTGATTAGATGCTATGTGAGTGGTTCCCACAATATGTACTGGAAAATACCACAGATGTAGAAAATGGAGTGAAACACCTTGGAGGGGAAATGGTGAGGCAGATGTATACTGAGGTAGAAGAAGAGACAAAGAAAGCCAGGCAGAGGCTGTAGTGCTCTGAGTTCAAGCTTGAAGGGAACTGCAAACAGCCTCCTTTGTAGAGGAGAGGCTGTTCTGGCTGACAGGCGCAGAAGTGTATTTTGTTTTTAAACACATTTAAAGGTGAATTAATGAAGAACCCCTGTCAAAGCGAGGGTGCTGAAAAAGAATGTATGGCTAGAAAATGGGAACTCATCAAGGGGATTGACTTTTGCTAGAAGCAATTTGGAATTTACTGCAAGGATACAGGCCTGAGAGATGAAGGTGGCTGTAGTAGCTATAGGAACAGTGACACTGAAGGCCCCTGTACACTTTGTTTCCTGATAGACTGTAGAGAAGAAAAACAGAAAAGGCCAAATGATTTTAAAATGTGCTCTGAGCACTCTTTTGAGAAGGACAACAGTGTCATGAGTCCTGTATTCTGCAGAAAGCTTAAAAGTCCAGAAAAATTTACAGGTGGGGAGGTTCCTTGGAAGCAGTTACTGAAGCAGGTTTTGAGCTGGTATGAGAAGTTGAGAGATGGACATCATCTGGAGAAGTCTCTAGGACAAGGGCACAGTCAAACAGGAATGAGGAACAATTGAAAGAAGGATTCAACAAAAATACAAAGCAAGCTATAGTCCCAGTTGCTTGGGAGACTGAGACAGGGGGATTACTTGACCACAGGAATTCAAAGCCAGCCTAGGCAACATAGGTAGACCCTATCTCAAAAAAAAAAAATATATATATATATATATATATATAGATAGATAGATAGATAGATAGATACATTGATACATGCCCAACAAAGCAAGCAAAGCCATTAAGAATGAATGACCAGTGATGCATGAGTAAAATCAACAGAATTGATGCCAATGCTGTATACTTTTTTAAAGAAAGAAAAATGACAAACTATCAACTCAAAAACTATTTAAGGTTATAGAGAATGCCACAGAAAATAATAAGCATGACTCATAAACACATGCAGGAATACTGGACCTCTTCTAGACTGGGATCCTGGATACTGACGTGGTGCATATTTGGGGGCCACTCTTGACGAGGTCCTGTGACACGTGGGACTGGTCGTTTAATCTCATTTCCATGATATAAAAACTGGGAATGACAGCAGCAGACTAGCTGTGAAAGGACTGCAGTGAGGGTGAGTGAGTCCATCTATGTATACTGCTTAGCATGTGGATAACACCACGGATGTGCTGCATAATCTCGGGCTATTATTAATAACAGGAAAACAAATGGAAGCAACAATGAGACATAATTTCTCACTCACAGATTGTCAGAAAATTTAAAGCATGACAGTATCAAGTGTTGACAAGAATTTTGGGGGAATAGTAATCTTATAAAAACTACCATTGAGATGTAAATCAGTACATACACTTGGGGAAAGAGTGGTGTGTTTTATAAAGTTGAAAGTCGCAGTACTACCTCTGAGTATCTCAGAAAGAACTCCTGCGCATGTGTACCAGAAAATTCACCTAAGGATATTAAAGATAATTATCTACAAATACATGTAATATATAGCCATTTCTATATATAATCTCTATGTAAGTATATATATACTTATATATGTGTATATAATTGTGTATGTGTGTGAGTGTGTACGCCACACATGTATAAGTGCCATTAAAGGCCAGAAAAGGCCATTGGTCCCCCTGCAGCTGGCGTTACAAGCAGTTGTGGGCTGCTGGACATAGGTGCTAGGAACTGAACTCTGGTCCTCTGAAAGAACAGAAGTGCTCTTAACTACCGAGCCATCTCTGGCTACATTTCATTGTTGTTAATAGTAACACATTGATAAAAATCAAAATATGTATAAGTAGGTAAATGCATCACAAAGATAATCTATTTAATAACACATTAATGATACTCTACATTTAACAATTTAGGAGATCTAAGTATGGCCAGAGATGACCCCCAGAGATGGTGTGAGGTCGGTGTGTCACTTGTGGACACAAGGATAGTTAAAACCATAGAGACAGACTATTATGTCTGTCTTAGAAAGACAAGAAGACAATAGAATAGAGGACGTGGGTTAAAGGAAACTTCAATTTTCTCTGTAACTTTTTATTTCTTCAAAGAGAAAAATGAATACTACAAAGATGACAAGATGCTAATAATTGTTGATTTCAGATAGTAAGGATATGCATTTGAGTTGTATTTTTCTTTGTAATTTTCTGTGTTTTTGAAATTGAAAAAATTTAAAGTGTTCCTCGAGCAGATGTTCCTGGTGTTATCTAAAGTATTTCATGAAAGAGGGGAGAAGGCACTTCTGAAAAGCACTAAGAAAAGGCAGAGAACTGGGGTTTTCAAAGAGTGAGCTTAAGAGAAGGAGTCACCAGGATTCCTGGGGGACTCAACACTGGGGCTCTCTTCCTTCAGTAGCCATTCTGTCCATCCCTTCTCCTACCAAGAGTCCAGTGTCTCTTAAAGAGGAGATGTGGGCGAGAGGTCATTGGCTTAAGATCTCTACATCCCTGTTTTGCTAGGATCCAGGTGTCATAGTCAGCTTCAGCGGTCAACTTGACAAAGCCTCGAGTCCCCAGGAAAGGGAAAACTACAGCTGAAGAACTGCCCACATCGGCCTGGCCTGGTCATGTCTGTGAGGCCTGTTTTATGATTGATATAGGAGGCCCTAGGCAGGTGGTCCAGGGCTCTGTAAGAAAGGTAGCTGAGCAAACCAGAGACAGCAGGCTAGTAAACAGCATTCCTTCATGGCCTCCGCTTAAGCTCCTGCCTTCAGGTTTCTACTTTGAGCTCCTGCCCTGGCTTCTGTAAGCTAAAGAAGCCAAACTGTTTTCTCTCGGAGTTGGTCTGGGTCAGTGATTTGTCTCAGCCCACCAAAAACAACCTTGGACACCTGGGGAAAAGACGGAACAGGGTATTAACAGCGTTTGAAAGTAAGGGGCCTAGAGAAAACAGATCTCTCTATTGCCTTCAGGATTTGAGTGGGATCACACCCAGGCACGCTGGCCTGAGATGCCCACCGTGCCCAGGCATGTCCTCCCCTACCCACCCTGCCCGGGAATCTCTTGAAGAGCTTCTGAGGGTTCAGATAGCTGCAAGAGTTTATGTGCAGGCCAGGCTTACTCCAGCCACCCACAGGGAGAGCTGGCAGCCTTCCCCGGGGTGGGGGCTGCATAGCAGATGCAGCTTTCTCATTAAGTGACTTGCATATGAAATGAAGACACCTTCCCCCTCGCCAGCCCAGCCTGCTCCCAGCCTTCACGTGCTCCTGGAGCTGCCAGCTTCCCCAGCTCCCCCTCTCACAGAGCCTGTGCAGCCAAGGCATCAGGACCTTGCAGAGGAGGACACCATGAGCTCTCAGAGCAGGAGCCAGAGCCAAGCAGGGGGGAGATGCTCGCTCTAAGCCAGAGCTTATGGGTCCGCTGCTGAATGTGAAGGGAACAGTCACAGACAAGGGGCCTCATTATTTCGCTTTCACTGCTCAGTGATCTCTGCTTCCACCTAGAATCCTCCAGGGACACAGCCCCCTAGCCGGCAGGAGCTGCGAGGAGGTCTGGGCACTGGAAGATATCACTAGGCTCAGGGGCCCTTCAGCTGTAGGTCTGTTTCCTCCCTTCCTTTGGCTGAATAACAGTTATGAGCAAGCCGGCTTGGCTCCCAGGAAAAACACAAAGCCACCCGCATCCTTCTCTCGCCTCCTCCTAGGATAGGACTGAGACCTGTAAAGGGTTCAAGAACTAAATTATAAATAATTAACTAAATAAGATGGCCCCATCATCAACTACGGTTGAACAAAAACAATATTTAGCCTCGAAAGAGAAAAAAAATAAACGTGCATTAAAATTAAAATAGCTTTCTTTCCAGCTTTTGTAAGTTGCAATTTTTGGAGGTTATCAAAGCTGAATTTTCCTTCCATTTTGGTGTCCTTGTTTTGCATATGGCCTACGCACATTCTGGGTCTACATTAACTAAGTCATCCTGACACGGATATGCACGCCTGCACATGCATACCACAGGAAGTTCTCACCTATGTTCAGAAACTAGCCCACACTTCCTCCCTGCCCCCCCCCCTACACACACACAGAAGCTTCAGTCTCTGGTCCTCAGTTCTGCTCTCCCACTGTTCTCTGCCTAATACCTCTTCCCAGAAACCCTCCTCTGATAAGCCCCATGGCATCAAAAATTTCCTGATGTCAAGATTCCAAACCTGTATTCACCTGCTAAATACTAGAGTATGAGCAAATCTCTGGGTATCCTTTAAGTACAAATGTGGATCTGGTCAGTTTTGTTGTGTGATACTTTTATTTATTTGCAAGCTTTTTTTAATAATAAAGTTTATAAAACATTTTTTTCAAAATAAACAGGCTTAAAACATATAAATATAAAAAACACCACTGAAGCATGGCAGTAGTGGTGCACACCTTTAATGACAGCACTCAGGAGACAGAGACAGATGGATCTCTGAGTTCGAGGCCAACATGATCTACAGAGTGAGTTCTAGGACAGCCAGGGCTACAAAGAGAAGCCCTGCCTTGAAACAAGCAAACAACAACGACAAAAATCAGTGAACACGTTCAATGAGATAACAGAAATCTGCACAATTTCATCTAAGTCCCCAAAGCAAGGGGAAAGACGCCAAGGTGGAATTAGATGTGAAAGAGATTGCTAGAGGAAACACCCATGAGGAAATCTGGGAACCTGTGGAGACCTTGTGGCAAGGGAAAGGAGGAAGCAAGGCTTAAATAACAGGGAAGCAGCACAGGGCTGTCAGGAGGCCAGGGACACTCCAGAGAGTCAGTAGTGGGAATTCAGTGGCTTGGGGCACCTGCTCAGGACAAGAAGGAAACACCTGCAAGATGCTGCTCAGGAGCACCTGAGACAGAGGACTGCTCTCTACACTGGAAAAGCCCAACTTGGTTCTCTGCACACGTGTTCTCTCTACACTGAAAACTCCTGACTTGGTCCTCAGGACACTGGTCTCTCTACACTGAAAACACCTGACTTGGTCCTCAGGACACTGGTCTCTCTACACTGAAAACACCTGACTTGGTCTCAGGCCACTGGTCTCTCTACACTAAAAACACCTGACTTGGTCCTCAGGCCACTGGTCTCTCTACACTAAAAACACCTGACTTGGTTCTCAGCATACTCCTCTCTCTACACTGGAAATGCCTGACTTGATACTAGAAATTGATAAAAGGAAGAATAAAGAAGCATAAAGAAGTGGACATAGTGAAGCACACAGATTATCATTAAGGGAGGCCGGTAGACCTAGAGGAGGCTCTGAGGACACATGTCCCTAAGGTTGTTAGGAAGGCACTGGATTCATATCACCAAGAAGTTCAGAGATGCCTTACCCTGCAGGTCGAACTCAAGGGTAGGAGGTATGGTGACAGACCTGGGCTGGATAGTTTCCACTGGGTAGTGCAGCCCAGGCAACAGAGGCCAGGTGGCCCTACTTAATTGCCACAATTCATTAAAACTTCAAAGGTCAGAGGCGCAGCCAGGGAATACAAACTCACAGAGGATCATGAAGATGGTTAAGGGATTATACTGGGTCCAGGGACAAAACTGATGGACCACAACAGGATGTTAATTAGCATTCAGGGAAGCAGCAACAAGGCAAGGCAACTACATTTCCAGCTTAGGGAGAGGAGTGTGCTGAGAACCAAAGTCAGGTGTTTTCAGTGTAGACAGAGGACTGTGCAGAGTGTGAACACGCCAAGTCACAAGACCCTGCTCAGCTGTCCGTCCTGGGCCAGTTTCAGTCCCAAACCCATGGATTAATGAGCTGCCTGCAGTCCTATGGAGACGCACTGATCTCCAAGTCCTTTCTCAAAGGATCTGCGCATTGGCAAAAAAGAAATGCTCACATCTTGTGAGGACTGGTGGTCACATGTTCCAAGTTGATTCTGAAATTCAGAGACTCAAAACATGAGCGTGTTTGTCAGAGTGGAAATGTGTAGAGCCAGGTAACAACCAGAGCCATATATAAAACCTGACTTGTCGCTGGTGTGGGGGGGACACTGGGTCCACAGATGCAAACAAAAGTCATTTTGTTCATCCCTTAAAAATGCTCAGCATAGGTAAGCTTGACAGTTGGGTGAAACCTAGTTTTAATATCACTTATATTGACTCGGGTTCCCCAAGAGGAAGTCATGAAGTTCACAGGGAAAGGTCGTGAAGGAAGACAAGAAGGGGAGAATTCTAGAGAGGTATCATACCCTCTGATGATCCTTGAGATTTGATCTGATCCTTGAGAAGCATACAACAGGAGAAGGGAAGGAAAGGTACAGATTATTTTGCAGTCCTAAGAGAATGCAACATGTCTAACAAGGTAACCTTGAGTCAAAGTCACATAACTGAGGAGTCAGGCATTCTGTATGGACAGACCTGCCTTGATTTATCCGTTTCACTTACTGGTAAGTTAAGAGAAGCCATTAGAAGGGTTACCTGGACACAAGAGTAGTCATGGGCCTCTATGTCCAGTAGCGGAGACTGTCAGTCTCTTACCATCCTTGCCCGCCACCGAGACCTGAGAGGGCCACTGCCATGCCACCGCCTGGTCCCCACACATAGTCTTCAAGTGCAGAAGCCTGCTTCTACTCTTTGGCTGAATCCTCTGTAGCTATCCTCTGCATTTGTGTGATTGAGGTTTACTTTTACACATTCAAAATCAAGAATTCTGCCAATATTTTGGAGCACTTACTAAGTCGCAAATTGTGTGCAACGTACACCAAGTGGAAAAAAAATTAGATACTGATCATGTGGAGCTTAGAGTCTAGAAGAGAGAAACAAATGGAGTCAAATGGTATTAAATTTCTTTGTCAGTGGTGTCATCAAAGGACAGTGTTTACATTGGAGTCAGTGTCTGGTATGGGGTTAGTAAGGAGATGCCAAGGGAAGGATCTCTCTCAGGAAGAATGGTGCATGGAGGTGAAGTCTAGTAGGTCACTACAGGTGCCTGTAGGGTCAGCGCACAGCATCAAAGGAATGAAAACCATGATGAACAGAGTTCATCTGGAGTTCCCCAATGCTAGGCAGTCAACAGCAAGGGATGAGACTGACCTCGAGCTAGACTACATCAGCCTCGTTAAAGGGCCAGGACCTTCTCCTGTGGCCTACGGGACATGATTGGTACCCAGAACGTAATCCCAGTACCAGACTTGCACTCTTAGGGCTAAAACACTGACATTTTAGCCGAAGATGGATGCCAAGGGAGAATACATGGTGTTCCTGGATGCAAGATTGAGGGACTGCTGTCTGTAACTTATCTGACAGTGGAAACAGGTGCACAGGCAGATAAAAGATGGACGTAGGTTGCACCCGAATACAGTTTAGCTGCGATACCTATACACGGTAACAAGCAGAAGCAGGGAAGCAGACAGTGACGTCTGTTTGCAATGTGCTAAGTTTAAAGAGCTTTTGTCTCATCAAATTGGAGTCAATTAGCTTACTTTGCAACTAGAAATTTCAAAAAAAGGGAAGCTTTCCAATTGCTTAACAAATATCTGAATGCTTATTATGTGCCAAGTGTGGCATGAAGTACTCAAGAGAGAGAGATGAACTGGACCATTGAGTAACTATGTAAGAAGTGTCCTTACCTGAGAGAAGAAGCACTAAGATCAGGGTAATCATCTAATGGATGTTGCATTCCAGTCAAGGCAAAGGCAGGCAGACAGAGAAATGAGCAAGGGATCCCTTGTCTGGTGTAGTCTGGTGTAGGCTGAAATAAAAACAATATTCAAAGGAATTGACAGAAGACACATGAATCCTTGGTGTGCCCTTATCACCTGCTAGCACTGGAGAGCAGTGGACTCTAGGGTTGGCATAGAGGAGGAAGACCAGGCAGGTCAGACATCTTTCTGCCCTGATTCTTGGTCACCTAAATGGAAGAATTCGTAGACAGACTCAGCAGGCCAGCAGCAAATGGTATATTTAGGAGAGAAAGCTACACAGGTAATCTGGACCACAAGGGGGAAGGGAGGGTTGGATATGTTAAAACTAATTGCACTCAGGCAGTGACTTAAGAGTTAGGCAATTCTGCTCCAAATAGGGAAGAGGTCATATGCACTGCACAGATCTTTAAGATCGAGGGCATGCTCACTTTAAACTATCACTACTGCAGTTGAATGCCCCTAGTGGAAATCACATAGTGGTTATCTGGTGGGCACTTCAAGGCACTACCCATTTTCTCTGTTTTGTGGTTAGCAGTGATTTGGGAGAAGAATAGTTCTCCTTAATGGACAAGAGGAATAGGAAGTTGGTTTCACTAAAAGACAAATAAGACAGGGAGTGATGGAGCATGCTTTTAATCCCAGCACTCAGGGAGGCAGAGGCAGATGGATCTCTATGAGTTCAAGGCTAGCCTGGTTTATAGAGTGAGTTCCAGTACAACCAGAGTTACAACAGAGAAACTCTGCCTTGAAAAACCAAAGGGCGGGTGGGGGGGGCTACTTTTAATGAGCGGGCTAATCATTGGCCCTAATGCTGACTTCCTGCCTAGTGAACATTTCTCATTGTGGGAGACAGGAAGATATCTCTCTGTCCCAGGAGCCTCTTCTTCTCTCAATAGTTCTTCCTGCCACCAAGTCCTCATCTTTGTGGCCACTCCTACTCAGACTCCACCTGGTGTGAGCCTCAGGTGGAAACTTGAGATCTGCAGAGTTGCCCTCCTCCCCCCACCCCGGGGGGAGGGCAACAAATGAATGTTAGCTAGGATGCCAGGAACTAGTATCCAGAGCCCAGGGAACATTTTGAGAATGGAAAATACATCACTACCCAGCAGAGTCACAGCCCTCCAGGGCCAGGAGTCTCCCTGGGAGAATTCACAATTGTCATTCAAATTAAAAAAAAAAAAAAAGTCACAACAACAGATAGGCCAAGCACACCATAAGCAGCCCCTGCCCTTCAGCAGCAGAGGTCACATCCACTTCCATTTCAGAAAAGTGAGCCTCAAGATGGTACAGGAAATACCCTAACTATAAGAAAATTGGAGGATGCTGCTTTTAAATCTTGGGCTTTTTCATGACTTTAAAGGAAATAAGTAAAGAAAGAGGCCTCTTAAGCCGAAGAGTGTACAAGACTTAGGTAAATGTCTCCTGAAGTTTCATCCCTTCTCAGTAAACTTGAAGTATTAATAGACCAAGACTGTAGGTGACTGTAAAGTGGTGGGTTTTGCTTCTTCAATTTGTGTTGTTTTTGAGAAGGGGTCTTACAATGTATTCTAGGTTGGTATCAAAGTCACCAGTCTAAAGTGGTCTCAAACTCACTCTTTCGTCTCTGCAAAAGATTACAGGTGTCCAAAGCTATGACCAGCTCTGATTACAAATTTTAAAGGTTAATAGGAAAAAAAAAAAGCTCCCCACAGAAGAGCCTGGCACTTAGCAAGTAATCAATAAAGAAGTTTTAATATTCAGGGATATAATCAGAATCTACAGAGCCCACTTAACAGGGTTTGGTGGTGCAAGCCTCTAATTCCAGCAAGCTCAAAGCTGGGCCTGGTCAATTTAGTGAGACCCTGCCTCAAAGGAAGTAGTAATACTAAATGCTGGGTTGTAGCTCAGTGGTAGAGTGCTTACTTAGCATGTACAAGCCCTCAAACACACAGATTACAAGGATTCACCCCTGAAATGCTTATTAAGTTGAACGAATGAGGGTTAGGGGGTCTACATTTTCAAAGAGCACTCTGTAGCATTGAAAGACACACCCCAGTTGGATAAGTATTGCGAAGTTTCAAAGATGGGATGCTGGAAAATGTATTTAAAGATGTTACTTCCACCTGGAGCCACACATCAGTCTGACCAGCAATACATGAGGTGGGATCATCTCAGATCCCAATTCCTTTTTCTTTCAAGTCAATAACTTTTAAAGGCAGGATGAAGGAGACCATGAGGCAAAGTAAGCCAACTGTGTTGGCCACCCTCCTCCCTTTCTTGTTCATCCCCATGGTCACTCTGCTCTGAACGTGGAATCTGGGCAGCAGCTCTCTGCACAGCTCAGAGTCCCAGCCATGATGAGAGCCTTTTATGCTGGGCTGAAGCTGCTCTCAGCTTTCATCTCCTTGTGTCTAGATTGAGAATGTGGAAGAGAAGGGAGGAGTCCCTGCTGAACACGATTTTGCAAGGGCTATCCACCTACTTTTAACCTAAAAGAATGCAGGCTGGCTTGCACCAAGGGAAAATAAAAGATAGTTTGAGAACACGTCATGCCAGTAGCAGACACAGGCTATGAGCCTTTGATGGAGAGCATCAAATCTCAAGCAAGAAAAGAAAGGATGCAGAACTCACTCATTTACAGACCCAATGTTAGTGAGTGCAGACTTTATAAAGAGATAAACAATAAGGAGCTTTCTTTTTGTGAAGCTTTTAATAGAGAAGAAGGGGATATGGACATTAATACTGTCCCAACAGTATTTGAGTTTGTTGTGCTGAAGAAAATCCAAGAAATATCTGCCAGCTTCTGGAACAAAGAACCCTCTAAACCTCCACTATGACAAAAAGTCCAACCCAAGTGGTGGGTTCAAACTCCAGAGAGAGAGAAAAAGATTAAATCATCCAGGGCTTGGATAATATCCTACACAATGGTTCTGTTTCATATGCTTGAAGCTTGTTCTCCAGTGTGGCAGTATTGGGGTGAAGGCTCAGAAGAAGATGGCATCTAATGGAAGATGGCTAGGTAAGTCACGGAGGGATGGGAGCACCACATCCAGAAGGAACCGATGCCATGCATCTTACAGATGCAGGTTTTTATAAAGCAAAGCTATGTCATGAGATTGGCTCCTTCTACACACAGCCCCTTCCCTCCTTTTACTCCTATTTGTGTGACACAGCCATTCACTCAAGGGCCAAAGAGATGAGCCCATTTATTTTCTTGGACTTTTAGCCTCCAAAGCAGAGCTAGTCAGACTTCATTTCTTCATAACGTATCAAGTTTCAGGCTCTGTGTTGCCACAACACCACTGAGACTAATAACACAAGGACCCCTAGGGAGCAGGCATGAAACTGGTATGCTCACTTCTCTTTACATCTCATCATCCAGCGTTGTTCAGAATCATAAAGGGGATTGAAAAATCGTGAGACTCTCGTCAGATTGTAAGCACCAGCAGTTCCTGTCCCAAACAGGAAAGGGTAAAATAAAAGAAAATATGCAGATGTCATCTACGATACCTCCCATGAGTGGCCAATCTACAGTGTGGGGAAAAAGAAGAGTACCTCTCTCTGATTATCCCAACCCCCCTCAGAAGTAATGCTCTTTTTAAAAGTTACTGAAACTTTATTATAAAAATATTCACACATGAAAACCAACCAGATCCAGAGTCTATACAATATCTCCATGAATTTCAGAATACATTCAGGATAGCAGTTTTGAAGCTGTGAAGCTTAACATTCGATTTGACACTTTCAATAGAAAATATATTTTTATATTCTTATCCAGCACCAAAAAAAAAAAAAAAAAGAAAAAAGAAAAATCTTGCCATGTGGTGGTGCATGCCTTTCTTTAATCCCAGCACTCGGGAGGCAGAGGCAGGCAGATCTCTGTGAGTTCGAGGCCAGCCTGGTCTACAGAGTGAGTTCTAGGACAGCCAGAGTTACAACAGAAAAACCCTATCTGGAACAAAACAGAGAGAGGTGTGGGGGCGGGAAGGAAGGAGAGAAAGAGAAAAAAAGAAAAACCCATGACAGAGTTAGAACTAGAAAAACATCTAGCTTTATATCTTCATTCATGACTCATGTGTCCATTACCTGCATCCAGTCATTCCACACCAGCTCATGTTCACCCTTTCTTGTTCTCCTCTCTACACGATACTGTGCCCATGCGTGTATGTCTTCCTCTCTGGTATTGTCTGCTATCTTAATTCCTCAGTACATAGTCTAACTTCTTAGACTACTGAGGAGGAAGGTGGGGATGGTATATAGTCAGTATAGGCTAGAACCTTCACATGAGGGGAAATGTGTGTGTGGTGGGGGTCTTTTTCCTTTCCAAGATTGTGTGACCATACTTAACATTATACATTCTAAGTAATCCATTTTCCTGAAAACTTTGTAATTTTTTCTTTAGAGCTGAATAGTATTCCATTTTAAATAAATATGTACCATATTTTCATCATCCATTCATCTGTCAATGGACAACTACTTTGGTTCGATTTCCTTGCTGTAGTAAATGAAGCAGCAATAAACGAATACTGCTTTGTTGATATTTTGATTGAAGAATGATCCATCTCTAACACAGAAATCATTCTTCCTAGGATGGAGGATCATCAGGTCTCCATAAACACGCAGATCTGGAAAGAAATGGTAACATCTAAGGTTGGCGGGTTGTGATCCAAGTCGCACGTGAGTGGTGGCAGCAAATGCAGCGTTCCTATTCCAAGTATCAGTGGCATTCCTCTAAGGCCTAACTATCTCTTTTGTATGAGTTAAAATTGCAAAAACAATAAGGAGAAATATCAACTCTCTCTTGGCCATATAAAGTGTCACTCAAGGGAAGGGTCAAGGACTGTCAGGGAAGAATTCAGGGGGGAAAAAAAGCTGGAAAAGGAAAGAGAGAAAAATCTTAAGAAAGAAAATGCTCCACCTGGCCCCAACTCTGCAAAGAAGTGGGATCAAGAGGAAGTTAGTTAATTCAGTAAGTTATACAGATAATGATGCTGCAGGCGGTTTCTGAATGGAGATGTAGGATGCTGGCATCCGACGGTTTCGGAGGAACTCCACGGATGCCTCGTGCCTTATTACTAGTCCAAAGATGACGTCAAATGCTGAAGCTGGACAATGTGCTGCTGAACTACAGAGGTAGGATGAGCCTTTTTCAGAATCCTACCTTTGTGCCTGCCTTGAGGAGGGGTGTGCTGAAGGGCTGATGCTTCAGTAGTCTCCTCATAGCTTCCTTTCTGGCCAGCCTGCTGTGCTATGTCCATGGTCTCAGTTCTTAAGCTATTGAGGTTGGTGGTGATGGTGAGGATGTCACATTGATGCTTTGTTACTATTAGGTCAGACATTGTGCTACACACATATTTCATTTTATTTTTCCAAAGAGCACAGGGATCATGATAATCTCCACTTCAGAAAAAGGGTAGAAAATCCAAGGATTAGAGAAACAAACAATGTCTCTAAGGTATACTTAGTGTGTACAATCTGTATGACAACATCCTAGTCTCTCTGGCTGTAAACCCAGCCCTTCACCACTATGAAGATCTGTCTCTAGAGGTTCATACCAGCCTCCTGACCTCCCTGACTCATTCCCTCAGACCACAGAGCTCCGACATCCATTATCATGCCACTTTGGTGTCAGGTTCTGAGCTCCTGGAACCATCAAGGAAGGAGAGGGAAGGAAACAGACTCCCTTGAATCTCAATTGCTCAGACAAAGGAGCAGCTCTGAGAGCAGCAGCCCCAGCAGACAGGAGGCTTGACAGCCTATCTGCATGGGGACACAATTGTTCCTGACAGGTTTATCAGCAGCTGGGTGCCTGCAATGATATGTAAAACACAGAGTTTTGTTTCTAGGGGAAAAGCTGCTGCAAAAAGGTTGTTAGATACTGTATCTGAAAGCCCTGGAGGGGGGATTTCTGGGAGACATCCCACTAGACTGATCCAATTCACATGCTCTCCTCTCCTTACCTACACTTCTAACCTGCCATTGCTGTCAACACTCTTCAGAGACCTGTTAGTTCCAGGCTGCTAGGAAATACATAGATAGTCCTTTGTCATAAGTCTTCACAAGGGATAGACATATACAGGCAGGCAATGTACACAAGCTGCTCTGATTGTTGAGATTCAACGTATAGCCCAAAAGGTGGGATGCAGGACTAGAATGGACTAATAATACATGCAGAGGTTTAAACCAGAGCTCTTTTCCAGATCAAACACATAATCAAAGAGTTAATAGTCTCCGGAAAGCACCCAAGATGAAGATGACCCATCAGTTTACAGCTTCGGTGACAGTGGCCCGGAGTGAGTGACTCCCCCAGGCTTATATAGGTTTTGAGCTTTATTTAAACAGTCCTGTTTCCTGAATTTTCTTCCTGTTTATTCTTCAAACCAACCTGAAAAGTCTTTCTGCCTCCTTGGTACCCCCAAACTGTGGATCCAGTTGTCATCCTCCTCTACCATCTTATCAGGACCCTCAACCTTGGTGTACTTGCCAGTTGACATCATGAACCTGGCTTTCCTTTGACCAGGAATCAGGGATCATTTCGCTCTGTTTTCTCCCGTGTCTCTTATAGGAACAGACACAAAGTGAGAATTTGATAAGAAAGATGCCAACGAACTTCTAACCTGGGTCCATATTCCTTAATCTCTGTCCTCATTATTCTGAGTAACTTATCTGCCACAGAAATGGAAATTCCAAAGGATGAAAGACAGACATGAATGTGTTGCACACTTCACTGGATAACAGAGAATAAAAGAATGTCCCAAGACTGAGCACTCCAATTAAAATGGACTTTCTTATTGATGCCTGTGCTCTCCCCATCCTCTGGGGTCTGGAGAGTGTCTTGTGGGGAAAGGTGATGTCCTTTGGAGGGGCTATGGGAATGGAGGCTTTGAATATTCCACCACATCTTAGCCCCACACTAAAATATGCACAGCCTGCTCTGTCAAGGAGGAAGGAGAGGAACTGGTCCGAATTCTGAATTGCTGCTGGTGCGACTGTGAAGAGTGATGAGGAAGCCCAGAAGATATTGTCAGAGCGGCTGAGCAGAAAAGGTATAGGAAAATGAGAGGAAGGACCTGCTTGGTCCTTCCTTGGTCCTCCCACACTGGCAACTAGAGGATAGATAGTATGTCCATTTTGTGGCTAAGGGAAGTGAGGTAAGTATAGCTGATGTGCAATGTAGTCTCAATTAGACTTAGCCAACCTGGTTCCTAAGCATTTCCCACCAATCTATCCAGGAAACTAAAGGCACTTGTTTATACTTGTATTATCCAATATTTTCATGTCTTCCCCAAACCTACTTTCTACTCCTCCAGCTTTATTTGTTCCCTTTTTTAACTGTATGAAGTCTGTCTTCTACAAAGGGGACTGTAAAGACCCTCTGGTGTCTTTATTGGGACAATCACCAAGACCTTATCCAAAAAATTTCTCAAGAAGAGGCTTCACCTGCATGAGTATACACAGAAGACACTGACATGATCGTGAGCTGCCATATATCAGGGCCATTTTCCATGACTGCAATGAAACACCTGAAGTAGATGCTTTCTAAAGAAACAAGGTTTATTTTGAGTTGCAGTTTTAGAGATGCGAGGTTGCAGGGCCACATCTGGTGACGGCCTTCTTGACAGCAGTCTCGGAGTGACAGACAGCATCACACGGCATGAAACAAGGAACCAGTGTGTCTGTATATGCGTGTGCATCCTCTCTTCCTAAGATACTGCTGTGACTCGTTCATGGGAGCTCTATTCTAATACCTTTTCTCTTTCTAATCACCCCCTCAAAGCCCTGCCTCCAACCATTACAGCTGGGTTAAGTTTCTACCACCTTTGTCTTAGTCAAGGCTTTACAGCTATGAAGAGAAACTGTGACCACAGCAACTCTTAAAAACGAAAGCATTTAACTGGGATTGCCTTACCGTTCAGATGTTTAGTCCATTGTCAGCACGGCTGGAAGCATGGCGGCATGCAGCAGACATGGCACTGGAGAGGGAGTTGAGAATTCTTCATTCAAATCAGCAGGCGGCAGGAAGAGAAAGTAACACTGGGCCTGGCTTGAGCATTTGGAAGCTCAAAGTTCCCCCACCCCCCGCAGTGACACATTTCCTCCAACAAGGCCACAGCTAATAGTGCCACTTCATAGGGGCCTATAGGGGCCATTTTCATTCATAGCATCACAATCTTAATGTTATTAATAGCTTTTCCCCTATAAACATAACTCGGTTTTACATTAAGACACTAAGGGCCAAAACTCCTGCATGAGTTTAGCATGAGTCAATTTTTACCCTAGTACCTTGATTTCACTGGTTTCCCACTAAATATCACAGGACACTGTAAGGATCCATGACATCAAAGCTGCTTCTTCAAGGAGAGGGAGTAGAAGGGAGAAACAGAAACAAACAAGTCACACACTGTGTTGTTTATATTCAGGACCACCTTGTGAGCTCAAGATTTAGCCTTTTCATAACATAGATATTTCAGGAGTGTGGCTCTGTACAGCAGCTTTGGGCAGCATCTTTTCAAGGCACACAGAAACATGTACACAGCTTCATTCTGTGTTGTGTGAGGGTGGCCCCCAGTCTCCTCAGATAGAAGTCAGGCAGAGTCTGTTGGTGGTGAGTATTCTAGGCACCAAAGTAGATATTCTCACATGCCATATGAAATGAATGGCCTAGGTAAGAAGGATTCTGTGGAGACAAGCATGTCATGGGAAAAGCCATGAGCCAATGGTAGTTTCAGTGTTGACAAGTGTCAAGCTCACAGCTCCACGCTTGGGTGGACTATAGCTTAACTACTCTCTAAGAAACAGGTATGTTGGGTCTCTGACAAAGTGAGAACTGCTTTACTTTAGTCAGTTCTAATATTAGACTTGGGTCTATCACAAAGGTATGGAAGACTCCTACTGTTGCACCAAACAGCAGCCAATGTAACCACAGAACTAATGGGGACCAAAGCCCACAAGTCATCGGGCAAGAGGCAACACTGATAAGTTACACACTCACAGTACTGGCATTACCCCAGCACAGCCCATTACAGCATCTGCAAGAAAATGACATGCTGTATTAATACTTTTAAATTTGTCACTAATAAGCCTACTTTACAGAATGAATTCCTTCACCGTGGGTCATTATGAAAGTGCCACTTGGCCAGGGTGTACTGCCTTCCTGGATAAAATATCTTGAATGCCCTTCAGTCCTGGACATCCCCTACTGAGCCACACCCCCCTACAAAAGCCTGACTTTTTCCAGTCTGAATTACTGTGCTTCCGAAGCCAAGGGCCTCTCTTGAGTTTACAGCTGCTATTTTCTCAATTTCTTAAATATATATATGTGAGTTTTCTTTTTTCTTTTTCGTTTTTACTTTTTCGGTGTAAAATAATTTCACTGAAGAAATGGGTTTTGATGAAGGGATATGGCTTTTACAATTCTTGTTGGTTTATACTTTCTGGGAAGATCAATGGTTATTTGTATTAACTTGTAGGCACTGAAGAAGGAACCAAGTCAGATTATGCAGGTGTAAACTTTATGGTCCCTCCCTTGACTCTTTTATAATCCCTCCAGTGAGATACGCAGTGCCCAGAACAGTGCCATTAAGAGACTCAAAAGGAGCAGAAACTGAACCTAAGCTTTCTCTTTGTGTTTTCTTAGAGTTTATTACTTTTTAATCTGAGAGGTTTGTTGTGATATATCTGACATAAACACCACATACTTAGTATGTATAATTTGACACGTTTTGACTTATCTGTACACTCATGAAACCATCAGCACAATCAAAATAATGAACATCCATCAACCCCATTTCTTGTGTCCCTGTGTGAGCACTCCTTCACCTCCTCCCTCGTGTCCCAAGCAAACTATGTTTTCCTATTATACATTACCTTGATTTTGTATTTAATTTAAATGGAATTAAATGGCTCATAGTTTTCCTGCTCTGACTCATTGGCATAATTCTTTTCCGATTCCCATGTAGCCCAGGATCAACAACTCTCTCTTTTTGTCACTAATCATACTCTGTTGTGTGAATCTGTTTGTTCATTTACCAGAAGACAGACATTGATGATGCTTTCAGTTCTTGACTACCACAACAAAAATTGCATATGAATGTTAATGCACAATCTTTACATAAATACATGCTTTCATTTCTCTTGAATAATGCCTAGGAATGGAGCGGCTTGATCATAGGGTATACATGATTTTCTTTCTTAGGAAACATGTGAGCTTTATTGTATAACTTTACATTCCCAGCCAGCAGCAATGTCAGAGTTCTACTTGCTCTCTAGCCTTGCCAATACTTAGTATGGTAACCTTCTTTCATATTAGCAATTCTAATAAATGAGTAGCGATATATTATTATAGTGATACTAATTTATGTTTGCCTATTGACTGATGATGTGGAATATGTTTTTTAATGTGTTAACTTAGCTACTCTTAGGAGAAGCGTCTACTCAAATCTTGTGTCCATTTTTCTATTGTTCATTTTCTTATTATTTGAGAGTTCTTAGATCAACTGTAGATAAATCCTGAGCTGACTGGAGAAATCGTTATTCTAAAGTAGCAGGGGCGGAGCCAGGCTATGGAGAATTTGAAACTGGAAGGGCATAATCAGAATGACATTTTAGAAGAATCTTAACTCGAAAAGGATATGGAATGTATATACAAAAAGAATAGGAGGCGTGGTTTGTAAGACATGATACTGATCTGCAACACATTCAAATGATTGGCTCTTGGTAAAGAAAGAGGATCTCTACCAAGATACCATAGGAACTACAACCCATTACCCTCCTCGCATACAACAGCATGGCTGAACATCTAGTCAGCAGAATACACGGCTTAAAATATGTTTTCCTAATTTGGAGATAGATTTACATTGATTAATCACAATTAGATTAAATAAGAAAGGACAGAATTCTCCAGAGAAACAGACCCAATAGGAAGGAGGAAGATAGGTAGATAGGTGGACAGATAAACAAATGGATACATAGATGGGCAGATAGTAGGTAGACAGATTCAAAGATAATATATTGGAGGACTGGCTCATACAATTGTGAAATGTGGAAATCCCATAGTATGTTCTGTGTATATTAGAGAACCAAGAAACCTGATATGATTCAGTCCGAATCCAACAGTCTGATAATGCCTGAGCAGGGCATTGTGGAATGGGAGAGAGAATGCTAGTAGCATAAGTCTGGGAAGCAGAGCCTGGAGTTCCCACATCCCATGTCAGGAGAGGGTGGACATCCCAGCTTTAAAAGAGGTAGAAAACTCGGCCTTCTTCACTCTTTGGGGTCCTGTCTGAGCCATTAGAAGACTGGAGATGGCTAGCCACACTGGCAAGAGCAAAGCTTCACTCCGTCTACTGTAGGTCCCAGTGCTAATCGTTTCTGGAAATACCCATGCAGACACACCCAAATATCTGAGCAAACGGTAACCCATTATGGCTATAAAACTCACCACCACACTGCTTAACTTAAGCGTTGTTTCTCAGGCTGGGTGCTAAGCCTTTATATACATGATATTTTCTTTAGCCTCCAGGACAATCTACAGAGAAAAGGGTTAGCATCAGGATGTTGATTTTATAAATGAGAAAAGTGGGAGTCGAAGGAATTAAGTGGCTCTCCCAAGGTTCCAGCACTGGGAAGCTGCAGTGCTGAGACTCTTAATCTAAGTGCATACTTCTTTATGGAAATCTTCCTTATCTGCCAGAAATCTTCTAGAGTAAGACGGCATAACCGGAAGGTCAACTGATCTCTTCCATGACAAACTGCAAGCCCTTGACCTCGTTAACATCTGCCCCCAAAGGCACTATCAGGGGGATGGTGACCATCTGTTCCCCACACTCACCTGAAGCACAACAGGAGAAATTGGCTTTCAGGAGAGCTATAAGGAAGCAAGCTCATACATTATTAATAAGATAGGCCTCTGCAGGAAGGGTAGTGGGGCACTGGGACAAATTTCTAATAAAATATCTAATATTTATGGAATTTTCCTTCTGAGTACATAGAATATTTCATTGTATTCTTACAATAACCTTATAGGGTAGGTATTATGCTTGTGCCCAATTTGCAAATGAGTTTCCAAGTCCTGGAAGATAATAAAACTCGCCCAAGGTCACACAGCCTGTGAGTGACAGCAGTTGAATTTAATGTGTGCCTAACTCCAGCTGTGTGGCACTTCCTGCCTCTGGCAGGCCCCAGTTTTCATAAAGCAGGGCAGAGATATATGTCCATACAGTCAAGAGAGGCAAGGAGATCTAGACAGAGGTCCTTCTTAGGGTGTAGACCTTGGCTTCCCCACTACAGCAAAGGTGGCTCTGAAATGAACCTACCAGGCTGAGGTCATCCTCTGTCATCAGTGGTGGCCCAGCACAGAATCTGAAGGAGGAGCAGATGGTGCTTTCTACAGAAGAGAACAGCAGCCAAGGGCATCTTCTTCCTGGAGGTGACAATCGAATCCTCCAGATCTCATTATCTCACAGTTCAGAAGGCATGTCACCAGTGCCAGAGTCATCTGAAATTCCTTTCCTGGGTCCTGTTTGTCTCTCGAGTCCTTCACAGTATTCTATCTCCATGCCCTGACACTGCTACACTACACCAGGCATGTCAGACTCTCTCCTGCACCTTCTAGAGGGCCCAGAGTCAGTACTTTGCAGCTCCTCTCAGTGTTCCCTGGCTGGCCTGGCTCATCTTGGTCAGCCTTGGCTCAGAGAGGTCTCTAGCTCAGCACAGGAGATGCTCAGTGGACTCAACATCCTGTGATGCTTTTATATTCTCCCTGCTTTCTGGCCTCCCTCCTTTTGGCTGGGATTTCTGTCTCGCCTTCTGTTTTTAACAGAGATTGAGCACAAATGATTCAGTTCTGCCTGGGTTGGGCACAGGGCACATTTGGGAATCATCCCAACATAGCCTCACTTTCCTAGAAGCTTGATGTCCAGTTACAGGGACAGACACTTAATGAATAATTATATGAATAATTAACTATACTCTGAATAGAGTATTCCAAGGCTATATGAGGGATGTTCCGGGAGGAGAAGACTATCTCATGAGATGCAGAAGGACAGCACAGAGACTACGCTGATGGAAAAGTTACATTAGAGTTGAAACCTGAACTCATTGAAATTCAATAGCAGGAGAGGAAGAGAATATGGCGGAACCTTTTATCACAAAGCCGTAAGTCTGCATGGGGCTTGGTGCATAAGTTAAGTCATGGTCTAGAAGAGACTATCATGCCTGCAGAGCAGGGATGATGGGTGGGAGCGAAGCAGTGAGAATACACCTGACTTTATGTAGACAAACGTTGGAAGCAGGATGTTTGTAATAGAAGTTCAAGGTCAGAGTCATGTTTTCAAATGTAGGTTTGCACTCTGGAAAATAGAAGTGGAAGCAGTAACAGCAAGGTAAGGGATGGAACCGGATGATACAGGAGGCAGTTCAGGAAGGTTTAGTGGCAACTCAGGAAAGGATATATGAAGATGTTCCTGATGATGAAGGACCACCACAGCTTGGGCTCGAATGGAAGCAGCAGAGATTGTCAAGTGGTGGAGACAGAACTGGGCAATTGATTTGACTCAGGAGAAGGAGAAAGAAGGGGGTATCAAGTTGAACTCTCAGGTGTCTTGCAGAAGCTATTTGTCCTCCTCTACGTTTTCCCCAATTTTCCATCTCTGTCTCTTCCCAGCTCATCAGAGAATCAAGTGCAGGCAACCCAGAGGACAGAGCACTGCAGTATTACTGCTATTTCTGCACCATGAAACCCAGAAATAAAAATCCCTCTGCTTCTTATATAAGAAGTGGTAAATGTCACGAGGTAGGTTTGCTCCAGCTCCAGGGTTTCCAATTTGTTTCTGGTTAAGCTTTGACACCTGGGCTTGCTCTAACACACTACTGGCATGGGAGGAATGCCTCTTCCTGCTAACTTACTAGACTCTGCCCTCAGGAGATGAGTCCTTGTGTGGGGGCTGCTGAGAAAAATAACCCTGCAGATTTTATCTTGGAGTCCAGATAGGAAAAGAAATTTGTACTGGCTCCTTTTAAAACATCTTTCTTCTCTTTTCCCCCTAAATTGAGTTTCAACCCACACACCAGACAATTCCTCTTTTTAAAATATACAACTTAATAGTTTTTAGGGCAATTACAGAATAGTTCAGTCATCACCACAACTGATTTCAGGATATGTTTGTTGTTCCTGAAAAGAAACCCAATACTCATTAAGTTACTTGCTATGTATACCGAATTCCTCCCTTCTCTAGCTCTGGGTACTCACTAATGCTTCCTGTCCCTATGGATTTGCATACTATACCCTGGACACTTTAAATACATGAATATAGATGGTATGATCTTTTGTATCTGGTCTGTTTCACTTGTCTCAATATGTCCAAAGTTTCTCTTTCTTGCTGCATACATCAGTGCATCATTTGTTTTGAAAGCTAGATGATATTTCATGGAGTGATATGCTATCTTTACTTATGTATCAGTTGTTGGAGATTTGGGCTGTTTCCACACTGGGATAATGAATAATGTTGCCATGAAGATTCTTGTATACTTTTTTGTTTGAACATATGCTTGCATTTCGCTCAGGTCTATACCTTAGAGTAGAATTGCTGGGCGTTTAGAAATTTCTTAAAGGCAAAGATCATTCCTGCTTTGATTCATCTGTCTTTGAACAAAATGTGGTAGATATGTCTTTGCTAAGAATATAAAACAGTACTGTCTGGGAATCTGCAGGTTCAAAGACTGAGGGAGTGTACCTGCTTTCTTTTACATACATATGTTATTCTCAGCCAAAATATAAAAGGATGGCTTAAGGGAACAACATTTTTAAAATGCTCATTATACTAAAGTGACCTGGGAATAAATGTGACCAAGGAGGACTTGGGATTGCAATGAATCAGTCCTGAAGGTTCCTTTGAGTTCACTCCTGTGATGACTTGCAGTGTCCTGATGAAGCTCATGCACTTCAACCTCCCTGAGTCTGTTTAAGTCAGACATTATGGAGTTCTGAAAGTCATCACATACATTCTGACAACAATTAGTAGACTGAAGATCAGCAGACCAACAATGGTCATGTGTGCTCTATGCCACTTCAGGGTCTACCAACACTCCAAAGAGAAGAAAGAAGGGAACACCCAAAGAGCAAGGCCAGAGACAGAACTAAAAATGAAGACAAAGCTTGCCCTCTCCTCTTGAAAGATCAAATTTCAGAAGAAAATTTCAGAAGAAACTCAGGAAAGATCCCAGACCATTGTATCTGTTATTGATAAAGTGGAGCAAAAAGAAGAAAAAGGAGAGGGAAAAAAGATGAAAAGTCCTGGTCTAAGGATGACTCTCTTCTTAGTTAGGGTTTCTACTGCTATGATGAAACAAATGACCAAAAGCAACTTGAGATGGAAAGGGTTTATCTGGCTTTCATATCCTGAATCACAGTCTACTGAGGGATGCCAAAGCGGGAACTCAAACTGGAGACAGCAGCTGATGCAGAGGCCATGCAGGAGTGCTGCTTACTGGGTTGCTCCCCATGGCTTGCTTAGCCTGCTTTCTTACAGAACCCAGAACCACTAGCCTAGGGATGTCTCCACCCACAATGGGTTGGGCCCTCCCCCAACTAATCGCTAATTAAGAAAATGCCCTATAGATTTGTCTGCTTACAGCCAATCTTATGGAGACATTTTCTCAATTGAGATTCCATCCTCTCAAATGACTCTAGCTTGTGACAAGTTGGCCTAAAACTAGCCAGCATAATTTACCCCTTGTCAAACTGGTACAAAAACATCATTGTTAAGCCACAACCTTTTCTTTCTTATACATCCCAAACATCACACATTAATATTAACATCAAAATATAAAACGTGCTAGAAACTTTAAAAATCCCATAATCTTCACAAATTCAAACACTTTAAAATTCAGTCTCTTTAAAAAAAAAAATACAAAGTCTTTTTTAAAATACAAAGTCTTTGCAAAACTCCAAAATCTGTTTAAAAGTTTGAAGTCTTTCAACTGTGGGCGCCTGTAAAATCAAAAATAAATTAAACACTTTCTTACTTCAAGAGGGAAGAACCAGGAAACAATCACAATCAGAACAAAGCAAAACCAACTCCAACACTGTAAATAATTCAATGCCCAGTGTCTGGGATCCACTCACAATCTTCTGAGCTCCTCCAAAGGGCTTGTAGAACACAGAGCTTATCTTCTCAGCTTCTACTCCATAGCTGCTGCTTCCTTGGTGGTCACCCCATGATACTGATATCTCTAAAACATCAGGGTCTCCTGCTGCCACTGGGCTGCACTTTCACCACTAGCCTCTCCTAGGTTCTAGTCATGGTGCCACGCCTCCATTTCTCTGCATGACCCCTTCAATCCTGAGCCTTCAACTGCCACTGAGGCTGCATCTTCACCAATGGCCTCTCTGGACCTCTTACAGTGCCAAGCCCCAACTGCTCTCCATGACCCCTGCATGCTTTCAAAATGTGAGACTCCTACACATGACTAAGTTCTACTGACAGCAGGAGCATAGCCTAGGCCACCTCTGGAACACAGCTTCTGAGTATTGTCCTTAAGGAAGCACTGTCCAGAAGATTTCACCTCATGCTGGTCTCTTCTTAATTGATGCTCATTTCTCAGCTCCAGCTGACCAGCATCAATTGTCCCAATAAAGCAAAGGTTTCGCTTCAGTGATGCTGGTCTCTTGTTAATCACAGCTGATTCCTCAGCCCTTACTGACTAGAACCACAGATTCTTAGTTAAAAATGTAAAACAACCCTCGATAGAGTCTTTAAACTTCACAAGCCAAGCCTCCATTATCTGCACTCCTCTCAAAAATGTGTATCTTCCAATCGGACACTCATGGAACAGCTCACCGAAATTTCAACGTTCAGTGGCTTTTCTAGCCCAAAATTCCAAAGTCTTTCCACAATCCTCCCAAAAGCAATGTGGTCAGATCTATCATAGCGGTACTCAACTATCCTAGTACTAATCTTTCTCCCTTTGTTAGGGCTACTATTGCTGTGACGAAATGTCATGCCCAAAAGCAAGTCAGGGAAGAAAGAGTTCATTTAGTTTATTTATTTGTATATCCTGAATCACAGACCACTGAAGGAAGCCAAGGTAGGATTCAAACTGGATAGGAACCTGGAGGTAGGAGCTGATGCAGAGGCCATGGAAGAGTGCTGCTTACTAGCTACCCCTCATAGCTTGCTCATCCTGCCATCTTACAGAACCTAGGACTACTCTCCCAGGATTATCCCCATTCACAATAAGTTGGGCTCTCCCCCAACCAATCACTAATTAATAAAATGCTCTACAGGCTTGCCTAATTACAGCTTGATCTTCTGGAGGTGTTATATCAATTGATGCTCTCTCTCCTCAGATGGCACTAGCTTGTGTCAAGTTGACATAAAACTAGCCAGCACAGCCCTGCTGAGCCTTTTGGATGGGAAAGTGTATCTACAATCCCTCATCCAGGCAGAACTCAACCTCTGCACCTTTTGGTGATGGTAGAGTAAAGACTAGAGATTTGCAGAACCCCTTAGCGCCTGCTTTTTGTTGATGCTGGGGATCATTGTCCCTGAAAAACAAATTCAGAAGGTTTAAGGAAAAGGAAAGATGAATGACCATTGGTTCTGCCATCTTGCTTTTCTATTTTTTCTATTTTTTCCCACAGAAAAAAATCTAATGAGAAATTTAAAAGGTCTGTCCAAAAGTTGTTCCCTTGTGTCCACATCATTCTCTCTTGCTTCCTATCCTTGTGCCTCGTTAAAATTAAAATTATACAATTGTTTCAGAGCTGAAGGTCCTTAAATCTGTCATTCCTGGTCTGCACTTAAAGACTCCCAGAGGTCTACAGATAGTCTGAAATAGTAGAGGATAAAAAATCTTCTAATCTCAGGACAGGGTCTGGAATTCAGACACCATGAACCATGAGAAATGTGTTCAGATATGAGAATAAATAAACAAATAAATAAATAATAACCGGAACCATTTAGTGTTCAAGTTCTTGGTCTCCACATAGAAACAAGGACCTATAGCTGGATTACATCAGCATGAACAGGAACGTTATTCCACCTCCTTAAGCCTGTCAGAGAACTAGAAGGAAGTTGGATGCTTGGAAAGGGAAGGCCAAAGATGCCTGCAGTACTCCAGTCCCCACCTAGCCACACCCTTGATGTAGAAAGAGCATTGTAGCAGACATATAGGGCATTGCGCCTCATGGGCTGACAAGCAGGGGGCTGATCACTAAGCGTCTCTTAGCCCTTGGGGAAAACCCAGGGAAGAGACCTCTAATTCCATACGCATACTCGATATATTTCTCCCATTTCCCCACCAGTTTGTCACTTTCCTCCAAGGTATTATCTCTCACCAAAGCCATTAGCTTCTTTCCAAGTTTGAATCACCATAGGTTGTTTTGCAGCAGGAAGATAGAGGGAGGAGGGGAAAAAAATCTGTTACCAGCTGAGGTACATTTTGCTCTGTTAATCAGCATTTTAAAAAATTATCTTTCCCATCCCTTAGAAAAGTTGGCAGAGGCTCCCAACTGTTTTGAGAAAATGTAACCACCAGACCATCTGGGGTTGACATTTTAAACATGGCAGTCAGGAGATCTCATCTCAGGAGTTCTACAGCACTTGGGAAGAGGCTTGCTTCTGCCAGATACCAGCGCCTGGTCAGTGGGGATGGAGGCTTCTTGCTCGCAGGCAAGTTGGAATGGTGCCCTCTGCCCTTCCAGCTCCACAGCTCCTCCCGCCTCCCAGAGATGTGTGCTCCTGGTGCTTGACTCTTGTAATATTAGTAATGGATGTTGACTCTGAGAATATCAAACGCCCTCCAAGTTTAAAGATCTGATCTTGTTAAATAAAACTTAGGACCACGAGAGACAAGGATGAAACACATACGTATGTTTACATGTGAAGTGAGAGTGATTGTTTCACTAACAAGACTGGGGAATTAAGAGTTCTTAATAACTAGGCCAGCCAAGGGCAGTTAAGGGAATTACAAAACACAGTTTAGAATCACTGGTGTATCCCTCCAGACCTTCCAAACATTCGCAGAGCCAAAGTCCACCTAATAGTTATTACTGCCGTTGAAATCGTAGGTCCCAGGGCTGCAGACCTCCTCCTTGTTAACCACAGAGCGGTTCTTCTGGCTGCCAGCCTGCCCAGTCGGGATACAGATGACTGCCCAACTCCCTTAATTACATCCTAGGCAAACCATCCACCTGTTACTCATTTAGGTTCAGGCCTCATAGTCTGCAACAAGTGAAGCATGCTTTTCAAGCCCCAATTTTCAAACAGTGCTTTCCTTGTTTACCTTTTAAACTGGCACTCATCTTTCCTACCCAAAATGAATGCAACTGGGACCAGAACTAAATGATACCTTAGAGGTGTGTGTGTATCCTATACTCAACTGCCCACTCCACACCTAAATTCTTTATTCCTAGGCCACTGGCCACCAGCATGCAAGACAAACCAAAATACCTTAGGAAAGATACATCGTTTCTGTGTTTCTATGCTAAGGTAAAAGAAGTTTAGCTCTAAAGTAATAATTTCAATTTATATAAAGTCTTTCTCGCAGCCCTCGTACTAGTGAATGAACCCAAGGTCTTGCATACTCTGGGCAAGTGCTGCAACTCTGAGCACAAACTCAGCCCTCTCTGGTTTTGGGGTTTTTTTGGTTTTGTTTTGTTTTTTATTTTTTTGTTTTTGTTTTGTTTTTGTTTTTGTTTTTTTCCCACAACCCACTTACTGAGTGAATGTCCTGCACGTATGACTGTGTCGGGGTAGAGAAACTGAGACACAAACTGACCTCCATTACTCACCTTCTGGGCAGGGATCCATGATCGCCAACGAGTCAGTGCGATTGGCATCTTTAAGTACTAAGTAGGGACAGCAAAGATCAGGTGATCTCCTGGAATAAAGAACTGTGCCTGGCTGCTAGCATTTGAAAGGAGAATTTCTTAATTCAGGAAAGAGAGATGCAAACTAAAGAAAGCCATGTGTGTTGTCTCAGAGGTGCTAAAAGGAGCAAATGTCATGTACGCAGATGAGTAAAAATAACAGTGTATGTGGAAGAGGAGAGGGAAAGGAAGTCGGAGACTCTGGAACACACTTAGGTAGACCTTGTCCCCTTACAATATTTAGTAAGGTCCTGAGTGCTGACAGTAGTAGCAAGCTCTGAAGGAGTCTTCAACACCAAGATCCTATGTCTGGATTTTATTCAAAAGGAGGCAGGAGTCCACATGGGAGGAAAGCAGAAACCAGGCTCTCTCCATGCAGCTCCAAGAAGACTTACTTCTCCAAGCCCCTTTGCACCACTCCTCCCCTCTGCAGCCCCAGGAGCCTGCTTATCTTCTTCCTGTCCCCATAGTCTTGCCTTTTTCAGAACATCCTATAAATGGAAGTATACAGCACGGGCTTCTTTTTTTTTTCCCCCTGCCTTCTTTCACTTAGGATAAGGCATTTGAGATTCGTCCATATTGTCGCAGTTCCTTTTTATTGTTACATCCATAGTCTCGATGCAACACGGTTTATTTATTCATTGCCTGGCTGAAGGACATTTGGGTTGTTTCCAGTTTTGGGGAGATGATGAATAAAGCTGCTATAAATATTCACATACAGGTTTTATGAGAACATAACTTTCTTTTAACTTGGGCAAATACCTATGAGTAGGATTGCTGAGTTGCATGGTAAATGTGTATTTAATCTTATAGAAACTGCCAAACTCATTTCTACAGCGATTCTACTGTTTTACATTCTCACCACAAAAAAAAAAAAAGATGCATGAGAATACCATTTGCTCCATATCCTTGCCAGCTCTTGAAGTTATGGGTTTATTGTTGGAGCTTGTTCTAGGCAAAATAATCAAACATAGCTGTCCTCACTGCAGTTTTAATGTGGATTTTCCTAATGACAAATGGTGTTAGCTATACATTTTTTCCAGATTGGGTTTTGATATATAGTCCAGGCTGGCTTCAAACCCATTACCTTCTTGTCTCTGTCTCCTAATCACTGGGATTAGACCACACCCTGCTTCCCAGCTTTTGTTGTTTGTCTTTTGACTATAATCATTGGTTGGCACCTAATGGGTGCTCAATAAACATTTGTAATATAAAATAAATCAATGTCACCATTATCATCCTCTTTATCATCATCATGAGATGAGAAACTGCCAAGGCAGTGACAATCATATAGAATAAATATTAAGGGGAAAGAAGTGATGGGTTCTGATGATTAATGTGGAAACAAATGAGACTCTCGCGCTCCTGAATTGTGTGATCTGGTAGACACAGTGCCAGTCCATGAGACAGGAAATACAGAAGGGTACAGAGGAAGAAGCTGTCCAGTTTAAAACAGGGTGAGCCTGAGATGGCCACAGGGTCATCAAGGACACAAGTCGTGGGAGCCATGAGACAGATTTTTGTCAGCTCATGCATAATTGAGAATCCATAGCACATCTTGTTGTTGGTACATATATCTTTTGTGATTTCTCTCATATCTGAAATATCAGCTACATGTAAGAAAACACCTTTTAGAAGCTGGTTTCCCAAGGTCACACTATTTGTTAGTAATTTGCCAAGACTGGAACTCATTCTGAGGGCCATTTTAAAAAAACCCACTGGGGGAAATGTCCTGGTGCAAAGCACGAATGTGTGGAAACCTGTTCTCCAGCATCAACTCTTTCTCACTTCTTCCAAGAAGTGTCCTTATGCAAGGCACAAATACTGGTGCCCTTGCCTCCAGTATCAACGCCTGACCATGTTTAATTGCATGATACTTCTAATGCCACTGTCATCAAAAAGGAGCCCTATTGTCTAGAGCAGTGCTGCATGCACACACTAATATATGTTTTAAGCACACTTCAGTGGAAACCTGGATTTAGAAATGTCCCTAATGTAAATAAATCAACTTTAAGTTATATTTGTCCTACTCTTCAGCATTTCATGATCATGATTATTGTCACAATTTATTTAAAATAACAGTAAGTTTGTTGAAGATGGTACTAAAAAGAAAAACATGGGGGCAGGGGGATGACTCTGTAGTTAAAATCCTTGCTAATCATACATGAGGGCCATAGTATAGTTTAGATCCCCACAACCCTTATAAATCTAGGTAAGTTTGTACAGGTCTGTAATCCTGGGGTGATTGGAGGCAAACAACAGAATTCCTGAAAACTCACAGCCTTTGTTTGCCTGGTGTATGAACAGGTGAGACCCTGTCTCAGACAAAGGGAAAGGTGAAGATTGACACCTGAGGTTGTCCTTTAACTTAAACACACACACACACACACACACACACACACACACACACACACACACACATGCACAGGCACATGTACACAAAAGATAAAAAGGAGACAAATGAATACAAAGAAATATATTTTGGGTTGACAGTAAGATATGGATATCTATTGCTTATAAATATCACACTGGATTTACATTGTGGAGGAAGCAGCTTTTCACAATTCAGATATAAATTAATGAGTTTATATTCTACGTCTAATAAACATCTATACGGCAGTCCCCCTTCATTTGTGGTTTTTCTGACCATGGTTTCAGTTGCCTAGGGCCAATTGCAATCTGGAAATACTAAATAGAAAATTCCAGAAAGAAACAATTCATAGACTTTAAACTGCATGCCATCTAAGTAGTGTGATAGAATCTCAAGTTGTCCCACTTGGGATAGGAACACCCCTTTATTTAGCATATACATGCTACCCCCGGGTTAGTCACTTAGTACTTGTCCTTGGTTATTAGACTGAGAGGGAACCAAAGCACTTGGGTTCAATGACCCTTATTTTACTTGTTGAAGACTTCACAGAGCACAACAGTAGTGATACTGGCTGAGAAGATGGAAGCTCTTTATATGAAAAGGTGAAAACTTTCAACATAATCAGGAAAGAAAATATATATATATATATATATATATATGCCAAAGTCACTGTGGTAAGCAATTTTGAATCAGGCCATATTCACATAACATTAACTGTAGCATAATGCTATAATTATTCCATTTAGTCCTTCTTTTATCTTATTGTGTCTAACTTATAAATTAAATGTTATCATAAGCATTGCACATACCTATGGGCATTTAAGGGAGAAGACATCATACATGGAATTCAGTATTCTCCACAGTTTCTGGCATCCACTTGAGGACTTGGAGTGAACACCCCACCACCATGGATAAGGAGAAGGGGTACTATGAAACTCAAACTTTATAGTAGGAATCCAATCAGCCCATTATTTCCACATTAAACTTCCTTCTCACTCTCTCCTAGCAGAGGAAGCGACTACTAGCACAGGGTCTCAGCCTTCTGTAAACTGTTTCCATCTCTAAAGTGAGGAGCATTCACTATAGTTCTACCCTCAAATAAGGTCTGATCTCTTTATATCAGGGAAGCCTGACTCAAAATATCAATGGGTCAACAAACACACTCCCAACTCTCGGGAAATTCTGATGTCCTGCCAACAGCCTCTGTATTAAAGCTCATGTGCAAAGGTTGTCTCAAGAGGTAATTCAGAGGAAAAGCACTTGGCTTGCATGTGCAAGGCCCTGTATTTGATCTCTAGTACCACAACTAAGCAAAAAGCCCAAAGCCCATATGCACGAAGTGAAGAAATAAGTAATCGTACAATGGTAGTAGCTAACATATAACTTATTTGTGTTATGTAGTGTTCTAAAAACTTTACATGTATGGACTCCATTAATCGCCACAGTGAGTTTTGCTTAATGGCAACCCCACTTCACAGAGCAACAAAAGGCATCGAGAGGGAATATCTCACATTATGTAACAGGTTCCAAGTAATCTGCCACTGTGCTGTGTTGACTCCGAGAGAAGACATGTGTCTGCCATGTGAACATATTTGGACCTTGATGCGTCTATATAAAACATAGCTGAGGAAGTGGAAAAGATCTAAGGAGAACAAAATCTGCCCCTCACTGTGCCTTGAAGAAAAGGAAAGAAATTTCCATTTCATCAGCCACATGGTAGAGAAGCCTGCGATGCTGAATATCCAAGTTGGCCCTTCCGCAAGGCAGAATACTTCAAGGAACAGAACGGGCCACCCTCCAGTCAGACAGAACAGCCACAAGTGTGAATCGCAATGGCCTCACTAACAAAGAGAAGATTAACTCCACCACCGCCAGCCTGCGGCTCTATGCCAAAAGCCCTGGCTGCCAAGAGAGGCATGTCCTAAAGTGCCTGCCTCTGACACTCCAGCCCAGACTTGAGCCTCAATCAATGTAGTCCTTCTGTAAATGTTTCTTTCTTTCTCTCTGTTGTCAGGTGCCTGACTATTGTCGCCTCTGCAATACAAGAAGCTTTTTGGAATACAACTTAGTAGATGAATCTCATTCTGGGGATTTAGGAAAACAATATCTCTTCAAACCTGTACCTGGTTCGCTGTCTTTCCATTAAGCCTCCAGGTTGATTCATGGTACCTCTTCTCTCTCATGGCTCTCCACTGTGAGACCTGGCTGGAGGTACATAATCTGTTATGCAGTAACTGCAGAAGTTGGCAAGAGTCTTCAAGTCACTACAAGTCACTACAAGACTCAAAAATCATCTGATATGAAAAGTCAGGATTCATGTCTCCAAAATCACCTTGAGTCTCACTTGCAGAACCAGAAAAGGTGCCCAGATGTGGTCATGAGGAAAGGATCCCCGCACCTCCCCTCTCCTGGGTCATTCCATAGCCAGTCAGGCTGGGTGGAATGGCTTCTTAGCATGCATTCCTCTGTGGCTGAAAGGGATAGAATCACAGAGTCAGGACTGGACAAGTGCTGTGGTACTGGAAACCAAGCCTTTCCTCGAGAGCCCTTCCAACAGACTTCTTGTATCCAATTAAAACTCTGTGAAAGTCGGCCTGCTGTTAGGATACGCTCAAAAAGCTCAACAGCCCTCAAGTGGCAAAGGAATTCCTATTTCTGTCAAAATGCCAGACAAGTGGGTCAAGAACTGAGTGGCTACTGCACTGTACTGACTCACAAGCACAGAGAAAGGGGGACAGATGTGGAAGGGTGTAGGGAAAAAAGGGGTTTCCCTAAGTAGGTCACTTGTTAGCTGTGGCACTAATCAAAACCAACCAATCCAGTCTTTTTCCTTCAGACCAAACCGTGAGCCACAAATGCATCTGAGTGTCTTCCAGAGGAGGACATACAATGAAGGCCAGGTCACTAGGGTGTTACTGCTGGGAAGTGATGAAACCTTGGAGAATTAGGGCTTAGAAAGATGTGCTTTGCTCATTAGGGGTCACCCTAAAAGCAGTTTTTCTCATCCTGTGGGTCGCAACCCCTTTGGAGGTTGAACAACCCTTTCACAGTGGTTATATAAGAGCATCTACATATCAGATATTTACATTATGAATTTAAAAAGTAGCAAAATTATAGTAATGAAGTCACAATGAAAATAATTTTATGGTTGGGGATCACAACAACATGAGGAACTGTATCATGTGGTCACAGCATTACAAAGGTTGAGAAATATTGCCCTAAAGGGAATTATGGGATCTGATCGCCCCCCCACCCCTCTTCCACTCTATACTTCCTAGCTCATGAAATGAGAAATTGTCTCTGGCATGCATTCCCACCATGAGAGCTGCCACACCAGAGGTCCAAAAATAAGACCACTTAATCTTGGACTAGACCTTCCAAAACTGTAAGCCCTGAGAAGCCTTTCTCTTCCTACATTAAATGTCTTGAGAATTTTATTATAGCAATAGAAAGCTGGCTAACACAGCAAGTCACAAAATAGTTAAAAGATCTGCATGATGATTAAAACCTCTCCAGGAGTGAAGGATACCCAACAATCCAAGAGGTGGTTTCTCACAAGGTATTTTTACATGTGTTGAATTTCAGTAAGGATGTGACTACTGAAACATTCTGCTTTCTGACGTGTCTCAACCTTAATTGCTTTTGTAGCCCATTTCAAAACTGTAGCATGTTAGATTGAAAAAGCACACCAACCTGAGTATCCCAGAGGGTTAGAGTTTCAGGAAAATGCCAGCTGGACTGTGTATAAGATAGACAGGCTTCCTTTATTTCTGCTGTTTCTCACCTCTAAGACATCCCATGGGACAGTTTATGACATGCCAACTCACTTAATGCCACTATAAAGAAACCCATCAAATGCTGATACCCCAATAAAGCCCTTACAACAACTTACAGCTAAAGCCCCTCTATTTCTTCCAGATGCCACTTCAAACATGTTATCAGCCAGTGTCTCAGGAGAACAAGCCCCCACTGCCTTTCAGAAGTGGTTGTTTGGAGCCTGCTACACAATGGAAGTGCAGAGACTTCTGGGATGTAGCAGTCCAGGAAACTAAAACAAATCAACCATAAGCAATTTATATGTGACTCTGTATGCATTTTCTATATCTGTCTGCCTGTCTATCTACCCATCCATTCATGTACAGCATGTGTGTGTGTGTGTGTGTGTGTGTGTGTGTGTGTGTGTGTGTGTGTGTGTGTGTGAATCCAGATCTTTGGGTAGGAATGGGAAGCAGAGGAGAGAGGAAAATACCTCTGTGTGGAGTCATGATCCCCATGATCTCACTGGCTGCAAAATTGTCCCCACCCTACTCCTTCCCTGCAGCCTCCATGTGTCAAGAAGCAAATTAGAAATGTTACTCATGGAGTCAACATTCCCAAGTTAGCAGTAGTTAAAAATGTATCACCTCCCTTCCAGTCTGAAGTCCTTTTTCCCCATGGAAAGAGAATTTAGAGTCACCTTTCCTCTCTGTCACACAACTCTTACTTAGGTGAGATGTAGAAGGGTCTCTGCACCCACAGTTTCCCACAGAGAGTCTTAACTACTTAGCAGCAGCATCCTTCAATCCTTGTCTCTCGGGATGCTTTATGGGGATAAATGACCCTGTTAACAGAGACAAATAACATGAGAGAGAGAAACAGATGATGAAGTATGAGGTTGTGATATGAAAGAAGATGGTGAGGCAATGAGGTAGAAATCCACAGGAACATGACTGCAGGCAGCACAAATGACCAAGAGGTTGCGATCTCAACACTGGATTGGGAGATTTCCAGTGCCTGAGAATGAATGTGTGAACCCAGATTCGGGGAAGACACTAAAACTTGGAATTCTCCTCTTCTCAGTCCTGGAAAACAACGTGATAATGTGGTAGAATGAACAAGGCTTTGGCGTCAGACAAATCCAGGTCTGGATCCAAGTCTTATCACTTGCCAGCTGTGTGTATGAGTTCCTTTGCCACTCTTTCTTGTTCTGTGTGTCTAGAGCCCCTGGGGCAGTATGAGGATGTTGGAGAGAAAAATTGGTTCACAGCAGGTGAGGCCAGTTCCCAAATTCATGTCTTTCTACCGAGTGTGATTCACAAGAAGAGAGACTAAAGGAAAAAGTGGCCCTAGAGACTGAGAGACTGAAGACTCTCAAATGGGGAGTGGACCTGTTTTCCCCTCTCTTGATCCCACACTTATCATTCCCACTTCTTTCGTTCTGCTACAGCCCATGGCATCTCACTTCTACCACACGTCCTGCCCCCCCATTCTCACCCGCCTGGAAATCTTTCTCCATTACTTTACACATGCCAGACTTTTGTGGTAGCCTGCTTCGGTACTGGCCCCTGCACCGTGTACACAGCTTGTGATGCTTTCACTCCTTGATAAAGAAGTAAGGCTGACTAGTCAGTCAAACACTACTGCAGACATTATGGCACATGACTCCTGAGATAAGATTGCAAAAGCTGAGGGCATCTGCTTTAGCAGACATATTGTACAGATGCCTGTACAAGTGTACAGATACCCATGAAACAGTGTTACTGTGAGGTCTACATGATAAGAAACCAATGCCTCCTATTTGTAGATTATATTAGATCAATATATTAGAAAGATTATATTTATTATATTATATTATATTCCATCTTGGAAATGGACCTCCATCCCCTATCAAGCCCTCAGAACATAGTGACAACCCAAGCGCACAGCTGGACTATCACATTCCTGGCATGACACTACTCAGGTAAGTGACTCCTAAATGTCTAACTCATGGAAACAATGTGAGACAATAAAGAAATACTGTCTGAAGTCATTCATCTTGAAGTCATTTGTACCACAAGAATAAAGACACTGTCTTCTGCCATGTTGCAAACTGTTACCACTCTACTCTGCTATTCTTCTAGCTCCCCATCCCAATATACCAAGCTTGGCACTTTTGTCTCTGAGATGGGGGTCTAATAATGGGTACAGTGGCTGATGTGGACTGAGCATTTTTCCTTCCTACCCAAACCACATAGGTTGATCAAAGCCAGATCTCATACCTACAGGCTCACTCCAAAAGCTTCCTAAATTTGGTTCATGCTATGCTGTTAGATATCTTCCTATTTAGTGTCTACCTCAGTCCCAAATTTTGTGGGGGTAAGAAATACAAACTGCGTGTCCCACTTTACAAAGGAGGAAACTGAGGTGCAAAGCACTTAGTGGATTATCACAAAAACAGATACTTAGGGGGAAACCCGGGGATGAGAATCTTGTTTTTTTCTCAGTGTTCACTCTGCCTGCATAGGCAATTGAATATCCATTGGATTTAGCTTTATGGTACATAAAGCAATTTATACACAGGCTCAACAGCCATAGATTTGGTAAAGGTGGAGAAAGTGAAGTACTACCAACTGTTGTTGTATAGCACAATACTCCAGCATCCGGTACCACAAGACAACAATATATTATTGTGTCCTACCTCTAGGGGTAGATGGGCTCAACTTGGTAGGTCCTACTCTTGGGATCCTTTATTATATTGCTGTTATATGATGCTGTCACAGGCTGGAGGCATTTGATGTTTTGATCTGTATGTCTGTTGTCAGAGCTCGATGGGTCCAACTATTGGAGTGGGAGGGACACCCCTCTCTGCAAGAAGTCTCTCTACCTGGTTAGTTTCCCTTTGTTTCTGGCCTGCCAAGCCTCAGGGTAACCAAACTTCTTAGCGATAACTACATTCTCCTATGCATCCTAATTCTTCTGAGAGCATCTCCCAGAGCTGTGTGTCTTCTTGTGATCTAAGCTCAGAATGTTATTTCAACTACATTCTGTCTATTAAGCAAGTTACAAAGTTTCCCTGTTAGCACAGGTGACACTGTCATCAGCATTCACCCCACACAGCCCCAGTCCTCTTTTCTCTCACCTTCAGCAACATTTTCTTCTCCATCTTTTAAGCCCTTGCTAAAATCTCTTTGAAGTCTCTCTAGATTTTGCTAAAAGACTCCCTGTGGATATTCTCTCACTTATTACTCTGTCTGAAAACAAATACCACATGCTTTTTATGTTATAGCTGCACCTTACTTGGAGGCACCAAAATTCTGCTCCAGTTATCAATTCCTTCTCTGAAAACTCTTTTAAAATTTAGTAGCGCTATGTAGCTGAGTTGGGTGGCTCATACCTATAATCTCAGGCTAGGGACACTGAGGCAGGGGATCATGAGTTCAAGACTAGCCTGGATTGTGTAGTAAGACCATGTCTCAGAACAAAACACATCCAACAAGAAACCTTAAGAGCTTATAACAGCAATGCATATTTCTCTGAATTCTTGAGACTGCAGGGTTCATATGGACAGTGTTACAAGATGACTTCTCAGTTCTCTTTCAGATGGCACTGAAACCAAGAGAAGCTGGAAATTCCTTGAGTAACTTGTGACCAGATGACTGGAATAGCTAAAAGTTGGGCAGGCATCGATCTGTCTCCATACTTTTCTAGGTACCCTTCTTTCATTCCCTCAGACTCAGGATGGTTGAACCTGTCATGTGATGTTTCCTTCTTCCAGATAGATAATTCCAAGAGGCATATACAAACCACCAACCCAAACCATATTGGTTCATAGATCTTTAGTGGATCTGTATCTTCTTCATAAAATCCTTAAGCCAAAACAACAATAATGAAAAAGCCAAATAGCTTATTCATTAAGTAGGTAGTAGAACATTTAAAAATTTTTCTAATAGCTTAATAGCTGTTTAAAAAAAAAAAAGCAAGTTGAAAATTTTCTCATTTTATTCTTAAGTGAATGTAATTACTCACTGGTGGTGCACATACACCCGGACACTATGCAGCTTTCAGAAACTTGAAGACAAGCTGAATATGTTTGTGAATTTTCTATATTACATGTTTCAGATCACAAAAGCCACCGTAAACCAGGCCGTGCAAAGTTGTGGAATCATCAAGAAGAATGTAGCAAGATACCGAAATTGTGCATTATCTTTAAGTAGTAATTTTTACAAGGTTCATCGAGAGCACATGTATTCCTTCAAGTTATCAAATAACTAGTGTTACTGTGAGATTTCCAAGAAAGCCACAACACAGCACTCAAGAACTACTAGCTTCACCATGCAAATCCTGCAAGTAGATGTGTAAAGAAGAAAATAGTTCCCACTGGGTCCCATCTTCAACTTCCCATCGTTAATTAAGCAGCAATGGCCACACAAACATATGAAAGATTACTTTTACCAAAATCACGAAGTCATAGAAGAAGAATGAGATGTGGCCTGGAACTATCTTCCATCACTAGGAACAATTCCACAGAATATTAAGGAACTCATTACTTATTTACATCTGCTTAGTGATAAAATTCAGTTTTCCTGCCTTTAAATTGTGTACTTAGGTTTCCCAGTGAATATATACTCAATAGTAGATATCTGTATATATTTGTTCAGCAAAGATATACCTAGGACAGACATTAGTCCGAGAAAATAAGAAGAATTTTTCAGGGAAAGTCTTCGTTAGTTTGTAAGTTCCTCTGTGATAAGTGCTATAGAAGTAGCAGCTTAAAAGCAAGAATTTGTTCCCCAAAGCTCTGGAATTGGGAAGTTTGCAATGGAAGTATCAGCAGGGCTGCTTTCTCCCAAGGCCTCTATCTTCTTACTTTTCATACAGCCCTTACTCTGTGTGCAATCCATCTGTTATGTTTATTCTTTTTACAGGACACTAGTCATACAGCCTCGTTTACTTTAATTACCTCTCTAGACTCCTCATTCCCACATATAGTCACACTGGAATTAGAACCTCAGTCTTCAGTTATTAATTGTTGGTCTTTAAAATGACTAAATTAAGGAGTTTGCCTTGTACTATTTTCTTAAAAGGTATTTTATTTGAAGCTTAAGCTTTTAATTTTGCATGAATTGTATCATGAGAATCCTTAACCTCCAGAAATGACATGATATATATTATATATCATGTCATATATATATAATGGTATATGGCATATGAGATAGATAGATAGATAGATAGATAGATAGATAGATAGATAGATAGATAGATAGAGATGGATGGATAGATACATAGATAGATAGATATAATATATATATTTTGGAGGGGCATGTGTATATTTTGTTATAGACTCTTCATGTTCCCTAGAGGGATTTTTTGGAAGATGTCATACTGAGAAACTATGATTAAGTCCTGCTGAATGGACATTAAGCTCGGTGTTTCTGTGTCATTCTCTATGCAACCAGAGTTAGAGATCACTGGTGTGAATGTTTTCTATTTACATTGTGGGTCAAAGATCAGCAGCATTTTCATTACATGCAAACTCACTGGAAATGCTGAATATCAACCCACTCTTGGGTAGAGAGGAACTACAGATCATCACTTTGGTGAGAGCCACTGGTCACATGATGTGTCTGTTAAAGTTTGAGATTCACTTGTCCATAGAATTATTTAAATCATGAAAGAGAACTGTGATGACAAAATTTCCAAAACCACTGAGAAATATTTATAACATGTAATTTGGGGGAGGTTTGCATAGCAGTCTTCTTTGCTTTGTAATGAATTTGTGCTATTGTAATGATAAGACTGCATCTAAAGAGAAGAGTCCACCACAGGCATCTAATCCACAAAGAGAAGCACAATGAAATCAGCACACAGGTGACCTATCAAGCATCTCCAACCATTATGGATAATAGCTCAATAATCAACCTCAACTGGGAAACACAGCATTCACCTTAAAAAGATACAGGTTGCCCTTAGCAAAACAGATCCTGACTGAGCTTTGGTAATCCTGAAAACATCAAAAGGAAAGTCAGAAGTAGGGGATGATAAGAGAAATGTGAAAGTGGAAGGTACTTCACTTTACCAGACATTTAACCCTCGTTCCTAATCCCTGAAGTTCCAGATCACAGTTCTTAGCCTCTTTCAAAGACAGTCATCACCATTTCCATGCCTATATTTAGCAAAAGGAGGTAAAAGGCTCAGAAATAAAGACCAAGAGGAAGTTACTCCTGAAAAGAAGGGTCAAGCACTAGCACCATCATTCTGAGTAAATTACTAGATGAATTTCATTAAAAAATTATAATGATGATTCATTGAGAAGTGCATTTTCTGTCTTTTAAGAAATTACTTTCAAACCAGGCATAGTGGTACATACCTTTAAAACCTCAATGCTCAGGAGTTCCAGGCCATCCTGGTCTATAGACTGAGTTCCAGGACAACCAGGATTACACAGAAAAAACCTGTCTGGGAAAAGAATTTAAAAAAAAAAAGAAATGAATTTCAAAGTTCAATTCTTCTTCTACCATGTCTTCTTATTAAGGTATGTATTTTGCTCTACTTTCATCCTTTTTCTAAAGTCAAGTAGTTTGTGATGAATTTTCCATATTTAGAGAGCAAAAGAGTGCCCTTAGCAGGGTCGTTGAGTTACCAGCCACTTGTCCCAAAGTTCCTCACCTCTGTTGACTTCATATGTCTACCATCTTGTCACTGCCAGTGCATTGTATTAGTTACCTTCTCAGTGCTGTGATGAAAATACCCTCATAAAGGTAACAAGGGGCAAAGGTTTGGGTGTGGCTCTGGAAGGATGCATACTACAGCATAGGAGATATAACAGCAGAAAACAAAGGTAGGATGGTAGCAGGTGCAAGAGGCTGGTTACACCTGACCCATGCTCAAGAAACAAAGAACAAGAAGTGGGGTTATGCTTTAAAGCTTCAGTGTCCACCCCAGTCACCCACTTCCTCCAGCAAGGCTCTGCCAACTTCCAAAGAGTAACACCAGATAGGGACCAAGTGTTCAAACCCTGAAGCCCAAGGGCACTCTCACATTCAAACCCCACAAATCTACAACCAGCAGAAAGTCCTTAGCATTGAATTTAACCAAATACCTGTTTCTGAGAGCTTGTGTCAACAACAATGAAAATACTAGATAGGTAAAATAATAATAATTAATAATAATAATAATAGTAATAATAATAAATAGCAAGCATGTGTGAACAGTTTTAACAGGCAGAAATGTGGGCAGCAATTGTAAATATAAAGACTTCCCTTACTGCAGATTTACTAACTATTCATGTTAAAATTTCTATCTTAGAATTCTTCATCTCTGATTACTGACACATTCAGTAAAACCAACTTCAAAATCATGTCTGCATTTTATAAGACTACATAATTATCTGACATTAGCATGACTATTATGATTTTAACAAGGATAATATCCCTTCACCTTATAATTATTTAGTTAATTATTCTGAGTCAATAATGATTTTAGTTTTCTGTTTATATGTTTCTGTCTGCGTCTGTCTACATGCTTTTATTTTCCAGTTCGCAGTAATGTGTATTCAAGCCATGTTTCTGTGAGTAGAATATGTCCAATCTGATATTTTAGTATTCTACTTGAAATATTTAGTCCATTTCTCCTGCATGTAATTACTGAAAGGTATGAATTTCTATCTTCTACTAGATTATTGTTCATTTATATTTGATTGACCTATTTCATGTTACTTTCCTCTCATTTCTTGCCCTTTTCTTTGTGATTAATCATATTTTATTATTTTACTTTTCCCCTCTGTTACCTTCTAAGTCAGACTTTTTTGGAAGTAATTTCAGACATTTTCATCTAATAGTATTCTAATATAAATTATTAGCTTTACCACTGACTTTCAATTCTAAAGTCCTAGAATATTTTAAATTGCGTATCTCCGTTTCAAAACTTTGTGTTTTTAATTAACATATACTTTGATTCTGCCTCACATCTACATCCCATAACATTTAAAATGAGCTCTTCTACCACATCCCCACACAGATAGTGTACATTCTTATGTATTTACTTAGTCTCTATTCTCCTTTTTTTTATTTTTTTAATTTTCTTTAGTTGCTGGGGATTGAAGGCAGGAACTCGAGCACAGAGCAGACAAGATCTCAACCTCGGATATGCACCCCAGCCCTTAACTCTTTTTATTGTACATCATTTGTTTCTCTATTTACTTGCTTTCATTTGAAGCTATTTGTCTTGTAGGTGAAGAAATGCTTTTACTAATTCTTTCAAAAGGCATGAGTCCCTCAACATGAGCCGATCAAGGCTAACAATAGAGATGCTAACACGGATGGGGAGGAACAGCCCAGGGGCCTCAACTCTACACTAAAACTCCAGGCAACTGAGAAATTCTGTGAGCAGAGAAAAATAGTCTTCTCCGGGGAAAAATATACCAGTTGTTTATCCAATACCAAATGGTTCAGCCTTGAAAACATACATACAAGTAACATTATACAGACTGACGAGGTTGTACCTGTGTATGCACTAGTGAGGGTGTGTACGTATAACAATTAATGAAAAAAGGAGGTCGTGGTTATTACTTCAAACACCGATATAGATACTAGCCTTCATTAAGAGAAAAGGAGGAAGGGTTGGTGACAACTGGATCCTGATGGCGGGAGAGAAAGGCAGGCATTAGCACCTATGCTGTGGCTAGTATCTCTCAGCCTGGCACATTGCAAGGCCCTTAAAATGGCGGATCTTGCCACACCGGTTGAGCCCCAAGATTGGGAAAGCCTGCCAGAGTGGTGCCTGCTTCCTCTTTGTCTTATATTAGCAAAAAACAGATTGGCTAAGAGCTTAAACATTCATGCCTAAAGATGATTGGACCCTCCCCGACCTTGCCCATCCATCCCCCGCTACAGCAAGCTTTTGATAGGCTGATTGAAGTGTCCAGTAAGCATGGACCAAAGTGATTGGACCTCTTCCTTATGCAATGTCCTTCTTTCTCTATAAAAGCCCTGCTTCTTTCAAAATGAAGTTTATTTGTACCATGAAGGCGTGTTTCTGGAGCCTGAGCTTCTTGGGTTAGTGACTCCATTCCCTCACCATCTCAGGACCACCATGCTCCCACAAAAGACTACACCTGATTTGAAAAAGGGAAAAGCAAGTCAGATGGGAAAATTTGGAAGGAGGAAAAGGAAGTGGAAAATAATCTGATTATAACCTCAAAAGGTAAAAAATATTGAAAAAATTAAGCCATTTACTGATAGCTGGCATTCTCAGATTTTGTCTATCTGATTTATTGTTTATTATTTCATTCTAGTAAAAGTATCATTCCATCATCCTCTGTTTCCCATTGTTTCTGTGGAGAAATCAGCTGTTAGATCTCTCAATGCTCCCTTACAGGTTATGATTATGTTTCTTTCAGCGTAGATTTTTCATTCTATCTTTATAGTTTATAGTTGTGCCATGATGAACCCCAGTTTTGTCACATTTCTCCTTCTTCAGGCTTACAGAGATTGTTGAGTGCAGTTCGTTGTCTTTCATCCTTTTGAAGGAATCACTATATATTCAATTCCTTTTTCCCGCAGGCAATTATTGTTCTACTCTACTTCTGGGTCTATAATAGCAGTATTTCAGAGTTGAGTTTTTATTCTGTCCAATATGTTTCTTAACATTTTTATGTATTTCAATTTCTTTTTAATTTGTGTCATAGTTTGGATATTTTCTACTGATCTGCATTCTTTTCTGTTATGTCAAATCTAATGTTAAATCTATAAACTTTTTCATTTCAGGTATTATACGTTTAAATCCTAGAATTTGCACTAAAGATAGGCATGGTGGCACACACCACACATAAGCAAAAGGAATGTGAGTTTTAAGTCTAACATAGCTACATAGCAAGTTCCAGGCCATATACCTGATGAAATCTTACACTATCATTAAAATATCAAAACAAAGCAATAATATCGATATAATAGTATTAACTGTTAATAAAGGAAATAACTTATTTAGATTCAGTGTATATCATGTGTGTGCATGTATGTATGTATGTGTGGTTATCTGAAATTTTGTCTCATATATAAATTTAACTATCACTACTCCCCTTGTTATTTTTTTTAATTGCAATTCTCTACTGGAATTATGTTTTGCCCCTGTTGAATTTTCCTAAATGTTTAATTTTATATTATTTTGCAGTGCTAGAAGTCAAACTTGGGACCTTATGGTTGCTAGACACAATATGCCATTAAGATATATCCATAGCCTTCATGAATATTTTAGTTGGTATTTTGTTGTTGTTGTTATTGAGTTTTGAGATAGAGTCTTACTTTGTAGCTCAAGATATAGGCCTTAAACTAGAATTGGAGTGCTGGAATTACAGGAATGTATCACCATGCCTGGCTCAGTTGTTTTTTTGTTTGTCGTTTATCAGATGAAAACAACCTAGCAGTGATTTACACATTGGAAGACTTAGTGATCTCTCCCCTCCCTCTTCTTAGTTCAGTCCTATATGCAATGTCTGGGAAAATTCTTTTATTGTCTTCCTGAGACTATAAACAAACAAACAAACAAACAAACCACAGCAGTATGGTCTTTCTTCTCAAGAAGCTCTTCCATCTCCTGTGTGAGGCAGTGAGCTGAGAGCCTACCAGAATACCTCTGAGGAAGGATTACAGCATTGACAAGTCTCTCTACTTATGGTTATCCTTTAGTGAACCTCACTGAGGGCATGGGGAGTTTTTTTTACCAGATGCTGTCCACATTGATAGGTTCTTAACTCTAAGTCTTGTCTCCTCTTTTTATCAATCCATCATATTATCAAATATGGCAAAACATATTTCTTGTTTGTCAAGTTCCTGCTAAGTTTCTCAGCTTTCTGGCTCAGCAAGCTCCAACTGACAAACTTCTTGAGTGAGAACTGCCACATTTCAGTCTATGTTCTCAAACCTTTCCTCTGATTAGAATCCTAGACTCTCCAATGTCTAATTTTGCACCTTTAGCTCCAGAAGATGGCCAAAGCATCAGCTTTACTCTGTGCAATAGTCTTCTGGTGGGGGGAGAGGGGGAGGGCTTCATCTGAATTCTGAGTACCCTTGCTTTAAGTTCCAGAATTAGCAACCATTCAGAAGCAAAAACAGCAATGCCATGCTGCATCTTATTCCTGGGGTTTTCCCTTTTAAGGTATTTTGGGTTGTCAGTTCTCAATACTCTGTATCTCTGATATTTTTACTTGATATTTTAGGTGTCTTGAGACAAGCACTGGTGGGCTTTAATTTATCATAAGGAGGATCTAACTATAAAATTCCCTCATCCCAAACTTGTATTTTAATAGGCTTTACAATAAGAAAAGCAGACAATGTTCTACCAACAAATACTAAATAAAACAAGCCCAGATAACGATGCATGCTTGTGTTACCAGGAAACCAGGCTTCCTTTTTGTTGGATCTTGGTTTTGATCAATAAAAGAATTTAAAGGGAGATTCAGAAGAAAGCTCTAGGTGCATTTTATTAGTGTTTGAGAGAAAAATAACAGCAGGGCAGGCAAAGTTGTAACATCGGCAACTACTGGAAGGAGAGAAAGAGAAAAAGTCAAGTCTTTTGATTTAGGGTCAGCAATAGAGGTCTTGTACACGGTGGGGCTGGAATTCTTCACAAGAAAAAGAAAGCCCAGAGTATCAGGGAGAGTATGCTTAGGATTTTGGATGGTAAGCGAAGAGATGGAAAAGGGGGGAGGGGGAGGGTATAACTATTTTCGTTGGTCTTTTGAGACAGGGTCTCTCTATGTAGCCCTGGCTGTCCTGTAGCACATATGTAGACCAGGATGGGCTTGAACTCACAGAGATCTACCTGCTTCTAGCTCCTGAGTGCTGGAATTAGAGGTGTGTGTCACTGCAACTGGCCCCCAAACTTACAACTGTTACTCCAGAACTCAGAAAAACAGGCAGGCTTGGCAGTAAACATCTTCAAACAACAGCATCAAGGGAGGGGCTTCTGGAGATGTTACGAACATCATCTCACTAAGGGGAACACTATTCCTCCTGTCTCCTTGGTATGTCTTTAGAAGAATCAGCTTTCTTAAGTCCTCCCATCCAGGTGATTCAGGTCTAGTTGGATTAACTCTTAAGGGAGGAGACAATAATATAAAAAGTTTTGGAAGCTCAGAATGTTTTATTTCCACTCAGGGGCAGAGATAGAACTTGGACTACTTTTTCCCAGGAGAAAAGCTTTTTTTTTAATGGAACTCAACAATGCCCCATTTGTTGCCTCCCCCTTTTCTTGTGGGATTTAAAATCTTGGGGGCAATTGTGATGCTTCCCTTTCTAGTATTACCAAGAAAGGAGGTGAGGTCCAAAGCCAATCATAAGAAAGGAGTCCATCTTCAATGCCCAAAAAGCATGACAGTGCCTGTCTAGCTGCCTAACGTGTGATGAACATAAATGGGATCATGTGAAAATTGTATCGTAGCCAACTGCCTTCCATCTAACCTGAGGATATACAAAGTACCTTTATTGGATGAAAAGCTCTGCAAAGAAAATTGCTCTTGTTATCCTAATTTTAAGAACTTGGGTGGGAGCATGGGAGGAAGTAGATTTATTACAAACAGCCCTGAGGGTGGACAGAGAACAGCCCTGTCTCAAATCTCTATTTCAAAGGTTCAAGAATATAAAGGCCCCTGAGGGACATGAAGAGCTACAGTGAGACAGTTCACAGGAAATCCCCATTTTGGATGGAGTTTTTCTGGAACTCCTCCCCCTCTACTGGGGTGGTCTGAACTTAACTTCCTGGGCAGCATCTACACTTTCTTTTTAGACATTACTGTTCTATAATGTCAATTCCTGTGAGCAAAGGAGAGAAGGAAGCAATTATAAAGCATACTGAGTGTAGGGAATGATTAAAAGATGAGGGACAAAGATGGAAAGGACAGGCAGAGACTAATGTTCCCAGTTCATCAGCTCACATCCTAATTCTCCTCCTGCCAAATAGCCAACTTAATAAGCATGTTCTTCTGACCTATGAGTAAAGATATCTAACCTCGGGGCTTGACTGCTCCCTGTGCACCACCATAGGGTCAGCTAGGGAAACCTCCCTCTGACAGTATAACAGGGGAGTGGCACTTAATCTAGCCCTTGGCCATTAGGGACCATATGTCTCCAACAGAGTCCTCCTTGCTAACCCAAGTCAAAAAAGAGAGAAAATTACCCAAGAGCTCCCCTTTACATATATTTAGTGCCTGCTAAGAAAGAAGCCACTGGAGGGCACTTTGGTAAATGGGGCTTCCTAGGTCTGTCGTTAGCAATTGAAGGAACCATCCATTCTAAAGCCTGCCCTGCTGCCATAACTCACAGGTCTCCCTAATTCAGATGGGTTGGGGATGCTGAAGTCTGGAAATAAGCTTTCCCCACCACTGCACCTCACTCAGCTCTCGGTCCTACATCATTTCCAATGCATTAAGCACCCTGCAACTGGAGAATCCTGCCACTGGGCTATATCTGTAACACCTGACATCATTTAGAAGACACTGCAAGGGCAAAAGAGCTTTCTTTGACCAGAGACATAAATAATGCTGAAGAAAAAATTAAGTTAAAAGGCTTTTCTTTCCCTAAATGGATTTGCAGAATGTGGCTTCCCAATCAGGCTACGAAACACTATGAGGAAGTGTTTTGGAGAGCCAAGAAAATAACTTTGAGCAATTGGCATTCAGCTAGAAGATACTACCAAGAACAGAAGACATAATAAGCTATGGGCTGCACAATGACCTGTTGACCTATTGAGAAGGTAGGGCAGAGGATGTAGCACTGATATGCCTCTAGGTGCCCACAGTGTTAATAGTGGAGGTAGGACAGATGCTGGGATCTGTCCAAGAAGGAAAGCCCTGGTTTCCAGAGTTATCTACTAAGATCTTGGGAAGCCACACAGGACTCACTCCTGCCAAGAGACTCCCAACGAGCTTTTCCATATCACCACTACTTGGCAGGATCGAAAAGACTGTGCAAACAGCCTACTTTGTCTTCTCAAAGTCAGCATCCTCACTGGGAAAGGGATCAGGAAACCAAGAGTCTCGGCTTCTTCTAATGTATTAGAACAGTTATGCGGCCCTTTGGCAACAAGAGGATTCTCATCCCATCTCATTTCTGGCCTTAAGCAGAGTAGTACTGACAATGAGGATTCTCATCCCATCTCATTTCTGGCCTTAAGCAGAGTAGTACTGACAATGTGCATTCTATGGAAACCTCCCATGGATTTTCAGGGCCACCACCTGAAGCTGCTTGGACTAGGCATTCTAGTCAGACTATATGCCAATCTAGGACTACATGCAAGCAGTGATCCTAACTTCTTAACCCACACCCAAAACTAATCCCAGCTATAGACAGTGAGCAGGAAAAGCTACACTACAGAGCACTGAGGAAGACTGACATCACATTGTAATATCTTCTATTCCAAAGTTTCTGGACATAAGTGGAGCTAGAATTCTGAAAATCTGGCTCTGGTGAGGCCCTGTGCCTTGCATATCCTCTAGGAGCCATTTGTTTGATACATAAGAAGGTTATTTCCTTAGAACATAGCTAATCAATGACAGGGACATGTATTATGTAAACACAGAGAGTATGGATTTATTCACTGTAGATGTTGCAATGGCCCAGAAACTTGCTTAGTACTGTGCAGAGAAAGAGTTCATGACTGTCCCAGCTGCTGATGGCATATAAGCACACAAAGGAATAGACAAAGCAGTATTGTTTATATATACATATATATACACATATATACATATGTATACATATGTATATACGTATGTGTGTGTGTGTGTGTATATACACACACACATAGCAACAGAATCTGTGGAAAACAATAAATCAGTATTGCCTGTGGCCATATAATAATTAAATACCTGATATACCTGACTGGACATTGAGAGTGAAACAATACTGAGTATGATGCAATCTCTGTCCTAAAAATCCAGACTCTCCGGTGTACGTACATTGCACAGCGAGCTGATTCTGCATGGTAGTAAATGACAAGATGGGTGCTATGAGAACATGGAGAGGACACATGGCCCAGGCTAAAGAGACTGGGGAAAGATTTCTGGGGGATTTATGACACATTATATAAACTAAATGAAAGTAAGAGGAATTTATGCAGGTGAAACGAAGGAAGGAACAAGCAAGAGTCCAAAGACATTCTACTTTAAGGTAGAGTCCAATTTATTTTAGTTAAACTTCAGTCATAGCTTCTCGACAATGAGGCTAGTCTTGAGAACAGTAGGAATCGACTGAAAATGTTCAAATATATATATATATATATTCTAAACACAAGGTAGGAAAATACAAATTGTTTCAAAAAGGAAGCAAAAGCTTCTCGTTAGCATAGTGTTAGATTAATTCAGATGAAAGATAATAATGCCTAGAACTTTATAGCTTTCTCTATAAATTTTGACATGTCTAACTCAAGTATTTAAAATTTGATTTAAAATGACAGTGGCCTGAAACAGTGGAGAGAGAGTATCTGCAGGTGACGAAACAATAAGGAATATATAGTACAAATGCTACCCAAAGTCTGATCACTGATTAAATATGGAAGATAAAGAGTCAAAGGAATGTGGACTCCCAGGTTAATGGCTAGAATCAGGAGTGTTGATAGAACTGAAAAGGGCTGGTGGATGAGTGTGGTGACGAGATGGCACTGGGGTTGAGTCTACTGGTTAAAAATGAAAGCTCTTTGGATGCAGGAGAAAACACACAAATAATTATGAGATAGTATTTCCTATGAGTCCCACATGAGACTGGCTAAAATCTCTAACATTTACTTTCATCACACACTTGCAAAACACAGATAAAAAGAGCAAGAGAAACTGAATAACCAATTAAGCTCATTACTGAAAAAAAAAATCATCCTGGGAAACGTCTAAAAGGCAATTCTCCACAGCTGGCTGGAGATACAACAGATGAAGCTAGAGGGTTAGAGGGTGGGCAACAATCACTAGAAAAGGCACGGACACACAGAGGACAACACACTATTGTTACTGGCATGGACACTCTTGCCATTCCAGGCCCAGTCACCCTCAACAAGAAATCAAGAAAAGAGTAAAGGGAAGAGGCTGGCAAATCCGATAAAGATGGATAGGGGGGCTTGAGACAAAGACACCTTCAGGCACTATGTCAGCTCCAACTTACCAACTCAAAAACAAACTCATTAATTATCCACCAGCCAGGGCTGAAGTGGGCCCGGTATAAACACTGCACACACCAGCTCTCAGTGAAGACAAACAGCCCTGAGGTATACACACCAGGGGCTCTTACTACTAACCGAATGCATAACCAGCTCTGCTATGGCCGAGAACATTTTTTCTCTGAAGGATGTAAACTCCAGATAGCAAAATTTCACCCAGGACCCTCATTATTTCTCGTTTTTGTAAGATGGCCAGAGTAAACCAGCAGCAAGCTTTCTTCTCAAGCATTTCATTCACTCTCTGAGTTCTTTCCAACCTCCCAGCCAAGTTCTTGCAGATGAAGAAATGAATTTTCATAGTCCATAGCCATACACACACAGCCATTCATAATTTTCAATATTTTTAGGATATGAGGTCGTAAAGGGAACAGGGCACTTTGAGGAAGTACGCTCACTATTTCAGATCTATCAATCTTCCTCCTGGTTATTTGAAGTGCACAGGCTGTCTTCATCCTCTGCCCTCTGCTCTCTATGCGCCAACTCCTGCACCCCAACAGACGCTCTGTTCTCTGAGAGCCAAGTCCTGCTGTCCCTGCCAGCTTCTCTCCATTTTTGTTGATCCAATTCTGGCTTCAGTCATTGCCCTGTCTAGCCTCGGTTTCCATTCCAGGTTTCCTCAAGGCTAACTTGTACCTTTCCAAGACATTCTCTCCATCAGACAGAAATATCACTCAAAACCACAAAACTAAAATTATCACAAAATAAGATAAAATCTCTTCAACAAGGGCCTTCATAATCTGCCCAGTACCTGCATATATTCAACCCCTTTCTACCCCATCATGATTGGGCTCAATGTACTAGGCAAGTTGAATTTTATTTGCTTTCCTGACAGCATACTCTCTCTCTTCCCTCCAGGACTCTGTAGATACTCCCTTTACCTACCACTTTTGTCCACCTCACCAGCAAAAGTCTCTGTTATCTGTTCACTTTGGGTACACATTTCACTTCTTCAAAAAAAAGTTTTGTTTTGTTTTGTTTGTTTGTTTTTGTTTTTCTGACTGAACTTTCTAAATGTCTTTGCTGGGTACGTCTTCCATGAAGTACAATGGGATCTTCACCATCACAAATTATGATGGCCGATTTCTCTCATCTACCCTACACTGGATAAATCCTTTCAGGGCAGAGATACTGTGTGGTTTGGCCACAGTTGTATTGCCAGTTTCTATCAAGTACATCTTCATGTACTTGATACATATTCAGTCTTCAATAGATATTCCCCTAGTAAATGATCAAAGGTAGGCAAACAAGAAAATGGTCCATTAAGGTTATTTGGTTGCAAATAAGAAAATCCACTTCTAGATTATTTAAGCAAATGATTCCTGGGATAAAATACCAAGTATTCAGACAGGAAATGTACAAAGGCCAAGGCAGCTTATATGGCCAGCATATCTGAGAAGCAACATCATAGGTGTGACAATGTGACAGCAACAAGCCGGTCAGATGAATAAACACAGCCTTTTAGACAAATTTTACTCTATCCAATGGCCCTAACTTTAGTCATGTGCCTCAACGAAGAAGAGGGCGGAGCTTCATTAGGTCACGTGATATGAAGAAGCCAAAGTGCAGTCTATAAGGAAAGAGAGAACTGGTAGAAGCCACAGACAACCAGTGTCCACAGATGTATGATTCTGGTTTTTCATTAATAGTATTCTAAAGATTAAATTTATTGACTCTTGGATATAACTTTTAGGGTTCGATGGGTGAGGAGAAAGAGACTAATGTGGTACTACTTTAGTCTAAAAGAATAGTGATTCTCAATATATCCGTCATCTGAAATTACACCAGGTAAGAGACACCATTAGGAACTTAGAAACAGAGAAAAACAACAATAATTGACAACACAGGGAAAGATGAATTGTAGAATAAGTCTTTAACCATCAAAAAATGTCTCATGAGCTAGCTGAGTAACTATTTTTCTTTAAGATCACAATTACATAATGATTTTTTTTCTTTTCCTATTCCTTTGATTACGAGATTCAGCAGATTGAAATGAGGTGTGAAATGCTTAGGATTCATAACAGAATGTGTGCACCAAAGACAAACTGTTTTTCATTTTTAAAGACATCCAGTAGAGAATGGGCAACAATGACCAGAAGCTCATAACTTAGAATCCAAGAAGTCAGAGATTTCCCAGGTACTGACCGTAAGCCCTTGATGAGGTACATTCTCCATGCCTGGGCTTCTTATCTTACAATGGACCCAGTCATACTCAGTGCAGTTATTTAGCTTTGATCAGATCCTTTATGCTAATCACTGAGAACAATTCCTGGGACATCAGTACTCAGTGAATGGCAGTGAATATTTTTTCTAACTATGCTGTTCTTTTTAAAGTGCTGCAGATTGAACCCAGGTGCTCATGCTTACTAATGCTATACCACAGAGCTACACTCCCAGCGCCAGTAGGAAATACTTATTAGACAAGAAACTGTCTTTTCCTTTTTTGCTTTTTTGTTTGTTTTGTTTTGCTATGTTTTTTGTTTTGTTTCTTTTTTGAGACAGTTTCTCTGTTGTAACCCTGGCTGTTCTGAAACTCACTCTGTAGACCAGGCTGCCCTCAAAACCACAAAGATCCTCCTGCCTCTGCCTCCCGAGTGCTGGGATTAAAGGTGTGCACCACCATCCACCCTTTCTTTTCACATCTTTTCTGATGTTTAAAACAGTAGGGAGTCTGGCCTGGCCTTTCCTGGTATTACTTAAATGCAGGGGCAGAAAGCCAATAGCATCTTCCTTTCTCTCTTCCTTTGAGAAACCGGCTTCAGCATCCTGCCGACAGCATCACCTATCCTCTCACAGGGAGAAGAGGTAACCCAGTAACATTTAGTAGCACTGCCAGCTCCACCATCTTTTTCTGTTTGATTTACTGTGGTCCTCAATGTAGGATGGCTGCTCTGCTATGTTCTGCAGGCTAAAGCAGGGTATACACGCCTTGTGAAAATGAAAGGAAGAGAGATAAGAAATGAGAAGAGGCAGTGGCTGGAGATCCACATCCTCAGCGAGTCCTAGTCTGTCTGACCAACCTCATCATTTGCTCACTTGACAGGACACCTACCCCCTCATCCTAAACCCCAATTTTCTTGAAACCAAGAGTTTTCCAGAGAAGCGACTACAGCAGTATTTCCAAACCTGCCGCTAAGTGCACTCCAAGTGATGCACTTTCACACAGTCCCAGGGAGTTTTGAAAGGGTTCCTCAAATCTTATTGTTTGGTAATGTCATTATCACCACTCTGGAATTTCACCCTGTCAGTCCAGATTCCCTGTTAGTCCTGTGCCTTCAACAACCTCCCCTACTCCTTCCTCGGAAGCTGACACTCTGAAAGAACTTAATAATTTTACTCTCTGAAAAAGTAGCAAGTCAGTATCTGTGGTGACGTAGCTATTTTTGCCGAGCTAGAAGAGGACAGAGAGAGACTAACAGAAAAGTAGAAGCGGTCTGTGGTAGAAAGGTGAAGAAGCATAGTGATGAGTCAAAGATCATTGAAGTAAGGGTAGAAAAGGAAAGGAGTGATAGGAAATTGAGCAAGGCATATGAACCATCAACAAGCCACAGAGCCAGCAACCACCAAGGCCTGAAGGGACAGCTGGAGAAGCAGGTAACTCATCACAAAGTCTCCATGAAGGCAAGCCAGACAACTCTAAAAATACGACTTTAGGATTCTTAAAGTATTCGCTAAATCTAATGAGCTAAAACCATGTTACTTCATACTGTCACGAGTATGTTACAAGCTGTCCCATCTGTCACAAGCGAGTCTTTCCCTCTGGAAACTCCTGCTTAGTCTCCAGTTTTAATTTCAACCTCTTTCTGCGCCTCCCAAAGAACACTCACGGCCACTGTAACTCTGTACCTCCTTCTAGGAATTTTGGGGTTATTTATTTTCATCTCTGTCTCTTCCTCTTCAAAATGTTTACCCCATACCCATCCCAAATGCCAATAAACTGATTCATAGGCTGGGGATCTAGATCAACAGTAGAATTCTTGTCTAACATATATGAGGCCCTGAATTCAATAATTCAATCCCCCAGCATTAAAAACACACACACACACTCTCTCTCTCTCTCCCTTTCTCACACACACACACACACACACACATGCTGTGATTTCCTTAGATATCAGTTGAAGCTTTTTTAGTCATCATGTTCTTGTTACATATTATAATGTCTGCCTCAATAAATGTTTATTGGATGGAGCAGTCAATAGATTGACAGAATACACTGAAATGGTCCTTAACCAAAGTTACTTTAGCTGTCTACCTGAAGGATGCTGAGAGAGAGGGTACCTCACTTCCACTTCTGCCAGCGGAAGCCACCTCCTTTTATTTCACATCTGTAGCCAGCTACTTTCTAGATTCACTAGGAAAACTAGTAAATCTCGAGTGTGGTGAAGCCTATCCAAGTGGTCAGTGTTCTGCTCCCTTAGGACCAGAAGGGCCCAAACTCTACCAATGTGGCTATAAATTTTTCTCTCATATGAAAATATCCCCATTCAGCAATGCAATTCTTTCTGTGGATTGAACCTAATCACCCAGGCAGGGCTATTTCCAAGGGAAGGCTTCCCAGTAAAAGAATCAATGGAGATATTTATTTTAAAAAATGTCCCATCTTGTTCTTACATTAGACCTAATTAATCATAATCTAAAGCCCAGGACTCTGCTTTTTCACCTGGTTCTCAAGAGTGTCTAATGAATACTAAGTTTGAGAGTCATTGTCTCAAGGAAATGAGACCATGGAAACAAGAAAGAATGGGTTGGGAGTAGTGCTCAGCCACAGAGCTCTTGTTTAGCGTATCATTGAATCTGGATTTGATCCCAAGCACTGAAACAACAAAACCAAGACAGACAAGAGAAAAGGAGAAATAAAAGAAGGAAAGCAGGGCTGGAAAAATGAGTCAGCTATTAACAGCATGGTAAGAGCACGTATTGCAAGAGCAGAACTTGTGTCCAGTTCCCAATTCCCACATAGGGGAGCTCATGGCAACCAGTAACTTCAGTTGTAACACCTTTTTCTGGACTCTGTAGGTACCTTCACTCACCTGTGCACACACACACACAGACAGACACACGCACACACACACACACGCACATGCACGCACGCATGCGTGCGCACACAAAGTTAAAAACAATAGAAATAAAACCTTTCATTAAAAAAAGGAAGAATGAAAGAAGAGAGGAAAAATGAAAGGATATGTGCTTATTGCAGTCCAGCTATAGCAGAAAAGACTGCAAAATATGTTGAGATATTTTTTCTAAGTTCTATAATATTGAATGTAAAAATGTAGGAAAAAAAAATAACCAAAATGCCAGTTGAAAAAAATAAACCCAATTTTGTGCTTGTAGCAACATAATAAGCAACTTATTTTTCAATAACTAACCAAAAAGCTCTCTCGAAATGTAAAATTCTATATCAAGAAGTAATAGCAGAATCATTAATCATCTTGCGCTACTCACTGGCTGTGTCACCTGGAACATTTCACTTTGATACACAGGTCTCATCTTCCCAGAAGGCTTCTATTGTTTTGTTTCAGTGAAAGAGCCATAAATATATGATACAGCACTATTTTCATAATTACTACTCTTTCTCCATTCTATACTGTTAGTAAATATGTACAGAAACCTCAATGCTTATATATTATCTCTAGTTCTACGTAAACACAAAACATCATAGAACAATAATCATCAGGTTTTGTGTGTGTGTGTGTGTGTGTATGTGTGAGAGAGAGAGGGAGAGAGAGAGGGGGGGGGAGATTTAACAAATCCATGAATCAGGAACTACGAAAAGTATTTTAAAATATATTTATTTGTTGCAATTCTACAAAAGCAGGTCTACCACACCTACCCCGTGTCCCCTTTCCCAATTTCACAAGCCTGGACCTTGAAGCTCAGGCGTGTGAGTAATGATTCTAGGTTCACAACTAGAAAGTGGCTAATCCGCAATTCATAGCAAGGCAATTTGAATCTAGAGCCATCCTCTTAATCACAGTCTATAAAAATGGATTTCATAATCAGAAAATCATCCTGACTTTTCTCAGAGACTGTTCTCAGTAAGGGATTACAGCTTTGGAATTTCCCATAGGTCTTAGAGTAAATTTTCAAACCAGTATCAGACTGTTGACATCCATCTGGTCTTAATATTTTTACCATCATCTTTTTACATCACAAAAACAAAATCCAAACTTTCTGAAGTGTTGAGTGATTCACTGCCCTACTGTCACAAGCGTCTCTTTCTGTTTTCCAGAACCCTCCCCTCTTGAAGATTGCCTATTTCCCCATTTTAAAGACCAGTGAGCATTTTTATCTCTTATCTTTCATTGTCTTTGTACAATTGGGTAATGCCACTGGAAACTCTCTCTTTGAAATTCTTCCCTCATCTGACTTCTGTGTCTTGTCTGTTTTCTTCCAGTCCTCGACTGGCCAGGTTTTAGTGAAGTTCATGACATCCTCTCTGCCTGCTCTTCATCAAATACCTGTGTCCTATGGTATCTCTCCCTGAAATAGTTCAGCAGTGTTCAGCCCTAATCTTCACATGGTCTCCCCTCTGAGTTCCAGATCAAGGTAATCAACAGGCCCCTATTTATCTCCACTGGAAAGATGATCAAGGGCCCTAGAAGTGAGAAAGATCCAAGAGAGAGCTTCTTGCTCATCCCCAACATCTCGGTTATTACAAGTTCATCACACCACTGACCCCAAATCATTCTCTCCCCTCCCTCAGAGTCAACACACAGATTGTCTTCTGGCCTTGTCAGCTCTGTTTCCTCGGTATGTCTGGGACTGGCCTCCTTTTTCTCATTTGCCCAGCCACAATCTCCATACACCTTCTAAAGTGGTTTTGACCATTTCCAGTGTGCTCACCATGCTTTCATTAGAGCAATGATTCTCAACCTTCCTAATGCTGCAGCCCTTTAAGACAGTTCCTCATGTTGTGCTGGCCTCCAACAGCACAATTATTTTTGTTGCTACTTCATTACTGTGATTTTGCTACTGAGTGTTGTCAAGATCATCAGAAATGTGTTTCCTGATGGTTGCAATCCACAGGTTGAGAAACTGCTGCATTAGAGTGATTTTTCTTTCTAAAATGTAAATAGCCTAGGGTCCTCCCAGACATCCAGCCTTCCAAGGCATTCTGTTATATTAGCATATTTGTGATCTCCTGCTTTAGCTGGGCATTCTAAGACAGGAGGCTCACAACTCGAACTCTACCCACATGTGTGCAGCCTAAGCTTTTACCACTCCTTGTTACACAGACCCAGGTAATCAAAGAAAACTACTCACAGTTTATCAATCTTTTCTATGAACATTCTCTCAACTTAAGATGCACTGACATATCACTTCTCCACAATGCTACTGTTCTTCATTTCAACTCAGAACTCAGCTTCCTCTTCTGGATGTCTTCTCTAACTCTCCTCCTCACACCCCAAGAGCTTGTCTACTTGACAATACCTTATGGGTTCTTTGTATGGGTGTCACAGTAGGATATTACCCCTGGGCTCTTTCTAGAATATGAGGTCTTTAAGGGAATAGTTTAAAAATTATTTCTCTTCTATATTCCCAGGAATTTGCATGATACCTTGGCAAGATAACATTCTCAATATGGAATTACGGTATGGGATGGATGGATAATGGATGGATGGATAGATGGATGGTAGATGGATATATGGATGGGTGGGTGGGTAGATGGAAGGATGGGCAAACAAGTTGATGGAGAATAATATAACAAAGAGAAGCATTTGAGTTTAAGTTGTACCTGGCATCCAGGTTTCTGGCTTATCTGTGTTTGCCAGTAGAGCACAATGCACAGCTTTTTACTTGCTCCTAGAAATATAAACTTTCTCCAAAATGGTGTTTGTGCAAAGAAAAGTGGCACTTGTTTAAATAGAGGGTCTCTGGCAATTAGTAAACAAGGAACAAATCTGAACTCATAACTTCCCAGGGGCTTTTATATTCACAGTTAAATGTATGGAGATGCTTGAGATGAACGAAACTCCTTCTTTAAAAAGAAAGAACATTATTCAAATAGCAATGCCTCTCTTCACCAAGGCTGCAATCTAGAAAATCAGTCTGTATTTTTCTCAAAAACTAGTCCTGCGTAGCTGGGTTAAAAGGAGGATGGGGTTCCTCTGCATTTCCATGTGTGTTTCTGAAAGAAAGGCTTTCCCTTGAGCTAGAGTAGAAAACAAAAATCCAGGCTTGTAGGTAAGCTCTGTCAGGGTCACCTGCAGCTCTGACAGGATGGAAGGGTGGAGGAGAGGGTGCTGCTGGAGGTTGGGGGTATATAAGATAAAGCTGCCTTTGGGAGCTATGTGCCATGTTGCATATGACTGTCGGTGGGGACAGGGGAGGGTCACAAACTCCACCTTCCTCTCCCTGGACATCTGTACTGTGTGCAAGAGAAGCAGGGTTCACAGGCCTTGTCCTGGCTCTGAAACCAGGGAAGAAACTCCTCCCTGTGCCTGGGTTTCCACATCTGTCTGCAAAGTCACAGAGGTAAACGAGGTGATTTGCAAGGACTACTCCAGTTCTAGCTCTGTGATCCTCTCAGATCAGTTATTTTAATGTTCAGCCTTTGTGCTAGAGAGTGCAAAGGAAAAAGACATAGCACAGGTATTCCAATAAAGTTCAAATAGATCTTTGGCATGAGCAGACGTGCATTTGAGTCTCATCTCTATCACACCTTTGATGCGTGATCTTCAGAAGACTTCTGAACCTCCCTGAGTACAAAGAAGCTGATCTTCTCTACAGGTTACTGTATTTGCTTGTTTATTTGTGTGTGCGTGCATGTGTGCGCGCGCGTGTGTGTGTGTGTGTGTGTGTGTGTGAATCAACTCTTAAGAGTTCAAGAACAATTCATCTCTGGGGCCTGAATGACCGAGCAAGTCAATGTAAGACGTTTTCATAATCAAATACAGCTTTATTTTGGCAGAAATAAATAAAAGCCTGCAGATGGAGACAAAAATGTGACAATCATGCACCTCCTTGGTGAAGCCCATAGATTAACTGCCACCCATGTAGACAAGTCTCAGTTGGGTGACCTCCCAGCTCTGCTATGCAGTGTGACTTTGCACCTGGGAACTGTCAGTCAGCTTTTCTTTAAGTGCAGCTCCCCTGGGCCTACCTCAAGAACTCCAGGCCCCCTGAGACAGCAGAGTATCTGGGCAGGAAAATGTGCAGTGGACAGAGAACACCTGTAAGAGGTAACTGTGGGCAGCCAGGGACAAGGAGGAAGCGACAATCACCCGCCAGAAGGCAGAGCCCCTCGTTTGTTCTCATCTGCTGCCCTCTGTGAGCCAGCAATCTGTCAGACACCAGTTTTATTTGCAGGGGAGGGTCATTAATTTGAATTAATAGCACTGCACTGGTCTGGACTTCGTTTTGCTTTGTTTCCCTCCTGTGGACACCACAGACTTCTTTGTTGCCTAGTTCTGTGAATGAGGATACACTGTGAACAAGTGCCCAATTAGCCAGAAAAACAAAACCTGTTTGGATTCATACTCCAGGCTGAGGCATCTCCCTCCAAAGTCCTGAGACCATATACAATGCACACTGGCCATTCCTGCCCGATTTATCCCCATTAGGTGCATTCTTGCTATTCTGTCCTTTTAACCTCACCCTCACCACTTACCCTTATCTTGTGGTCTCCCCTATCTGAGATGGTACGGGAATTATACCTACTCCAATGGGCATGGTGAAGAGTGAAGATTATACAAAATGCTTAGCCTAGTGACATTTCATGGTAGACACCAGATAAATATGACAACCACTGGGATAGGCACCCTGTCTCACCCTGACATATAGAACAGTGACAGGTTAAAGTGTATAAAGGCAATCAAGAACAACAGAATTCCTGATAACTCCAGGAACTGACCAGAGCAATGCCCAGCAGTCACCAAGAGACAAAATAGTCCTCAAAACCAAGGAAGTCTCCAAGATTAGTTAGTGATCTCAAGTATACATGGTCAGCATGCCACTCAAACTTGTCTGTCTCCAAGACATCTGAAGGACCTATACCTGTTTTCCCTGCTTATATGTGAACAAGGCATACCTCTAGTCAGTAAAGGGAGAAAGGCTTAAAGAGCTGGTGAATGCAAACTCAGGCACAACAGATCCACTAGAGATTTCTCCCAATACTGAGCATGTCTGTATTCAAACACTGGGCTGCTCTTAGGAAATATGGGCTATCAGACATCAGCAGGACTTGCAAGAGATTACATTGTCACCTTCAGAAACTAACAAAGACTGTTTAGACTGTTCATTTCCATCTTCCTGCTCCAGAGGAAGATTACTGGCTATGGTTGAACTTCATCAAGACCCAGAGGTTGTTGTTGGCTAACTTCTGTGTGTGACTCAATGGTAGAGGGGGTGTTCACCAAGAAGATTAGACACAGGAAGACAGGCCTCTCAGAAGGTCCCCTACCAGGACTCTTGGCACCAAGGAACTTCATATTTCTTAAAAAGACAAGTGATTTTTGTCACCTTGATGAAGTACAGAAAGGTCTCAGGCATCTGCAGTAGAAAAAGGCCACCACAGGAATCCTGGAACATCAATAATTCAAGCATGTCCTTACACAGCCATCTCTCAATGCCAGTGCACCTGCTGCATTAGTGAAAGGCAATGCCAGCCTATGCACACCCATCAGAACACCTCCAGACCTCCCCCTCATCCAGCACCTTCCCTCTGCTTCTCCTCTACCCCAGTCCCACAAAACTGCAAAAATATCAAGAACAACAGTGCTAGAGCCAGCTGGAAGGGAGTCACTTGTGGCAGGTGGCACCACCTGTCCCCATTTAGTTCCAGCCAAAACAATGCACTCTCCATCATTCCAAACTGTACAAGTTTAACCAGTTCTTCATGGGCTCAGTCTCTTCCAGGAGTGAGAGCACAAGAGAAAGGGGTTTGGTTCCTGTCACAAACCAAGTGACAAGGACAGTAGACTCAATAATTGCCTGTGACATCTGGTGGTGAGTGGCCATCTTGGAAGCCTGCTTCCTCCCAGAGTGCTATACAAATGCCTGCATGCCTAGGCTGCGGAACACGTGAGTGTCAGGCTTCGGGATCTTCATAGCCTGGCTGCCTCTCTTAGGAGGAAGACTGGAGAAAGGGCACACTTGAAGGCCGCTTTCTCTGGTAAACTGCACAGCCCACTTTCTTCATTAGAGATCATTATTTTCTGTCTTCACTGCAATGTCTCTAAACTTCTGACTCTGCTAAAAAAAATCTCCAAGCCGAGATCTTCTGCCTCTCCTACTCCCAAATTAATTTCCTCCTCTAAACCATTTGTCCCACACCTCACTGAATCGCCGCACTCTCTGTGTAATGAGTCTCTAATATTTCAGACTTTCCAGGACACCAATTGGACCACTTATCAGCCCTAATTTGCCTCCTGCTCCAAATTTCATTTTTCAATAGTCCCTGTGGATCCCTCATCTCTTCAACTGAGGAAGTTAAATGCTTTCTTTCCGTGGAAGAAGAGAACTTGAAGTAGTCATGTAGTTGAATAACGAGAGTCATTGAAACTCTATTACGATGACCTGAAAGTGTTGAAGATCTAATGGTTAGGACCATTGTCCCTATTATTATTAAAAATGTTTAAGTCCAAATACCATACTTCGTTTTCTTTTCTCCCAAATTCTAAGTGTGTATTAGCTGTGTCGGCTCTGTGCATGAGACACATTAGGCTGCATCCTCTAAAAATTCTAGGTTCATCTCTTTGTTCTCCAGAGATCATCAATAACAGCAATAAGTTACTCCCATGGGTGCATACTGATCACCTCCTTGAAGTTCGATCATGTGGTCTGCAGCGTGGATATGTGGGTTTTAAACTGCTAAGCTTCTGAGAAGTCTTAGCAGTGTTGTCTGTCACTCTAACGACAGGAAAGAGTGTCATGAGTTATATTTGGTTTTGTCTTGGCCCTTATTAGGGTGTTATGTTTAGTTTGGGAATTCTAATTTTCCCAAAAGGCACAGAGAAATTGGAGAAGGTCCAAAACAGAGCATTTGAGCAATGAGAAATGATTAAAGAGGTGGAGAATGAAAACTCAGAAAGAGGTTAATTTATCAAAGGGAGAGAAAAATGAGGAGAGACCAAATACCTTAAAATAAAGAAGCCATGACTTTAAGGAAATCAGGGGTAAATGCCCCATAATACAAAGATACATCAAAGAAAGATGGTCTTGGGTGTTTGAGTCTAGTCTAGTCTAGTCTACCCCTATGTTCATTAAATTTTGAAATCAGACAATGAGTTATCAGAATCATTTTCTGGTGTGTTCAAAAGGGAATTTACATCTATATCAAATTATCTAATCTTCTTAATTATTTTAAGGCAACAAACTTGAATTTCCAGAAACCTGTAAGCCAAGGTCACCTGGCTACTGACTTGGATCCAGAACCTGAGATGGTGGACCCTGGATCTTTGATTTACATGCTGGCATCTGCAATCAAACTTTCCTCAGAGCACTCAGAGCCTGAGCTGGTTTTATGTGGAAGAAGATGACTACATGGTGACTGAGGTGGGGTCACCATCATTTTTCATTTGCATTACTGTGAAAAGTGAGGAAGAAATTCCTCTCCAAAATATGAAGCATAATTGTCTCCAAATTAGTGTGTGTGTGTGTGTGTGTGTGTGTGTGTGTGTGTATATATATATATATATATATATATATGTATCCTGAAATAACGGGCCTAAGTCTGCTAACTCTGAAGACTTTCATTTTTATTAACACCTGAGTGACTGGATAGATAGCAAGGCATGAAATGGCCCAGATAATACACATAGAGAAGGTGATTTATGGATGAAATGAATGATGGCAATTGGGGGTATGTTGAGTTCATAGGCCCTGTGGGTTTTCCTGGTAGAGTAATCCATCAGAAAATTGATTAAGATAGCCAGAAACTTGAATGAATTCCTGAACTCAAGGTTTAAATTTGAGCATTATTACAAGCATCTGTATGCAGCATTTGCCACAACATGGCACAGGTACTTCAGAGAATACAGATGGCAGTGTCGGGCAAAGAACAGAACCCAGGGAACAGTTCTTGATGAGGACAAAAGAAAGCTTTGAGCGAAGGAAGTCAACTTATAACAGGGATGGTCTGTACAAATAAAAAAACTCATTGTCCTAAGGAGCTATAACTGTAATGAATATATATGTGCTGACCAATATAGCACTAAAAATGTATAGAAAAAAATGTTTGAAATAGATGATAAAATACATAAATGGAAAACATAGAGGACAATCAGTAAGCGATGGTAGAAAGTATTTGAAAAATATTCATGATAATGTATTAAGTGCTTATAATAGTATTGGCAAGCCTTATTTAATGCGTGTTTTATATATCTTTGTGTATGCATATACACACAAAAAAGAGAATACTGCCTGCCCATGTAGTGGCAGATGGTAAACACCAGTGACAGTAGGGGCAAGATCAAGAGCTCAAGGTCATCATTGGCTACAGAAAAAATTTGAACCAGCCTAGGTTACATGTAAAAAAAACAGAAGGTGGGATAAGAGAGCACACATATTTTTTTCCAATACTCATAAAGCATTGATAAAAACATAATCATAATTTAAGCATAAAGAAAATCAATATATTCCCAAGTATGCAGGTTACTTTCTGACCTAAAGGTAGCAAAACTAGTTATCCACAATAGAAAGAAGACAGAAAATAGGAAAAGAAACACACTCATATGCCAGCCTGGCGGTGGTGACCTTTAATTAAAGGTGTGGTGGTGCACACCTTTAATCCCAGCACTCTGGAGGCAAAGGCAGGTGGATCTTTGTGAGTTCCAAGCCACCAGTCTGGTCTACAAAGTGAGTTCCAGGACAGCCAGAATTACAATAGAGAAATCCTGTCTCTCGAGAAAAAAAGAAAAAGGAAAAAAAAGAAAGAAAAGAAAGAAATACACTCATGAAACTGAAAAATATTCTTTTATAGAACTCATGCTACAAAAATGATTTAAAATACTAGAGACTTGAAGGAACTATTCTAAACACATTGAACTTGGTGCATTCTCTACAGAAGCAGGAGCTGGTATTGTGGAAGTGAGGGGAATGAGAGGCATGGAAGGACCAGTCAGCACCAGATATTGCCGTCAAAATAAAGGTTGATTTTTTTTGGATCCCATTGGATTTTCAATTTAAAAAAAAATAGTTGTGGCAGGTGGTGGTTGCGCATGCCTTTAATCCAGCAACCAGGAGGCAGAGGCAGGCTGATCTCTGTGAGTTCAAGGCCAGCCCAGTTTACAGACTGAGTTCCAGGACAGCCAGAGTTAGAACAGGGAAACCCTGTCTCGAAAAACAAAACAAAACAAACAAAAACAAAAACAACAAAAAGTTGTTGGTAAACTTGCTAAAATCATTCCATCAGACCAGCCTATTTTAATATTTTAATAGAATAATTAAGATACTATTGGTAGAAGAAGCTTCTAAAAAGTGAAAAAGTAAAAATTGGAAGTTGAGAACACTCTTTTTAAATGCTTAAACAAATATGAAAGAAAAGTACAAGAGTAGCCAGATTAGGATGCAGGATCAACAGAGACTTATTCATTTGCATATTTTTTTTTAATTAGATAGACTTAGATATGTAAATAGAGCCAGCATATGGGGCCATGAGAAAGGAAGGAAAGACACTACCATGTACAAAAGCCTAAGAAGGAAAAACAGTAACTAGGAACATAAGGTATGGAATTAAAGCAGAGACACAGGACAGGGCAGAGTAAGGGTGCCTAGAGAGATCTAGCCTGGGACTGAAGACACCCTTTGTCCTTTCAGACAAAAGAGGGAAGTGATACCAGATGTGGATTTGTGTAGTTTGGAGTGACCTACAGGATAGTGTCCTGTCTGTAAAGGAAAAAACAAGTAAATCTTCTGAAACAAAATGGAGATACAGTTAACCAGGCCATAGAATTAAGCACATAAGTCATTAAATACTAACTAGTAAATACTAACTAGTTTACTCCTGTGGAGAACTACTAATCTTGTAGGACGCGGGTGGGCTATTGCTTTTCCTTATTGCCATTTTTAAGGATGAATCCAAGGCACAAAACGTCACTTAAGCAAATTGTGTCATATAAGCAGTGGTGCCTTTGTTGTTGTTTGTTTTTCCCTTTGGAGTGAGGGACTAAACTAATAAACTTATAGAAGCAAATGCAGTTGATGAAATCAAGCTGGACTACATTACAGCCATCTCATTTATTCCCCACATCCTATTGATCTCTGCTGGGGAAGTCACCACGACCTGGCCCAGCATGCCCCCCTCCATCAGGGGTAATTTATAAGCCTGTTGAGAGGGGCTGTGAAACTGATGAACCCAGTGGGCAGGTGGAATGGGCCCTATGATTGATTCACTCCCTGTTCAGCCCGTCCACCCCATTCAGTCCACGCTGCCTCCCTCTCCGTGTTCATCCATCACCCAGTAAATATCATCAACACTGTGGACCACAGGCCTCATCTTCTGTTGTGTTTTCTTTTAATGTGGGGTCTCTTAAAGGCACTGTGGCTCATTTCTGCACTTCCCTCGCATGGCAATAGGTGGAGCCAGGTGTTTCATGTACATTGGGAGGGGGAGCAGATATTCAGAGTCAAGTGGTGCTTTCTCAGGAGAATCTATCTCTTCAGGACATGGATAACAAATAATTCACGAATTTGTGAATATCTGCATCATCAGCAAGGAAGCATTTCTAAGCAGTTTGCCCTGGTGTAGCCTTTTGGAAAATGCTCAATAGATCACCAAAATACAGTGGCAAATCTTTCAGTTTTCCCTGGAACAGAATTTATATGTCACTTAGAAACAGCTACAAAATATGCTGTCAGGAAGCCAGCAGAGGTTTTGTGGGGAGAGCAGTGAGGATATTGTCATGGGATTGTACAGAAAGTGTGTAAGAAGAGTGAAGACGGAGCATATAAAAAAAAAGAAAGCATGTTTCATCCATAAATAATAGGCAGATTGGCATGTCACTAGCCCCGACTTTCAATGCAAGGGTTTAATCTCTGCTGACTAGAGAGAAACTGGCACAGATTTTTCATCTTCCATAAACTTACTAGTACACAAAGCAGATCCTTTTGCCCTCATTCTGTGCAGACAAAGGAGCCCACGCCCCAGATCATAGCTTGTTGACTCACAACTGATTTCCTTGCCAAGAACTTCCCTCAGCCATAGAAAACAGCCTTTCTAAGGGATCAATATGGTAGTACACAACTTCATTGATTTATTATGGGGTTATATCTTTTTAGGTCCTTTAGAAGCCATGTATATCACGGGTCAAGAGTGTCTTAAATACACCTAACCTACTGAACATCTCAGCTTAGCAACACAATGAGCTGCAGAATGCCTGCTCAAATTATCTGAGGTTCTACTCCATGGTGGGGGTGTTGTAGAGGAAATCTATTCAGATTTCCAAGAAATGAAAGTGGCCGAGAAATGAAAAGAAAATGAGAAAAACAGGTCAGGGTGCTCCTATCCCTTCAAGGACACACTCTTGATGATCTAACTTCCTTCTACTAGGCCTCACCTCCTCAGTGTTCCACCATCTCCCATTGGTGTGCTGGGCTGAACTTTGGGTCCTTTCAATGTGCCATCCATAACAAGGATTTCCAAGGAAAGGTGTCACATCTTTTTTTCCTTTGTCCATGAAGCCAAATTGCTTTTGCAATTTGGTTGTGAACTTTTCCACAAGCATGTGGTCACCAGTATCACAAACTAACTAACTGCCCTTGGATCAAGTTTCAGACATCTGAATGGTTTGGAGTAACTTGGTTTTGCCTCTAAGTGCACTGTAAAAATAATTAAAACTGGACAGTATTAGACTTGGTCCCAGTATGAGCCACTTAGCAGTACCAGATGGTGTAGTCTCACTCATTCATATAAAATGCCTGTGCCCTGCACTTGTGTGACACCCCTTTTGACTAACCTATGACAATCCTTTTGAAATGTTGGTTCCAATATCCTTTCAAGCAGATGCTGTATTGATTAGTTCTTCTGATTAGCTCAGTGGGACAAGAAATGAAAGAAAATGCTAAGAAGTGTGTTAAGCTCACTAACCTCCTCCAGAGAGGGTAGTACCTTTGATAATAATCAAAGGTGCAAGAACAGAGGTGTTTATCTTAAGATACATGAGAGACAGTCTAGCTAGGATAAAGTTATTTTTTTTATTAACCCATAAGTACACTCTTTTTTTATGACCCAAATTACAATCTTGCTGCCACAGAGAACCATGCTTCCATCAGTAAATTCCCAATAAACACACTTTGCACCATCCTAGATCAATCTGACTCTTTCTCTGTTCTCATGGCACCTTGGCTCATGCATGGTTCACATGAGCTCAGGGCCAGTGAGCCTCATATACTGGTATGAAGCTATTCAATACTTAGGAGAAGAGAATAAATCAACCCATATTCTTAAAACAATACAAAGCAGGATAAAGAGATCATTTCTACATACTCTTAGAAAATCTCAATGGCCAAGAACTTGCTCTTCCCAAGAAGATATTGGGAAATAATTTGCACCATGTTGTAAAATTATTTCTCCTTCTTTCTGCCTACTTCATAGCAGTTCCCAAGAGTTGATGCTGTTCTTGCAATGTGAAAACCAGCCTTCACTGTTCAGTATTCTTGAGGTAGTTTGTGTAGAGGGCAGAGGGTGATGCATCCCAGCCTTGCTTTTCATTATACTTGAACCAGAATGAGTTTCTGGAGGTGGGACTTGAGTGAAGAAATCATTTCTCTTAACGTAATGTAAAATTGGAAGGTCTATGCTACAGGGTCTTCTTGTGTTCCTTAGTCCTCAGTATTTACGGGTGTTACGAGCACGCGCACACATACACACACACACACACACACACACACACACACACACTCATTAAAAATTATGTTTAATGTAGTAACTGAGAATTTTACTTCCTAGGTGCACTCTGCTCAGTTCAACTCCAAAAATATTTCCTATAGATGACTGACAGTTTGCGGATGTTGAAGAAAGTTGGATGTAGGATAATTGTGCTGATAATTACAAAATTCTCCCCATCATCACTTTTCCCAACCTCTCAGCTTCAGGCTTCTCCTCCTCTTGGTCATGAAACACCCAGAGGTACTAAATAATCACTCTTCCAAAACTGAAATTAACAATGCAGATGTCTCAGAGGCAGGAGTAACCACTCACTAGTGGGTGGGTTCCTACTTAGAGTCTCACATTAAGATTTTTTACATATACTTATGTGGGCATGTAGGAGTTGGCACATGCTTCAGCGAACATGTGGAGGTCAGAGGATAACTCTGGAGATCAAACTCAGGTCATCAGGATTGGTAGCAAGTGCCACTCAGTTCCACTGAGCCATCTCACCACAACGAGTCTTATATTTTTCTTTTTATTGTACCACTGACACCGGCTTTAGCCATGTGCCTTCTAGATGCTTCTAAATGTCAAGTGAAGATAGCATGAAGAACATGTAAATTATATGATATAGCAATAGTCTACAAACCTTAAAAGAAATGCAAACTATTTATATAAATGTAGTATTGCTTTGTGAGGTCAATACATCATCTATACATTATATTACAAATACTAATGACCTAACTCACTTAGACTTTTCCTGGTGTTAATTTTAGTTTGCATATAAATACCACATCTGGGGCTGGGAGGATAGCTCCTCTGTAAAGTGTTTTCCATACTTTTATAAGAACCTGAGTTTGAAACCCTCTCTCCTCAAATCCAAATGAAAATACCAGGCATGATAGAATTCACTTGTAATTTCAACACAGGGAGATAGAGGCAATGAGATCCCTGGGCTTTACTGGCTGAGCCTCCCTAGCCAACAAATGCCAAGCCAAGTGGGAGATTCTGTCTCAAAAATCCAGATGAGCAGCTTCTGAGAAATGAGGGCTGAGGTTGAACTCTGGTCTCCACACACACACACACATCCCTGCACACACACATGTATATATGCCTGCTCACACATGAGCACATATATACATATATACACATACTCATATATACAGGAAAACAAGTACTGCAGCTGTTTTCAATAGGAGAGAAAAGAATGTATACTTGAATGTGGAGACAACCTTAGCAATGAGAATGAAACAAAGCTTAGAAGATGCATCAAGGGAAGAAGGTGGAGGAGTGCCACAAAACAGGTGCTTGGTGATACCATAGACCAGAAGCTTAGTTAAAGCAACACAGAAGTTGTATTCTCCAGATAGCAGAGCAGGGGATGGGCTGTTAATATGCACTATTAACACACTTTATTCAAGAGAAAAAGATAAATGATTCAGCCACTTTGTTCTACATTTCTGGCCATTTAGCTGGACCATGGCTTTGCCCCTCCTGGCCTAGAAGTCTGCCCTAGTAGTATTTCTCAAGACTTCAGTCCTAGGAGAACTGAGACACTTTTCGGGAAGGATGATCTTCCCAGGTGGAAGGGTCTACAGATGGAAGACAAGAGGCAATATGACTTATTGCCAAAATAAAGCTGCCCGGGTTATATGGAAGACATCTGAAATCTCCTTTGTGGTGTGATGCTTCTTTTAGCTGAGAGGCAGCCCAGCTAGTGAGATGGCAGCCAAATCGATTCTCTGGTCCCTGATCTCCACATGCAGTACAGCTCCATCACCAGTCACACTCCTGATTATGTTCTTCCACGCCTTGGTTCTGCAGGTATGTCTGCTAAATGGAACAGTTAATTCAATAAACTCCACTTCATTATCGTTTTTTTTTTTTTTTTTTTTTTTTTTTTTTGCCTTGTGTCGTTCTGTTGGCTGGGATTTTTTAGCTCTTAAGCAGCTGCATTCCTTTTTAAGGAGTTTTTGCTGTCACCTGTGTTACTCATACTCCTAACCACATTCTGTATCATGGCAGAAATAACTGTGGTTATCAACTCGCTCAACAGTCATCTTATCACCGTGTTCCTGGTCTCCAACATCAAATCCCGACAGGAAACCATTAAACTAACAGAGAAAGGTCACGGTGTTGCCTGTCACCCTTTGGACTTCATTTGTCAGAAAATGGCATTTACCAAAAGCCCCCAGGAGTACAGAACAATGTGACGGGAATGAAGATTACGATGTGGGCTTTTCTCAGGAGACTCTGTGCTACAAATGGGAAGACTGGGCAGCCTGCTACTGAGGAGATGGTGGGATAGAACCTCCGATGTTATTTCTCCACTAAAAACAGAAAGAAGAAAGAGAAAAAAATTCCTAAGATGTGGCTCTGTCTCCAGAGCTCTGAAAGAACTTTGTGGGTAAACAGCGTAGTGGCAAGTTTGTGAAGTTTGTACTATACTCCAGGAATCTGAGCCACACAGGGCCCTTCAGAAAGTCCACGAGTGGGCCTGTGTTCAAATCCGTGGAGATGCTACTTGAGGGAAGACTAAAGATAGTGGAGAGCCAGGGAACAAGAGACTAGAAACATTGGGGCCTGGAAAAATAAATACATGTTACACAGTTCTACTATGGTGAGCCCAGTGGAGGGGCTGGGGTGGGGGGACTCCATTCGAGAGCTCTAATTGTCACTTGAATGGCATACCTATGTCACCCTGTCCTCCTTTATTCTGTGGGAAGTTGTCAGTTCAACTCTTCAATGGGCAGGTTTGTTATCAGCAAGTGGTTTACAGCCCCTGGGCTGTGCATTAATTAAAATGGCTTTGTGCAGAGTCTTATTCATTAGCACGCAGCTTCTTTAATCATCGCCTCTTCAGCCACCAGGACAATCTATAAATCTCTTCAAATATGAAATAATGAAGTGGAATGGTTCAATTTATTACAATGTAATAAGTCAAGGTAATGTGGGGTGGACGGGGTGGCGCTGATGCAGGCTGCCTGCCCAGTGCCGCCCTTCCCATTACCTGAGGCACCCAGGACACACAGAGCCAGACTAGGCCAGCTAGGCCACTGCACAACATAAGCTCCAAATGCTCTTTGCATCTTTCATCTAGACAGCGACAGTCCTAAGATAAAGGGGCTGGAGAGAGAAAAATGGCTGGTCCAGGAGTTCTCCATGACTAACCCCTTATTCCACAAAGCCCAGGACTGTGGAAGTCAGTTCCACAGCCAGTAACTAGTAAGCTCTGTAGAGTAGACAAACATGAAGCTGAGCAGAGCCACTACCTCTTCTTCCTGCAATGAGGTTGCACAGACAGAAGGTGCCTGCCCAGAGACACATGGAGTGGGGAAGGGATTCCAACTCAGCTCTTCAGCACAGAAACCTGAACTCCCCTGTTTGCACAGGGGCCTCACCTGAACCGTACAGCACACTCACCTGCAGCACATCAGAATGCGCACAGTGAAACCCCACCCAGATGAATGAGAGCACATACCCTAGGCTGAGGCTCAGCAGTTACAAAACCCCAAGATTTAATTCTAACCTGAAGTGCCAAGAACTTCAGGCTCCATCTATAAGAATCCCAGCACTGGTTGGGAAGAAACATCCCACAGCCCCTCCCTAAAGGACTGATTGATTAGTCTGAAGGCATGGAACATAATGATTGTTCTCATTGCTGTTTTGTTTCGTTTTGTTAAGACCCAGACTGGCCTCAGTCAGACTTGTCTCAGCCTCCTAAGAGCTAGGAATATAGAAATGCACCACCATATCTAACTAAGAATGGGTATTCTTATCACATTGCCCAAAAGATTCCTAGGATAAAGCGTGTTTGGCATCACTGAGCTGTCTCTGAAACATCTAGTCCTCCTCCAGACTGCCCCCTGCCTCTTCCTGAGTCAATGATTGTTAATTCCTAGTATATACCATTTGTATGACTGATACACTTCCACCAGGGAATCCAGACTTTTACCCCTAAAACTATGATGAATGTAAGGAACTTGATAATAATATAAATCTCTGCATGCTGATTATAGATTCTTTCCTTCCCTTATTCACTAATCCTTAGTAGCTCCATCCCTAGAGCTCTCCCTTAAGTGACATTAGTGGACAATGCACAAGGGCTCACACACGTTTGCCTATTCTGTCCTAATTCCCTAATATCTGTGATACTTTGTGTCTTAGTTAGGGTTACTATAGCTGTGACAAAACATCATGACCAAAAGCACTTTGGGGAGAAAAAGTTCTATTTAATTTACATATCCTAAATCACAATCCACTGAGAGAAGCCAAGACAGGAACTCAAACGAGGCAAAGAGGAAGGAGCTGAAGCAGAAGCCATGGAGGAATGCTGCTTACTGGCTTACTCCTCATAGAAAGCTCAGCTTTCTTATAATGCCAGGACCACATTCCCAGAGGTATGGCATCATTCATAATGGGCTGCGTCTCCCCCATCAATCATTAATTAAGAAAATGTCCTACATACTTGCCTGCCTACTGCCTGATCTTATGAATGCCTTTTGTGTGTGTGTGTGTGTTTTATTTTATTTTATTTTATTTTATTTTATTTTATTTTATTTTATTTTATTTTATTTTATTTTATTTTATGTGTATTGGTGAGGATGTCAGATCCGCTGGAACTGGAGTTGCTAACAAAGGTGAGCTGCCATGTGGGTTCTGGGAATTGAACCCTGGTCCTCTGGAAGAGCAACCAGTGCCCTTAAACTCTGAGCCATCTCTCCAGCCCCTGGAAGCCTTCTTTGGGCTTCTTGCCTCTCATATAACACTTAGGTTGTGTCAAGTTGTCATAAAACTAGCCCCCATGGCCTGCAAGAAGAAACTAGAAGCACAGCCTAACTCTTAGAAGAAAACAGTTAGATGCTTCGGACTAGATTCCTTGTCTGAATCTTCTGAATGCTCACTGAGAAACTAGCTTTTGCACTGTCCTTCTATCAGGTTCACCCATGGCCCACAGGAATAAAATCTCTGGTTTTACATTGTCAGAAAGATGCCAAAGGCAGCCATGGAAGAATGGATAGTCCCATATTAGGAGGAGACAGCCAAGTGGCCATAGCTTCCAAAATACAGTCATTTGGGATCTGACTTGCATTTTTAACAACTTTCCTGGATGACAAATGTCAAGTACTGGCACCTGACTTCACTGGACATTCTCTGGCAAAGGATGTGTGGTTCTGCAACTCCACTGTCAAGTATGGCCCAGCTATTCTCTATAACGCATGCCTTGCCTTTCTTCCTAGAAGGGCAACGGAGGACAGGTCCTTGGAGCTAGCATGGCCCTCTCTACCGTGGGCTGCAGATGAGCAGCACAAGGACAGGTTGCCTAGAACTAATATATGAGGCCTTTGAAGATAATTAAGTCAGAAAGCCCCCCCCCGTCTGTCTCCCCACTCTCTGTCCCCTCTCTTCCTTTTCCATGTAATAATATAGCAAGATGATCATCTGGAAACTAGGACACTGGCACTCAATGGACAACTAGACACTGTATCAACCAGTGCCTTCAACTTCCTTCTAGAACTGTGAGAAGAGGCCTCTGTTGTATAACAAATTACAAAGTCTGTGGCAACTTGTTTTGAAAAAAAGGTTAAGCAAAAACATAGCACTTACCACTGACTAATTACTAATCTACATATTTATTGCTCTTATTTTTGGTTACCTGTCTCCTCTTGCTAACAGAAACTCCACAAGGGCAGAAACTGTGGTCTTTTTTTTTTTTTTTTTTTTTTGCTTACTAATACATCTCAGCTGCTTCTGATAGTTCCTGCCAGAGCAGACTCTAATCCACTGGTGACAGCAAGCATGAGAAACCAAACAGTTTCACCCTTCCACCATCTTGCTCCAGCAGAAGGGAAGCACAAGAGGTAGGGAAAATACATGCACTTCCAATGTCTCTTGTCGAACCTGGCTGTGCAGGGAGTTTTAGACTGTCTTCACAATGTCTAAACAGACTATGAAAACACAAATTCAGTCTTCCTACGGACCTCCAGGCTGGCTGGGTCCTGCTACCTCTCTGCATGGGAGACATCATCATTTCACTTCCATGAAGTGAAGTCAGTTCTCCCAATAGAATACTAGTTGTTCTTGCTTAACCAGGTGACAAATAACGTACTTAATAAATTATAAATGATAAAATATTGCAGAAAAACCTGATATCAATTTTAATACTCTAAAATGATTTATTAATACACTTTCACACTGTTTGAGGTGTCTGCTATTTCTCACGTTGCAACGACACACTGTGAATGAGGAAGAAAAACTTGACAAGGTGAGTAAAGGGAGAAATGAGGCTGGCTTGATGGATGGGGAGGGATGAGGAAAGATGAGGATGAAGCAAAAGATGAAAACACCACTATTCTGCATAATTTCTAGATATCTATGGACCTTTCTGCTAACTCACCTTATTAGAAGATAGCAGATCATAGAACCTTCGATATAAGCATTTCTAACCCCCTGTTCTTCCAGTAAGGCCACTCATTTTGTTGATATCCATTGGCTTACATCTAGCATGTTCTTCATACATGGCACTCTGAAACAGGTATGCAGAAGCCAATGCATTGGATGAGTAGATGGAAGGATGGATGGATAGCTGGATGGATGGATGGATGGATGGATGGATGGATGGATGATGAAGGGATGGATGCATTTTCTGATAGCCAGGGCTTCCCCACCCAGATCCTCTCCACTTGCCTGTGGACTCTGCTCTGTAGCTCAAGGATCAGAGCTGTGCTCAGATGGTCATGTGGTCTCAGGAAATTCATCCTGGATGATGTAAGTGTCAGCTAGAAAAATAATACTGCAATGGTCACCTTACACTTAACAGCTTTCATTAGGGCACAAGAATTTCAGAATCAAATTTAAAAGATGTGCTAAAGAAAGGAAGTGAACAGCCCATTGAGACCACCCCTCCCTCCCCTCCCAGACACACACCAGCATGGCTCTGGCATTTACCCAGAGGTAAGTTGATAAGAATGGCATCATGCAGCAGCTTTGGAAGCAGAAAGTACAAGGCAGAGCCCTAGGATCCCAGTGCTGGCTCAAAGACTCCTGCCACCCGTCCCAACTAGGCTCCATGATGTAAGCAAGGTATGCAATGCCTTGTGCCTCAGTCTTTTCAGCTGGAAAAACAGGAAGCAATAAACATACATCTCGTATAGCATTGCTGTGGAAGGTGGCTTAGTCACCTATAGGGAAAGGGCTCAGAAGACTGCCCAGCACTCCACTAGTGCTTTGACCTGTTTACTGTCAGCAGTCTTACATGAATCTCATCTGAACTGTGGGGGTTCAGATCCTGTCCAGCCATTACCAGTTTTGTCTGGAAGCTCAGACTGATGAAGTTTTTTGGGTTATCAACAATAAAAGGAAGATGATTGCATCCATATTCAAAAGCAGTTGAGAGGAACAAGTGACAAGAAATATAAAATTCAGGATCGGGTACACTGTTACTGCCTCAAAACAGTCCTAGTAGCAATAACCATTAACATTATAATATTACCTATGGTACCTATGTTAGCCAGCACTCCAATTATTGTGGGAAATATCAGAGAGAGAAAGGATTATCTGGGCTCACAGCTTGAGAGGGCTCAGTCCAGGTTTCTCTTAGTTAGTGTTCTATTGCTGTGAAGAGACACCATGACTATAGCAACTCTTATGAAAGAAAGCATTTAATTGGGGCTTGCTTACAGTTTCATAGGTCTGGTCCATTATCATCACAGCAGGGAGCATGGTGTCACATGGGCAGACACAGTGTTGGAAAAGTAGCTGAGAGTTCTACATCCAGATCCTCAGGCAGCAAGAAGAGAAAGAAACTGTCTTGGGCTTTTGAAACCCCAAAGCCCAACTCCAGTGACACACTTCTTCCAACAAGGCCACACCTCCTAATCCCTCTCAAGTAGTACTGCTCCCTGATGACTAAGCATTCAAATATATGAGCCTATGAGGACCATTCTTATTTAAACCACCACAGAGTTCAAATGTACTAAGTGCTTTTAAGTCTGTGTTGAGTCAGCACATCATGGTAGAGAATGTGTGACTAGGTAAAGCTGCACTTGTCATGATATCCAGGGAGGGAAAAAAGGAAGAAGAAGGAAGGATAATGTCTCAATCTCTCCATAAAGAGCACATTCCATGTGATCAAATGGTCTTCCACTATACTCAACCTACTTCTTCCAAAGTTCAGAAACCAATCCTTTAAGGCATAGGCCTTTGGGAGACACTTTTCCAAACCACAGCAATAACTTTTAACTATCATATTTTAGGTATAGAAGACACAGGTTTGAAGAGCAGATTGCCTCTTCTTATTGGACCAAATTCTCTCTGCTAGATGGCTCTTCCTCCCAGGCATTCATATGTGATCTGGATCATATTATGAATGTACAAAGGAAGACCTGGGCTCCTGGAATCTATCCAAGTTCAGCCTGCCTGGGGCTTACATTTCTCTTAATTAATTATCACAGCAAAATTGTTTAGGGTTGTTTCATTTCTTCTATTACTTAGTTTCAAAACGCACAGACTACAGACAGAATTTGACTCCTTCTTTCACTCCAAAAGAAAATAAAAGATAGTAAATTAAGTCATAAAAAAAAAATAGAGACTGGGACAAAGATGTGACAGGGAATCAGAAAGAGAGAGAGACACACAGAGAATAACTCCAGTGAGGAATAAGCTCAGCTTCAGTTTGTGCAAAGATCATGAACTCAAGAGGTTAGACGGTGAATACAGGTATAAATGCTGTTACCATAAGCACAGAGCAAGCTGCCTGCTCACATCCTATTAGCTGGTAAACAGCAATGTTCTGTAATTCAGCTATTAAAAACAGCTTAAAGAGAAATCAAATCTCATTTAGCAGGGATTGCAGGGGTCTTCTTGGACTATTTTAAACTTTCATATTCAACCAAGGAAACAGGCTCTAATTCTCAAATGTTGGCTTTCTTGGAAGCAATGCCATTTCCAAACTTAATAACATCCATTTGAAGTGACGAAGAGGACCCCTGAATGTCCCCCTAGAGAGTAACAGGGCTATGAATGATTTCCTAAGTCTTGGGAACTACTGAGACAGGTGGAATATTTACTGAAATTTGCATATGAAATGAGGTTGTCTCCTTCTGTACCCAGTGAAAGGAAATAATCTTCAGCAACTAGCTTCAGTTCACCACCAGGGTACATGCCAAAGGAGCAGGGGGCTTCCAGGTGGCTTTCTGTGTGGGGTGAGTCTGTTGTTTAGATATCAGTCCTGCTCTCTCAGAGCCCTGTGAACTCTCAGAGGTTTATTTGTAGGAATGGAGGGGTCCCAGTCTAAGGACAGGAATGCTAGATTGCCTTATAAGCTATTATACATATTTATGTGTTAACTGTCAAGTGTCAGAATTCAATACAGTGAAATAACATTGGCTTCTCTGATTCTCAGTTTGTGTCTATGCAGGGACTAGGAGGTAAATAGGCTTTAAAACAAAAGGGTGGCCTCAGAAACCAGTCAGCTGACAGATGGGGATCAGATCTCCATGATCTCAGTTGGAGGGTCCCATATGCACATCAAACCTCTGTCTTCCTTCCTCAGAAGCACGGTTCACCTTGGTCCCTTCCTCTCAGACTTCTCAAACTGACCTTCTGATAGGAGAGCAACCTTTGGCCTAATTCTCCTCTGTAACCACTAGCAATGTCATAATTTTGTTGTGGGCTTCTTGTAAACAGTAACCAGACATAACAGATGCTTTCAAGATGCTAAGGTCAAATCCTTCCCAAAACCAAGTACATACTCCCCTCTCCCACACTCTATAAGAGGACAATAACCATTAGGAATCCTAAACATCACAAGCAGTGGGATATTCTGTAGGTATTAAAGAGACTCCATGTGCCCCCACCCCAAGACCACTAAATCCCCTTTAATTACCATGCATTTCCTGTATACCTCCTTTTTCATCATTGCTGATTACAGATATATCCATGTCTGAGTAATATCTTCCCACTTTATAATCAGACAACTACCACTTACTCTGATAACCTGAGACACTCTAAGTATGATTTTGCCTCCAGAACACTCAGGCTGTGCTTGGTCTCTTTTCAGGGGGTAGGCAAATTTCCATACACTTTGAGGCAGAAATCTGACTCAGATGACATACTAATAAGACACTCTGGCCAAGGGGAGACTTAGAGTAAATAGTTTCAGATATACTTGAGCTGGAAATTCCCATTCCCAGAGGCTGGAATGGAGGAGATGACACTGCATCCATTAGCCTTTAACTTCTGGCTTTCAAGTCAAAACCCTTATACTGAATCAATAAGGAGCTGACTAACCTATTTCCAGGGATATATTTTTTTGATAAAATAAATGATTATTTCTTAAGTGACCCCCCCTGATTTAAAAACAAAATGTTCCCATGTTTAAAGAATCATCTCATTGGGTTCACACAGAAACTTTGCTACAGAAGAATCATCATTGCCTCCAGGGACACATGAAGCAGATAAGATTGGAAGGCCTAATGCACTGTTACCAGAGGAAGCAGGCACACTTGGGATAGAACTAGACTCTTCCATGCAGGAAGTATGATGTCCTGTGTCACAAAGACACAGGACAAGTTGTGAGAGTCAGAGATGTGGGTCCCACCACTTCATAGCCACCCTGAATACAGAATCTAAATCTCTAGAGTAATGCTCACACTCTAGCTTAAACTGGCATAGTATAGGGAGGTCTGATGAAGAAAACAAAATTATCCTCTATATTCTAGTACTACTTGTCTAGGTAGTGGAAGTTCTAAAGATAGAAAACCTATGAACAACAATAGTGACCTATTATGACTGATGCTGACCGTGGGTGCTGTAGAAGAAAGAAGAATACACCAGGATGCAAAGTATTGAAGGAGAGGAGGGGACAGTCTTTTTTTTTTCAGATTGACACATTTTCAGACTGTCTCTCTCCAAGTACTTTTATTTAATTTTTACACAGAGACCAAGTAAGGCTGGGCAAAGTTCCACCTACTAAAGTTTGTGTTACACTTGCTGCTTGTAAGAGCAAACCACCCACCCAATTCTCCATCCCTTCTGACCATGGCTCACCATGATCAAAAGCAAGACCTCCAGATGTGCCAGGATTTATCTTAGGACCAAGGTCTGTGGAGCTGCAGACTCTCTCAAAACATCAAGTGAATACATTCCAGTGAATCAACTTTCCTTTAAGATCCAAGCAAGTTTTTAGACTTGCTTGGATCTACTACTAATTAAGCCAGACACAGCAAAGGGTTTGCTAAAACATTTGAATACAATGCCAAATACAAGGACTTTAATATTTCACTACAGTGAAATGGCAAGGTGGCACTTTGTAGACATTTGGGGCAACTAACAGTCATATAACTGCACTTTAGGTTCATTCAATAGGAGGGAATTCATGCCTGATACTGTAAACCTAACCAACTAACTGTGACTGGTAAGGTCATGGCCTCCAAAGGAGAACCTACTACTGCCACTTTCTAAACTGGTATAATTCCCAATTTTATTCTAAATACCCAGATGAATGTAGCACCCACCCCTCATCAAAGAAGCTTCTTTTTGCAGCAGCAGAAGACCATCACAGAAATCCACAACTGGTCAAAATGTAGGGTGCCCAACCCTATTTGATACATAGAAAACACAACACATCACGTAAAGGCTCAGAGAACATCATGGAAGGGTGGGCAGAAATACTGTAGAAGCCAGAAGATCAAGAGGTCTGCTTAAGAGAGTGTCTTCTAAATATTACAAGGAGCTGTACCCATGAAATATCAAAAATATGATCGCCTAAATACAACCTGTACAATGACAACACCAACTGACGTGCCAACATGGATGAGGGAAATCCCACGTGGCCCTACAGCCCTTTATGAAGAGCTAAAGGCAATTAATGATTGTTAAAGAGGGAGAATCAGTTTGCTCCAGAAACATGTCCCCCAATAGATTATCCAGTTCTAGATGATGAGCCCTAAGCATAAACACACACACATGCATGGTGGCAGCGGCAGCAGCGGTGGTGGTGGTGGTGGTGGTGGTGTGTTTGTGTGTGTGTGTGTGTGTGTGTGTGTGTGTTGTGTGCATTTGTGTGTAACAATAATAAAGAATTCATGAATTTGAGAGGGAGTCATGGGGAAACTAAAAAGAGTTGTGGGGACAGAGAGACGTGAAAATAATGTAAATACAGTACTTACATGTGAAATTCTCAAAAAAAATAAAAAATAAAGATTAAAAACATACTTTTCTTGGGATACATTATGTGAATGTGGTTGGGAAGTGACTGCCCAAAAGCCTCAGTTTCTCCCTTTATGAAATGAGTGATAATACACATCTTATACAAATATAAATCCTACAAGATAAAATACATGAGAACATATTATGGAATGAAATGATAAACACATGTTAAATTCATGAAGAGATATTTAGAAATGTGCCAAAATCTTCAAAGATTGGCCCACAGTATACTTTTCTCTTTTAATAATATGTCTGCAAGGATCTAGGAGGCCTTTGGATGTCAGCTCACCACCAATCAATAGGGTCAGTTTGAGGTTTTCTAGCAGGATCAAAGTTTGACACATAGAAGAAAAACTTCCAGATGTTATTGTTTGACTCAAACTGTTTCCAGCTGCTATGCTTTCCATGTTTATCCACACTGTTTGCAGAGCTCTGTTCAGGTACCAGGTAGAAAGAGGAGGCATAATGTCAGGATAATGGACTTTACAACATGGATGCCACTGATGGTCACGTGGCCAGCAAATATGCATGGAGAACCCGGGACAGGGAAGTACTTAATTCTTCGGAAGGCCGTGAAAAGGTGAGGCATGATCTGAGGTTACTTGATTCAATAGAGAACAAGAGCTCTGTGTGCTCTTCTAAAGCATTTCACCTTCTTATTTCCATTTTACAGATCAGCAAACCAAATCTCACAGACTCGATTACTACTTCAAAGTCACGCAGCAGTCAAGAAAGTGGCATGGTTAGATTTTTCTTCAGAAACCAATTTCAAAGGTCAGGAGAGAAGTGAAGGTAGGAAACCATCTGCACAGGAGCCCAGGATTGGTGACACAGACCTGAAAGAAGGCATTAGCAGGGAGGGTGAAGCAGACACACTGGATATGCTTGGGAGTTGGGAGCACTTGATGGTGAGGGATGAAGAAATGGAGAGGAAGGTGGGCTGCCATATGGAAGTTTGCAGCACCCCACCCCAGCCTGGCACTGAGCAGATAATTCCTGACTGAAGCCATTTTAGATCCCCTCCATTCTCACGTGCCTACCTGTAAAGACTTCCTAAACTCTGAGATCCACATGAGTTGGAAATCACTTGAAATTTTTCAATTAAATGTAAAGAAAGAAAAAAAACAAGTAAATCTATTCTTTCTTTTGACTGCTCTATTGATTAAAATGAATGTCTGTGCAGGGACTGCTGAACCATGAAAAGCAATCTGTCTTAGATGGGTAGCAGATCGTTAGGAAATCATTGGGTTGGAGGAAAGAGTCAAGAAAAAAAAATTGCAGAGATTCACATGTGGGAGTGCCAGTGTGCTTATCTGTAGCTACACAGCCGCGTATAGATGTGTGCATTTCTATATATAGGGGACATATGCCACACACTTCAATCAGCAACCATGAGCCAAAGATACAGGCAGGATTCCTGACAGAGTGGCACTGTGGATGGCTTAGCAGACTCTAAGCATGGCTGCAAAGTATGCAGAAGTGGCAGGGGGGAGAGTGAGGGGCTATTCACATAATAAGTTAAGCTCTTAAGCACTCCTCTCTGACATATGAGTTTGACAGAACCTACAACATTGCATCTCAAGACCATTCTCTGGGAAATTTAGAAAAACAAGTGGCATTAATATGGATGCCTCTAATTTCATCAAAATGTAGTTTAGGAGAGCTTTTCTGTATACAAGAGAGAGCTTTTGGTTAAGAGGAAAGGAAGGGGGATGGGGAGTAAGAATCCTCAGTTGCTATCACCATTCTCAATGAAACAAACTATGGCCAGTTCTGAAAGGAACAATATAAGAGTTAAATCGGAATCAACCCACATTTAGAAAATTGGGAAATGAAGCATGTTCCCTCCCTAAAATTCCGTTCAGTGGAGAGAAAGGGGAGGAAGAAGGGAGTTGGAGTTTTGCATTCAAACAGACAAAAGGAGATACAAGGGCTAGGACTCCCTGTGTGACAGCTCTCACACATCTATCAGCTGTGCTATTCAGATCAGCACTAATATTTCCCTAAAGGCCTGTTTTTAATCGCCATTTCTGCCCCCTTTTTCAATACCTTCATTTCTGTGAAGGTTCTTTCTTCATTTCAGCCTCTTCTTCTTCCTTTCCCAAAACCTGTTTCCCTCCAGAACATGGGATGGCTGACTTTGGAGCCCAGTTTACTCCTCTGTGGGCTGAAGTAGATCCCAACAGAGCCGTGCCCTCTCTTCTCTGGGTCACATTTAAGGAAACGAGGCTTCATTTGGGAATGCTCTGAGTTCATTTAAGAGGTTCCCTGGTGGGATGCCTCTTCCATGTCTCTTTCACATGCCAACTCTGCAGTCTTTGGGCTCTTCACTTAAACTCTATGAGCTGCAACTTAATTGTGAAATGGGGTTAATAATTACCATGACAGTAGATAATTGTGGCACTTGCCAATTGAGTTATTGGGGTGTCCCTCATAGTCTGAGGAATCCCAAAGTTAAGGATTTTCTGAAAATCTAAAAGTAGTTTGACTAGCTGTCATTTAGCTTCTGAGAGATGTGAGCTGCCTGTTTCCCATCTCCTCAGAGTATGGTGGCAAATCTATGCAAACTCTTAGAACAGAACCCATTACAGCGTATATACTGGTACTCATTATCAGATGCTGAAGAATAATGATATGAACTACATTTTCTCATAAAGTCATGCATACACCAGCATCTCCATTATGAGGTGCAGAATAAAGAAAGGGGATAGAGATCAGGGAGTGGGGAAAGGACAGCCACAGTCTTCAGAGAAAAGCAGATGACTCCAAACAGAACTACAAGAAGGACCAATGCTCCCTATAGAGATTGCTTCCAGCTTGCCCTTCCTGCATTCTCCTAGTGCTGAGTCCCAGCCTTGAGCAAGCTAGAGATAGGCAGAGCAAAGTCCAGCCTATGCCTGGTATGAAATAGGGATCAGGCAAAAGATTTGAGTATAATACAAAAATAATGAGTATAAATCTCTTCCATAAGAAATGCTTTAGGGAGGAAAAAAATTACTAATATGGAAGTCCATTAACCTTTGAGCTCAATTAGCCGTTTATTACAATGTACATAAATAATTATTTAATGCTCATTATCAGTAGGTACATAGGCATACAGAGGCACCACAAATGGTAGTTCCTAGAAAGATTGAAGAATGACATGGTTCCATCTATGTTTTTATCTTTTCTCTTTGTTGGCAAATTTGAGGGTATTAACAGATAAAGTCTGATTGAAAATAATAACTAACTCCCTAGAGAGTATAATAGGAAAGCCACGCCTATGAAAACAGACGGGAATGTACACTTATAAAGGGTTAATTAGCTCTCTCCTGTAATTTACTTTTCCCAATCAAGACGCTCCATCCTCTCACTTACATAGCTGTCAATAGCACCTGCAAATTGATTTATCCCTTGATGAAGTTAAAGATTTTTCTGAAAAGTCTAGAAATAGTTGCTGAATCCTTGGTGCTGTTATTCAGCATCCGAGACTTCTGAGCTGTTCCCCCCGCACACTATTTTCCATCTTAGAATTCTAGCATCTGCATACATTTGGAGCCCGACTTGCCTTTTTCTTAGACGCGTGGATATAGAAAACGCAATAGAGCTGCTTATCATGCACTCAGGCTGAGTGAAGTTTTATCATAATGAAACTAAATGAAATTCCCAATTGCTCTGGTGAAGAGGGATGCCTTGATATTCCACTTGTGGGAAAGTGGCTATATGCCAAAAATAAAGTCACATCAACCTCAGTTCAGGGGGAAATCAGAGAAACAGACTCATCCTGTGAGCCCAAGGGTTGCTTAAAAGGTAGTCTTGCTAGATCAGTGGTTCTCAACCTTCCTAATGATGAGACCTTTTAACCCAGTTTTGCAGGTTGTAGTGACACTCAACCATAAAATTATTTTTGTTGCTACCTAATAACTGTAATTTTGCTGTTTGAATTAAAATGTTAATATCTGATATGCAGATGGTCTTAGGTGACCCCTATAAAAGAGTTGTTCAATCTCCAAAGAGGTCATGACCCACAGGTTGAGCTTAATGGGAGTTTGGTGGGGATAGAGAAGAGGCTGGCAGATAAGAAAGGAGAAGAAGGAGAAGGATGAAGAGGAGGAGAAGGAGGAGGAGGAAAAGGAGGAAGAGGAGGAAGAGGAGGAGAGGAGGAAAGGGAAATGGGGGAGTGCGGTCCTCCAGTGCATAGAACTGCACTCATCTGAAGTCTGAGTCAGGGTCACACTATGGGTTCATTTATGTCTCCATCCGTTTGGCGTCCTTCATTGTTATTTCACTCATTCTCCCATGGACAACTATTTGCACATGTGTGAGACAGAGGGACAATGGGAGTTATACAATATAGATATGCAATACATGCACATATATATAAGTATACAGTATAAAGATACAGGGAGATGTGCATGTGCACACACACAAATTCCCTTGTACATATTCTTGTGAAATATGTGATGTGTTATACATCTTCCCTCGTTCCTTTTATATTGTACATCAGACCTTACTCCAGACCTTACTCCTTTTTTCCTTAAACACTGCCATTTAAAGACCTAGACATGCTGTGCTAGATAGATATGTGCTGTTGCTTCTAAATGTGCCACTATAACTCACAGTGTGACTCCATCGTGCTTTATTTATCCATTTCTCCACTGGGACATTCAGGTTTTCTCCTTTAATTCCACTGTCATGAACAGTGCTGTGATGGAGGTCCTTACCCATTTGTCCACACTGCCCTGGGGAAACTTCTGGGATATACATACCAAGGAGGAAACTGACTGACCAGTGTGTAGTGTGTGTCTGTGTGTGTGTGTGTGTGTGTGTGTGTGTGTGTGTGTGTGTGTGTGTGTGTGAAGCAAATACTGGAAAATTGCTCTTGGAAACAGAAGGCCTCTGAACTTCCACACCCCAGCTCACACAGTCTTCAAATCATTGCTGATTATGAAGTAATAGCTTTTTAAATATTTCAGTCAATGCCTGGCCTTCCTTGCATTGCTATTGCATGCTAGGCTTCACTAAGTTCCATCTGACTTAAATTTACTACTCATATCTAGTTTGTACGTTGGTGTTTATAGTGGTTTGAAGGAGCAATGTTCCCCATAGGCTGCGGTATGTGAACACTTGGTCCTTAGCTGGTAGTGTCATTTGGAAAAGTTATGGAACCTTCAGAAGATATGTTGTTGCTGGAGAAAGTACACCACAGGGAGCAGGTTTTCAGGGTTTATAACCTCTCCCTGCTTCTAGTTCACTCTGTCTGTTTCATGTTAATATGTGATGTCAGCTTCCTGCTCAGGACACCAACTGCCATGCCATTGCCCCCTCCCCCATTATGAACTCTCCTTCTAGAATTATTAGCCACAATAAACTCTTTATCCCATGAGTTGTTTTGGTCATGGTGTCTTATCACAGCAACAGAAAAGTCCACAATACAGGGTTCATCTCTTTCTCTTGCAGAGCTATAAGAATGTTTAAATGTTAATATTTAGTCAGTTCATCATCATATATATGAATTCTCAGTCCCTGTTGATTTTATCCATGATGTCTGACTGTAGTAAAATTTTTGCTTTTATCTACTTTTGTAGATAAAATGTTTGTGTCTTAATGTTATTTTCTGTAACTTTTAAAGTTTTGCTTTTCAAAGTAACATCTGTAATTAAGTTGAGGCCAACACTGCTCAGAGCTTCAGCTAGGGATATAGGATCATCTACATGTACCGAGCCAGTTCATCTCATGACACCTGCTAAAGAGATACTCACTTCTTGATGGCTTTTCAATACTACCTGTAAAATGGTTAGCTACATGTGGACCAGTCTCAGGGGGCTCTTTGTTTTGTTTTGTTTTATTTTGTTTTGTTAGTATATGTGTCTGCTCTTAAACTAGGGATGACCAATTTTAATTTCTATGACTTCATGGCAAATGTCATATCAAAAGAGTAATACTCTTCATTCACCATCTTGACCTAGTCGTGCATGGACTTTCCTACCTTTATATAATTTTAGAATAAGCATATTAAGTTCTTTTCAAAAGTTTCCAGCCAATAGTTCCTTTGGAAAGGTACTGAATTATCAAATATTTTCGAAATATGAACATCTTTATTATAATAAATTATCCAATTCAGAGTCTAAAATGATCCAGTTCAACATATATTTAGACTATTGCCATATATCTGTAATGGATTTTTAGGGATTTCCATAGATGTCTAGTGTATTCCTTGGCTGTAACACCATACCTTGTTTTAGGTTTCTGGTGTTACAGGTGGCTCTTTAGATTATTCAGTGCCATCATCGAGAACATATGATCTCTTATAGGTAATGTTTCCGAAGGTGTCATTAGCCTCTTCCACGATCTTGGTTTGATTCTTTCAACTCTTCTTTGAACATGACCATATTATTTGAAAATGACAATTGCAAACCTTCCAATCATTTCACCTTTGATTTCTTCTTTGTATTTATCCCCCTTTAAAAGAAGTTTTGAGGGTCTGAACAAATGGTTATGTGTTTAAGTGCACTTTCAGCTTTTCTGAGGAACCTGAGTTAAATTCCCGCACCTGTGTCAGGCAGCTCACAACCACCTGTCACTCCAGATTCAGGATATCCAATGCCTTTGGCCACCACAGGCACCTGCACTCACATGAATGCACCTATGCACATACACATACACACGTGCACATGCACACACAATATATATATATATATATATATATATATACACACACACACACACACACACACAATATCTATATACTTGATTAAAGATAAGTATTTAAAAAGCATTTTTTATTATCTGCCTTAATTCAGACAAATTTAGGCCGAGTTTAACTGTATGGTGGCTACTTCCCAAACACAAGTGCAACTGCTCCTCTTTGGGGGACAACTGCACATATTCATTCACTTTCAAGAATCCTTCAACATTTCCAGAGATTTGTCTGCAATATCTACTCCATTCAGCAAAAGGGGAAATAAAAGCCATTAGTAAAAGCCACTCAAAAATGGAATACTAGAGCTTTCCTTTTCAAACAAGTGCTGGAAATGGATTTAGATGTGAAGTCATTCTGGCTCTCTGTATGAGTGCTGCGTTCTGTAGTGCACACACACACATACATAGGTATCCAGGATGAACATTCACATACACTGTTTTCAACATGGTATGTCCCCTTCTAACCTTTTCCTATATATCTCATTTCCTCTAACAGATCTTTGAGATGAGTGTTATTATCCCATTGTTAAGGTGGGGATACTGAAGCAAAAGGAAGGTAACAACTTTCCAAAGGTCAGGTTCTGCCCACAACAGCTTGGCCCTGGGTCCTGTGTCCCAGGACACATCCCATGATCTAACGTGAAGTGACAGCCCTACTGATGGCAATCAGTGGCGAGCTTTGACTGGTCGTGTTTGTCATGTGTCATTTTGTTTAGTTTCTTTAGTCACAATGAAGTAGCATCCATCTCTTCAAAGGGCCCAATCATCCCTTCAAAATCATCACCTTGGTCCTCACTCTCTTGGCTCCAACTGGCAGGTTGTTCAAACTGAAATAATTAAGTATATCTGTTGTCTCAAAGAACATTTGAGAAAAAAAAGGAAGCAAGAAAGGGAAAGTGGCTCTTGACTCTCACTGTTTTCGATATGAAATGACACCGTCTATGAAAGGAGGAAACACAGAGCATGGGTGGCAATCTGAGCACTTAGGAGGACTGTCCCTGTCCTCTGGCCAGGCCTTCCAGGAAGAAGCATCAGCATCAGAAAACTCCCAGACTAACAACATCTGCACTCAGATGTGATTTCACACACACACACACACACACACACACACACACTTCAAAGACATCACAAATGAACAGCAGAGACTAACATGCCAGTTTATAGATATTCTGATTGTAGAAATTAGTGATTCTTTTCTGTGTAGATAATAGAGAGATGGCTGGATGATAGTGTATTGTCTGTCTGCTAAAACCAAACAAGTCTTTTAAAATTATGATGAGGCAGATTTAATGACCCAAGAATAGGCTGGAAGTTTGCAGCTAATTTTGGTTCTGAATTACAAGCGCAGTTATTAGAAGCACTAACTGAAGGGGGCTACATCTGATGGTGAGAGCCTTGCAGTAGGCGTGGCCCTGAGTTAAAGTGTGTGTGACTAGCGTTAGAGCGTCAAGTGGGCACTTCTCCATGAGCACAAACCATCCTGGCTTGTGTTGTGCTCCCAGGAATCGATGAGTTAATGAATCAGTGAGGTCAAGGAGCACCCGACTTTCTGTTTCCAAACCATCGTTGTGCTCATCACCTCTGCAAACAAAAAGGGTGGCAATTTTGTGATGCATGATATTGATTTATGCCTATCGTCAAAAAGCATTCCCCTAGATGACTTTACGCTCAACAATTTAATGTGATTACTTGTGCCACAGTCTTAACATTCCTGCCTTTCTGACTTTCAACCCCAGAGTACAAACACACACACACAAAACAAAACAACAACAAAACAAGCAAAAAAGCCACTATCCTTCTGAGGCAAGATTTTCAAAAAATCAATGTCTCAGCGGCCCCTTTTGCTTTTTTGTTGTGACAAGACTGAATTTAAACAGCCGGCGAAGTCAAAACAACAGGAGTAATATCAATACATATTAACTTAATCAAGACGCTCTGTTCTGCCACCCCTGTCTACACTCAGATTATGCATGCTTCTCCCATAAGGTTCATGTCACTATTGGCAGCTTGTATCTTCGCCACAAATATTTGCAACCAGCAACAGTCATCCAGAACTGAGGGAAGCTACAGGCTTCTTGACATCTTCTTTGCATCTGTATGAGTTTTTGTCACAACTGTTTTAAGAAAATCACTCCCCGGGCTGGCTCCAGTTCACTTGTTTGAATTCACGGTCTTAACTTGTCTTTTATCCAGTTAATCCTTTCTTCACATCTCCCAATGGCACTGCAGCAGAAACTTCATTCTCCTTTGTTCTGCATAAACTTCTTTGAAAGGAAACACTGATAAAAGATGAGTTAAACTAAATAAATGCACACTGTACTAGCCCCATAAAATCCTGGGTTTGACACATGACACACAGAAACAAGTATCTGATGAAGGCACTAAAAGATGGAGCCATGGGCGGGGTCTCTACCAGCGGAGGGACCGGATCTACTTGACCTTTTAAATGAACACTCAGCCACTATTCATTCATGTCAGCATGTTCTGTTCTCTTTCCCCAGAAAAGTAATTGGAACAGACTCACTAACAGTCTCATTAGGCACATAAAATGTTCACTTTATCATATACAGAGATGATTCTTCTGGCCTGTGGATGCTGGGAAACTGTTTCCAGAGTAACAGCAGATAACACTGGCCTGACCTGTTCTTTCCTCCACTGTCCCCTGGGATGAAGTGCTCAAACCTGTAGCAGCTCCTGGGAGAATCTTCCAGTCACAGAAACAAATGAACATCAGTTCTAGTCAGCATGGACCAATGCTGGTATTTAGCATGGATGTCATGATTTACAAGAACTTCAAGTCAACAATGGTGGTATATTCTTCTATACACAAGGTCCATCTGAGGCCTGCAGGCTCAGGAAGCCTACCCTGCTGCTAGTCAAATCTTCTCACCAGAGATAAGGTGAAGGGACATTGCCACATTGCCAACACAGGCCAGGATGAGTGGCTGTCAACAGAGATGCTCACCTATGGAAGCTGCTGCATTTACCCAGGGATGTGAGTGTGGTGTTTCTTCTTGCTCCAGGTAAGAGAGGCTTAACTGACTGTCTTCCAGGAAGTACAAGCATTTAAATTCTCAAATGCCCAGTCAAATCTCCAGAATTCTTTCTGTTTAAAGAGGAGTGTTACCTTAGTGCTAGGATTTCTAGGAAGACGTAGAAATTATTATTCCTGTTCCCCATATTCCCAGGGCCTAGCTCCTTGAGGATATCTGGAAAAGTCATATGAGAATGCAAATACATGTAGTTCTTCATAGTAATTAAATATTACAACAGCTGGACTTGACATCCATTGCCCTTTAAATAACACAAACTGGAGAACAGTTGGGCTTACATTTCTATGATGGACTCTTTTAAGTTGCCACTTACAAATTTCTGTGTAAGATAAGGATTTTTATCATCAAAGGTATGAGAGGCAAACCAAAATTGAGCTCTCCCCATTAAATTCACTTTCTTGCAATTTAGAACACCCACAGCAGAGAGTCGTAGGACTGTCAGCTTTAGGGAAAGTCAGTTTCTATTTTTCCAACAACTGTGTGCGACAGAAGCCTGATCGAAACACATCTGTCAACAATCAGAGTGAAAATATCACCTGCGGGTCACCTTCAGTTAATTGATTCTATTAAAAAAAAATTCGGTGTTAACTCAGTTCCAAAACATCTGTACACAATTGCAATTGGTACTCAGATTTCTGTACTCCTTCAGTAATTATTTATTGAGTTCCTGCAGGCCTTGCAGCATTCTGCTGTATATTTTATATTCTAAAGGCAGATAGAATACAGAAAAGTAAATATTAAAGAAATATGCTTATATTGCTTATATATATAAAATAGTTAATACCTAGCAAAGGAATTAATATCTATCATATAAATGGATGACTATACTTAGGGTTTTAATAAGACTAGATGAGCATGTCATTAAAGAACTATAGGACTGGTGTTGGTGAGTTATGATATAGAAAATAACACTCCCCTCCCCACCTTGTTCAGAGATCCCGTGTCTAACTATTAATTCAGTTATCCCATGGAAGCATGCTGGCACACACCTATAAGTCCAACATCAGAAGGCTGATGCAAGGAGATTGCTATGAATTCCAAGTCAGCCCTGGTTACAGAGGAATCACCAGACAAGCCAGGACTCTATAGTAAGATACTGTCTCAAAAATAAAATAAAATAAAGTGTCCTTTGGATGGTGGGTGAGACTGTTAAGCAGTGAGAGAAGAAAACTCTTCCAGATAAGTGGACTCAGCTACACAATGACCTTCTGGTCCTCTAGAAATCTCCTAGATGGCAGCCTTCTGGCCCACCATTATGCCTCCTCATGTGCAATCTTCTGGAAAAAAATTTACAGTCACTGAACCCCTTTTCCTCCTCCAGAGCCCTTGGTAATCTGGCTGCTGCTCCCACCTTCAATTGGATGTATTCTCAGAAAATGTCACAGAGGAGCTCTTAAATGTCACATGTAATGGGCAATTTAAAATCTTAATCTTACTGGATTTCTTTGCTACTTGTGAAATAATTAATCACTCCTTCCTTCTTGAGTCTTCCATGACACCATGTTCCCTGGCTCTCCTTGTACCTTGGACGGTTCCTTCTTTGGCCCCACCATGGGCTCATCTTCTCCCATCTGCTCAAGCAGAGGCTGCCATTCTGCAGGGTTCCGCCCTCCACCCACTGTTTTTCTCACTCCACATGCTCCCTGGGGAACCACAGTCCTTCTCATAATTTTCCTTACAGCCTATATGCCAACGACTCCCAAATCTATATTTCCAGCCTTGGTCTCATTCTGTATGCTTCAGATTCACATATCAGAACCCCATATCACTAGTTTACAGGCAACTAAAATGCAACCTGTTGACAACTAAAACCATGGATTTCCCTTTACAAAATCAGCAATTCTTGCATCTTCTGCATCAGTTAGAATTTACATATTTCATTCCCCGACCTTTTCTCAAATGTGTTCCTTCCTTCCTATCACTCCTACAAGACCCTTTCTCAGCACTTCATTAGCCTTGCCTAGACTCTAGTCCTGTCCTCTCAAACTCACCTCCAGATATCTTCCAGATAGAACATTGCTGATTGCAGAGTTGCAAATGCAGTCATCTCTCTACCTTTCTGCCTCCCTGAACCCCCAACACACATATCATGAAGACTTTCACCAATCCACCAACAACCTATTTCCTGGGAATAAAATCCAGGCTCCTTAACATGAAACACAGTCCCTTTTTGGTCTACGTGGCAGGAATGTGGAGCTCAGAAATGATTTCTGGTAGCAACCATGACACAAATGAACTGAAAGAATGTGATTATTATAGCATCCTTTGCCTGGCTTGATGTCTTCAGTATCACATGGAAGATAATTGAGCAGAATGAATGGGGCTGGATGGGTATGACAGAATAACAGAGAGTTTAAGCGTATTGTCCAGACAGTCATTGAAATTTTAATGTATAGTTCATGGAAGAGTCCAAACTTGAAAAGAAGATGAGCTGGTATTAAAAAGAAATAGTGGAAGCAAAATAATAATAGTGTTAGTGAAATTTAATAATGTCACAGAAAAAAAAAAAGCCACAGTGAGAAGGTGGCACACTTACAGGCACATTAGGAAAGGAAATTGTTTTAAGTAAAACACAATTACAGCGATGGTCACTGGAATGTGCAGCTAAAGTGAAATAGAGGTCAAAATGCTGCGGGGGTGGGGGGAAGGGAGCCATGAACTTCTGAAGCTAGATAGCAGAGATTCATCAATGTAGTGATTGCATGAGACTACAAATGCCTATGTAAATGTCTGTTCTTACTAGGCGAAGAGCTAATGGAATTCAAGGACCACACGTGTTCAAGTTCTTATCCACCATGACCTACTACAATGCCTGGGATAGAGTGAATGCTCAACACATCATTTTGTGGATTGCAAATGCTTGGATTTGAGGAATTCTGAGAAATGTATACAAGGAGCAATATAATTTGGCTGGCTCAACCTCCAGATATAAATAGGAAAAAATAATACCGTTAGCAGATAATGAGTGTAGTGGAATAGCAGGCTGTGGAAACCAGGCTTCCTTGTGTGTTCACTTGGAAGACATACACTGTTTGGGGTTTGAACCATATAATCAATCAGTACTATAGTCTCATATATTGGATGATTCATATAACCTTGAAGAATTGTACAATGCTACCTTCTGAATAACCAAAGAAGGATTTTTTTGTGCTGACACCAATAAGTTGGTTCTGATAGTATATTGTTTTTCACTGCCATTCTTTGAATCCCTCTCACCTCAAACAGTGGAGATTCATCAACTATCTATAATACCGTCTACGTCCCATGTCTCCAGCTAGGAACTTTTACAATTTATTTTGTTTCCTTCCAAAGATGTTTGATAAACTATAAAGTCAGATTTCTAAACTGTGTTGACCAATGATCATAAAATTTGCATATCATAAGATCGCTTACCCAGAAGGGTCTCAAAGCCACATTCAAGACCATGTGAAGTTTATCATGTTCATTTTTGCATAAAATTATTTCTGCTCAAAAGAAAGGTAGGAATAGACCTCCACCTTCTACAGATGAAATAAATGAGATTCAGAATGATCTAGCCACATACCAAGACCACAAAGAAAGGACAACAAACTCTAAATCAGGGTCTGTCTGGTGCTCAGGCAAGGTCTTCTGCTGGCTCCATAATTTAGATGTAAACCTTACCAACTCTGAAATGTGATCTCTGTACAACAGACAAGTGGAAAATTGGCCATTCAGAGAAACACTGTGGAAGGGAAGCAGGCTGTTGGGTGAGTTCTAGCAGTTATTACCACGCTGGTCCTAAATTTTCACACCTAATTAATCTAGCTTGCTCTGTAATCACTTTTCTACATGTGGTGCTAGTGGATTTTACAGCTGCAATTTTAATGAGCTGCTGTTTCTTTTGACATTTGGAAATCTAATCTGGAAAAATGATTCAATGACTTGTAAAGACCTTTCACATTATATGTTTAGCCATGTCTCTTTCCAGGGTCCTTGGAGCAAACAAGGGGCAGCCACATTTTCCCGTATAGCTCCGATTCGTGCCAGTACATGGCGGGCCAATTCCTACTGATATCCTGAGCAGATGTGGCTGGCAGCCCAGAGCATTAATGAGAATTAATATTAGAGATTGCAAGCACCTACCAAACAAATGAGAATTTGCAACTTGACTTACAAGAAGATGATATCTGACAATCCAAAACTCACACACAATCCTGAATATTTGAGAGGCCATTGCATCCTAGGGAACTGAAAGCTATCACAGTAGAGAGTAAAATATATTCAACATAGATAGGAAACAAGTATTGCATTATAAAAATATGCCAGCCACTGAGAGAGAACTCACAGAAGGAGCAATATTTCCACTCAGAAGGAACATTAATTAATATTCTATAGCCTATGTAATCTTTGTAATTACTTCTCTAAAATTGAGTGTTTTGCTGAGAAAGGCGATCCTACAGGAAATACACATGTCAAAATACATTAACCCTGAGTGCACAGCACATATGGATGAGGCTAAATTGGCCTTCTTATTTCTGCAGCAAACCCCATCGGCACCCTAGGATTGAAAACTGGCAGTCAACACTCCATCAAGCTGTTCGTTCACAGGGATTTTTGATCCTCCAGCTGGAGGAGGCAATCTGGACACAGAACAATTGGCTTTGAGTTTTGCAGCCACTGCACCCTAACACACTGAATGAGATTAATAAACAATTGTTCCTTTCAAATCTCGAAGTGTTCATAAACTGCTCTTGCCACGTGACTCTCTCCCGCAAGCGTGCTGATTCAGTACTTACGGAGCCACAGTCTTCTCTTTCCGGCCCTCAACTATGCTTCTCCATTTAATTGGTAACTATTTGTATAGTCTATCCAGTCTTGCTTTCCTCTTTGTGGGCTTCCTTAGTTCATTGACAAGTGAAAAGAAAAAAAAAAAGAATCTCAGCTATAAAATCAAACAATCAATTTTGGTTGCTAGGAGGGAAAACATCAGTCTGGAGAAATTGAAGCTGAAGGGTCAGAATTTGCTAATGTCATTTCAAGCTCAGAGCTCATAAATATTCTGAAGTATGAGGAACTTTGCAAATAGTCTGAAAACAAACTGAATCAAAGCACGGGTTCTGCAGCTTGTGATATTTCAAAATGGTACGGCTGAAAGCAAGGCTAGGAATAACGCACAAAGTACCTCGTGTTAAGGCTTAGAGCTGCAGAGGCACACAAATGCCCAATGCACAGGGTATCTTTGTAAGAAGTATCTGTGTCTGGCCTGTGTCCAACACGTTTCTGACCTGTCTAAGAGTTGAGCTGGGGGAAGCCCCTCCCCATGAAGAAGGACAGGAAGCTGGTAGACTTGAAAAGGCTGGGGCTTTCCTCTATACCCTACATATGGTTCGGTCCCTTTAAATTTTGTGTCACATGCATACACGTGTGTCTAGTTAAAAACAAAAACCTACTTCTAGTTGGAGTTTTTTACCTGTATTTTAAAAGCGTTTTTATAATTTATGTGGTGGTGGTGGTGGTGGTGGTGGTGGTGGCATGTGTGCGTGTGGCATATGCACATGTCCATGTGAGAGTACACATTCTTGTGCACAGCTATAGAAGCCAAAAGAGGATACCTTGTGTTCTGTATCACTCTTCACCTTAATCTTACCCTTTTCCCCATGTCCTCCATGCTGGGACACAAGCTTGCATGGCCAGCTTTTTACAAGAGAGCTGGAAATCCAAACGCAGGTCTTCACACTTGCCCTGCAATGTCTCTACCTACTGAGTCATCTCCTCAGCCTCAAAAGATTTTACACACTCACCACAGCGAGTTTAACTTGATAAATAAGTTGTTTTCCTCTGTCATTCTTTGAAATTGCATATTTCTCTCAGCTTACATAACTTTATGAAAACATAGTTAGAATCAAGCTACTTTCGTAATATTAATTTATTTATTTCAAGTTAGGGTTTTGCTATGCAGCCCAGGGCTGTCCTTGAACTCTTAATCTTCCTACATCAGACTCCAGGGTGTTGAGATTACAGGCACATGCCACCACTCTCAGCTTTCTAAAATCTTTTAATAAGAGACCACTTCATATATTTCTAACGTTTCTTACTCAAACAGAGGTAGCCACAAAGTTCTAATCTGAAATCATTCTTCCAGAGAAATCTTCCCTGTGAACTAAATTTTCCCCAAAGATATTGCACCTTCAGCTAAACCTTCTGCATGGCCAGCTGACTGATTGGAGCTTCAGGGACTGTGGGAGAGGGTAGAATGTTACAGGTCTAGAGTCTAATTGCGATTTATCTTTAGCCTCTACACAGCCATTCCTTGTCCGCCTCTGTGTCTGACCTCACATCCTGTAACTAACAGATAAAAATGTTTTGGATCATAGTAACTTAATAAAACCTAGTCTCTATCAACCAAAAGGCTAAGGGTCATCAGATAGCATCATCCAAGGGCCATAGCTGAGATTTCTGTGCTTTGCTTGGACCATCTACTTACTGATTTTACCGATGTATTTAAAAGCGTCTTTATTAATGACTTTTGTTCTATACTATAAAAACTTCATCAAACTGCTAACATGTTGAAACATGGGATTTGAGGTGTCATCAATCTGTATTCCTAGGCCATGGGATTTGGGGTGTCTTCAATCTGTATTCCTGGGCCATGGCCACGCCTGTTTGGCTCCAGAATGATCTATCCCTTCTCTGCTTTAGAGGCTGTTTCTTTATTTGCTGCATCCCCCAACCCCACACCAACGTCTCCTCCACTCCTGTGCCCTTTCACTGATATACTGTTACAAGGAACTCCATTCCCTGTGCAATTAAGGAATCTGGAAAGAAGCAGATTTGTGTTGATCTGGAGTTCCAAATCCCAGATCTGCCCCCAAGAGACGTTAGCATCCAAGCAGGGACTTCAGAACAGCCATGAGGTGAGCTCAGAGCAGCTGTGCTCTGATGCTGCTGGTGGCTTCTGTAAGCCATGATCTGAAGGGATTTCTCAGCCTCCTTCTTTATCAGCTCATGGAAAATACAGAGTGACCTCATTGTCACCAGGAAATGACAAAGTCCGACTTTAGTGACAAAGACCTAAAGGAGCCCAGTGAAGCTTTGACTCTCTGTTGTTACCCACCCAGTGGTGTCAGGATGGTTGGCTGAGTGATGTGAGAAATGTTCTCTACCAGTAACCCAGCCCATATGGCCCAGGGAAGACCCACCTACCAGGAGAAAACAGAAAAGAAAATGGCCACCAGCTCCGAGCCCCTTCAGGCCCTTACTCTGTCTACTCCACGCAGAGGACTGAGGCCTCACTGCCCACCACTCTGATCGTATCACTCTCTACATTCGAAATGCACTTACCCTTTTTGAAAAGTAATAACGATTGAATCCAGGTCTTTGCCCACACTAGACAAGCATGCTACCATTGAGCTAAATTTCAAAAGTGCTCCCCTCCTCCGTCTTTTTAAAATTCTGAGACAAGTCTTACTAGGGGCCTCGTGCTGATCTTGAACTTGACCTTTAACTCAGAATCTTCCTGCCTCAGCCTCTGAGTAACTGGGGTTATAGGAGCTGGAACAGCTACTCTACACACAAAGAACAAGATACTGGAAGACAGGGCAAGGATGGAGCTTTCCTCTGCACCCTATGTATGCTTCAGTTCCTTTACATCTTGTGTCATACATATACACACGTGACTCATGAGAAATAAAAATCTACTTTTACCCATTTGGGTTTTTAGTCTATTATTTTAAAATGTTTTTCTAATTTATCTGGAGTGTGTGTGTGTGTGTGTGTGTGTGTGTGTGTGTGTGTGTGTGTGTGTGTGTTGTATGTGCTAGCCCTTGCCCTCTTCATGGCATTCACATTCCACTTGAAATCTCAAGAGTCCTAACAGAAAACCTACTTAAGTAATCAGCCTCAAAGACACAGTACTGAACTGAGTGGAATGATTAACAGTTCAGGAATCAGATTTATCAGAAGCAAACCTTGTTTCTATAACTTCAGTGGAGGTAAGTCCAAATCTGAGCCTCTGTTTCTCCAGCTCACATATAGTAACAGCAATACCTGTTCCACACAGTTGCAAGGAACCAATGCAATGGCAAGCGTACACAGCTCAGAAGCACAGTGCCCAGCAAGTGGGAACCCCACTACTATGCTCAGCCATGTTCCAGTCATGAACACTTGTCAACTCTTCCTTTATTCTCCAAGTCTCAATAATCTTGCCTCTAAGATGATGAAAGTAATTGTGTCTAAACGCTTGCTCACGGTGTGGTTAAATACCACAATTCTAGCGAAGCACCTGGTGGGTCATAAGATCTTGCCATCAGTATGATGAAGAACTCAAAAGTCCTGAGAGGTTCATTTCTCAAGCTTGCTTACCTCCTGCCTTAGAAAGAAAAACTCAGGCAAAACCAAGGGCATGTGGGAAAGGGACTCTCTTCTGGCTTTCATGTCAGCTGTGAGGAGCATTTGCTGCTTACCACCCTCCACCTGTTCTCTCCCCCAGGCAAGCCAAGGCTTTTAAAATTCAGATCAAGTGACAAGTTATTTGCCAAAGGCAAAGAAGAAAGCAACTGACAGGGACTCCACAGAAAGCTAGAACCCTGGACATCCATTTCCAGGTGGCCAGGCTACAACACATGACTGAACCATCCTCTCCATTTTCACAAAAGCCCCAGTTCCTCTGTGAGAGGAGGGAAGTGCTCCTCATCACACTAATGGACCCCTAATTCCTTTCCAGGTGAAGAGGAGAGACCCGCAGAGCTGCCTCATTTGCCTTGTCTGGAGGGTCATTAAAATGAAGGGTGGTAGGCTCTTGAGACAGAGCTGGTGGCGACAGCTGCCGGCTGCTGGGAAGCGAAGGGGAGTTGGCAAAGAAGACCGGAGCAAGACTGATGATGCCAGTGTTTCACAGACGCTGTGTATGTATGGACCAGACTCAGGCACGGGACCTTCATGCAGCCCCCAAATAACCTTGGCCAAGAGATTTGAGAAAACATCCTTCTGAGAAGACTGAACAAGTGAGGTAGAATTGTTTCCATAATCCTGTCACAGAGGAACCTTTACATTCTTGGCACATTTTATAATTATTGCTTTTCTTCGCATATCACATTAGCATGAGCATTTTGCTCATCATTAACAGTTTTTTTTTTAAATAAGAATGTAGTATTTTAATAATACATCTCCTGGCTGTGTCGAGGTTGACACCTTTTCCTTTACCTAATTATTAATCTGTTTGTGCTTGAGATGTTATAAACACCATTGTTTATAAAATCTGTGCACGCCTTGTTTTTTCCTACGCTACACTTGCAGAAGTGGATTCAACAATGTAGCACATTAGATCATTTTGAATCCTTGCTTTTGCTTCACAAAGGACAGTGAGCCTTGGCTCCCACAGCTCACAGAAACAGAGCTTTTGAGTGCCCAGGACACCACTACTGTTTAACCTTGAACAACTTTGTAGTTTGCAGCTCAGTAAAGTGGTACAGAAATTTTATCTCACTGTGCTATTGAGAAAATCAAGCCAATTGAAAGAGAAATCTCATAGGACAAAACTTAGTGTCATGTTTTTTTACTTTAAAAATAGATTAGAAAATTAGAAGTAGAAAAAAAAAAAAACAACCTTTTACCTTTGATGTGTCCAAGACAGCCTAGTGGCAGCATAAAGCACAGGAAAGCCAAGAGTCCGCATGTGCAGCGGGCCTCCCTCTGCCTTCATGTTAGGACAGACTCCAGTTCCCGAGGACTCAGAAAATAGCTGCATTGATGCCTTGTCTGTTTCCCTTTGTGATTCCTTAATTCCCTTCAACTATACTTTTAAGCACTGTTTTACTTTATCATAGTTGTTTAAATTTTGTGTTTTTATATTTTGTTCCTCTTTATGTATTCATTTTACTCACACATTTTTTCATTATAGGACAATATTTTGCCTTCCCTTCTTACATTAGCTAATTTTTTTTTAACTTTTTCATTATTGGGAGATCTTTTGGGGTTTAGAGTTTTTTGTTTTCTGATCTCTTGCTCTAGTTCCTTCCCCTTCATAACTATTCTATTCTTCTTTTATTTATTCATTTATTTATTTATTTACTTCTTACTTCTCTACTCACATTTTTTATTTCCTCCTTCATCTCCTTCGTTCTCTCCTATGTTCTGGTACATTCTACAGCAGTTTTGTCATGTTCAGTATTATGATCATTGTCATATATATTGTCAATATACTGGTGGACTGATGTTTTTTAGTAATACTTCTTTTTTTTTGTCTTTGTCTTTCAAGACAGGGTTTCTCTGTTGTAACACTGGCTGTCCTGGAACTCACTCTGTAGACCAGGCTGGCCTCAAACTCACAGAGATCCACCTGCCTCTGCCTCTTGAGTTCTGGGAATAAAGGTGTGCACCACCATCACCCAGCTATATTTCAATTTCTTATATGCTTTGATGCTATTATTACTACAGTAATTTGTTTAATCCTCAGAAAACGCAACTGGGAGCTGAGGCTTCAAAAGTAGGCTGTTCAATGAGAAGATCCCCCTCCAAACAACAGGTTCACAAATCACAACACAGACATGTGGGAAGCTTGCCAAGGCAAGGCCACATGACTTCCAAGAAGTCATAAGTACTCAACTCAACAACTCTGAAATAGGTAAAATGCCAGATGAAGATTTTAAACATTTACAGGTACAAATTATCAATGACCCGAAAGAGGATACAAACAAGCAGGTGGACTCAATCTGGGACTTAGGAAGGAAAGTTAGCAACATAGCAGAAAAGAGCAAAATAGGTGGCAAAATTAGCAATATTGATTAAAAGTTAGAATGGAAAGAAGACTTGAACAAAGAAACTGAGGGTTTTGAAAAAAGAGGGAAAAAGAAAAGTTCAAGGATGTGGCCCTGGTAGGGTGTCCATGTTGCCCTGATGGCCCTACACCAAAGCACATACTGGCATCACTGATTGGACTCACTGAGTTTAAAAACAAAAGAAAAGTACATGTAATTTGGAAGAAGTGATAGGTAGGTGTGGCAGGAGTTAGAAGGCAGTTATTGGGTGTGGGCTGGGCCAGACATATTGCATACTTCTATGAAATTCTCAAACAATAAATAAAAGTACATTTTTAAATATTAGAAATGAAAACTCAGTGAATCATTTCTCTGAATGAATGAAACATCATTTATTGAAACATCAGTGAATTTAAAAGCACAATGTAAAACATGGCCAATAGACTCCATCCAGCAGGGAGAAAAGAAAAGAATGTGGAGGGCAGGGTTGACAAAATACTACTTTCAAACTTCAGTAAGTCAAAAAATAAAGTAAAATTTGCCACAAGAACATACAAGAACTCTTAGATATTATTGAGAAACCAAACCTAAAAACCCATAGTACAGAAAAACAAGCTGACGTAAATACTGAAAGGACAGAAAATATATTCAGTAAAAGGATAGTAGGAAATTTCCCAAATCTAGAGAAAGAAGTAGACATTTAAACACAAGAAGCATTTACAGCCCCCACTAGACATGAGTAAAGAAGAACCATTGACGTATTATACTCAAGGTTTCAAAACTAAAAAACAAAACAAAATTATTAAAATCTGCCAAGAAAAATGCCAAGTCACCTAAAAAGGCAGAAAAAAACAGAATAATATAGATCTCACATCAGCAAACCTCAAAGCCAGGAAACGATGAAGTAATATATTTCAATACTTGAAAGTAAATAACTTCCAACCAAGACTGCTATAACAAGCAAAGATCTTTTAAAATTGGCAGAGAAATAATGACATTTCAAGATAAGCACACACGAAGGCAATTCCTGACCACCACGCATGCCAGCACAAAGATAGAGACGAGGAGTAAAGGCAGTCGCAAACAGGAGAACACAAGAAGGAATAGTTTTCATGAGAGAAACAGACGAACAAAGGACAACTGGAAAGGTATCTATCATGTCTAGAACAATGAGTCAAGCCTCTAATACAGAGGTGAGAGAAAATAACAAACAATAATCTAACCAACCAGAAAAACAACCAAAAAATTACAGTAATAAGTAAATACCTCTTACTATTAGTCTTAAATATAAATGTCTTCAATTCACCAATGAGTCAATTAAAAAGCTCAATCCGACTATCTGTTATTTCCGAGAAACACAACTATCCGTTATTTCTAGTAAAACTGCCCACAGACTAAGAGTCAAAGGATTAAAAATAATCCTTCAAGTTAATGGAAGCTGTCTTAATTAAGGTTACTATTGTTGTGATGAAACTCCATGACCAAAAGCAACTTGAAAGAGAGAAGGGTTTATTTTGTTTACACTTTTACATCACAGTTCATCATCACAGGAAGTCAGGGCAGGAACTCAAACAGGCCAGGAACCTAGAGGCAGGAGCTGATACAGAGGCCACAGAGGAGTCCTGCTTACTGACTTCATCCTCATGATTTGCCCAGCCTGGCTTATTCTAGAACCCAGAATCACAAACCCAGGAGTTGTCTCTACCCATGATGGGCTGGGCCCTATCCCACCAATCACCAATTAGGAAAATCTCCTACAGGCTTACCTACAGCCAGATGTTATGGAGGCATGTCTCAATTGATGTTCCTTTCTTCTCAGATTGCACTTGCTTGTGTCAATTTAAATAAAAACTAGCCAGCATGAAAGCCAAAACCAGCTGGAGCTGGCATAGCCATTCTGATATTTGATAACATAGTCTTCAAACCTAAATTAGTCAGATGAGATAAAGCAAGCCACTACATATTAATAAAGCAAACAATTCTCCAAGGAGTTATAATAATTGTAAACATTATCACCAAATGTAGGACGTCTGAGTTCATAAAACAAAAACTAATGTACAGGAAAGGTCAAACAGGGCTAATACAATAGCAGTAGGTGATTTAAATGGCCACAGTTTTTTCTAGATAGGTCATATAAATTAAAAATCTACAAAGAAATGTCAGAATTAAACAATACCAAAGAGTTTCCTAGTTACTTTTCTTTTGCTATGCTAAGATACCATGACCAAGGCAACCTATAGAAGAAACAGTTTATTAGGGATTTATAGTTTCAAAAGGTTGAGTCCATCATGGTAGGAAGCATGGCAGCATGCAGTTAGTACCTGAGAGAATACATCTTGAGACACAATCAAAAGGCAGAGAGGGCTAACTGTGAGTGACATGGGCTTTTGAAACCCCAAAATCCACCCTCTAAGAATAAGTCCACCTCCTCCAACAAGGCAAAGCCTCCTAGTTCTTCCCAAACAGTTGAACCTACTGTGTGTTCAAATACATGAACCTACTGGGGCCATTCACATTCAAAACACCACATAGAAGAAAAGAACATAGCAGATATATACAGAATATTCTATCCATCAAGAAGATAACATATATTCTTCTCAGTAGTGCATGGAACCTCCTCAAAGGCCAGGAATCAAATCAAACTAAATATAAAGAAATCAAAATAATTTTATGTGTTAACATAGTATGTGAGGCTGTCCTGGAGCTGAGGTCTGGTAGAAGCGTGCTTAGAACCTGGGAACTCTCATTCTGATAGCAGAAGGCAAGTGGCTGCTCTCCCACCCCCTGCTCTGACAAACTACAAGCTATGTTGCCCATTTTCACAGCAAGGCACCACCCCCTCAAAGGTATGTAACCTGGCAGTTGTTTATCTGAAGCTGGGACTTATTTCTCCCTATATGACCATATAAGATTTCTCCCTTTGGTACCCAGGAAAATACCTAAGTCCAGGTTATGAGCCCCAACATGCAAACAGAAATGTCATACCTGCGCTGTCCTAACCAATGAGCTTCCTCTGAAGTCCCTGGATATCAGCAACCCTTCCTCTCGCTATGAATGTGACCCCATTCTCACAATAAATCAAGTTACACCCCTGCCGGTGCTCCCAGGAATTCTTTACTTCTCACCAGTTCTCAGAAGCCTCTGATTGAAGACCACATGGACCCATAGACCCACACCCAATGCTTCCCTCCCAAGAGCTGCACAGTGGCCACAGGAGAACTACTTCCCCAGGAATGGACATGAAGAAATCCTACAATAGTGTAATAAAATTAGAAATCAATAAAAAGGAAACCTACAGAAACTGCATAATTTCCTGGAGCTTGAACAATATACTCTTGGATAATCAGTGTATCATTGAGGAAATCATTAAAAAAAACTTTTTAAATTCCTAGAATAAAATGAACATGAAAATACAACCTACCAGAATCTCTAGGCTAGAGCTAAGACAGTTCTAAAAGGAAAGTTTATAATTGCAAATGATTACACAAAAAAATCAGGAAAGTTCCAAATAAATCACCTAATGATTCACTTCAATGTTGTAGAGCAACAAACACAAACACAAAAGGAATACATGGCAAGAAATAATAAAGATCATGATTGAAATTCAGAAAATGGAGACAAAAGAACATATATAAAATCAATCAAAATAGGTATTTGAAAACAAACAAACAAGCAAACAAGATTGGCAGGGATTAGCTAAACTAACCCAAAAAAGAAACTCACATTATTTATTATTATTACTTATTAACTCACATTAATAAAATCAGAGATGATAACGGAAGGTTACTGTAGATCCCAATGAAATCCAGATAATTATTGGGAAATTTGAAATAAATACATTTGAAATAAAATACATTTGTAAATGAATTTTAAAAATAAAACCAGAAAATCTAGAAGAAATGAATAAATTCCTAGACACATGTGACCTACCAAATTTAATTAAAAGGTGTAAACAATTTAAGCAGATCCAAAGCAATCAACAAAATTAAAGCAGAAATAAAAAGTGTCCCCACCCTACCCATACAGGCTTGCCTACAGCCGGATCTTCTGGGGGTATTGTCTCAATTGAGGTTCCCTCCTCTCAGATAATTCCAACTTGTGTTAAGTTGATATAAAACTAGCCAGCACTCCCTGTTATCAACATTAGATGAGGGTATAACAATAACAAGAAGAAGAACAACAACGACCAAAAAAAAAAAAAATCTATAAATGACCTCCCCCCACCACTCCCACCCCGTGAACACAGACAAAAGTTCTAATAAAATCAGGACAAACCAAATTCAACAACCAAATAGGAAGATCAGACAGCACAATCAAGTTTGTTTTGTTCTGAGGGTACAAGGTTAGTTCAACATAATCAAATCAATATATTTAAATCAATGTATTTAAGGACAAAACCACTTATCATCTCAAGTGATGCAGAAAAGCCCTTAGACAAAGCTCAACATCTCTTCATGAAAGCAGTCCCGAAGGGGGGAAAAAACCTGAGAAATTTTCTTCTAAAATCTGGCAGGTCTAGAGTACCTATTCTCCCATTTTTATTTAATATAACGCTTAAAGTCTTAGCTAGAGCAATAAGACAAGAAAAAGAAATAAAAAGGACATAAATAAGAAAAGAAGTTATAGTACCTCCATTCACAGATAACATGATCCTATACTTATAGTACCTCCAAAGAATTCACCCCAAAAAAACAGCTCTTACTTATGATAAACACTTTCAGCAAAGTATCAGGATATAAAATCAACATAGAAAAGAAGGCTTCGGCAGGTATGAATTCAAGACCAACCTGTTCTACATAGAAAGTCTGAGGCTAGCCTGCACAACATAGAAAAACCTGTCTCAAACAAATCAAAATCCCAAAAACATACAGAGAATTTTTTTTATCTATTGTATGTATGTGGTATCTGTAGGTGCATGTGTATGTGTGTGTATTATGTACATATGTCTGTGTGAGTGCAGGCATGCTACAATGTGCATGTTAATGTCAGAAGACAATCTCAGCTATTGGCCTTCATCTTCCACCTTGCCTGAGGCAGTCTAGTTTCTTTTCCACTGGATCTGCCAGGCTGGTTGACCCATGCACTTCCATGGATTCCCATGTCTCTGCCTCCCCTCTTCCCATAAGAGCATTGGGATTGTGACGCATGCACTCCTATACCCAGATTTTACACAGGTTCTGGGAGAGTTTTGAACTCAGGTCCTTATGTTGCATGATAAGCACTTGACTTACTGGACCATCTCCCTAGTCCACTACAGAATTTTTAATGAAATCTATAAGATGCTTAAATATTAATCTGTGAAATAAAAATCCTGAAGATAATAATAAACTATTGAACCAGACTTCAATGGCACACACTTGTATTCAGAATATTTAGGAACTGTTTGACACAGAGGGCTGGGCTAGACTACATGATGAGGCCTGGTCTCAAAATATGTGTGTGTGTGTGTGTGTGTGTGTGTGTGTGTGTGTGTGTGTGTGTGTGTGTGTAAAAGAGGAAGAGCACATTTGCCTAACAAAACATACAGAGATTTTTTTTAAAGCTAAGATACTATAAAAAACACCACAAAAACATTCAAATGCTATTTTCTTGGCTCCTTACTTACAAATGCATTTAATTTGTCCATCTGTCCAAAAGTGGTTATGGGCTGCCTTTAACTCTGCTGCCACAAAGAGTAATAAGGACATGCACTTTCACAGGCATGGGCAATTGTTCACCCCTACAAGTCCTACACACGTACCAAAATGGCTACAGCAGACTGTACTATTGAAAGCATGACTTTTCCCATGTCTTACACCAGGAACTAGATTTAGTATTATATAACTTTATATTTCTTGTTAATCCAATATGCTGTTCGTTGATTTCATTTCCACTTCCCTAATTATGTGTTACAGAGATTGATGGTCTCTTTATTCAGATTGTTAGCTATTTGGGTTTCCCCTTCTGTGAATTACTATTAATATCCTTTGCTCATTTTTCTAGTAGATTTCCTAATATTTTTCTCTTGATGGCTTGTAAGAATTCCTTGTGTGTATTATATATTAATCTCTTGTCAATTCCTCTTTTATTTTGCAAATATCTTCTATCAATCTGTTACCCATCTGTCAAATTTGTCTATAGTTTTCTTCACTAATCAAAAATCCTTAATTTTCACATGACCAAAGGTCTAGGTTTCTTACACTAGATACCAAAAGAAATGACCATGGAGGGAAGGTGACCAATACGGATGTCCCTTGACTTACAGTGCAGTTATACCCAATGAGCCCATCATATTGGAAAGATCATAAGTCAATAACACTTTGAAACTGATGATACAGTGGTCCATGAGGTGAGATGTTTCTATGGCACTCTCTCTCCCATGATGCTCTGCCTTACCACAGACCCACAGCACTGGAGCCAGGAAACCAAGAATTGAAGCCAGTGAGCAATAAGTAGACAAAAATAAGAAAACTGGCTTGTTGATGGGGGATGGAGTGTTGGTTTTGTCAGAATTCAGGCAAGTCCTCCAACCTTTCATTTTACAAGTAGATATAAGCACGTTTCCTGGTGACATTGAGGAGTCAGTTGCCCAGACAGTCAAAGGAAGTGATACTCAATCTAGGGGGAACCATTTCTTCATTCTGCTGTTTTCCTAGTGAAATCATTGAAAATATTAGAAAAGGATGGTCTTTGGAGACTGTCTAAAGAGCAGGGGAATGACTTGCATACAACCTCCCTCCCCCAGGTAATACCACACTAAGTGCAGCTTCTGCCTGAGTGGACAGAAGTACTTTACGGCAGCAAATGTCTAAAGTCCACTAAGACGTGGGCTAAGAAGGCTACTTACCGTTATGAGACAAACCAGGGTTTGTAGGATGGTGTTAAGGTGATTCTCAAGTTCCTCAACACATACCTAAGGGTGTTGGGAAAAGAAAATCAAGAAACTGACGAGGGGTAAAGAAAAGGCAGGCTGAGCACAGCCATCGCAGGTGGCCGTGTTAGGAGGTGATTGGTTTTATAGACAAGTAGTTGGTGTTTCAGGCAGCCTGTCGACTCCTCTTTTCAGTAGCAACAAAATCCTGAAAAGTAAGCAGCTTTGCTTTCCTGTTTTATTTTAGACTTTGAAAAAGCTCATAGTTTAAGAGGACTGTGAACTAAAACAGTAGAAATAGCAGAGGTCTTAACATCCTTACTCATCCTCCCAGCCCTTGGTAAGCTTCAGGATGACTCTGTCCAGTGGGTCCTACCCATCATGGGGCTAGCCACCTGCCTTGCCATTACTGTACCCACATTGACCACACACTGAAGAGGTTTCACTGATATTGCCAGAAAAGCTCTCATAAGCCAAAATCGAATCCTGACCAAATATACACTGCCTGTCCCCCAAACTCCACTGTGTCCTGGACCACAGCTTCTGCCTGAGGCAAGAAACAGCCTCCATCAATGGATGCATCAAAAAATCCAGGAGGGATCCGGTAAAACATGTGCTTCCCAGAGAGAGGCAAAAATACCCTTGATCAGACCTGAAGTGTAGCTAAACGTTCAGCATTTGGCTTTAAAAGCTCAAGAGGAAATAAAATACGCTTTGAGTTCCTTATGTCCTTGTAATAACCACCTAAGGCAAGAGCTTTACCTGAGTCTGATTCCTCTATATAATGTAACTTCTATTTGGACACTGATAACATTGACCATAGAAATCATCCAAGGTTAAATGACCAGGATGGAAAGGATCAGAAATTGACTCTCTAACAAAAGGGTTGTCCTAAAGGATTAAGCTCCATTACTGTCTTAAGAGATCTCAGGATTGAACACCTCCTGCAGTGACTGCCTTATTAACAGAGCAACCCAGAGTAGGAGTCTGCGTTTTAGAAGCATCACTCAAGCCTATGAGTGAACCTGACATCCAAACCTGGTAACGTTCTAACATCCCCAGTTAACCAAAGATTTAAGTGCAAACATGAAGGCCATTGTTCAAAATAGGACTTCTACCTTTCAAAGAAATCAGAGCCATTACAGGACTTCATGTACCATTCAAAAGACCCAATGTTGGGAAGAGTGGGAAACATCAGATCTCCACCTCCTTTCTCATTGACTGCTTGTAGGAACGCAAAATTGTACAGTCACTCTGCCTCTCCCTCCCTCTCCCCCTCTCCCCCTGTCCTTGTTACTCTCCCTCTGTCCCTCTTCCTCTCCCTCTGCCTCTCTCTTTCTCTCTGTGGCCATGTACATGCACAGAGGACAGAGGAGAATATCAAGTGTCCTACTCTGTCATTCTTCACCTTATTCTCCTGACACAGGGTCTCTCACTGAACCTGCAGCTAGGCTGATGGGGCAGCAAGCCTCAGGGATCCTCCTGAGCCCTCCATAGCTCTGCAATTACAAGTACACAGGCAGCCATGCCCAAATTTTTACATAGGTGCTCGGGATTTGAACTCAGGTCTTCATGCTTGCATAGCAAGCATCCTTACCTACTGAGCCATCTCCCCAGCTTCCCACTTGTGGCTTTTACCTAACAGAATTTAAAAACTGTGTGGGGATATTTATGCGAGCTTTATTCACACATGCCCAAAACTCAGAGACAACCAAGATGCCCCTTAGTGGAGAAATGAATATATCAACCATGGTACATCCAAGCAATGGAATATTACTCAGCACTAAAAAGAAATGAGCTATCAAGTAAAGAAGGAAAATTAATTTATGGCTTGTTAAAAGGTACATAACTTCAAATTTTAGGGTCCATACATAAAAGTGTATTGGGATACAGCCGTCTTGACCCACTTTCTCTTGCCTATGGTGCCTTGGTGCGATGACAGCCTGAGTAGCTGAGACCCTGAGTGATGTACAGAGTTCAGAACATTTCTGCTACTTTATGGGGACAGTGTACTGATCTGCTACAGGTCGTCTTTCTTATTTGGAATGGGGGTTAGATCAAGGTTGGCATAAAAACCTGTATCCACATTCACTGTTGGTGCTGAAGACACCAAAGACTCCAAGCAGCTATTTTTAACTTACAAATGCGACAAGCACTTCTCAGTGTTCACATTGCCTTCTCATCCTACCATGTTCAACTCTTCTGCGTCTTTTTTAACACAGAAGGGAGTTACCTCTGAGGGAGATCACAAGCAACCGTCAGCTCGATTACTGCACTTCCTCAATTATCCACCCTCAGAGAGACTCTCAGCAGGGTCCTCAGTGACCACCCAAGGCATCCCACACATCTTACAGGAATGGCACAGCACCTAAAACGCTCCTGCAGTGAATAGCTCCAGCAACAGTGCCTTGGGATTTCAGAGATTCTGGTGAAACCCAGGAGACCCCTCTACTTATAAATCAGGAATGTATGCACAAAAACTGTGGAGTTCAGAAGCTTCCCACAGAACCTTCTCAACCTGTAGGTGTCCATCCATCTGAGGTTTAAAAGCCCTGCTCTCTAGGACTGCTAATCTGCAGTTTCCTGAGCCAGGGTCGCCTGCTCTGATCACTTAATGGAAAAGCTGGAGTGGGGGTAGGGAGGCAGCACATAGTGAAGAATGAGAATCCTCTGCTTATCAATCACCTGGCATTTCCCTATTTTTGGCTTCTGCCCTGATTTTTGGGATTACAAAGAGAAGGTGGGGGGGGGGTTATATCCAGGGAACTGGGCTGATTAGGTATAGATAAAGATGTTAGATATTAACTACAAACTATGTTAAGAGATTATGAAGAGGATTATGAATTTTTAGCCAGCAGGTGAAAAACTGTGAATGTTTGGTGGTGCCAGTGTGTCTCAAGCTGGCTGTGTGTCTGCAAGGACTGAGGAAGAGCTCCCAAACGCACATGTATGGTCCTGTCTGAGACACTGCATGAGCAGATGAGGATGCACTCGCCTGTGCAGATGCCAAGGCATGTGCTCTCTGATTTACTTTTATTTAGAATCTTTATTTTTATTTCTGTGGGATATATAAGCATTGTCCACATTTTGGGGTGCCATGTAGTCATTTAATACATGCATACAATGAATAATAGTCTAAACAGAGTAAATATGTCATATCTCCAACATAGCCATTTTTAAACAAGACTCTCAGATAACTCTGACCAGAATAAACCTGTAGACATATGGAGATGGACGTTCTTCATCGACAATATGACTATACCTGGAATTAACTAAAAGCCAAGTAGCTGGATATGCCCATGAGAGTTTCTTTGTTTTGTTTTGTTTTGTTTTGTTTTTTCTTGATTGAACCACTTGAAGTGGGAAAATCTACTTTAAATCCTGATCTTTTGAGGTGAAAGATGCTCTTTAATCTGAGCCACATCTTCTGGTGGCAGCCTAGTAAAGAACACGCCCTCACTCTCACTGGCACGTTCATTCCCTCACTGATATTAGAGCCAAATTCTTTAAGGGTCCTGACATGTACTGAAGCCCACCTGAGACATCCAGACTGGTGAAATAAACAGCTACTGGATCCTTAGACCTTTTGTCAGGAAATAGTCCTTTGTGGACTAGCTGGACCACAGTCTTCAAGCCTCTCTAATAAACAAGCAAACAAACAAACAAAACAAAACAAACAAACAAAAACCAACGTAGAATAAAGGGTCTAAGCAAGACTTAACCACTTTACTAATGAAAACACACACATCAAAAAATCCAGAAATTAGAATGGAACTTCAACCTGATGAAGCTGTGTAAGAGAAATTCTAACGGTATTTCCCACCACAAAAAAAAAAAAAAAAAGGTAGGGGCCGCTTTCCCTGAAGATCAGTTTGAAGACAAGAGTCCTACCTCTCAACCATTAGGGCAGTCTAGCAAAAGGCGACCCGGCAAGCTATGCCTGCCTGGAAACCCTGGACATGATGTGTGCTCTGCCTCTCCATCCAGGCCTCACTGGCACCCTAAATCAGGCATCAGGGCACCTCCCCATCAGTTAGAGATGTGGAGATAAACAGGGGAGGACAGGTATGTCAAAGCAACAGCTATTTCAGGTGGATCAAAAGAAAGCCCAGATCTGTGGCCTCGAGAGCAGTAGTCACCCTGGTCAATTAGGGCAATGCAATAGAAATGACATAGCATCTCTGAATTACTGATCGATGGGTTTGGGATGGTGGGTGGGCCAAGAGAGGTGGATGCTGCCAGAGTATGTGTCAAAATGTTCCTAACACAGCAAGCATGTGCTGTGTGGAGAACAGGGCAGAAGTGATGAGGGGAGCATCCCCCCACATAGAAATGCCTGCCAATGTTTTCTCATTTAGATCCGGACTCCAATCTGGGATCGGTCTTGAAGTTGGATCACCCATGAAGAGAAATTCTAAAGCAGTTAGTGAAAACATGTTTCAATTTGGGCATAATTTGCAGCTGGACATGAGGAACCAATATGAGACCAGACTTCCATCTTGTCCAGCCTGCCTCCTTCGAGTCTTATAGGTTGTTATTCTGGTTTGGGCTCTATTAGAAAGACAGCTTGTCTTACACTGGTTGCAGTTCAATGAATTTGTAAATACCATGTCTTCCAAGGATTTAACACTGAGAAAACGAAGGTAACTCTAGGTAATTCTAAGACAGGCAGTTTTCAACTTCTGGGATACAGGAAATAGAGAGAAATTAGCCACTGTATAAGTCATATATGAGATAAATAGATGGCATTGTGTCTTTGGTAGGCTCTGTTGATGTTGAGAAAATGGAAGAAGCAAAAACTGGACTTTGTAGAATGCCTAAGGTATCAGATAATCAAGGAGTCCCCGTGCTTAACAGTTGCTAACAAATAAGAACTGAGGATTTAACTTTGAGAGAGATGGTTAGTAATGAGGTCATTGGTTTCTTGGTTTTTGCAGCCTAGCCATGCAATCGTTGGAGATGAACTTAAGGAAGGACTTGAAAGAACCTACATGATATGATAATTTAAGTTAATATTGAGCAGCAGAGAAAGAAACAGTGAGCATCAGAATCTTTTGTCAGGGTGGAAGTCCTTCTCTGGTCTTAGGAGAATGTGTACAGACTGCTTTGGTTATTTCTTCCAGATGCTAATAAAGCTTCATTTGGTTGAACAGTCAGATATCTAATGCTGTTGTCTGATCGAAGATGTGTAAATGCAATGCTTCTTGACAAGGTCTTTTCTACCTACCCTACAGATCTTCTGGGAAGCCAAGCAAGAATGGTAAACTGACTACAAAACAGTTTGTATAAATCTGACCTGAAGTTAGTAGCTAAAACTTAGTGAGTGGAAAGAAAAAGTTCCACTTCTGTATTTCATCCTAAATTTTTACTGGAGGTGAAAGCCAGGAAAATTTAGTAACAAAATAACAGAAAGCTCAACCAAGTTACAGAATATAAATAAGGTCCATATTTAAAAATCAATTGCCATACTATAAATTAGCAATAAACAGTTCAAAAGCAAAATTAAGGAAACAGTTTCATTCACAAAGCCACCAGTGAGAATAAAACATTTCCAGATACATTTTTTAAAGATAAATATAAGATTTATATACTAAACACTTTATAACACTATTGTCCTGGATTATTTTCCATTGTTGTGATAAATACTACAAACAAAACAACTTGGGGAGGAAAGTGTTTATTTGGCTTTTACTTCTACATCACAGTCCATCATGAAGTCAGGGCAGGACCATAGGAAGGAATAGGCAGGAACTGAAGCAGAGGCCATGGAAGAATGTTGTTATTGGCTTGCTCCCCATGACTTGCTTAGCTTGCTTTTCTTTACAACGCAGTACCAACTCCCTTTTTGGAGGATGGTACTGCCCACAGTGGGCTGGGCCCTCCCACATCAACCAGTAATCAAGAAACACCTCACAGACTTGCCTACAAACCAATCTGATGGAGGCATTATCTCAGTAGACATTTCCTCTTCCCAGATGACCCTAGTTTATGACAACCTCACCAAAAAAAAAAAAAAACTAAGTACACAGTTATTGAAAGATGAAAGAAAATCTAAATATTCCATGTTCACAAATGTGAAACCATAATAAGATTCTTCAAAATAATTTATATACATTCAATGTATTTCTTGTCAAAATACTAGCCACACATCCAAGAGTAAATGAGGATCACCAATTATACTTGATAAATTAAAAATTAAGAGCCGATCAAAGTTGGATAGACACAGAAGTGGGGGTGCAGGTAGAATGAGCTAGAAGAGGGGTAATATAAATCAAAATGCAATGTATGCAACTATCAAAGAAGTAATGAAAATGTGAGAAGGAATACCAGTTATCTTTTTAAAAAATAAACTGGTTCTAATGTCCACATAGAAATGCAAGGATATTGGAATAGTCAAAACAAACTTAAAATAAAAACAATTAGATTAGAAGACATTTACCTTTTGCCTACAATTTTGCTACAGTAGATCAGTGCTAAAAACTGTATGGTCTTAACGTAAAGATAAGCATATTAGTCTGCATAATACAATTGAGAGTCTAAAAGCCTATATATTTATATAAGGTGTTAAGACAATTCACTGGGAAGGGAATATTCTTTTCAATAAATTACTAGGACAACTGAATATTACCACAAAAAAGATTAAATCTCTACCTAATGCCATATACAAAAAAATAAATAAATATAAAGTCAAACCATCTAAGACCTATATGGAACAGCTCAAAGCATAAAATTCTGGAAAAAAAATCATACTGATTTTGAACTCTATAACTGTTTCATAGATACATCACTAAAATCATAAGAAAAAATAACTTGGGACTTGGCCAAAATTTAAAATTTGTGTGTTTCATATAGTCTATCAAAAAAGCTAAGAAACACCCATAAGACAAGAGGTATTTACAGATCAAATATTTGGTGATTATATGTGTAGAATATGTAATTAACCTGTCAACAATAAAAAGGCACCTATTTCTAAAATGAGCTAGGGAACAGGCTATGGTAGTGCATGCCTATAGTCTTAGCACTTGAGAGGTAGAGGCAAGAGGAGCAGGAATTCAAGGTCATGCTTAGCCACATATGAAAACTCCTCCAAGAAAGCTATAATTGCCAAATAAAAATTCCAGTGTCAAGAGGGACGTCTCCATAGAGTTGTTGATCAGGAATCTTCTGGGGACCACCCCCTAAATGATACAAGCTAGTGTCACTGCTCTTGATTGACTAACAGAACTTGATGCTAAGATCCTATGCTGAAGATACTACATACTTTGGTCTCAGGACATGGAGAAATCAAGTTGGTATTGACCAGGAAGCTTCCTGCCTGCGAGCTAGCTTTCATAGTACTGAAAAGTACCACGCAGGCTGCTGGAGGAAGAAAAAATCATCGGTAGTCTTACCTCGCTGTGAAACCTGTGAGCTGCAATAATGGCCAAGTTGCCAAGATGATCCCGTGAGTGCAGTAGTGGCATGAATGGTGAGAGGGAAACCAACTGCCTTCTGATTGTCTTCAAGGCGCACTCCACAGGAGGAAACACATACCTGGTGCTCTATATCTAGTCAACAGCCCATGGTAGGAGAATTCTGGAGGTGAACTACTACTACTATTTTGCTAAATAAGCACAATATTAAATTGTTATATCTCGACTCATAGATTAGAACAGCTATCAACCCTCAACAGTGTGGTTAACCAACTTTGGTTAACATAGAAACTTGCAACTAGTCAAAAATGCTCTGTGTTTGGTCAGCCACAAATGGGACATATATAGCTATCACACATACATGCACACACACATATGCCAAGGCTTAGAACCATTATGGAAGAAGGGGTGGAAATGTTGTATAAATCAGAGGTTGAGGACTGAAATGAAGCAGTGTTTTCTGGATGTGACAGGACTGCCATGCTCATATCATACAGCAGCTCTGGTTGCCTGAACAAGACCTACACAAGATCAAGCCAATCAACATTCAGGCAGTTAAGGGGAGGGGGGGTTTCACTAATCCCTGCCTCTCACTGAGGACTTATGGATAGCTGATGTCTTCTAGAGGGCTGGGAGTAGTCACTTTTCTTTAAAGCCATGGCCCTTGATAGGTAAACCATACACAAATAGAGTATATGAGCATCATAAATTGTAACTCTTTGAGTTATTACAAAAACAGAAAGAAGACACAAAGTTGGGGGTAGGGGATTTTTCTGAGAAGAACTGGGGGGGAGGGATGAGGATTGAATGTGATCAAAATAAATTGTATGTATTTATGAAATTCTCTAAGAATTAATAAAAATACTGTATTAAAAATAATCATGGGCCATTAGAGAATGCCTAATCTGAACTTCATACCAGGTAAATAGATTTAAAATGTCAAATAACGTGTTGGTGAGCTGTAAAGAAATTTGGAAACTCATATGGTGTTGATGCTATTCAGTCATGTAACTATCTGAGAAATGATTTGGCAGTTCCTCAGAAATAAAGGGTCACTAAAACTCATGTGGGGTTGCCATATAACCAGGAACTTTTCATCTTTGTATATACTCCAGAGAATTGAGAACATAACTACATAAAAAATCTGCACAAGATATCCATAGCAGCATTATCGATGCTTGCAAAATGTGGAAGCGATTCAAATGTCTATCAGTTGGTGAATGGGTGAACAGACTGTGGTAAGTTCATGCAATGCTATATTTTGACCATAAAGAGAAATGAATATCTGATGCTTGCTCCACTGTGGATGAATTTTGAATGATGATGCTAGGCAAAAGTCAGCTGCAAAAGCCACACACTGCATGACTACATACATAGGCAATATCCAGAGCAGGGAGCTCCATCAAGACAAAAAGAAAGCGATGGTAGTTTCCAGAGCTGAGAGAGAGGGGAATATTCTAGGATATGGAGGTTTTATTAATGGTTATGAAATTAGATCATGCTGATGATTGTACAATGTGGTATGAATGTACTTGTTAAAAACTGAATTGTACACTTCCAACTGAATTGTTATGTTATGTGAAATCGTGCCTTAGTAGAATTTTCCTACACACACACACACACACACACGTGCACAGTATGGGCAGGAGTGGCTTTCTGGCTTCAGCAGAGGAAACTATTGTCTAGCCAGCCTTACACAGCATGTTAGAATTGTAGTGGTTCCCAGTGCTTAGGGCTGACAGAGATGAAATGGGGACGTTCCATAAAGGGAAAGATGCTGTGAATAGCAACAGCAATTTTTAAATGGAAAGCCCAAAGCATGTGCAAATGGGAAGAACTGGTGCCGCCTGTCACACATCATACTGCACAGCCACACCTCCCCAAAGGGAACACCTGTGCTGTGAGGCAGTATTTAAATAGACGGGGATTGGCATGCTCATGAATGACTACAGAGCTCTCACCTTGTGCTCACCCCACTTCCTATGCTTTGTAAAATGTTTTCCATTCATTAATGTATTGATTTTCAAAAGCTTCCTGATATTCCTGCTCCAAATTTGTAGAATCTGAGGTTTGGGGGAATTTTAGACATGTGTCACCACAGGCAGTGAAATGGAGCCCCTTTATGAGCAGTGGGAAGAGCAGACAAGGAGGGTCAGCGAGGAGTCCTGCTGCTGAACACTAAGGACTCCACAACGTAGTAAATTAAATTGCTTTTCTTCCTGCTTATTAGGAAAAGATTGGGGCTATTTTCCAGCCCTTTATTCCATTTTCCTGTTATTCCCAATGCAATACTCCCTCAAAAACAAACATACATATAGGTCAGAAAAACTGTTCTATAAAGTTCTATCTCAAATCCAGACATGTTAGAGCCTGGCCCAGAAGACTCACGTTTCTAGTGAGTGAAACCTCAAACGTGACATCACATGGTGACCACACAGCATGTAACAGCACTTACGAACTGAGGGTCGACTTATAAAGTCTGCCTCCTGTGGCAGCCCTCCAGGTCCTTACAGAGACACTGATGTCCCTCTCCAACCATTCAGCAATTCTGCTCATATCCTCATGGACTGGCATGACATAGGGCAGAGGAGACTCAAAACCATGGCTGGCCAGACTATTTGGTGCAACAACTGTGGAACACTTTAGAGAGTGAAGGGTTCTTTAAATGGCCTTGAATCGATCTTGGTGGGGGTGGGGAGTGATCAAGGGGAGGTTCTCTAAAATGAAGTCCCTGCATCCTCTCTCTCTCTCAAGGAGTGGGATTATTGCCTTCATTTGATAAAGAAACCAACGTATGAAGAGTTAGAGATGTGCACAGGGCTTTAGAGGAAGACTCAAACCTTGGAATAGTTTGCAAGACACCTGGGATTCCGAGATAAAAAGCCCAGCTGGAGGTCAGGCAAATTGCTTACCATCTCTATGGCTTTCGTTTCTCAAGTGTAAAATATTACAGCCTTAGATCTATTATATATTATCTATATTTCAGAAGATTTTCTTGAAGCCCAAATCTGACACTTCTATGAACATGTTTATTCTTGTCTTAGGATTCATGAAGCAGTGGTCCTTCCTTTAAGGCTATCTCTGTATATGGAATGCTTAAAAAAAAAAAGAAAGAAAGAAAGAAAGGAAGGAAGGAAGGAAGGAAAGCAACAGGGACATTTATTGAGAAATAATTATGTACCAGGCACTGGGTGAATCTCTTGTGAAATTCTCATGAAGTCCTTTCCACCTGTGTCCAGAGGGGTGCTGTACTATCCATTTGGAAGTTGGGGAGCCTGTGTACCATGTGTGCTCAGCAAACATATAGAGAATGTAATTCAGGTCTCTCTTCCTTTGAAGCCCACATCTTTCCCCTTAGCCAGATCAACTGTAAGAGGAAGTGAGATCCAGCCCTCATGGCCAGATCCCAGGGCCTACTCATTTGTGTGTTATCTGGTGCTGCTCCTGATGGCCAAGGCAGAACTGAGTGCTGAACACTTTTTAACTGACTCCACATGGTCTAAGAGACCTAAAACAGTGGACTATACATCTGACTGCCTGGGTTTAAGGGTCAGCACTCTTCCCAGTGTGAGCAAGGGAGAGTAATATGGTTTACATGCAGTTTGAGCATGCGCCCAGGGTCCTATAGCACCTAGAGTGCCAGTACTGAGAAGTTTTAATACTTAATGTCTTAGTAAGCCTTTGAGTTTGATTGGCTGTTAGAGGCCCTGCCCTCCCAACAGATTAAGGACTTCCTCATGTGATCTATTGTAATTGTGAGGGATTGCCAAAAAAGCCTGAGACCGGCCTGTCCTAGTTTTCTGTCCTCCATACATACACTCCAACACGGCAGCACTCCATGAGGTGATGTAGCCAAGAAAAAATGCTTTCCAGAGTCCATACCTATCCACTTGGGACTTCAGCTTCCAGAACTGTGAACTAGACACTCTTCTCTGCTTTACAAGTTAGCTTGTCTCCCATACTTCCTTAAGAACATGAACATCTAACAAATAGAGAGTAACTGCTCCTATGCAAGGTCAACTTCCCTCATCTGTTCATTGGAGTAGTGCCAGCACTTCCTCATAGGACTGTGGAGATAACACTGATACACTGATACAATTCCTGTTGTGTGACAGACTTTCCTGGACACACACACACATACATCTTCTCATCCCAGATGGGGAGCTCATGACAGTCTAGAGTACAGACAATACCAAAACCGTGGCGAACCAATGAGTTTTATTGGGATTACTCACAAGAGTATGGGTGAGAAATGGTTACTTAACAGAAGCTCAACAGGTTGGAGGGTGTCCTTTTCAGACAGCTCAGATAATCTACACCTTTCTAGGCAGCTCTGCTGCTCTCTGCTTCTTCCAGACACCTGGGCTGATAGCTGCTTTTTACAGGTGGCTGGGCTTGTTTTAGAATCCTCTTTCTAGCTTGACTGATCTGAGAGAGACTTCAGTCTTTTCTGTTTATATATTCTGGGAATGGTGGGTCCTTAGTGAATCTGGTCAGTTTCAGAGACTTCCTGGAGCTATTTTGAGTTGCTTGCTTCCTGTCTTAATGAGCTTTAATGAGCTTCTCTGCAGGACAGAGTGCTTCAATCTCAGAGAAACTGCTGCACACCAGCACCCAAGTCTGCACAGCCTGTGCTCAGTAAATGCAGAGGAGGGCCTAAAGTTCAGCCGCTGCCTGGTCCTTTAGACCCTCACCTGGCCCCTTTACCTTCCAGGTTTCCACTACTGTTAGCCTCTGGAAATGATTGAGTTTCTCCTTCCTCCATATTTCTCAGGAGGATTTCTTTCCTTGTGTTTTCCTGCAAAGCACAGGTCTCCCTTGCTCAGTTAGGTATGTTAGGTAGAGAATCCATACAAGTGATTCCCAGAAGCTGCCACTCGAATGGAGTCTGGTTGGGACCAGTGAGTAGGTAAGAGAAGAAAAAGACATCAGTGAGAGAAGACAGGGAGGAAGAGGCACAAAGTTGTCCGCATCCACTCCCATCTCTGAGTACATCAACAGTCTCTAATTTTCTCAGAAAACAAGGATGTTTGAACTGAAGAATGTCCAGAGCAGAGGCAGGCTAGTGAAGCACAACCACCACCTAAACTGTGTATTCTGTTCTCCTAGGCTTTTAAAGACTGGTTCAAATACATCTTTCAAATAGAACTGTTCTCCTTTGAAAGGAGTTGTGGTCTTTTAATGGAAGCATTGAGAAGTTTAAAACCATCCTCTCTAGTTCCCTGCCTGCAAAGATTCTTTGGGTAACTCAAAATGGGATTCAGCCCCCTGGCTCCAAAGATTCCTGCAGTCATCGCCAAAGCCAGGAGCCAGAGCTGAGCTACAGAAGCTCCCACAAAGATGGTCATCACAGGGACAGAAGGAATGGCTCTTGAGCTCCAGGAAGGGTGGAGAAGAGCCACAGCCTCCCCTGACTAGACCATTAGTGAGTGGGAGGGGAACAAATTCACAAACACCTAGGGTAAACCCTGAGCACCTGGTTCTTACCAGGACTTCCTCCTCTCAGTGGTTCTGTCTCCAAGGCTGAGCATCACTGTAGAACAGCTAACTATAGTTTCCCTCTGACTTTCCAGGAGCCACAAGTCTTTCTACCACTACTAGCAGTTGGCATTTGCTGAATGCCCTCAGCTAAGAAGTGGTGGCGTAAGGAACTAATTCCAGCATTGTGTGTGGCAAATCTTCTAAATGCTTTGATCTGCTCCATTCTGTACTTTGTGCATTCCTATCTAGAGACCTCAAATGTCACCCCTCCCACCTGGGACAGATAGTTCTAGAAGGAGAGAGGTATCTGAGTTCCCCTGTCAGGATTCTCTGTTCAATACTTGCTACAGAGGTTTCTCTGCTTCTTATTAAAAGAACGAAAAGGAAGTAGAACCTGAGGAGAAGGCAAGGCAGAAGGAACATGTCCTTCATGTAATTCTCTCTTGGGGTAAGGTTAGCACCTGCAGAGTGCTGGGTAGAAAACCCACAGAGTTCACCAGCAACACAGTAAAGCAAACCACACAATCCCGCATGTACATAATTCCACTCTTCAGAATTGTTTTCAAGCAAAACCCCTTGATTTAATCTAGTTTTTGCTTTTCTTTTTAGTACAAATAGACAGTGAGATTTATTTTTGTACCTGGCCCCATCTTCAGCCTCCTTATCTTTAAAACATACTGTCTCTTTAGACATAGGATGAAGAAAGTCAAACTAGAGTACCACATCATGAATAGGGTGGGCCAAAAGTTATGGGCAGGCTAGACAGATCTCAGGAGAAAATGCCAGGGGAATAACAGGGTTGGTAAAACAGGAAAGAACTCAGCAGCAATGACCAGAACAGATAAAGACAGAAACTCAAAGTAGGCTCTTTGTGCCAGGTTCTCCTCCCAGGACCTGCTAGGGAGCTCTGCTCCCCACCTCCACCCAGAAACCAGTGGCTTCCAAGACCCTGAGCCTAGTAAAGGACAAAAAGAATTCTTTGCCTGGGTATAAAGGCCTAGACTTCTCATTTTCAAAAAGCTTTTACAGGCATTAGCTAATTTATTTTTGTTCCACCCAGCTTGACATCACACCAAAGCAGCACATGTAGAAAGAGATGTGTCAAAGTGTCAGCAATATTGATAGATCCAGGAAATCAGCCACCAGCGAGCACAACCTGCAGTCAAGAATGGAGATGGAAAGAATAGGAGATCACGGTATGGAGCTCCCTTCCGTGTTCTTACTCCCCTCTCCTCAGCAAAAGCCTCTGGACCTGCTGGAGATTGTATGTTCTGTATCTACTTGATGTCTATGTATTGAAGTCCTAGTCACATCTTGGTGCACCCAGGCAGTGGTGGAAGCCTTGGGAATGGGGTATAGTGTGAGGTCCTTGGATTTCTGGTGTCATAATCTTGACTGTCAACTTGACTGCATTAGCAGTCAACTCAGAGACATACCTCTGGGTGGGACTTGAGGCTATCTTCAGGATTAACTGAGGAAACAACCCCACCCCACTCCCTGCCAGAGTGAGCAGTACCTTCTGGAACTTGATCTTAGGAAAAAGGCCCAGAAAAGATGATCTTCCCAGGGTGGGTAAGTCTCATCCAGTCAGTTAAAGGCTTGACTGGCTCAAAAGGGCTGACTAAGCAGAAACTCCTTGCATCAAGAGCAGCAGTTCTGAACATGTGGACCATAACGCCTTTGGAAGTTAAACAACCATCTCACAGGGGGTCTCCTAAGACCATCTGCATATCAGATATTTATATTACAATCCATAACACTAGCAAAATTACAGTTATGAAGTAGCAACGAAAATAATTTTATGGTTGGAGTCACTACAACATGAGGAGCTGTGTTAAAGGGTCACAGAATTAGGAAGGTAGGGGACCCCTGATCTAGAGTGAGGGCATTGGTCTTTCCCTACCTTGAAGCTCAATCTGAAAACTCAGTTATTCTTGGTTTTCAATTCTGCCACCCTCAGCCTAGAGCTACCTTGCAGCCTACAGGTCTGTGGCTTTCAGCTTCCAAAATTTTGTGTGCCAGTCCTTTACAATACACACACACACACACACACACACACACACACACACACACACACACACACACACACACACTATAAGATGTAGTAGAAGATCCTGACTAGTATAACCACTCCTGAACGTAGCTATGTTAGAAAAGATGGCTGAAAACCATCCCACCAAACCCTCACATTGTTAAAAGGCTAACAATAACCTTCTGCTGAGTGATTAAGTCATATGCTACATGAAGAGTGAGGTCATATGCTACATGAAGAGCCACAGCACAAGGCTGGACTTTCAGATGTTAGGAACAGAGCCAGAACCTTGGTAAAACACTAACATTGTTCCCCTGTGAAAGCAAAGCCTACTTTCAAATGAAATAGAAGAAGCCAGGTGTTGTGGCTCACATACATACTGTAACCCTAGTACTTCAGAGGCAGAGCAGAAGGATCATGACTTTGAAGCCACCCTGAACTACATCAAGTGATCCGTATTTAAAAACAAAAATAAAAAATGAAGAATTAGAGGAAGGAGAGGAAGTGGGGGAAGGGGAAGGAGAGGCACGTTTTACACATAGCATGCAATCGGTTAAATGGGTTTGTAAGAGAAAGTCAGATGGAATTTCCTCATGGTCATAACCCAAGAGTTTGGTTTCTATCTCTCCTCAGGTCTTTCTCCCCTCCTTCACTTACTTTTAAGTCCTAAGTTTTTCATTTGAAAAACCACTTTCCTATACCACCAGCCACTTCCTTGCACCATAATCTTAAGTAAATGACATCACTCTATCGTACAGATATACCCCAACTTCTTTAACAGATTCCTTATCCGGAGGCTTTTAGACTTCCTCTAATTGTTCACTGTTAAAGAACACTGTGATGAAAAGGCTCATGCTTAAATTAACATTTCCACATTCCTGAAAATTCCCTTGGAATTCTGCCCCAGACGCAGAATTGCTAACTCAAATCCTAACAAACCCAGAGCTGGGTGTGGTGGCTGTATCCAAAACACTGAAGTAGAAGGATCATGTTTAAAGTTGAGCCTAGACAACAAAGTGAGCGAGCCTGTCTGAGAAAAAGAGCATTCGCCATTTTGAGAATGTTGAAAGCCACAGCTATGCTTCCTCATTGAGTAGCTGGCATTGCCCACCCCTCCCGGTGAGGAGATGACCATTCTACTCTGAGCTCATTGACACCACAACACATATTCTTGCCTTGGTCTGTGCATGAATTAACTCTTAGTAGGGGGATATCAAAGATTTTTTTATGAACGAAGTAGCGTTTGAACTGGCCCTTGAGGCAATGGTATGATTTTAGTCAGTGCAAAGGTAGAAGGGGCATTTCAAGACAAGAAATTTGGTTACAACAACAGCTTAGGGTCTGTGCCTGTTTTTGAAGAATCCAATAATCTAGATGTAGGAAACTGTTAGCTAGGTAACATACAGGAAGGATGAGCTAAAAAGACAGGCTAGAATGGGATCACAGAGGGCCTTGAATGGCATCTTAAGGAGCTTATATTTTAGTCTGCCGCAATTGGAAGCCATTAGCAGTTTCTGAGCAGGGGAGCGATGTGTTTTTGCATGCTATCCTGAGGGTGCCAAGAACCTGCCAGAAAGTTGTGAAGTGGCAGGAGTAGGTTTCATAGTTTTGACAGTAACCAGGAGACATGTCTATTTTCCCCACTCTGGTATGACACTGGGGTTGCAGAACTTCACTAGTGTTTCAACATGTTTCCTATTAAGAGGACAAAACCCCATCGGAACAAATCAAAAGGGAGCGAGAAGAACAAATGGATGCAGAGCAGGCAGCACCGAAGGCAGCCGGGCCCACATGCAGGATTTGACAATTCGTCTTAGTCCTTATTTCTCTCATCAATATTTTATGTCACTAGGAAACTCCAGCCTCATTTTCTGGTAATGAATTTATCATGAGACTAAGAGTAAGTTGCTGAAGCAGATGCCTGGGGAAGCCTGGTAGGATGGCAGCTCCCAGCCTCAGCTTGTTGGCTCTGCCACCCATAGGGCAGATGCCAGGAGACCCAGCAAAAGCAGAGAGGCTTGGCCCTGTGCAACAAGGGGCTTCATCTATGTGGAGCACTGAATCCTCAAATGAACCCTCTTCAGAAATGCCTTCCTCCCTGGGGTGCGGGGGGAGGGGGGGAGGTTAGTCAACACCACTGATTAATCACCCACTGGGCCAAGAATCTTATAATAGAACTGGGGGCAATTAGAGTATTCTAATATGGACCCTTTTTCTCACAGAATTAGCTGTCTTTGTCCACATTCCAACATCTAGCAGAGAGCTGGGAGGAGAGTGGGATCTCAAAACTCCAACAGCTGTCCCTTAAGGACCCTGGTGGCTGATTTCAGCTCTAACTCTGACTTGTGAGTAACTGGCATAAATCACTTAGTACAGCCTAGCTTCAGAAATCGAATTTTACAAAATGGGAAAATAAAACTAGTTTCAAACATGTACAGGACACTTACTTTGTGTGCTTCCAAAATATCCAATTCACTTCCACAATGATCCCGAGCTATATACCATTATTACTTATGGTTTAAGAATAAGGACATTTATACCTAGATAGATAGGGACATTGCCAGGGCCATGAGCTAGCTTTGAATTCCAGGCTCTTGGTGTGCTAATCACCATCTCCACTACCTCGTATCATACGAACTCCTGTTACGACATATAACCAAAAGAAGAAAATGTAACCGTTCAAGCTGACCTAAGGAATAGTGGAATTTACTGGTTCACAGAAAAATCAAGGTATATTGCTAATTTTGAGTATAGTTTGATCGAGGGCACACAGGGCACACCAGCATTCTGTTTCCATCTACCTCAGCTGGCTTCTCATAGACAAGCTAATCTCTCAGACAAGAGTTGGAGATACAATGACACGGGTCCCATGAAGGGGCATCAACAATACAGTTACCTGTCAGAGCCAAATGAGGACTTTTAGCCCTTAGGGCTAGAATTATTACTATAGAATTGTGTTCTTGAAAGAGTATGGATTGGAGGTAAGTATGTACAAAAAAAAAAATGGTATTTTAATTCCTGGTCTCACTGAAGAAATAAACCTGCTTTCATTGAGAAAACTGAAATAAGATTAGAATTTATCTACAGCATTCACTCATGCAAACTAATTAATTACCTAAGTATAATTTTTAAAGCAAGATAATTTCAGACACTCATAACACAGGACACATAACCTCAGGGAAATACAGGCAAAAGTCACTTCAGAAGTCGTGAGGGATAATACTACCCCATCCCCCCCCAGTTTAAAATTAAGTTTTAGTAACTCCTCATGGTCTATTTCCCCATAGAGTAGCCTCTGTTATCTATTGCATATGCAAAATTCATTATTGAAAGGTAGCATTACTGCAGATAATGCACCTTTGGAAGGTCATAAATATCCTGCAAACAAGCCCAACTCATTCTAGAAGCAGAAATTATATTCCTCACTTCTCATTAAATTTCTGATGAACTAATAAATGATTGATAGGCATTTTGCAACACTGTTTTGTAGAACATGCACATGACGATGCCGACTCCAATAACCAGGCTGCACGCTGGCTTAAAGACTAAATGTTGAGGATTATGGTCTTCTGGATTTCCCAAAAGGTGTTTGCCAGAAAGGAGTAGGATCCCAGGAACAGCAGTAGGCACAGACCCCAGCCCAGGTTTCTCCCACTTCAAAGTCCATCTCTCCTAAACTGAAAGGTTCAAGTTTTCTCAACAGCCCCATGGCCAATCAGAAATCTAACCTTCTCTCCAAAGAAAAGGAAAGCTGCCAGAGAAAAGCCTTTCAATCGTTACTCTGGTTCCAGCCCCATACAGCTCATCTACAATCTCTCTCATCTCTTTTCCATTTTCTTTACCCAAGCCACTCCTAGCTACTAACAGAAAGTATATACTAAAAGTGCCCAGTTGTATGCTGAATATTCAACACACTTTACTGACTTTTCTCTACCCTCATAACAACCATTATGAGGAAAATAATATTATTCATTTTACAGGTACAAAAATAAAAGCCCAAATAAGCAGCTAGAGTTTGGATCTTGAGTGCCTTCTGAAGGCCCCATGTTTTAAAGTCTTCGTCCCCACCTTGACGCTCTTGGGAGATGTTAAAACCTTCAAGGGTAAGGTTCATAGTGGGAAAGGTTAAATGAGTCACTTTCCTTTTTGCTAGTATAAAATGATGATGAAAGCATCTTAAGGAAGAAAGAGGTTTTGAAAGCTTACAGTTCCAGGGAACATCCATCATGGCCGATTAACCCTGGCAACAGGAATATGAGGCTGCCCACATTGAATCTGCAGTCAAGAAACAGAAAGCAATGAGCACTCCTGTTCAGCTAGCTTTCTCCTTTTATTCAGTCCTAGCCCCCAATTCATGGACTGCTGCCAACATGTAGGGTGGGTCTGCCTACCTCAGTTAACCTGATGTAGAAAACCCTTCACAGACATGCACAGAGGTTTGTCAGCATGATGATTCCAGATCCTTCCAAGTTGACAATCAATCTAAACCATCACAAACCCACGCCTTGTCAACTTGACACTAAACATATCACTTTTAAGCCAAACCTTTCACATTTTGTCCTTGGGCTCATGGCCGTCTCTCTACAAAATATATACTATCCATCTTCAAAACCTCAAATTCTTTATTAGTTCCAATTCTTTAAAAGTCTTAAATCTTAGTCCCTTCTAAGACTTAAAGCAATTTCTTAACTGTGAGCTCCTAGAAAATAAATCAAGCTATATAGTCCCAATATGCAATGGTACCAAATAGATATTCCCATTCCTAGGGGCATGGAAAGGAAAAGTTGGAACCAAGCAAGACTGGAACCCAACAGAAAAACACCAAATCCTGTAGCTGCATGTCTATCATTTGGGCTTACTGATGGATTCACCTGGACTCCAAATACGTTGGGTAGCCACACTCCCTCATTTCTGTTATCTTATCCCATAGCCTCTCTGTAGGATCAGCTCCATTCTGTGTTCCATTCTTTCCTGAAGGTATGTCATATTCCCCAGGTATGTCTAACACCCTGAAGTATCCATTTTAACTTAGGTTTTACCTTCATAGCCTTACACAGTGGCCTCTTAGAGTCTTAGAGCATCCACAGGGATGCTCAACCTGCCACTTATTGCCTGGTATCTTAGTCAGTATTCTACTATTGTGAAGAGGCACCATGACCCAGCAACACTTATAAAATAAAGCATTTAATTGGAGGCTTGCCTATAGTTTCAGATGTTTAATCCATTCCTTTCATAGTGGCAGCATGCAGTCAGGCATGGTACTGGAGACATAGCTGGGAGTTCTATGTCCAGTTCTGCAGGCAGCAGAAGAGAGAGACGCTGAACTTGACTTGGACTTTTGAAACCCAATGATGCATTTGCTCCAACAAAATCTCCCTCCTAATCCTAATCCCTAATCCCTGCTCCTTCCTGACCAAGCATTCAAATTCAAACATGTGAGCTTACAGGAGCCATTCTTATTCAAACCACCACATTTAGCCTCCCCAATATTCTGGAACCTTAGAATAAGACTCCCTGATCCTAACTCTTTTATCTTCCATTTCTACAAGATAAGTAGTACCATGTGAATGACACTGTAATGTTTTATTGCCAGATCAAGATGTAGATTGCTCCCCATGGACCACAGATAGGTGGCTTCTGTAGGTACCTTGCTGGATGAATTTGTAAAATCACTTTCCTAAGCAGTTCGGTGTTTTTGTTTGTGTTTTGTTTTGTTCTTTTATTCATGTAAGGAACCTTCTATTGCATCCTCTGTTTATACTTTCTAATTTCAAACAAATAATTATTTTCACACATTGGAACCTGAGATGGGTGGGGTCTTGCCTCAGCACACCTATGAAGACAGCAAGATTTCTCTTTAACAATTATAGGTGCTTTGTTGTCTAACTTTCCTTGTTCACAATTTTAAACTTGTTCACACAACTTCTTTGCTAAATTTTATATTCTTATATCCTTTTGTTCTCTCTCAACGCAGATCTAACTAAGCATAATGAGACTCAGGCACACCACACACTGAATTCTATGATGTTCTGAAATTTACACCACCAAATATATTAATCTGTTACTTTTTAATTCTGCCTCACACAAATTTTCAGGACAGAATACAGCCAGATTCTTTGCCAAAATGTAGCAAGAGTGAATTCTAGCTTACTCTTTCTAACAGAATCCCCTTTTTCCTTTCGAGCCTCATAATCTAGGCCTCCAGTGACTGTGTTTTCCTTGGCATTCTGGTTTTCCAAACTTTTACTAAAATGGCCCATTTAGCTATTTACAACTCTGAATGGATCTTCTATCCAAAATCCAAACTAATGCATACTTTTCCTGCATGAGGTCATCACAGCAATAGCCCCACTTCCCAGGACCAGTTTTCTGTATTTGTTGTTTTCCTTGTTCTTGTGACAAAATACCTGTCTAAAGGAACTTAAGAAAGGAGAAGTTTATTGGGGCTTATGTTGTTGGGGGACACTGTGGTGATGAATGGTGGTAGGAGTGTTGGCTGCTGGTCACATTGAGTCTCAGTCAGGAAGCAGGGGTAATAAATGCTCCTACACAGTTCACTTTCCCCTTTGTGTGCAGTCCTGGAAAGCCATGGACTAGTGCTGCCAACAGTAATGATGAGTGTGCCACCTAGGCTAACTAAACCTAAAAAATCCCTCACAGACATGCCCAGAAGTGAACCATCAGGATGATTCTAGATCCTGTCAAGTTGACAATCAATATAAAGTATTCCAGGGGTTTAAGTCACTGGGTTGTACCCTCTAAGGACATTTCAGGATATTGGTCTTTTTTTTTTTTTTTTCAATTTTAATCAAAATATAATCACATCACTTTCCCCCTTCCTTTCTTCCCTCCAACTCCTTCTACCCCTAAACCCCACTCAAGTTCATTGCTTTGAATATATATATATGTGTGTGTGTGTGTGTGTGTGTGTGTGTGTGTATGTGTGTATTATATATATATACACATACATATATATGCATAAATACATAAATACAACCTGCTGAATTCATTTAGTGCTGCTTCTGCATACTTGGTTTTAGGACTGACCACTTTGTACTGGACAATAAATAAAGTATCTGGACTTGGGGAGAGACTAATTCATTCTCATTCTCTCTCTTTCTCTCTCAGCAATAACTAGCTGCCTACAGTTCTTTGTCAAGGAGTAGGTCCTGTTGGGATTTTTCCTTCCACATCAGCATGCCTTGGTATTGTCATTTCCCAGATCTTGTTTAGACAGCCATACCGCTGAGGAATCATGGATGTAGTTTCTATGATATTTCTAGGAGACAGAGTCTCACAGCAGATTTCCTGATCCTCTGACTCTCCCAATAATTCTTCCTTCTTCTATGATATTTTCTGAGCATTAGATGCAGGAGTTGTGTTGTAGATATATTCAGTGGAGCTGGGATCCACAATCACTTGATCTCTATGGTCAGTTGTGGTTTCTGCAATGGTTTTCTTTTGCTGCAAAGAGACACTTCTTTGGTGGAGGGTAGGAGCCACACTTCTCTATGGGAATAAGGAAAAGTTTTAGAATGCAGTTAAAAATTATGGCCCAATAAAGTGGCAAGAGAACATTTTCCTATATGATCTATGACCACACTAACCCTGGATAGTTGGCTAGGTTTGCAGTACCAGGCATGATTTCCCCCCTTTTGAGTGGACCATAAGCCCAATTAGACAGCTGTGGTTACTACTGAGATGTGGCTGCCACTATTATACTCTGAGGGCTATCTTGCCATGCTGCTTGTTGTTGTGGTTCATAGGCATAAGAGCTAGATAGGACTTTTGATTGCTTCCCGCCGTTGGCAGCTTGCATATTACCTTCTGGTGCTATGAAAGCTAGACCATAGGAAGGAGGCTTTCATGTTATATCCAGTTTGAATCTGCAGAGTCACATGTTTGAAATGCGTCATGTCTTCAGCAATAGAGACTTACAACTCTGACAGGCAATGAAGAGCATCTGCAGTAGATTATATTGTTTGGGGAGTCACTTGGACTTTTTTATTCTTGACCATGAGGTGAACAATTTCCTCAAACGTGTTCCACCCACTATATGATGCTGTCACAAGCCTAAGCACTGAAGGCTATTCAACCATCAATAGAAACCTACAAAACTGTGAGCCAAAATACACTTTTGATTAAGTTTACTATTCTAGGTGCTTGTTATTGGTAATGGAAAATTACCTAACTCACGAGTCAAAGAACTGTCTCTGAATCAGCAACAACTGGCTATATTTGTGTAAGAGCCAAGGTCCTGATCTCTCTACCTCATAGACTTGAGCTGCCATGGGTAATATTGTCTCCTAATGAATGGCCATCAGCCTGCAGAGATGAAGTCATCTGTGAGCTCCTTCAGCAATTAGTGTTCCTTCAATTTCTTTGATGGTTAATCATTAATGCCTATAATAAGTCAGCCATTGTTTTAGAACTAGTCATTGCTTCCTTAACTTGGATATGTATTTCTTGTCTTGACAAGCCTGTAAGCTCTTTGCAGGAATTTATCTTCACTCTAATTGGTGTCTATCATACACAAGAGACTTACCAATTCCATCTCAATCATGCCGTCAGTACTCAAGATGTCAAAAGACAGACCCTAGTCAAAAGCTCTTGGTTTTGCAGCACCTCCTCATCATAAGCACACATAGTGTGTCACCTTATCTTTATTTCCTCTTGTAACTCAGCAGCCCTGTCATCCAGCCCTGCAACTTCCTCCTGACCCTATGAGTATATGCAGTTATTATCTTTCGACATAACATATGTTTTTAAAAGGCAATACATAACAATGAACTTGATTTAAAGGAAGAAAACATCCACAGTCGGCTAATGATCTTTTCCCAACCAATACTTTGCAAGTACTCATTGGTCACAGGTGGAATTTGCCAAGTCCTCCTGACCACGATGTGTGTTGTCACCTAATGTCCCATCGAGACCTATCTGTGATCTCTGGTCTAACAGGTCCTTGAGAAAGAAATGAAGGCCACGTACTATTTTTAATTTTTTATTGTAGTACAAAGATATCCCACAAAATGTACCACATTAACTGTGTTTAGGTGTGTGATTTAGTGGCATTATATGCATTGACATGGCTAAGGAGCCATCGTCACCACTCACTTCCAGATCCTGTCATCATTGTTAACTGAAACTTTGCTCCCAGTGAACAACAACCCCATAGTCTCTAGCCATACTGCTCCCCACAGTAGTTGTATCATTTGATATTACAACAAGAAGGGCACTGGGATTCCAGTTCCTCTCCAGCTTGGCCAACACTTGTCATTTTGATTGCTTTTCTTTTGTTATTGTTGTTGTTAACAGAAGCCATCCTAATGGGTGCGAACTGTTATCTCATTTTTGTTAAACTGCATTTCCACAACAGCTAATGATGTTGAGCATCTTTCATGTGCTTATTGTCCATCTGTGCATCTTCTCTGGATCAATGTCTGTTCAAATTCTTTGCCCATTTGTTTTAATTTGTTTTCACTCATTCATTTTTAAGATGTAGAAGTTCATTACACTTTCTTTATTGGGTACATAATTTGTACACCCTACCTCCAGTACTGGAGATGAACATGTGGCACCATTCATAATCTTTGCCAATGAGCTATATCCTCAGACCTCTTTTTAATTAAAAAATATATATTTAATTAATTCTTTGAGAATCTCATACATTGTATTTTGATCATATTAATCCCTCTCCTCCAACTTTTCTCAGATCTCCTTTATCCCTTCCATAGTCACCTTCTAAAAAAAAAAAAGACAAGGGCATTCTAAGTTACCCAGGGTGGCTTTGAACTCCTTCTGCAACCTTCAATTCCTTCAACTTGAAATCCTCCTCTTAGCTTCTCGGGTCACCTGGGCTTGCAGGATTGTGCCAAGAGGCCCAGCTCACTCTCTCAATAGTATCTTTTGCTACACAAAAGTTTCCTTTTTTTTTTCCTTTTTAAATTAAATCCTGCTTATCTACTTTTGCTGTATGTTCCTTTGTGTCATGTACTAAGAACAATTACCACATCCAAAGCCACAGAGCTTTCTGCCTGCTTTCCTCTAAAATGTTATGGTTTTGCATATTACAGTTAGGTACTGTAATATTTACTTCTGCAGCACTGTGACAGGACACCTGACAGGAACTACTGACAGGAGGAAAAATTTATTTGGCTCAGGGTTCCAGGGACTTAGTTGCTGGCTGCTTTGTCCATACACTTGAGACAAGCACTATCACAGCAGGAGTGTGTGGTAGAGGACAACTGTCCACACCATACTGGACCAAACAGGTTTCAAAAGCCATGCCATGTCCAGTTAGCTCTCTGTGCTTTGCACCTGTGGTTCAGTATGTGAGCCTGCAGCTTCCTGCTCCTACCGCCACACTTTCCCTCTGTTATCATGGACTCCAACCCTTCAGAACCATAAGCCCAAATAAATTCTCCTTTCTATAAATTGCTTTGATCATGATGTTTTATCACAGCAATGGCAAAGTAACTAATACAACCAGGTATCAAAGGAGAAGTAGACATTACAATACTGAACATTTGAATTGTTCACTATGTGCCAAGGTCATTCCTAAATGTTTTAATGCATATAAAGTGACTTAATTCTTGAAGCTTCTCTATAGGGCAGGCACTATTATTTCCCCAATTCTAGATGAAATAGACTATGAAAAAAAGATGAAGTGACTCACCCAGTGTCACTTAATTACAAAATCATGGAGCTGGGATTCTGACTTGGCCAACCTGGCTCCGAGGAACCTTTGATCTTGCTGAATGGTGGTCCTCAGAACAAACTAAGTGCTAAACCCTGAAACTTTACAATGTCTTGACTGGACCAGAGGCCTTTGCAGATGTCATTGGGTTTGGGATCTTGAGATGAGAGAAATACCCTGTATTATATGAGCAGGACCTAAATGATATTGTAGACATCATTATAAACACACAGAGAGGAAACACAGATACTTCTAAGACACAGGCCATGTGAAGAGGCAGAAGCTAATGCAACATAGTTAAGAAGCTGGAAGAGGCAAGGAGCAGATGTTCCCTTCACATCCTCAAGGGGAGCATGGCCCAGCGGCATTTTGAATCCCTGACCTCTAGAACTGTGAGAGAATAAATGTCTGTTGATCATTGCCATCAAGTCTGTGGCTGTTTGCTAAGGCTGCTATAGGAAGCACCATGGCTCTTAATCAGGGTTTATCAATATGGGGAGTCACGTATCGGTAGATTTTATCTTCACCTGTGTCAGGTAAAATAATAGCTTCTAGTACCACCCACAAGAGGATGTCAGGGAAAAGAGAACACCAAACCAGCTAGCTCATGGCTGGCTCACGAGCTAAGCACAAAGCTTAACAATGTGACACTTTTCAAAGCACTTCTCTTGGTTCCTACCACTTAACCATCTGACCCCACCAAACCTCTTCCACACTCAGAAGAGAATCTAGAAGTTCTGACTTCAAGATATGAGGTATGACCCCCCCCCTTTCTCTTCCAAGTAATCCCTTCTTCTCTCTACACTCACCTTCTAAAGAGGAAGAGAACAACCAGGAAGCCTCCTGTGTGTCCATGCTATTTAATCCTCACAGCAATGTGTGGTCGCTCTTATGCTTCCTGTCCTATTGAAGACCAAAAGCAAGGCTAAGAGAGGTTTAGGGGCTTTCTCCAGGAAATACAGAACCTGCAGTGGCTTGATCTTCAACCCACCACAGCTACTCCAAGGTCCTGCACATGAGAGCCATACCCAAATGCTCCTGATTCTCATTCTCTCTCTCCCCCCCCTCTCTCTCTCTCTCCCCCTCCCTCTCCCTAGCACTCTCTCTCTCTCTCTCTCTCTCTTCTCTCTCTCTCTCTCTCAATTCATTTAAAAATAAAAATAGTATTGAAGTAAAAACAAGGTGATTTGCATGAGATCCTGAGTTCTCAATTACACCAATTACTTTATAATTACAGGCAATGCCATCTTGGGTTTTTCGAAATCTACACCTAGGCTCTGTCAGGAAGAAGGCCTCTTCAGAGAGATTTCAATTATTATGAATGTTGTATGAGGTAGAGAAAAGCCTGCTGGAGCTCCAGGGAAGAATGAGACAAGAGCTTGAGTCACCTCGCACTCACCAAATGGGCCTATAGGAAATCAGAACACCTGAGAACCCCGCCCCCAACTCTCAGCTTGAGAAGAGGGGTTACATCAAGGCCAACTGTCTGGAACCTCTGCAAAAATGCCACCTGTCTGAAGCTCTGGCCATCAGCGTTTCTCGGGGTGAATGGAGAACCGCTTAACTTACTGACTTCAAATTACTTCAAGCCACCGTACAAGCCCCAGGAAGTAACAAACAGACGGATCTTCCTCCTGTGCCTCTGTTTGCAAGCATGTTCTTCTCTCTCCTGTCCAGTGATCTCTGATGAAGGAAGGGAATGTCAGCAGGGGATGTTGGCTTAGTAATTCATAGGGTGGAGGAATGGGTACACACAACCAGTCCAGTAGCCCTTCCCCAGTGTCCTTGCTAAGGCACCAGCACTAAAGTACTGTCACTCAAAAAACAGCTTCCTGACAGGAGCCAGGTATATCTTCAGGCTAGAAAGGGAAGCTGAGGAAGCTGGAACATCAAAGGAATTTGGCAACTCCTGAGGCTCCCTCCTTATACCCTGTAGAAACATGTCATCAGTGCTTGTCCAAACAGTGAAGCCACTCTGCTGCAAAGCACACATCTCTGGCCCGTTTCCCCTGTGTAAAGACATGAGTAGGCATGTATCAAGGATATTTTGTTTTGTTCTGACAGGTGGATTTCATCTCTCCTCCACCTGCTGGGGCTAGCAGGTAAGGTGGTACACCGAAGTCTCTGCAGACTCGATACTCAGTTCTATAAACAACATCTTGAAAGAGTTTGTCTATCTCTTACTCCTTCTAGAAGGAACTGCCACCTTCCTATAATTAACTGACTCTCCTGAAGATTTCTAGCCCATGGCTGAAATCCATTACTCCCACTGCTGATGTCACCGTTCCACACTGTATTTCTTTAAGAGCACACCTCCAGTTACAGTTTGCAAAGCACCTTGGTTCCTGTCAGCTCAGTTACCAGGGCACAGCATTGCTGAGAAGGCTGTTTCCACTCTATGCCTCCACCTTCTGCTCTCTCCATGTCTATTCTTCAGAAAATGGCTGAATTAAATAAAGGGAAGAAAAAGGAAGGAAGCCGGTCTGGGTTCTGAGAGACTGGAGCTCTCAGTGGGATTAAGCCTTGAGTGGCTCCCTTTAAGCAGAAAACAAAGTCTGAGCTTTCTTGCATTAGTGCCTCTTGCTCCCTCCCACCTCCTAAATTCCAATCAGATTTCTGAATGAAAGGTCCTTCCCTGCCTGAATCACCAGGAATTCCTATTTCCCTTTCTTTGCTTTCCTAGCATGTGGTGTCTCTATTTAAATAGTGTTTCTTATCTAGCTAGCTTCCTAATGGCATGCACCTGTCACACCTCCCCTGTTCATTTTCTGTGAAGCTCACTAGTATCTGGCACAGGATCACTAATTCTCATCTTTCGCCCTTTCTTGCACACATCAAAAGGCTTACCTAATTCTCCCAAGGTTACAGAACCGGTAAGGGCCTGCAGGCCTGAAGACTGATTAGTGGCAGGTGTCAGGGCCTCAGAAACTTTCCACCTGGGTTCAAACCCCACCTCTGATCTAACAGACTGTGGGGCCTTGGATGTGTTTGTTTTCCTTAACCTGCTTGCATTTCTTGACTTATTCCTTAAGGGAAGGAATAAGAATGCCTACCACTTAAAGCTGTTGTGTGGACTAAATGAATTAATGCATGTACAGTGGATTTTAAACATCTGGCATAGAATACACTCACAAAATTTTAACCCCTTTGCTCAGTCTTTTCCCTGCTCATATACAGTTACTGCAAGCAACCCTCAGTCCTAGACTCAGACTCTGATGCCCATAGGCTCTGATTCTGCTCCCTTCCAACATCTAACCTCATACCACCCTACCACTTACCTGTAGACTTCAAACCAGGAATTACTTGATCCCCATCTTCCCCTCTTTGTATGGCTCTGTTTCCCAAGTGTTCCCTTTATCTTGCAGGTCCTCAGAACTTCCCCGTTCTTACAACACCCAATATCACCTTCTTCCCCTCTTCTCTGAATGTACCCCCTACCCTGTGGCTCTAATTAAAATCTATCTCATCTTGGGGGCCTGGTATCCTTGGCTATCCTTCTGCAAAGGACTCTTTTGATCTCTGGCTTCCCCTGGCAATATCTTCCCTGATCCTTGGGGTTACCTTTGCTTCCCAGTTGTGCTCCCTAATAGTTTCTTGCTGAGATATTCAATTCATCAGACTAAATACTTAGCTACTTCTCATCCTTGACCCAGTTTTCTGATGCCCCCTTACCTTGGAGCTTAAACTTCCTGGCTATCTTCTCTAAAACAAGGCCTTTCCTACTTTGGGGATTTGGTACACAAATGATCATACATCAAATATCCTGACCTCAAGGATTTGGGAGTAAAGCTCAGTAGTAGAGCACTTGTCTAGCATACAAAAGGCCCTGGAGTAGATCCCCAGCACTGTAAGAAAATGAATATGCAGTACAATAGCTAGGTTTCTGTTGTTGCTATGGTAAAATATATGACAAGAGCAACGTAAGGAGGGAAAGCTTGTCTTGGCTCACAGTTGGAGAGCACAGTCCATCATGACAGGAAACACATGGCATTAAGAATGTGAGACAGCTGGTCGCAGTACTCCCATAGGAAGAAGAGAAAGATGAATGCTAATGCTGTTTGCTTATTCGGGCTGAGATCCCAGCCCATGGAATGGTGCTGATGAGGACAGGAGATGAAACATGGTAGATGAGTTTAGGGAAGGGGACCCAGAAATGGCCTTGGTTCTGTCTTGACCAGAGGTCAGGGATACTAAAAGGGCACTGACTCCTTATCTCTCTTCCTCTAACTTCTTCCTAGAAGGTATACATGAGGGTGTAGCTGAAACTCCATTCTAAATACTGATCCCTTCTCATGAATGGCTTAGGAATTGGATCTCTGGATTTTTGTGGTGGGAATGAATTACATCTATTCCCCAATTTCAACCAATCTCCTAATGATTTTAAACTCTGAGCTTTTGAGGGGGAATGTTATAATAGTCTTCAGTATCTAGATCTTGAGGATATTGAGGAGGTCATTGAAGATGGGGGCTCTGTTAAGGACCACTAAAGTAAAGCTATTTTCTCCTTGTCAAAAGAACGGAATCTACCTCTGGCCCTGGGTTGGCACATAAAATTCTGATCTGCTTTAAAGTTTGAAACATTACAGACCATGGGGCTGAGTCTGTCAATCCAACTGAGTCTGTCAATCACCTGGCCAAGAGACCACCTCTCAGGAAGGCTGATTCACCAAAACCAGTGCTAAGAAGATGGGAGGAATAATTATCCCTTTAATGAGATAATACAATTATCCTTCTCAGAAACCCTGCCTCTCCTGTACAGCCTCTAGGAGTTTCTGGTATGCTGCACTGCAGCTTTCTTGCTTTTCTGAATTACTCAGAAAAAAAAAAATGTATCTTTTTATTTCTCTTTTCTCTGTCATTTTTCCTAAAGCCTGGGATGCTTTCCCAGACACTCTTGACTTTCCCAGTTTTCTCTGAAGCCTTACTCCTTCTTTTATGCAGCTTCTTGTCTCCTATGTGGTTGCACTTCCCTCCATTATTGAGCCTGTCTGTCTGTACAGAGATGACCTGCCCTGTCCTCCTTTGGACAGCTGTCAAGAATCACCGCTTGCCTACCCTGTTATTTTTCTCTCAAACTCTGATAAGCATTATCTTTGGGCTTCTTTCCGAGTTTGTTTTTAAATTATTTTATTAATAAACTAAGAACGCTTGAAAGGGAATCCCCAGTTCTCTAGTAACATATGACATATTAACATGGAGCTTCCCCAAGTTTTGGGTAAACTGTGCCACCTACGTTTGTTATAGGTCTCCTCACCTCAGCTAACCTAATCTAGAAACTCCCTCACAGATGTTCTCAGAGACTCATCTTCCAGATTCTAGATCCTGTCAAGTTGACAGTCAATAGCATCCATCACAGGCCAATGTCAAGACTCATCTGTAAAGCATTCCTACTCCCTAACTTTCCCAGGCACCCTCATGGCAGTACCTTTGACCTTGCCGTTAAGGAGATCTGATGTTTGTCCCTAACCATGATATCAAGTATCTCATACTCTTATCACCACTTCCTCTGTCTCAGATCTTCTTCCTCAAGCAGCCCAACTTCAATATCACTGTTCCTGAAAATATGAATCCCAGTGCGTTGACCCCATACCTTTGATTCCATTGCTCCTGCCTGCCATCCTCCCCCTATAGCTCAAACCCCTACCAGTCATGGCGGTATACCCTGACTTCTACCCCCTTGCCCTCATTCTCTCTGTTTCTGTGTGCTTTCTTTCCCTCAGCTACACCATACTCTAGCTTTGTCCAACTTAATACTTATACAGTGCAACATGTTTAATAGAAGCCTTTCAGCCATTTTAATTTTATTTTAATTCATGGCTTACTTTAATTCATGATCAGTCCACTCATGGAAACCATGATGCTGTTTGGCATTCATAACTAAGGGCTTTTCCACACATACTCTGAGGCTTCACTTCGTGGTTAAGTTACATGTTCTCATTTGTTTGAAATGTTCGTCCACCAGTCCTCACTCACAGCTGATAACCTTGTTTGTATTTGATTAGAAAAAAGTGAGCAACAAGAAAACACACTTCTACCACCATCCATCTACCTTCTAACATTTGCACCTGAAATGCTTCCTTCTCATCTTTTTCTCTGAGTGAGTACTTCTATCAAAGGCCAGTCCTTCCACTTGGCCATTAAATCCATTCTTCCTCATCTGATCAAGGACAACACTGGAGCAATTTTCTATTCCTTTCTCTCACAGCACCAATTTTTCTCACTCTACTCAACCTATTCCATCAACATACGAACACACTTTGGTTTTCCTATTAAGAAACCCCTCTCACTCATGCCTTCCCAGCAGCTATCCCCCATTTCTCTCTTCCCCAAGAACAAAGTTTCTATCTATTATGTCAAATACACCTTCTCATATTCTCTCTTGAAATCTTCTAGTGTGTTTTTCATTCTTACAACTCTGCTCTTTCTGGTCACCAATATTACATGGGTTGTAGTCCCAGACTAAGTAAAAAGGAAAAGGAGAGAGAAAGAAATAGAGAGAAACTAACCTAACCTATCTCACTATCTCTATCTATCAAGCTATCTCACTATCTCCATCCTTCTATCTCTCTCTTGACTCTAGACACAATAACATGGTATCCAAGGCTGTGTCAGTCTTTGTTTACTTAATAATCATCAGTATTTCACAGGGTTGATGGCTTTCCTCCTGTTTCAATACTTCCCTAAGCATGGCTCCCTGTATAACTTCTAACTTCACTTCTAATATTTTCACCATCATTTCTCAGTTTCTTCTTGTGTTTCTGTCTTATCTTACCTCCAGCCCCTAGAATTCCCTGAGTTTAGATCTGCAACCTCCTCCCCCTTTCCCTGAGTTTCATCATTCATCTCTGGTTTCCAATATCATCTTTATACTTCTATTAGACTATATTTTGAATTTCTAGCCCAGTCTTTACTACATACTTAATTCATACATCTTACTGTCTGAGAAGCCATCCCATCAGGATGGCTAATGAATGCCTAAAACCTACTGTACCTAAAGACAAGCTCCTGTCATGTAAAAGTTTGTTGTCCCCACTTTCTTACCAATGTTCCTTAATGCAACTGCACTTTTCAACCACAGTGCTAAAAACACTGGCATGATCCTGACATTTCTTCTTTTCTTTTTCTCATATCCGACCTATTAGCAGACACTATCATCACGATCACTTTAACAGTATGTGCAGAATCTTACTGTGGTGGTTAATGTATCATTAGCTACACTGGATTTAGACTCACCTAAGAAACATACTCTGCCTTGGTGTTTTTAGAGAAACTTAATTGAGGAAAAAAGACCCACCATGAATAAAGGTGCAATATCACATGGCTGTGGTCCCAGACTGACTAAAAAGAAAAAAAGAAGAAAAAAAAATTGGAACTAACCTGAGCAGTATCTATCTACCTGTCTCTCCATCTTTCTATCTCTCTTGACTATAGACACGATAACATGACTATCTGCCTCAGGGTACTCAGGGTTCCACTACCATGCTTTTCCTGCCATATTAATTGGTACTTTCAAACCATAAGCCAAAACAAACTCTTCCTTCCTCGAGGAAGGATTGTCAAAGCAACAAGAAAAAGTAATGAACTCACCAAATTGTTACTGAGCGTGGGGCTTATTGCTATGACTGCTTGAGTGGTTTGGAAGAATTTGGAAGAGTCTGAACCACTAGACTAAATGGGCTATTCTGAGGGAAGCATGGAAGACCAGACAAAAAAGCAGAAAGTAAATATTGTGCTCACAAGGATTCAGAGGGAACAGGCTCTATTGGGCACTCGACTAAAGGCCATTCATGTCTCATTCTGGCAAACATATCTGGCTGCTTTCTTCCTCTTCCCCGGTCATTTGAGTAAGGCCAAATTGAAAAGCAATGGACTAAATTGTTTGGTAGAGGCAATTTCAAGATAGCATAACATTCAGACTGTGGCACGGTGATTGCTCACTGTGCTTATTGAGATCTATAATGAGAATTCAAAGCAGGAAGATACTTCTAAAATTTGCAGCTTGGCTAGGAAATGAGTGTAAAGGAGTTTAAGCTGCAGGCAAGGCAGGTGGAGACAAAGCAGTATATATATATATATATATATATACACACACACACACACACACACATACACGCACATATAAATTTGGAGAGGTAACACATGTGCCATAACATACATTTGGAGGCCAAGCAACAACCTTCTGGAGTCTGTTCTTCCCTTCTACCAAGTGGGTTCCAGGGATTGAACACACATTATCAGGCTTCCTGGCAAGCTCTTTCACCTGCTGAGACATCTTGCCAGCCCAGCAGCAATTAAAGCTTTTAAAGAGATTAGTGCCATTAAACAGAACCCTCAAGCTCTGCACCAAGATAACCAAGACCAAAAAAAAAAAGAACTCTTGGATTCTTGGGAAAAGACCCACAAAACAAAGCTTCCAACCTATGGAAATGGAAATCCATAGCCTTAACCAAGAATTCCACTGAAGGATCTCCTTGTTTAAAAACTGCCCAAGAATGTGTTTTCCAAAGTTCAGCCATCAAAGTACACGGCAGCTTTGGCTAAAGGGTGCCAAGAACATACCTCAAGCATATCAGATTCTGCTGAACTAGGAAATGTCATTCACATGGTGAAATGTATGAGTTTAAGAGTCACAGTGGCTTGCAACAAGGTTCCAGAATGCTATTGAGACCAGGCAATGTGTGGCAGGCTCAGATTTTCTGCAAGGAGTGCCTGGGAGACTATTGCATGAAGTTGAGAAGGTAAAGCTCAAGTTACAGTGAAGATATCCAATGGTGTTGGAGACGATAGGACCATGAGAGTCTTCTAGGGAAGCTGTAGGCCTGGAGTAGCGTTTATCCACTGTGCCATGGAAGTGCAGCTGGAAGAATAGGGCTTCCTAAGGCATCTGAAGCACAGATGATGCCATCATGAGCCCTGGGTGTTAGATATGGATCTGCAGTGTTTGTTGTTGCCTTGCAGGCTATTATTCTTGCTTTAGCCCAATGTTTCCTTGCTTTGCCCCGTTCCTCCTATTTGGAGTGGGGATGTTTCTTCTATTCCATTGTATCTTGAATGTATGTAGCTTAATTTTTTATTTTATATGGACTCACAATTAAGAGAGCCTCTTGACACTATGTATTTCAGACACAGGATCTAGAAGATCTGAGCAGGATCTGAACTGAAAGTCTCCTCCCTGAGAACTAACTTGCATAGTCCCAGAAGGTTCTATGTAAGCTACCAAAGGAGAGACGCAACAAATAGTTCTACCCAGCTGAATTCCTATGAACCACAACAACAACCAGCGAGGAACAATATTCCTAAAGGTGTAACAGTGGCAATCATATCCCAGTGGTAACCAACAGCTATCTAATTGGGCTTAAGGCCTGCTCAAGAGAAGAGAAATCATAACTGGTATTATTTGGTATGTTGGCTGAAAACCTAGCCAACAACCAGTCCTGGTTCTTAGAAGAGAACCTGCAACCACCACTTTACTAAACCAGCATAATTCTTAACTGTATTCTAAAACTTACACTTATGCCCACTATAAGCAAGTATAGCTCTCAACTCTCACCACAGAAATCTACAACTGGTCGTAATGCAGAGATCAATTGATCGTGGAGTGCCCAACCTTCATGGATACATCTACAACACAATTCTTGCACCCAGTGCTCAGGGAAAAAAAATCATGGAACAGGAAGTAGAAAGATTGTAAGAGCCAGAAGACAAGGAAATCTGCTGTGAGTTGTGTTTTCTAGAAATACCAGGAAGACTTCACCTATGATACCTCAACAAGATGGCTGCCTAAACAAGACTTAAACAAGTCCAAAACAACAAGCATTTTAACATGGAAAGGGAAACATCACAGTGCATTATCCTTAGACAAAAACTATAGGCAACTAAGAGGTGCTAATAGTGGTACAAGTAGTCTTTTCTTGGGAATGAACTCCCTAATTGGTTATCCAATAAAAAATAGTGAGCTCTGGAATCATATATGCACTACATATAAGCAACACTAAAGAGACTCAGCATATATATATATGCATGTAATATATACATATATATATATATAATGTAATATATATGATGGTATATATCAATATATATATATTACACAAAGAAAAATGAGGTCAGCAATTTGAGAGGAAAGATAAAATATGGAGAAAGCTGGAGGAAGAAACAGAAATGGGAGAAATTATATAATCGTATTTTAATTTAAAATTTAATTTTGTTAATTTAAACTAAATTTTAATTTAAAATTTTTCAGGAATATTCCAGAAAAGAAAGAGAGAGAGATTGTCTTGAGTCTCAGAAGAGAGCTTGAGTTCTGAACTTTTGAATGGTGTTTGGATTGTTAACAACTATAGGCTTTTTAGAGATGCACTGAACACATAACATCTTGCACTATATGAGGGGCGACAGTGTGACTTTAGGGGTCAAGGATGGAATGTTATGAATGAGGTGTTTGGGTGTCAGGGTGATAAGGAACATCATCAGCAACATCAAGAATCACTCAGGAACATGACTCTGTATGAGTATGAAGGTATTTCCAGAGAGTTTTAATTGAGAAGGTCTTACCCTGAACATGAGTGTCACCTTCCAATGAACTGCGATCTCAGACTGAATGTGAAGAAAAAAGTCAGTTGAGCACCAGGATCCAGCTCTCTCTGCTCCCTGACTGTGGATGCAGTGTGACCAGCTGCCTCATGCTCCTTCCACCGTGAGTCTCTGCCTTGATGGACTGTCCACTCAAATTGAGACAAAATAAACCACCCCCTTCCTCTGGAAGGAACAGCACTCTCTGGATAATTCAAATCGCTCCTAGCTGGCTCTCCTCCAGCCTCATTCTCTAGTGTTCACTCAACTCTTTCCTTATCCCCAAATATTTCTCTAAAGCATCTGCCACATGGGCCACGCACCCTTTCCTGGCTCCTAACCTGTCTGGCTTTTCCTCCTTCAGCTCTCCCAAGTACCTTCCCTGAACACCCTGCCTATGGTAGATACTTCTTAATTATACTTCTCCCTCCTACACCATTGTCATAACTAGTTTATTTTCCTGCAAGCGGCCGTCAAGCTGCAATGATCTCATTTGTTTATGATTTTTTTTTCTATGTCCCCACTGAAACTGCGACATCAGGTAGAGAATTAGCATGCAGTAAGTAAACTGTTTGCAGGACTACAAATGCATGCAGGGAGGGCCGAAAGGGAACACAGAACTACTGCCATCTCTATGGCCATCAGCTGTCCCCATCTGCCCTGGGAGCAGCTGTTGTATAGAAGCAGCAATGAGGACGAAACAACTTGATAAAACATCTGGCCACCAAACCACGTGTTCTTGCCTCCCATGTTTCTCAGCCCATCCTTGGTCATCGCCCGAGGCAATTTCTCCCCATCATGCTCATAGGACTTGGGAGAGCCTTCTCCATCAAACAGCACCACCACAGACAATATGTGAAAGGGCTTAAGAAGCAAGAAATAACTCATCCCAAAATAACCTCTTTTTGGCTTCCAGCTGCACTGAACAGCTGGATACATTTTCCAAGCAGATACTTCTGACTTTATACTAATAACATGGGGAAAAACCAAACATATTGAGACATGCTAAACAGGGTCATTGTTGCTAATTTCCTTAGGAGGATAAATGTCACCAGCTCTCTCCATGAACATTTCCAGCAAAAAAATTCAGGCTCACTGGGTTGAGCACCATCAGAGATTCATGGAACATTCACTCCTATGAAATTTATAAAGTAGCTGTACTGAAAAAAGTAATGGCACAGGTTAGCCAATCAGAAAACATCACAACGGAACACAATAAAGTAACAAGCAGTGCCCTTTGGGTTCACAGAGGACCAAGGACTGGAGCAACTGAGAAAGGCTTCCAGAAGAAGTTTTGAGCTATACTTTGACAGATCTAGAAAGTTGAAGAAATGGTGTGTACAGTCTGTATAATGTTACTTGTATGTATGTTTTCAGGGATGATCATTTTGTATTGGATAACCAGTTCCTGTGTTTCTCCCTGGGGAAGACTGTTTCTCTTTTTCTCAGCATTCCTTAGATGCCTGTAGTTCTTTGTGTAGGGTTGAAGCCTCCTGGGCTTTCCCCTGCCCAATGTTAGGGTGTCTATTGGCATGTATACACACACATACAAAAAAAAACAATGATTAATGAAAAAAGAGACCATGAATTTGAAAAAGGTTTAGAGGGAGGAAAAGAAAGGGGGAAATGATTTATTTATACTATCTCAAAAAAATAAAAGCAATATTTTTTTAAAGGTAGGTACACAGAGAAGGTGATAGTTATAAAGTTCCAGAATCAGGAACAAACTGGAACGAGATAACTGGCCTTCCTACAGCTTAGGAGTGACAAAGGGAAACATGTACAATGCAAATGTGCAGTGTGAATCTCAAATCTGCCACTTACATGAAATCTTTTAACTTCCCTGGGCCCTTTCTTCACCTACCAAATAAAAGGATAGCCTGCATTGCCTCCATAGCTCCCCTACACAGCTTCCATGGGAATCAAAGGATGTGGGGGAACCACTTTGCACACAGGATACTGGTGTTGTTCTACTCCCTAGGAAGCATGTGGTTAATGGTGGGATGGAGAGAGCCTGCTGAGACTTGAAAGGCAGACAGACTTGGAGGCGCTCCTCTCAGAGAAGCAGCGAAGGCTTCACAGCTCGGAAGTGAGGGATTCATGCTTTGTGGAAACATGTTTCTTTTCCACGTTGAACACAGGATCACTGGTAAGCCACTACCACATGCTAGCAGGCAACAGCAGCTCCTTGCTTGACAAGTAAAAGATTTTTATAAAGGGCACCGCCCCAGGATTAGGAAGGCATCTGGTGTTCTTTCAGGAAGACTATGAGATGCCACGCTTTTACTTTCTTGCCCTGCTTTGGGGCTGTCTTACACTGCTGTCTCTGGAAATAAGGCTTTGGCAACGCTCTGTGGCAAGGCTTTGTTCCCTTATAAATACCGCCATCTGTATTTAGCGTATGAGAAAACCACCAGTTTGTCTGGCATTTTGCTACCCTCCAAGTAGGAAAGCACAACCTTCCAGGAAGGAGGGAGCTGCAGCCTGGAGCAGGTGGGGTTAACAGAGGGTAGAGACAGCAGGCGGGGGAGCCGTGGAAATGTTTCCAACTCTCTCACAAAAAATTTTGCCCTGGTATAGAACCTATGTGGTGTGGGCTTCCCATAGTCTGTTTCTTAGCACTGCTGTGAAAGCAGAGGGTACAGAACTGGGGGCTAAGAAATTCTGAACCCACATCTTTTCACTTGCCGTAAACCAGTCCCGGTGTATCCCCATATGGCTTGATTCTGTCCCCACAGGCTCTTGTTTTCAGTACTTGGTTCCCAGCTCATATCACTGTTTTGAAGGCTAAAGAATCATTAGGAATGGGGCCTTGATGGCAAAAAAAAAGTGTATGACTACGGAAAGGCTTTGGAATGTTACACTTGCCCCTGATTCCTGCCTGTATTTTCAGCTTCTTAGGCCAACACTGAATGAGCAGTCTCTGCCACAAACAGGGCCATCCCTTCACCACCATGGTTGTCCGAAATCCCTCTGAAACCAGAAGCCAAAATAAGCCTTTCCTCCCTTTAATCATTTCTGTCAGGTATTTCACTACAGCAACACAAATAATAATACTGAACCCTGTGGTTCAGTTTTGGTAGCTTGCTCTGTAAAGCAGAGTCAGGACTTCTTCAGTAGGTCTCCAGGTGTAAATACTGCCAGCAGCAGATGGCATGCTTGTCTGTACCTCCCTGCTTCAACTACCACTTCCTACAAGTTCCCACTGGGACAGTCTTTAGTACAGGACTGTCGTCGAAACTTTGACAGGGACTCTGATAAGCTGCGGAGTTTTGAAAGCACTGGATCTCCAGAATCCCATCGTACATTAGTCACTTTTCATGTTACTGCGGCCAAATACCTGACAAGCAATTTAAGGGAAAGTGTGCCTTAATTTTACTTCAGCTAGCAGTTTAAGGAAAGGAAAGAGAGTCCATCATGGAGGGGGATGCATGGTGCCAGCTACCTCCACCATGGCAGGGATATGCAGCTAGGACTCACATGTTGTCTGAATAGGAAACGGGGCCAGACTACAGAATCCCCGAGGCCTACCTTCTCCAGAAAGGCTTTGCCTCCTAAAGGTTCCACAACCTTCTAAAACAGCACAACCAGCTGGAAACTAAGTGTTCAAACACAGAGACCGATGAGGGACATTTCATGTTCAAACCACATCACCTCCTAGTCCAGCATTTTCTACCATGTGACTAGTTGGACAGAGACACCATGCTGGATGATGCGATTCTTGCAGAGATGTCTCCGTGTCTGTACCTTCCCTTCTACACAAGCAGAACTAACAGGGTCTTCCTGTACGGTCATGCCTGTCTTTGGGTCCTGTTGCAGTTATTGCATGCTTAGCTCTCCTGTGGTGTCTGAGTTCCTCGAGGGCGGTGAAGACATGAGTCTTATTCAGGACGCTGCTGTAGCACCTAGTACAGGGCCTGGGATGTACTAGGCACACCGCTGAACTGCGATTGGCGACATCCTCTGTTTTGTGCTTCTGTATTCTTCCTATTCTTTTATTTCTTTTTGAGGCCGAGGCGACAACTGAATTAGGATCAGAGCTGTCTGGGCAAATATCTGCATGTTCACGCTTGAGCACACACCTCAGGCCCTGGCCACCTCTGAGTCACCAAATGCAGCATAGCCATGAAAGGGCTCTCCCTCGCTCCCCCTCTGCCCTGGCCCAGCAGGGACTATCAACGCTGGGGAGGTCAGCAGCCTTGTGTTCTGAAGCACAACCTAGAAGAAAGCTGGCCACACCAGACAGTCCAGCACAGAGCTGCCCTCTGCAGCCTCCCTTGTCCTTCTGAGTTCAACCCAGCACCTCCCCAGCCAATGCCCTCCTGAGAGAAAAGTGTGTTTAAGATTCCCTGCACGGGGCCTAAGAGGTGATCCGAAGCATCTTTGCTTCAGAGTGAACTAATCCTACCGGGTAAATTCTCCCTCTCCATTCAATTCAGTCCATCTTATTAGAGCTGGCAGGCACCCCGTGATGCTTCATTACCTGTGCCACTTGAAGGCACGACTTCCTTTAATGAGCTGAACAATGTGGGGAGCCCCCTGCTAAGCACCCCAGAGGATGCATTTGTCCTAAAAGAGAGGAAACCCTAACTGCATGGCTTATCCACACCCTAACTGTTAAGAAACAGATGGGAGGAGTTAAAGAGCAGATGGAAGGCAATGAAAGGTCGGCACCTCCCCCAACCCCCAATGCCGGCACTCCCTCCCAACACTTGACAGTGGATAGGAAATGTTTAGTCTCAGTCAGAGTCCCCAGAGTTGGAAAGACCTAGCCCTTTGTCCCCTTAACACAAGTGCAGCCTCAAGCACCACACCTTCTTTCCTAACAGAGGAACAGTGCTATGGAAGGTCTCATTTCCAGCCCCAAGAAAGCACTCCAAGATGTGGAGGGAGGCTTGTGCAAGAAATGGGACAGGAAGTACGGGTCTCCTGTGGCCTTGAAGCAGCCAGGTACCTGGAACAGGGTCTGCAAGTGGGTGAGGTGCTGCATCTGGGACTGTGGCAGCCGACCTGTGGACAGTGAACTTCTTTGTCCTTCATAGCTTGGCCCTCCCCACTGAGCAGGCACACTGTCTGAAAGAAATCTCCCCTAATTAACCGACCCTGTCTTCTTCCCCTTTCCATGAATGAGTGCTCCCGCCAGAGGATAAAGTACTAAGGCAACTAAGAGAGGACAGTGGACTTGGCGTGGCCCACTGGGACAAGGCAGAGGGCCATCAAGAGGGCTTAATTACATCTCCAGCATGCCATGCCTCTCTTCCCAGAAACCTCAGCTGCCAAGCACACTCCCCCACTCGCTGGCTCTGCTTTGTTTTATCTGTATTTTATCCCTCTCTTCGCTCTGCTCTCAGCCCCCTACCCTTGCTGCGTGGCATTTAATTTGTTACATTCCATGTGCTCACGAGTTTGTGCCTGCACACAGTCCTGTCTTTCACTATATTTCTCAATTGCTATTGCCCAAAGGGAGGAGGAGAGAAAGACACGGCTAAAGCCAGAACGAACGCATATGTGAGCTGCCACAGGTATGGACAGCTCCCAGATAAAAGGGCCTTTGCATGCCTTGCATAGAGGGAAAAAACCTGAGAGGCGTGGAAAGGGAAAAGAAAATAGCGTGCGAATATGCGCTACATAGTTTCCAGCATAAAAGGGTCTCCAACAGAACAGCCTCTGTTCTGAAGGCTCCACTCACTGGGAATCAGCAAACAACTTTCCAGAAAGAACCCAAAATTTAAAACAAAATTGTACTGAGAAACAAATCCAAATGGGCTCTGGGTGCCTGGCAGGAAATCAAAACGAGTAATGTCCTGAGACCCGCTTGCCAAGTCCACTCATCCCCATGGTGCTCGTGCCCCACGCTACCCCACCCTCCTAAAATTTCCCCTTGCCCCTTGACTAGAGCTTGAAATGTCTGCAGATGGTTAGCCTTGTGCTATTGTGATGAACTACCTGACACAGATTGTTTATGAAGTAGGGAGGTTCATTTAACTCACACCGTGGAGGTTCAGGTCCCAGTTAGATGGCTAAACCATTCTCGATGCCTGGTGATGGAGTCACATCATGGTAGGATTATCCGTAAGAGGAAAACCTCTGTCATCACCAGCCAGAACAGAGACCTTCCAGGAAGACACATACTCTTCTACAGGGTCTCACATTTCAAAGTCCTCTTCACTTCCCCATAGTACCACCCCGGGGGAACCAAACTTTAACAAAGTTTATTCACTCAAACCAGAGCAGTACTGAAGAGCTTAGCAAAGTGGAGCCCATATGAGCAAGTCATATGACTTCTAGGTGTTATTATTTTATTATTATTATTATGTATATGAGTGTTTTTCCTGCATGTAAGGCTATATACCATGTGCATGCCTGCTGACCCTGGAGGTCAGAAGAAAGGGCTTCAGATCCTCTGGCACTGTAGTTACAGATAGTTGTGAGTGTTGGGAATCAAACCTGAGTCCTCTGGACAAGGAGCCAGTGCTCTTAACCGCCGAGGCATCTCCCCAGCCACTTGTTTCCTATCATATGTACAGGGAGCTGGAAGACTAGTGTTGAGATGCCTGATTTTTCATTCTCTTACTGTTGAGACCCGTTTCTCAGGGAGTCAGTAGATTCTGCTATCTTTGGGAAAAGCAAGGGTGAGGAGGAGGAGAAGGAGGAGGAAATATTCACAGTCACAGGCTTTGAGCTGGCTCTGCTTTCTACACAGAGGGAGATTGTAGGCATCTTCCTCCAATCCATCATCTGCCCATGATTTCATCTGTAACCCTTTGACTCCTCCGTTCTCCTTGTCCTGCTACATCCTGCTCGTGTCCTTTTCTGGCCCTTGGCATGCTACCTAAGACACCAGAACCTCCACACCCCTCCTTTCTAGTGCTCCCTGGCCTCCCTCTCAGGCATCTGCTATGAAAGGGGTGATTAATGAAAAGGCCACATGGGCATTGCATTACGAGATTAAATTCTATAAAGAGCAGCACCTGTGAGATTGAAGAATCCCGCATCAGCATCCGGGTCACACCTGGGTCACGGCGGGATTTCTGCTGGTATGAGAAATGGCCCAGGCAGAGGGCAAGGAACAGTTCCTTGAGTCATCAAATCATAGAAGGCCTGAGCTGCGCTAGATAGCAGGGGCCATTTACCTAGCTGACTCAATCCTCACAACACATTAGATTAAGTGGTCGAACAGACTGCTCCTGGAACTCCTCCAACATGGAAGACTTCCCTTCTCTTCAAGGGCTCTACTCCAAGGTAGAAAAGTAATCTCATGTCTGCCTTGCTTTCACTGTTCTCTCCACCAGCTGCCTTCCTTCCTTCCTTCATTCATTCACAAATATGTGCAGATCATCCTAGGCTGCAGCCACTCACTCAAAAACAGGCAAGCATATCCCAGTGCTACAACAGGAGAGACTCTTAGGCCTATGGGAACTCAGAAGAAAAGTGCCACTTGTTCTTTGCAGGGAAAGCTTATGGGACAAGCCAGAAAGGGCCTCTGTGAGGAAGATCACTAAGAGTGAAAGTCGATCATTAAGCAAGCCAAATAGAGAGCAATGGTGGATATGAGTTTGGATGATTAGGCCAAGAGTAGAGTTAAGCAACCCATGAGGGAGCTTAGCAAATGGTCCAGGTGGCTGCAGCACAGAGAGAGCTGGGTTGAGAAAGGAGGATGTGCTCAGGAGATTCATGAACCACTCATTCCACATGACCATCCTGGGGCCCAGTGTGTTCAGGCTGATATAACAAAGCACCACAGGCTGAACAGCTGATACACAACAGAAAGTAACCACTCACAATTCTAGAGTGATAGAGCCAGAGGCATTGACTGCATTGGCAGAGATGGTTCTGGGTGAGGGTCCTCATTCTGGTTCATGGACAGTTCCTTCTTGCCATATCCTCAAATGGGGAAAGCAGAAGGATTTTGGCATCCTCACCCCCTGGGAAAGCACTGGTTCCACTCGTCAGGTGCCACCTTCATTCATGACTTAGTCATCTCCAGAAGGCTCCACCTCCTAAGACCATTCCTATTCATCATTGAGGGTTAGGTTTCTCCATAGGAACCCTAAGGGACACAAATATTGACTCCTTTTCTTGCCCATTGTGATCCTGGCATCCCCTACATTCCTGATCTCTCTACTCCCAATGCCAGCTCCAGCTCTGTCTCAGAGTCTCACACATGCTTAGACCACAGGGATGCTCTCTGCTGTGACAGCTCTTTTGTCAGTCATTGCTCCAGATGGCACCCTTCTCAAAACCAGCCACTGTAGGGCCAGTCCAAGAGGCCACTTCCCACTACATTTTCTCAAGTTCACAAGAAATGTACCAGACCTCAGCTCCTTCTGGTCCCTGCTTAGAAGAGCTCTGAGAGGTCTTAAGAGACCATTTCCTCTTCTTCACCTTACACATCACTGCCCATCTCCAGCTATAGAGGAACATTTAATCCATTAATCCAGAGGCCTGGCTGATCTGGGTTAGATCATGTTAGAACACACCTTTAATCCTGACATAGCATACACCTTTAAACCCAATTCAGAAGGCAGTAGTGGTGCACACCTTTAATCCCAGCACTTAGGAGGCAAAAGCAGAGCTCAGAGGGAGAAGCAAGGAGTAGAGGTAGAGTTCAGAGTTCAGAGAATGAAACAAGGTAGAAGCAGAGTATGGAAGTAGATCTCAGACAGAATCAATGTGGAAGCAGATGGGAAGCAGACAAGAGGCAGAACTCAGAGAAAAGCAGAGACTAAATTAGTTCAGTCAGTTTGAGTGCAGTTAGCTCACAGACAGTTCAGTTCAGAAGGAGAAGCTAAGAAGAGCAGAGTCAGTCCAGAATAAGCTGAGAGAGAAAGCAAAGAGTCAGAAGCAGATGTTATATGATGTATAGTTCAGAATTCATAAGACAGCAGAGTGAGCTCAGTCAGCAGTAAGTCTTGGAGGCTGAAACATTCTAAATTTAGGCTTGAAGATTAGATTGTATGAAGTTGAAGCCTTCCAGGTCCAGACTTGTATCTTTAGGCTGAAACCTTCTAGAACTGGGGATTAAATTATCAAAGAATAAACTGTCCTCTGCCATGAACTCACAAGAAGAATAATTAATAAATCAACACATACATCAATGCCTATATCCAGCTTCAACTCTTCTATTCCCCTGTGTGATGAAACTCTGAGTAAGATTTTAGAACATAAACTACCATTCATATAAAAGAAATGCTGCAGAGCCATAAAACGAACTAACACCTAGCCATAAAGAAATGAAGCATTACCATACACTGCAACATGGATGAATTTCAACAATATTTTCTGGATACAAGAGGTCAGACATGAAGGGGATTCAAGCTATGTGGCTATGCAAAAGGATTTCCAGAAGAGTTAGGTTCATAGATTCAGGAAGCATATTTGAGGTTCCCAGGGACAAAGAGAACAAAGAAAGGGTAAGGATTTCTGGAACTAGATTGTGGTGGCAGCTGCCTAGCAGTGTAATGTACATGATGCCACTGAAGTTTATGCCATGTGACTACTGTGGCAAATATACTGTGTGTGTGTGTGTGTGTGTGTGTGTTACCTGACTAAGAAAAGCCCTGCTATTTGCACAGTATTCTGTGCCATGTACAGCATGTTCTTGGCTTTTGCACTGCATCTTCTCATCTTCCTTCTTCCCTGCAGCATGCTTTCCTGTGTAAAATGAAGGAGCTAAGGCCCTTTCTGACCTAGATAAAAGGCTCCGGTACTCAGGCTCATATCAGCTCTGGGACATTTGATTCAGAGTCCTTGTTCCAAACTAGTAAGTCATGGGTTCAAACTCATAGAAGCTGACTGCTCTACAGTGTGGTATGTTAGGGAATTTTGTCTGCCCTGTCTTCAACAAGGAAATGCTAGTGGGAAGTCTCAAGTGGGAAAGGGACTTACCTTCTTATCTGAATATAGAATCAACTTAAATCCTACATACTCCCTTCTCCCTATCCAGACATCTATAGCTAGGCAGGCAGATGCTGGAGGGAGCAGTGTGGATGAAGGGAGTTGATATGTGTGAAGCCAAGCTCTCCTTCCATTGAGTCAATAGCTTGAATACTCCCACTGGAGGTCACAGAAAATCTATTCTCCACTGTGATGAATGAAGAGACTGGAAACTTAATCCAACTATGATATTTGGGAGATGTAATAGAATATTTAAGCTTATTCTCAAATATTATAAAGCTACATGCACTTCTGTGCAGTAATAAGAATTGTAAACAGCTACTGTAGCAGGCAGCCAGAACCACTGCCAGAAGGTCACCTTCCTCAGCCATTGGAATCAGCTTCTTAGGTGTGAATTCTGGAATGCAGAAAGCATGCTAGTTTGGAGCATCAGCAATTGTCTATCCAATGGCCCATGGGCAGAGCATTTGTTGTTCTAATGTTGTCTCTGTCCACTGAGATATTTTGTGTTGAAAACATCAGATTGTATTAATGCTAATGGAGGAACTTTATGGGGTCCTCCATCAGCTTAAGTACTGATCAGGGAATATCTTGCCTGAGGTCTTGACTGGCCTATAGAAAGGCATCATGTCAGCCAGCTGTGGTTGGGTGTTAGTATACTGAGGAGGTTCCACTCATTAAGTATAAAGGCCTTTGTATCAGTGGACAGTGCTTTCCCTCAATAGAATGCCTAGATTCATGTCCTCCAGTCAATCATGAGAGGCAAGACCCTTTGCCTAAGCAGTCCAGGTTTTGCATCTCAGAGAATGTCTTTGTTCTTTATTGAAACCTGTTGTAGATAATAATATGTCCATCTACAGGGAGATGGATAATTGAAGCCAGAAGGGTGTGATCCTAACACATGAAACTATGGCCTCCTAAAATGATGAGACCTGAGCTAGGACATCTATGTCACCATGGTTCTGTACCACCTTAGGACTCTGCACAGTCCCTTACAGCACTAGGGGAATTTCTTGATTTTGAACAGCCCCACCTTGTTCAGATTGATGCTCTGAGTAAATATTTGTTCTCTGCAAATTTCCATATGTATTATTCTCTTTCTCTCTCTCTCTCTCTCTCTGGAGAGACGTGTATGTACATGTGCATTGTAGGGTATGGAGGTGAGAGGTAAGGGCCAACTGTTTTTAGTCACCCTTAACCTGTTTGCTTGTTTGTTTGTTTTAGATTAGGCATTTCACTGAACCTGGATCTATGTTGGTTATCTGGCCAATGATCTTCAAGGATCATCAGCCTCCATTGCCCCAATACTGGGGTTACAGGTTTGTGTTACCATGTCTGTCTTTTATATAGGTGCTGGGGATCAGAACTCAGGCCCTCATGCTTGTGGAACAACTAGTCTATCTCCCCAACCCAGGGCTGTGGTTTTCTAAGATGAAGCACCTGAATTAGGATACCTGTCCCGCCATGTGCCACTCTGCAACATCCCCACAGGCAAGAAGGACCTCTGGGTCCTGTATTCGTTATTAATTACCCAATCTTGAGTGAACAGTAACAGCCACAGAGAATGGTTTAAGGCATCCAGGTTCATCCTCCTAGAGAAGGGCATAAAGAGCATGGGGGTAAGTGTGACACCTAGGGCTCTGGTAGGGACACTCAGTGGGACAGGAAGCATGTAGAAAGACATGGCATCAATCAAGAGGAAGGAGGACAGAGCTGTGAGTGGAGTCAGGCAATCAGTAAACAGACAAACTACACTTTGGGTGAGCAGGTTGTAAGGAGAACAAGAGCTAACCATCCCTCTTCTGGACCCTCCAGAGAGCATGAAGGTATGATGCACTGACCTCTGGCCTCTCCTCTGCTCACTCTCAGGCATCTCCTCTCTTAGCTGGAAGACTAGGGACCAGCCAACTAGAGGTAGGTGGGGGACATAGAGGAGATAACTAGGAGAGAGACAGCAGCAGGACTGGCCGCAGAATTGGAAAGAAGCTTGGAGGCCATGATCAGAGAGAAGGACCACAGGTCCAGAAGCCCTACAAAGTTGAGAAGGAGGGTCCTACAGAGAGCAGCCCATACTCAGCCTCTGGCACCTCTACCCTCAGACCAGAAGCATCCACAGAGGGTGGTCTATTGGGCCTGCCAGGGAGCCAAGTGAAATCAACCCTATGTGACTGCAGAAGTGGAGGCGTCTCTTTGATTTGCTTGTTTGTATGTTCGTTTGACACAGAGTTTCTAGCCAAGCCTGATCTCAAACTCTCTATAACTGAGGATGATTTTGAACTCTGATCTTCCTGCCTCTACCTCCCAACTGCTAGAATTGCAGGTGTTTGACACAGCGTCTCGTTTACACGGTACCGGAAGGTTTATAAACACATGTCAGAAATTGAGGCTTAAAGTATGTAGGAAATTTGAGGCAACAGATCAAGGCACAGGTTGAAATCCTGTTCAGTTTTTCCTCATCCTTGGGTTTGAATTCCCTACAGTCTCTAGGGACAGAGCTGAGTCTAGGAGACACTACAGGCAAGTTGGGCTCCCTACCCTGGGAGTGGGTATGGAGTGGGTACACTTGCAGAGCAGGAGGTAGAAGGGAACTCTTGCTCACCTCTTACTAGAAACTAACCAGTTGGGTCCCAAAACCCATGCAGAGCCAGCCTCAGACTAGGGCTTCTATCAGCCCTGCCCTGTCCTAGTTGGATTTCTGTTGCTGTAATAAAATATCCTGACCAAAATGCAACTTGGAGAGAAAAGTATTCCTGTGCCCAACAGATCCACTGAGGAAAGACAGAACAGGAGCTCAAAGCAGGAGTCTGGAGGCAGAGACTAAGCAGAGACCAACAGAGGAATGCTGCTGCAGGCTCACAGTTCTGCTTTCTTGCTGTTCTTTAGCTACCATTCATCTACAGCCCAGGACCCCCTGCCCAGGGAGAGCACCACCCACAGTGGCCTGGGCCCTCCTACATCAACTAGCAATCAAGACAATGCCCCCACAGACATACCCACAGGCCAGTCTGATGGAGGCAATCCCTAAACTGGGATTCCCTCTTTCCAGATGTGTCAAGTTAATAGCCAAGATTAGCCACCACATCCCTGAAACTGGTAGTCTATTCAACAGCCCGAAATGGCAATCCGGTCCACTAAAAATATCTTTCCCATAACTTTACCCTGACCCCAATCTAGAGATGCCTGTCTTCCACAGACTTTGGATGGAAAAAAAAAAGATAAAAAAAAAGAAAGAAAAATTAACTAATTAATTAATTATACTAAAAATAACTTATGTGAGAAGCCATCCAGCAGGAATTTCTCATGCATCTTTCTAATTATCCCAAATTCAAAGCCTATGCTCTTTGAACACTAGAAGCTGTAGTCCAAAGCCTAAGTTGTAGGGTTTTATAGATGGTTCTGTGTGTAATCATTCAGGCTGGCATCACTAAGATATAAGAGATACCTTGTCAGGAACCCTTCATCAGCCGCCACTCTCTGGAAAGCGTTGTTCTGAATCTGGGCATCCCCTCTACCTAGGCATATCAAGCAAGGTGTTTAGCAAAGCTGAGTCACACCTGTCTGGATATGTGGCAGAAGAGAGAATCCAGGCAGGCTTGAGACAGTTTCTGTGCTGGCTGGTAGCTATACTAAAGCCCCTCTTAACTGGTGGTGGTGGCACACGCCTTTATTCCCAGCACTCTGGAGGCAGAGGTAGGCAGATCTCTGTGAATTCTAGGCCAGCCTAGTCTACAGAGTGAGTTCTAGGACAGTCAGAGTTACAACATAGAAATGCTGTCTTAAAAATAATAAAAAGGAAGGAGGGAAGAAAGGAAGGAGGGAAGGAAGGAAGGGAGGAGGGAAGGAAGGAAGGAAGGAAGGAAGGAAGGAAGGAAGGAAGGAAGGAAGGAAGGAAGGAAGGAAGGACCCCCAGCAGAGTATATACACTTACTTCTTGGCTGACTGCATCCTTTACCCTTCATTTGTTGTAGGACATCTTTGCTTTCATCATCTTTGCTTTTTATCATCTTTACCTTCTCTCACGGGCTGATTCCTTCCCAGGAGTCACAGAGCTGGTCCTGGGCCTCAGGTTCCACCCACTCACAAACTCCAGAAGTCTGGCTACTGCAGGCAGCTCCTGAGCAAGCAAGGGGTGCTATCCCCAGAACTTATTAGAAATGTTGGTCATTTATAGGAAGGATGGCATTAGTCTGGGGCTGTCTGGGGCCACCCTAGAAAATAACTTGTGTAAGAGTGAAGCCAATACAGAGGAGAACACAGCTACGGCAGGAAAGGAGATAGAAAGGATAGAAAGGTGGCATCCCAAAGACAAATCCGAGTCAGCTATGCTTGAAGCCAGTCTCACTCTTAGTTACTCTTTATATGAAGAAGTTGAATTGAATTTTTGACACTAAAATGGAAATGATGTCTATATAATAGGCTTTCTGGGAGGCTTGGATGAGATAATATAAGCAAAGCACTTAGTCCCGTGCCTTAGCACATAGTAAGCCCTCAATAAATAATGATGGCTATTATGGGAAGCAAATGAGATGATGGATTTTAAAACACTCAGAAAGGCGTAAAACATTATATAAAAGTGAGGTGCTTGTTACAGGCTTTCCTGTTCTCCAGTGATCTACACCTCACATTGTAGCTTTATTGCCCACTCTCTCCTTTGCTAAATATTTCATGTACCCAATTAGACTGGGAGACTCTTGTGGTTGGGGCTGTGGTTTATACTCAGTTTTTAGCCATCACAGAATATAACTTGGTTGTCACGTACACCACAGCATAGCAGGGTGGTCCAATCTCAGGCTTCTGATGCCGGCCTTCTTACTAGCTGGTAACCATGGGGAAATACTTTCACACCTGTGGGACCCAGTTTTCTGCTACAAAAGGTGGCTCTGGCTGATAACTTCCACATTTAATCACTAGGAAGACTGTGTCGGATTCATTTTGCTATTTATTTGTTTCCTTTTTTAGTTGTTGTTTTGTTTTCCAAAATAGGATTTTACGATGCTGTTCATGCTTGCCTTGAGCTCGAGATATAGCCTAGGCCGGTCTTGAATGAACAGTGATCCTCTTGTCTCAGCCATCTGAGTCCTGGGTGACAGGCATGTGCTACCACTCCCAGCTTAACATTGGTTTACTTACTCATTAAAGAAATTAGTTACAATTAAGATTAATGCAACTGTACAGCACGTATTAACCACACTTGGCACATAGTCATTTCTATGACAGTATGTGGTAAGGCCCACTAATTAGATTATCATTAGAAATAAAAACATCTACTAACTACAGAAGGAACATACAACCCTTTCCCTCGAGCTGTGTTGGGCATGACAAGCCCCTGCCTGTAAAACTACGGCAACCGCCCCTTCCTGACTCTACACAATCTTGCTTCATCTGTAATCCTCGTGTGTGCCTTCAAAACTGGGAGGAATCCAAAGAGATGTGTGACTCTGCAGATGAGAAAAGAGACATCCAGGAAGGCTGCGTGATTTGTCCAAGGTACACAGCTTGCTAGAAACAGTGTGTGGGAGAGAATCGAGGCCCCGTGAATTCAGACTCCTCGTGCTTTCCCCACTCTACTCCACTGCCTAAGGAGATGATACACAAGCATATGGCTGAAATGTGTAAACACAAACAACTGCAGCTGCAGATTCCTCCCTTCCTTTAACAAATATTTATTTAGCGCTGAAATATGTACAACTGCCAAGAAATTAGGGAAATGGACTAGAATGAAATGGAACCACTCTCCACCCTGTTGTTCTTGAGAAACAGGTGGTGGAGTTACCTTTCACTCATTCAGTTGGCAAATTCTGAAGTGCTTAAGATTTGCCAAACACTCTGGTTAGATATAAGGTTGATAAAGCTTAAAATATTGTAGGTTTGAGTGCACCATAAGTCCTCAATACTGAGCCAAGGGATGAATTATTGAGAGTGTCAATGAATCAACGGATGGATGAACAAATGGATAGATGGACAGACAGACGGATGGATGGATGGACGGATGGATGGAGTGAACAAGTAGCTGAAGAAATAGATAGATAGGTTTTTCTAGGGCCAAATGTGTCTTTGAGCCATGAGCACAGAAGATTGCACAAAACTCTTCTCTTGATTTTTCCCCTCAAGCATTTGATACATAATACAAGAGAATGAACTGTCTATTTAAGAGATGAAAAGAACCTAGAGACTCAGAAAATCCAATACCCTGACCTTATAGGTAAGTAAAGCAGTAACAAGAGTTAAGGGTCATACATGAGTTTTCAGTTCTGTGACCTTTGCAAACATAAGCCTTTAGAACATGAGTTGTTCCTACTTCTTGAACGGGATCACATCGTATGAAAGTTAAGATTCATCAAAGCCCTACCTTGATGCAGAGAAGCCATGTTCCTAGAAGGCTCCCCAACTACAAAAGAAAATAGGCTTTATCAGGAAAGTAATCTGGCCTTTGTCCCTCCAGTGAGGGTAGATCCTGGTTAAGGAGTCAAAGAACATTGGCTGGTTCTTGGGGTACCATTTTGTAAAGCCGCTAATGAAGTCAGTCCATCTGCTTGTCACAGGAGCTGACCTCTGCTTGTGACCGCTGCTCATTCTTGAGGGAAAATATCTGCTTTTCCTGTCCTGTTGCTCATTGTCATTTCCTGCTTGTCCCACCCTTAACCCCATCCAGCCATGGCTAGGCTGGTACATAGTGGCAACTTTGCTTGCCTCTTCTGTACAATCTTACTCTGTCCTCTCTGTGCCCTCTCTGGCCCAGGTATACTCTCTGTGGCTTCTTGACATTTTAGACTGTCAGTTCAAGAAATCCTTTATTCTCTCCCAAATAGCATTGGGCCCTCTCTCCTAACTCATTGACTATACTTGGACTCCCGAGCCAAGACAGACCACAAAAGCACAATGTGTTTTCATAACTGTGTTAGTTTTCTTGGTATTCAATGAAGTAATATCCTGTCAAAAGAGAATCCTAAGCTCAGACAAGCAGGTGATGGTGTTAACCACAAAAACTTATCGGACAGGAGGGAGAGCATCCCTTCCTGAAATTCTGTTGCAAACTGCCAAGGTTAGTTTAGATTTTCTCCTGCACTCTAACTGCTAGAAGGCAGTGGGAGTCCTCAAGCCTCCAAGGAATCAAAACATCAAATGACACAGGTTAAGAAATGCAAACCGAGCTACCTGCTGTGCCCTTCAAATATTTCCAGTGATTTTTCTGATGCTTTGAACTGATTTAATCCAAAGTGTATTTGGACCCTAAATAGTTACTCCTTTGATTTTTAAACTGGGTGTAATTTAATTCACAGAGTCTCAACTCTCTGCTGCTCCTCCATACAAGGCTGGAAGCAAAAAGCTTCTGAGGCAGGTGATGCTTTTCTCCTCAGGACAAAAGAACTATGGTTGATTTCTGCCTAAACATGACCAAATCAAGAAGGAAAGCGGACGAAATGGCAGAACCATTGCAAGAGGCAGGGGTAGAATAAGCCTGAAGAATCCAGGTATGAGCTGAGGAGGAGTTCATCTCCCAAATAGATGTTTTGTTTTGTTTTTTTCTCTTCTAGATCTTTCTTAAGGATACCCTAATTTCCCAACAGCAGGAGGAAGAGCAGGACACAGAGAGGTAACAAAGACAGGGGAGCATTAAGGAAGGTTATTAATATCAGCCCATCCCTTTGCCCACTGTTTTTGCTCTGAACCCAAAGCTGCACATCACCACCGGATTGAGGCACACATAAGGTAGTGAACCATGAAGAGCATCGCTGTACAGGCAAGAAGGCTAATTGAGGATGAGGAGGCCAACCTGAATCTGTAGCAGCCACCTCCTGTGTGATTCCCATTCTCCTAGCTGTTGGTTTGTACTGAAGAACCAGTGTGTTTGCCCTCTGGGCAGGGGCAGCCCTATCGCCACACTGAGAACCATTTGCAGAGCCTGTGTCCTTAAATGTTCACAGTATTTTTATCAGACATTAGGAAAGCCCTTGGTAATTTGCAGCAATTTGGTATGCTTGCTTTGCTTTTAGAAAATCCACAGCAATTCAATAAACACCCAGTCACTGTGGCTGTTAACACACACAATATCTCTACAGCTGCCTACCAGCTGTCACTCCAGGAAAGAGAGCCATCAGAGCCTCCCCACAGCCTCCTCATCTCAGTGACCCTCACTCACTTCTCTCTTCTACTAACACGGACACCCCTTAAAAGGCTACTTCCCCACCCCAGCTTCCATTCTACCCTTCTCCTGGGCATTGGAAAACGATGAACACACAGCCGAGTGGGTAGGCACTTTTTGTGTCCCAAGTTGGCCTCATCTGGCTGTAAGGTGCCATCTGTTGCATTTCCAGGGTTGAGCAAGACCCAAAAAGAAGGATCCACCTCTCCATCTGCTCTCTCCAGCACAAGCTGGCTTGGACTTGCTAAGCCTGGTTGCAAACACACCAGTACAAAGGCAATAGTCTGGACTCTACCCCCAAAGTCTGTTGCTCTTGCTAGGCCCTTGGAGCCATGATTGGTTTTTAAATCCCTAATAATGTCACATTGGTCCATTTTCCCATTTGTTCCAAAGTCCTCTGGATAATCTCAGGGATTCTCCCTTAGTAAGTGTAGATACCACCTTCACAAGTGTGTGCTGGTACAGACAACCCAGTAAGGTCCACTATGAAGCCTGAGTTCTAATAGCTATTGACTGCCTTGAAAGCCCAAGGCTACATCTCTCATACCTTTTTCTATGGCCTAAGCAGAGAGCTTGATATGTAATAAGTGCTTAGTAAGTGCACATTGACTTTAGTGGATGAAACAACTCATTATTGAACACCATTAGTTGCATGACATACATGGTAGGGCTTAAAAGCACTTCATAACCTTTACATGCTGTCCTTTCAGTGAGGCCAAAGCAACCCCTTCCTAGCGAATCCTGTCAGTCATCTTCAAACTCAGCACTGTTTCCAAAGAGAAATAAAAACATGGCTCTTCCCCCAAGTGAAAGGGATCATGTCCATTTGGTGCCATGTCATCTCCTGGGCCTGTTACTCACCCACAGCCACCAGGGGACTGGAGGTGGATAGTTAGAGAAAGCAGCCATAGAGGCATCTGCTTAAAGCAGCTTCCACCTGATAGAAACTAATGATAAGCTAATGAATTGTGACAACTATAGCTTGTGCAAACGCAGCCACCTTTTACCCATCACTAGCACCCAGAAGCAACTGATTGCTTCCAATGACAGGATTCACCTAACATTGAAGCGCCCTTGAGAAACGACACCACACAGTACTTCCAATCTAGCCGTCGCCTCCCTTGGGGCAAATGCAAACCACATAGGCTGCCCCAGAAGGTACTCTGCCACAATCTCTCTAGGCTGGATCCCTTCATGGCCACAAGGAGCCAGCCACTTTCCAAACTGTGTCATGTTCAGCACACTGCTTCCCAGCTGCAAATACACACTGTGATGGATGCCTTCGTATGCCAATGGCCCAGATGGCCCCCAACCTAGCACTATCCTCCAAAGAGCGCACGACCTCCCCAACGGGTGCATGTTATCACTGCCTCCAAGGAGCCTTGTGCCAAGAGAGAGGCAGAATGAGAATTTTAAATGGCACTCCCTGCATCCACAGCCTGGATCAAATATGCCTAAAGAAGCATGTTTGATAAATTCATCCCCCAAATCACAAGCAACCAAAAGTAGGATGAGGACAGCCTTTCAAGAACATAGGATAGATTGGATATTTAAAGTTGCTATGTAGAGCCAAAGAGCCAGGTTATTTATTTTTGCAGGGTTGATCAATCATTTGTTTCCCTAAAGAATGCCAGGCCTTTAACTACTCATCTGATTACGTCTGCAGCAACCACATTACTGCTGCCTGATACTTAATATTTCATCCACGTGGCTCCCAAGCACACCAGTGGCTGCAGGAGGTTGACTCGCCACCACCACTGGGACGCCTGTTTGCTTTGAGGAATCATTCTACCCACCCCAGTTTCACTCACCTACCTCCAGCCCCCAGATTAAAAGGTAAAGGACAGAAATGGAATAATAACTGCTTATTTCTTTTCCTTCTCACTTCAAACAGGAGATTTACTTTCAAAAACCCCATTAAGGGTTTGATATGTTTGCTGAAAAACTGCTACTGACTTAAAAAGCACTAGCAAATTACATTGGCCTGCAGCTCCCGGTAGCTGTAAGGCTTCAAGATAAGGCGGAGTTCTTGTCTCAGCAGCAGGGCTGTGGTTTGAATTGATACCGGGTCCAAACAGCAATTGCCTTTCCACATGCGGGGTGGGCAAGAGGGATTCCATTATTTGTCAGTTTCAATGATAACGATAAATAGGTGTTAAGTGCCTACAGGTAAGCTAGACCTGGTACCAGATACAGAAATAAAGGGCACTGTCCTCAGGTTGCTTCAGACTAGAAGGAAGACAATAACAAATCAGTCACTGTTTTGGACTCCCAGTCTCTTCGACGATTTGGTTTCTACCTGTCACCCAGTAATTTCCCAAAATATCACTCTTGTCTGCTACAGTCTAGAGAGCCAACCTTTACACTGAAGGGAAACAAGGGGGACAGAAATGTGCTGGTCAAATGCACCATACAAATAAGATTAGCATTGCAAACTGTACTGACACAGGAGAAAGCTGCCTGGTGTAAATATTGAACAGTGGGGCTAGACAAATGGCTCAGTTGCTAAGAGCACTGGCTGCTCTTTTCAGGGACCCAGTTCAAAGCCCAGAACCTCCACTGTGGTTTATTATCATTCGCAACTTCAGTTATAAGGAAGCTGACACCCTCTTCTGACCGCCACAGACACAGGGACACATGCAGCACATTACATACGTGCAGACAAAGCATTCTTACACATAATATTAAACTTCTTAAGTAGTGGGCACTTTATTATCTTGGGTCATTTGGGTTTCTATGACAAAATACTCAAAGCCAGTCGGTAACAAAACACCCTAAAGAGACTGGCTTATGGACAACAAACAGCTCTCTCCATTCTGGAGACTGCTGAGTCCAAATCAGACACTGAAAGGCTCCGTGGCTGGTGAAGGCCACTTTCTCATTCGCAGAGGACCTCACCTTGACGGAAGGGGCTTTTGAGTCTTGGGATACTTCTTCTGCTTAAGAGCACTGCTATTGAAACTAAAAAGGAGCCCATGAAGATGGATGACTAAGATCTTAAGGGAGGTGAGAAATCTAGAGGGCAATAGAATATGCATGGTAAGAAAGCAGAGGGAGGCTCACTGGAGGGAGGAAGGGACCCAGCTGGAGTGGGCAGGAGGCATGGGGAAGGGCAGTGGAGGAGGGGATCGAATGGCAACAGAGTATGATACATCCCCACAGATACATACCTACATCCATCACTTCGTATACTAATCTAAAAAATAATTTAAAAAAAAAAACTTTAAATGTCTGAACTTATAACAACAAAATTGTGTCCATGAGGAGCCCTCCAGCCCCACCTCCCTCTGCCCTCTGCTTTGCTCTGCTTCGTCCTCTGTACAGCACAGACCGTTATCATCTCACTCATTTGTGTGTCCTCTCTGCTTCCTGGCATTTCTGGGGAACAAAGGCCAGCAGGGAGAAAGCACATGTGTGATCAGGGAGGCTGACTTCTCTAGAGCTGTGATCTCTTCAGAAGACAACAGGCTGCCGAAAGAGAGAGAGAGAGAGAGAGAGAGAGAGAGAGAGAAGAGAGAGAGAGAGAGAGAGAGAGAGAGAGGGAGACTGAGAGAGATCTGCATTCAGCTCTGTCTACCTCCAGCTTACACCACAGGTGAAGAAGCTCAGTGCTTCAGGTTCACCCTCTACCAAGAACTCCTGGTGCCTCCCAGAAAACCTGAACATAAACAATCCAGGCAAAGAACTGTTTGCAGAGTCAGGTCCTCCTGACCCTTACCAGGCTCACTTAGGACAGGACCACTGGACCACAGCCTCTTCCATCTGCCTGAGCAAAATTTCCTCCTCCATCTGCCTGACATAGCTGTGAAGTGCATTTCCCCACCTGCAAAGAAGGTCCGCAAGAGACAAGGACCCTTGGCCAGGACCTAAGCGAGTACCCAGTCAGTTCTCATTGGATGAACAGGTAAAGATGTTCACAAACGATGTCCATAAAACCAGAGCGTTCAGCCCGCTTTCCCTTCAATTGGGTTAATTTCGGGAGATTTACAGTAAGTGGGTTCTCTCATGCTCTGAATAAATCTGAGAATAATTTCTAACTTCTTGACTGGTGCGCTTTGTGCCTCCAGTCACCAAAGATTTGCGGGGACTTGGAAATAATTGAGGAAGTGAAGGCAAAAAGATAAAAAGAGAAAGAAAACAATAAAGTCCAGGATGATTAGTCAATAGAAATGTGGATTAAATGGACCCATCCACTTCTTAAAAGTCTGTATTCCCAATTGCCAAGGCAAACCCTCTGGCCTAAAGAACTCACCCCCATCGCTTATCCCCAGAAGTGAAGACGCCCCATCTAGCCGTGCACCTGACCCTGTCCACGTATGCTCAACCACCTCTGCTTATACCTCTCTTCCCATCAAGTATGACACAAAAATACATTCAAGGCTGTCCTATCTTCTCACTTATCTTTCCACTCCGAATGCCTCATTTTCAAGCCCGTTGTCTTTTGTGTATTTTTGGAAGTTCCTGAGCTTCACTGCTGACAGGAGGCACAGCGAAAAGCAGTCAATGATTTCATCTGATATGTTTGTCTCTCTTAATAGCAAATCTGACTCTTCTTGCCAAAGATTTAGGCCTAACCTTTTCTTCTTGAACATTCTAAACAGAATTGTTTTCAGGGGACACCTCTTTCTCAGCCTTCTAGCGATTCCTTTACCATGATGCACTGTGCTGCTACACCATGTTTTTTCTCAGACATACCCTGCCCGGGGTATCAGAAGCTCCAGATATAACAAAGGCACCCCAGGGCTGCAGAGCAGTGAAGCAAAGCCATCTCGGAAAGTTCTCACACTGAAGCCATGCTAGTCCTTGTTAAGGACAGTGAGTTCCAGTTTAATTGCACAGCGATGGCCCTGCTAACTAGGCCCAAGGTCTGAAACAGGACTCAGTGCAATCTTGAAATCATGTAATTTTTTGCCTCAGTGAGCATGCAAATGTATTAGGGGGAGGCAAAGGAGAAAGGGGTCTTAATTCAAAGACTTCTGAAAACGGTAATGAACGATAAAGGGGCTTACATTACAGACGGGAGAGATGGGAGGTGGCACTGTTTGCCATTTCTTTCCTACCCAGAGCCTTGAAGAGGGAAAGAGCAAGGTGGGCATCTTGTGCTTGGCCTGGGGAAGACCCATATGCCTGGGGGTTGGGGGGCTCAGTAGTATGCTGCCAATCACAGCCACGGGTTCCCCTCTGTCCTAAGCACTGGGCCAATGAAATGTTCCTGGCCATGAGGATGACAGAGGAGAGGCAGAAGGCCATAGACAACGTCCCTGTGTTGAAGGAGACACAGTAGTCAGCGAAGACGGAGACATGCAGGGCTGAACCACAGACATGATACCACCTTCATCTGCTCTTCTAACGAGAACAAACAGCCAACCCCTCCAGTTTTGAATTCTTTCAGCAATATCCTAGTTATACAATTAGAAAAGTTAGTGGTTTTCAAAGAACTAGTCTAAACTGGAAGGGGAAAACGTTTAAAGAATTTCTGGCAACACCAAGAGTCAAGAAAGATAAACTTCAGATGAATTTTCTAATGTTGCAGAATATTCTGTTTGGATTTACAGGAGGATAACCAGAAGCTGCCCCAATCATTGCCTGTGTTTAGCCAGAAAGTACTTGTGTAAATGGGACTTCCCACTTGCACCAACAGCAATCTCCAGACAAGGGTCAAGTCAACAGACTCCCCGCTGTACGTAGAGAATCCACAGCAGCGCTTCCTTCAGTTCCTGCAAACCAGTTCATGCTAACTCCAGGGACTGTAGAGTGTGATCTCCGGGCTTCCCCTAAGACACCACTGAAGTGATTCAACTGCCTCAGCACTTATCAGTCAAGCAACAACAGTACCACAGGTCCGCCCACCCAACCCCCTAGGGGTAGCAGATGCCCTGGACTTCAACTTGAGAAAACAAGGCGAGGAGGGGGTGATGGTACATGTGATGAAAATCTCTTTGCTATTCTGACTGGAAAATTTGGGCTCAGTGTTCTACATAAGTTAAGAGTTTGCTAACAACATACTCATCAAGAATTTATAGGCAGGGAAAAGCGGCATATCCCTAAGAAAGTGCATGTATCTTTTCCTTCCTATGTTCTTTAATTCCAAACTAATCCCATTTTAATTATATTTATAAATATAAAGTGGTTAATATTGTGCCATGTAAGACACCCACATCCACCTTAAAACCACACTTTAATTTCCAACTCAATTGCATGTATAAATTTGAAAACTGAACACTGGGCAGATGAGAACAATTTTGCAGCCTCCCTCACATGAGCCACTTTGAAAACCACAGTTGCACTTTACTTCCTTCAATTGCATGTATAAATTTTTTAAAAAGTTAATGCCATACTGTAGAGAAGAGCTTTAATTGAGTGTTAACGAGCTGCCAGATCAGCTTCCAGCCAACTCCGCTTCTCAGCGGGGAGCCTCAGAGGCCCTACAGTACAGAACTGAGAGCATGTAAATAAGCCATGTGCTCCAGACACCTTCCATGAGACCCACATCCATCACACTCGGTCCATTCCCTAGAACTCAGGCGGATGGGCATACGTAAAAGGGCAGGAGCCTGGGAGTCAGGGGAAAAACTGTGACAGATTACTGGGGTCCAAGGTCACTCCATGTAAAGATATGCCCTTTAAGGTTCTAGAACAAGAGGACTAGAAAGAACCCACAACGTCTCTAAACAGAGGCTGCCTTATTTTCTAAATGAAGAAACAAAAAAAAATTATTACTTTCAGAAGAGGTTGAAAGACTTGATCGAGATTGTCATGAATTTAACAGTCAAAATCAGAACTGTCAACTATTTCTTTTTCAGTTTATTAATTCTACTTTTATAGAGATACTTTTAAATTTGGGGTTTTCGTTTAGCAAAAACAATATACGCGATCGTTTAAAACTACACAAAGGGCTGGGGGAGGGGCAGCTTAAGGATAGAATACTGGTCTAGTGTGTAGAAGATCCTGGTTTGATCCCTAGCTTGAGAGGAGGAGGAGACAAAAACAAACTCAAAGCCTATAAGAGACAGATCTCCAGCCCCTTCTGCCAGCCCCCGGAGGCCCCATTCCCACACGCCAGGTTGCGCCGCTGTGCAGTTATAATGCTTGCCCGCTTTTCTCCTGGGAATCCATTTCAATTCCATCCTGTACCTATCTCCCTGAATCTAGCTTCAGCTGTGGACTTTATCTTTTTTAGGAGGAGGAGGAGGTTATTTGTTTCTTGAAACAGTCTCATTAGGTAGTCCTGACTAGCTTGGAATTCCTACATAGACCAGGTTGGCTTTGAGCTCGCCAAGTTCTGCTCACCTCTGTGCCCCAAGTGCTAGAACGATAGGTGTCTACTGTCTCACCAGGATGTGTAATTGCATCGCTCCCCTCCCCTCCCAAGCTGAAGACTGAGCCCCAGGCCTTGCACTTGCTAGACAAGTGCTCTACCACTGAGCTAAATCGTATTCTAGCTTTTGAGTTGCTTTTGATGAGACCAATACTATCCTGATCTCAAATACCTTGTCATTCCATATGGCACAGGGAGCGCCAGGAGCCTTACCTCACCACTAGGATCCCAGCTGTTGACAGAGGTAGGCATTGCACAGATCTTTTGTGCCTTCCAACATGGGGAAAACTGCCTGTTGTCCTATGATATTTCGGAAATACTTCTGGAAACGAAAGTTTCTGCTTTACTGTCCTCTGCCTGTGCGACAACTGACCCACGGGTTTTCTTGGTGGCTCCACATTTTTCTCTTCCATATCTAAACTACTGGGTGATCTGCTATGTTTTGTATCAATTTTACTGTTGAATTTAAATTATATATATATATATATGCATATATATTATATATATAATATATATGTGTGTATATATATACATATACATTCTTTGTCTTTCGATTTTCCATTATATAGAAACCTGTTCTGTTGCAACAATTTTATTTTGAAATCAACTGGAAGGCTCATTTAAAACCATTCTTCTGTTCCCTGCATGGTCCCTTTGAGACCTTCATTTATATTGATTTCTGGTTTTCATATTAGTTTTCATTAAGTATCTGGCTTAGTCTCCTGCTACAACAATACCTCAGATTGGATAATTTATAATGATATAAATTTCTTGGCTTATGCTTCCAGAAGCTGGAACTTGAAGTCACACGTAGGCCTACATCTGGTGAAGGCCTTCTTCCTACTTCCTTCCTTGGCAGAAAGGAAAGGGAGCATGTGTTCCCTTCGATAGGAACCCATTGTCAAGTGGGAGAGGAAAGATGGGCAAGCTCATTGTTTCAGAAGGAATCTGCTGTCTGGATGCCAGCATTAATCCACTCATGAGGACTCTATCCTCATGACTCATATTGAGCTCCACCTCTCAATACTGTGGAACTGGTGATTAGGTCTCTAATGCACGCCCTGTGGGGAATGCATTCAAGCCACAGCACCGGTCCTTGACACTACATTCACGTTTATAAGCTGGACATTCAAAAGCAAATGGAAGCTTCTTGTACATGAGATATGTGATTTTTGTGGCTATCCTCGTTTTCGGCAAATGATGCCTTAGTTAGACTTTTATTGCTGTGAAGAGACACCATGACCACGGCAACTCTTATAAAGGAAAACATTTAATCTGGGTTGGTTGTAATTCAGAGGTTTAGTCCATTGTCGGCATGATGGGAAGCATGGTGACAGGCAGGCAGACATGGTGCTCTAGCTGAGAGTTCTACATTTGGATTGGCAGGCAGCAGAAAGAAGGAGTGTGAGCTACTATGTTTGGCTTGAGCTTCTGAAACCTCAAGGTCCTCTCCCAGTGACACACTTCTTCCAACAAGGCCACACTTCCTAATACTGTACTCTCTATGAGCTAATGGGGGCCATTCTCATTCAAATCACCACATATGACCGGTGGCTTGAGAACAGAAGTGTGTTCTCCTCCCACCTGACATGGCAGCAGATCTCCCAGTGGTAGACATATCACTTTCTATCTTCATACAAATATAATTCCGAGATACACCCTCTATCTTCATACAAATATAATTCCGAGATACACCCTTAAATGACCCACAAGGAATGGTTCAAATAAGTGGGAAAGAAATACTGCTGGTATAAGTCACTAACATTTCACGATTGTTTGCTACCACAGCACAGCCTACATCATCCTGAAGGATGCCAAAACGAAACACACGGATGTAGGGGACTGCCACACTGACACAGGGAGTTGCTCTTGAAATTTTCTAACTATGTGGCATTAATCTCTGGTAATGGATAACAGGCAAATATTTCAGGGGTTGGAGAAATAGTGATTCATGTTTCATAATGGAGAAGTATGTGGTAAAACTTTTGCTAGAAGTATCTCAGGAAATACATAATAATCGTGATGGTCAATTTCATGTGTCAACCTAAACCAATCCACAAGTACCCAGATATGGAGCTAAATATTACTCTGGGTCTCTGAAGATATTTATGAGTGGTATCAATACTTGAATCTTTAGACTGAGCAAAGCAGATCTCCTCCCCAGTGTGGGTGGGCCTCACCAGTCTTGACAGAATAAATTACTATGTAAAGAATTATTTTTCTCCACCTCACTACATGTGTCCTAGAATCAAATCTTCACCCGAGGACTCTGTTTCCATCTGAACAAAACATCGCCACCTGCTCTCTGTCTTCTTCAGTCTCTGGACTTAAAGTAGAACTATAATTTTGACCCTAGTGTATGGAGACTTCTCAGCCTCCAAATCATGTGAAAGGACTTCTTCCAGCAAATATGCTAATTAATAGTCGTAGTGTTCTATTTCTCTGAAGAACACTTACTGCTAAGGTAGCCTAACAAACATGTAGCTCCAGAGAACCAGCATGTTAGGAGTGAGTGTCAATGCTGGTTGCATTGGGCATAAAGCCAAATACAAAAGGTAGTGATTTAGGCTGTGATTCGAGCTTACGGACAACACTTTCCTGACACACACCATGGCCTGGTTCATTCTCCGGCTCTGAAAAATAAAACAATAAAATAAAATGACAATGATGGAGATACAGGTCTGTAATTACATTTCTGTAATTACAAGTCTCTAATTTCAGGTACTGGGAAAGCTGAGGCACTAGGGTCACCTGTTCAAAGCCTAGCTGGGTTACAGAGTGAATTCAAGACCATCTTGATCAACTTAGCGAGACTCACTCTCAACAGCAGAAACAACGTCAAAGGAGACCGTGGCACTATCACAGTGGTAGAGCACTCGCCTGGCATAAGTGAACTTCTGGTTCAATCCACAGTGATCACAAGAGAAATGAGAGATAACAATGAGGCCTCGTGGAGAATACGAGGCTCTATACACAGGCATGCCAAGAAATAGTCAATAGTTGGGATGTGTTCATGTTTGGAAGAGGGAGCTGCTTTTCTGACTCAAATATCATTGTAGACAAATGACACAGCCTACAAGAAAAAGTTAAAGAATTACCATCCCAGTGGTATAACTCCTCAGTGAATGAAAGCATCAACAAAATCTATGGAGACAGAGGAGGAAGATCAGGAGTTAAAGGTCAGCTTGGGCTACATAACAGATTTGAGGTCAGCATGAGCTACATGAGACTGTCTGAAACACACACACACGCACACCCACACATGCACACACACACGCGCACAAACGCACACACGCACACAGAGTGCATTAAAAAGTCCTTTCAAATGAACAAGAAAAAGGGATCATTCTCCACCAAGGTCTCATTAATTTTTTTCAGTATACTTACAATTAAATCAAGGGAGCAATAAAACAGGCTTGATTTTTTTTCTGCAAAAGAACTATATGTAGTTATTAGCACAAGCAACAGACTAGGATCATCTAGAGAGCATAGATAATAAATTAACTGTATTTTTAAAGGGTTTATATAGTTAGCAGGACTGTGGCTCTTCAGAACTTAAAATGAGTGCCGAGCTCCCATCTGCATCTCTGCACGGAAGTGGATGCAGAAGTTGGCACTGTTCCAGAGGAAGGGGCCTTCCTCAGCACCTGCCTCACAGGCACATAATTCCCCACCTGGGACCAGAGCCCAGGAAGGAACCTGAACATAGCTGTCCTGTGGAGTCACAATTTCCCACTGCATGTCTCTCTTCCTTTTTGTTCCCCTTTGATATATTGAAGTCATCCTGTCTCTGTTCCATGACTATGTATTTGTGTGTTTCATTCCTGGATTGCCAGATGGCTAGAAGTCATGTATGGTCTGAAATGTAGAGCCTTGAGCATTTTCTTTGCTGGAGAGATGGCATCATATGCTAACTTCCAGAGGTTGCATTTGATGCTACTGCTAGATGAAAGGGTACAGAGGTCTTCTCCGGGAGAAATACGCATGCCTCATGTATGGGAAGGAGAGTGTATAGAGTATTTGGTGCCAGACAGGAAGACTGTTGCATAAGTTGTTCATATTATCGTCCTTCTATTTCTAGGCTGTAGTAAAATGTCACTTCCTTGCCAACTTTTTATGTGGCCATATGATTTTCTTTGACCAATGAAAAGTGTATGAGAATGTGTCACTTCATTGGGAAACTTTTAAGAATAAAATGCAGACACTGTTCATGGGGATGTAAATTAGTAAAGCCATTATAGAAAGCAGTACGGAGGTTCCTTGGAAGCTAAAAATAGAGACACCATATGATCTAGCAATCCTACTTCTGGGTAGATATGCAAAGGAAATTAAATTAGCATGCTGGAGAGATGGCTGCATCCCCGTTTTCATTATAGCATTGCCCATAAGAACTGTCTCTAGTCTGCCTGATAACACATTAATGAGTAAAAAAGGGATAGACAGAAAATAGGTAGATGGTAGATAGATAGATAGATAGATAGATAGATAGATAGATAGATAGATAGATAGATAGAGATGATAGATAGATCCATAGATAGATGGATGGATGGATGCACAGATGCATGGATGGACGGATGGATGGATGGATGGATGGATACATGGATGGATGGATGGATGCATGCATGGATGGATGGATGGACGGATGGACAGACAGACAGACAGATAGAAATATATTTATCATTTAAAAAGAAGAGGATAGCATAGAAGAACATGGACAGCATTATGAACAAGGAACCATTCCAAGCACATTCTAAGACACATACCACATAACCTCACTTAAATGTTAGATCTAAGACAGTAGGGAGTAGAGTTATGATTACCAGAGGTTGGGAAGGGGAGGAGAAGGATTGGCAATTTGTTGGGCATAAGGATACAAAATCCCAGTTAGAAATAATAAATTAGAGACTTATCTTAAAATGTGATGATTATAACTCACAAAGTGCTATGGCACGCTTGAAAATTGCTGAGAATTGATCATGGCTTTCACAAGACAATGAGGGTGTTTAGCAATGAGCTCAGTTTCAGTATTCTATAGAGCAACATGAAAACATCATATTGTTTTGGTAAACATGTGTTTTATTTGTCAGTGATTTAAATAATTTAATAATCAATCACATCAAACATTTACAAAAGCACTTAACAAAAGATCCACCTAATACCATTTCCTCTGCAGTGGTAATAGCGAGCAGTGCATGCTGGATTAGCATAAACCCAGATGAGGACATCCTGGAGCAGAAGCCCTAGCCAATCAAGGATGGCGCATGGCTCCTTCAAGAATGAATGTTCATTGGTGCAAAACAGCAAGATTAATGCTGGCTTGTTCTCCTGTGTCATAACCTAGTCTGTGCCTCCAGCTGAGCTACTCAATAGGGAGTTTTGCTGCAGACCAGGAACATGGTGGGCTTAACTTTGGCTGGGCTCTGCTCAGTGGCTAAAATTCTTTTCTTAGTGAGGAATCATCCACTGCTTTTGTAGAATTGGTTGCCTAGTTCAGGAGGCAACCTGAGGAGGCAGGATAAATGGAGGCCATAAAAGTCTCCTGGTTTATGATGCAAACTTTCACTTGGTCCTTCTTTATTTTCAGATCAAGTTCACACTTCTCTACATAAACTTCCCAGGGTCTGCTAAGTAGGAGCAGAGCAGCCATGCTACTGTACACACAGGATGGAGGGGAGCCTGACCTCCAGTGCTTTTTCAGCCTCAAGGCTGCCATGGCATCCAAATCCAAGGCCTGGCACTTTACAGTTTTCCTTTCAATTATTTACTGTCCCCTCAACACACACACACACACACACACACACACACACACACACACACAGACATCACATCACGTATACCATATACACCACATATACCATGCATAGTTCACACATAAAGCCCCCCACATACATACATACACACATACATACACACATACATATGCTCACACCCTGTTTGGTGCTACCTATCTCTCACTGGCTTTCAGCTACTAACATTAATGTTCATCTCTCACATGTTGTTCTTCTTTCTTCATCTATTTGTTATTATTGATACTCCTTCCTTTTAAAAATCCCATAGTATCATTTAAGTAACAAAAACATGTGTCTACAACTCCAAGTTTTACCAAAATTCCTCTACTAGATACTAATCCCACTAAAAATTCATAACCTTACTTGCTACCATGAGGGAACTCGGCTTATTTATCAGTCAATTTATAAGTATTTACTGAGAAACTCGCATGCCATATGGAAGACAGTGTCATAGGAACAAGAAAAAGTGAAACCCAATTACTTCTCCCTGTCTCTCTGACTCTATCTTGCCCCTCTCCAGCCCCCAAGTTCCCAGAGTATATGAGTAAAAAATGTCATAATCAGGGGCCTTCATCTCTGCAGACCAGGACTAGCTTGACAATATTTGAAGTATATAGCATACCCAGCCCTCAAAAACCATGTCAGATTCTTGTAAAGAATGGCTAGTGTTTTAGGCAGGTAAATAACACAGGTTAGATTTCAACGTGGTAGATAGTAATGAACTTGAGCTGATTTCATTATAACAGTATAAGTTGTGTGAAACAAAGCACAGAGGCTCAGACAGATTAGAGAGTTGAGCTCCCTGAAGCCGATGGTATTCCTTTAACACAAAATGGATTGACACAGCCCTCACTATCATTAGTATATCCTTGCTTAGTAATACCCATACTTGACCTAAAAAGGGTTTCCGTAGTCCACACCCTGCTTAGCTAGTGGCACAAAAAGGGTACATAACACCCAGGCCACGCCTTTTATTCATATACAGCATCACGTGAACCTGAGGCTGACACTGGTTTTGACCATGGAGTTCTGAGGACCAGCTTGGGTGTCAGCAGAACGTCTGTCCTGCCTCAGTCTTCCACAAGGCAGTATGCTCAGTGTCAGCAACTCCAGGAGAGAGGATGGCCCCTCCTACTCAACACGCCAAGCCTCTTGTCTTACCCGGTGTGATTTCTAACAGAAATCCAGAGTTTGGATGATTTAAAAATAAAAAAAAAAAGAAAGAAACCCATTTCTTCACAATGTTTGAAGCTGAGGAGTCAAGTTCAAGGTGCTGTCTTCAGGGGAGCATCTCTGCTATATCACCACACAGACTTGCTCCCCAGTGCAGCAGTGATTAGGGGCTGCGAACGTTGCTCAAGAGCTTAGAGCTTGCCTAGAGTGCACAAGGCCCTGAATTTGGTTCCCAGAGTTGAAAATTTAGGCCAAGAGAGTAGGCCATAAGACCTCTGCCCTCAAGGACAGACTCATGTCCTGTCTTCAACCTGTTGGGAAGATGTATTCAGCACCCGTGTATCTTCCATATTCTCTTCCAACCTGGTAACATACCAAGAGTGTCCTTACCAAATGTGACCCCCTTGACCTGGGACTCAGTCTCCAGGACCATTTGCCAAATACATTTCTGTTCAGTACAAAACAGCCAGCCTGAGGCATTATGTTACTATGGCACAAGATGAGTTAGATCTCCTTGGATATTTCCTTCTATATTCCCCAAAGCACAGACCAAGTTAGTCCTTGGGTCCATAGGGGTGAGGGGCAGGAATTCCGGATGATTAAGTCTGAGATATGTGTAACATCTGTTCAGGTGTCTCCTCTAGGCCATCACCTCACACACTCTAACTTATACCTTCCAAACCTGATAGAGTCCTTCCCAACAAATGGAAGCTTGAGATTTGCTCAGGGCTAGTTGTCACAATGCCAGCCCTGAGATCTGATCTTACCCACTGCTTCTCGCTGTGTGAGTACAGTTCCCAGATAATGCGTTTTAAATTATACTACATATTCCCTCTAGTGTCTGTTTCTTCTTCCATGTCTCCTGCCCTCCTTACTAACTGCAAGCCCCTAGAAGCAATGACTAGTCCACATGGAGGCAGAGGAGACAAGGCCAGCAGAGGTACAGTCCCTGAACCACTGAGATGTGCTGAACCTTTGCCCAAAAGTGCTATAAAAGTCAAATCAATCAATATGGCATCCTCAGGACCAGAAGATGGTATATAACCCAGGGTTCCTTGAAGATTAAGGAAAGAATCTAAAGGCTACAACAGAATCCTATGCAGATGTTTGTAGGTGACAGAATAGGAAGCAAGGGCGGTGATGGACAGATAGGAGCTGCACAGGTAACTGACTGTGCTTTGCAGAAGAACGTGGCTATGCTGGGTCTGCTGACATAATTTCCCTCGAGTGCATCCGTAGGTTTGCACTAAGGCGAACTGCCCCCCGCATATGGCTACAGCTCAGAGGACAGGAAGCAGCCTTCCAACCTGCCTGAACTCACAGATGGGAGTAGGAGGGTGAGTCAGAAGCAGGCAAGGAGCTGGAGGAGTGCATGGAAATGATGGAGTCTTCAAATCAGATTGAAAATCTCCACTCCAGAGGTCTGATTACCAGGTCTTTGATGGCTCATCCACTGGCTGATAAAGTTCAATGAGTTTCAGACTTCCATTCCTAATCCTGGTTGAAATTAACCATCAGAAGCAGATGTGAGCTATCAGGAAAGGAAATCACAGTAAATGTGCATTTAAAAGAGGGTTGAAGGGAGGAATCAGTAAAGATACAATTGCCTCTATCTCTCCACTTTGGTTCAGAAATTTTTGTAAAGTCCCCAACCAAATGACTAACCTATAAAAAGTAGTAAGTTTTAGGTGCCTGTTTGGAACTTGAACACTTTTTTGTAGATTTTTTGTAGATTATTTCAGTTTCTCACCAGGGAAAACAGGTGTGTTCGAGCTGAGCGGTGAGATTTAGACTCAGTGTGAAAGGGTACCATTCAAACATTCCGAATAAGCCAAATACAGAATGCGAACTGATGTCTTCTCCAAAAGCTGGGTAGACCTTTCTCTGCTGCCTTAGACAGGAGAGCTCCAGGCACTTGGACCTGTAGATGCCTTAACTATACTAGTGGCCGCCTATCCCAAACCCATATACTTTATTTTTGACAATGAGAGTTACACCATGAGCTGTCTAGTTTTGGTCACCTTGATACAAACTAAAGTCATCTGGGAAGAGGAAACTACAATTAAATCATTGCCTCCATAGGTTGGCTTATGGGTATATCTGTGAGAGCATTTTCTTAATTTCTTATCGGTATAGAAGGGCCCAGGCTACTATGGACGGCACTATTCCCAGGCAGATATGCCTGTGCTTTGTAAAAAAAACAAGTCAATAAGCAGCTTTCTTCCATGGTTTCTGCTTAAGTAGCTACCTTGGCTTCTCTTGATGGTGGACTGCATCCTGTAAGCCAAATAAAGCCTTGATCTCCCAAGATGGTTTTGCTTAGTGTATTGCCATAGTAACTGAAGTTCTTAGCCTTTGATTTTCTGAGCTGGGTTCCCAGTATCCCAAAGTCTCTAGCTTGCAGATAGCCTTTCATGGGCCTTAGCCACCATAATCAGGTGAGCCGGGTCCCTTGATAAATTATCTCTCTTGTATCTGCAAACATGTATCATCAATCTATCTCTCTGAGGAGCCCTGATTGGTATACTGGTCAGTTGTTTAAAGAGTCATGAATACTCTGGTTCTTCTCAATCAATGGAGAAGTCAGACAGGTTCAACCAATGTAAGTGAGAGAAGAGTGAAGATAAGGGGGCAGGGGTGGGAAGCAACAGGGAACTGTGCAGATTCTTCTGAAATAGAAGCTCTCTTACTGAAGACTTTATTCCAGACAGCAGTTCAACCACTTCAAAGAAGTTGACCTACTTAGTTCCCACGAGAACAACGGGGAAGGGATTCTCAGATGAGAGTGCTGAGTGAGGTTCAGAGTGGTTGAGTGGGTAACAAAGCAACAGAGCAATTGCAGCAAATTGCAGTCAAGCTCAGGGCTCTATGAAACACCAAGTTCTGACACGCCGGACTATATTTATGGCAAACGAATGGCCTTATATGCCCCATGGTAAGAGTACAAGCTAAAAAACTGCCCTGAAATATATACTTACAAGCCACTGAGATGCCACTCTACACCAACTCTTTCTGCCATCATCAAATTTAAAACAAAATGGGCAAAAGGATGGGTAGATTCTTTCTGTCTCCCCCTCTCCCTCCCCCCATTCTGTCTTCCCTCCTTCAGTAAGTGAAGTCACTTCGATTTTGCCAACTCATTTCCCCACCCCACCCCCATCTCTCCACTCTCTTGCCTTCTGATCTTCAGCAATGTATTCATGTATTCATTTAAAAGTTCTGTCTGTGCTAAAGCCGGTGCTGCTTGTAATTGCTAGCGGCCAAAAGCTGTTCTGTTTTTTCTGGCTGAGAGTACCAGGCAATCATCAGCTGTAATTATTTCGAGTCTTGTTACAGATGGAACTTCGAGGTTTTCAGTCTTAAACAGAATTCATTATTCAAATGTCTCCAGAACTGACAGGAAGGGGTTCAGGGCAAGCCTTTGGTGAACTGAGGGACTGTAGAAGGTCCAGCAGAAAAGGACTGTCTGCCTCCTCAGGTATCCTGGTGGCCACATGGAAGCCCATATGCTCATGTTTTCATCTCAGCCTTGGACCCCAGGTCTTTCCTCTTAACTCAGCAGTTCCTGCACCATGACTGGTGCTACAAACACCAGTGACCTCACACATCTCCAACTCCAAACCCACAACACTTTATGTATTTGTAGCCCCCAGAGCTACCATCACTGACTCTCTTCATCAGAACCCTTGTAGCTTAGCAGCAAGTTCCTGACAACAGAACTCTGTTAAGAAACTGCACCTCCCAAGAGCTCAGAGAGAGAAGCAAATCTCAATACCATCAACTTCCTGGCATTTGGTTCCAGTTATCTTGGGACACTGTAGGAGTGGTTACCCAGTGTTTTGGGGGTGACATGAGGGCTCATTGGAGTATACCTCTCTCTGTCTAGGCAGCTCCCCAGACTTGGGGGACACAGCCTTGAGAGTGGAGAAAAGAGTGGAGAAAAGCTATCTTCTCGGGCTGGCATGTTGTGCAGTGGTACAGTGCCTGCCCAGCATGCATGAGGCTCTGTATTGATCTCCAGAAATGTAAAAGAAGTGTTTAAAGAGTCTCCCTTGGACTGGAGAGATGCTCATTCAGTAGAGTACTTGCTACACAAGCATGAGGACCTGAGTTTGGATCCCTGGTGCTCAAAAAAAGAAAGAAGGAAGAGAGGGGGAGGGAGGGAGGGAGGAAGAGGAAGGAAGGAAGGAAGGAAGGAAGGAAGGAAGGAAGGAAGGAAAGAAGGAAGGAAGGAAAAAAGGGGCGAAGCACAAAAGTGAATCTGCAACCCCAGACTGGAGGAGAGAGGGATGAGAGTGGATAAAAGCAGATCTCTGGGAGCTTGCTGAACAGTTAGTCCTGGCAAGTCAATAAGCTCTGGGTTCAGGGCAAGTACTTACCTTTAAAAATAAGGTAGACAGACTGGAAAGATGGCTTAGCAGTTCAGAGTGCATAGTGTTCTCAAGGAGAACCAAACTTTGGTTCCCAGCACCCACATCAAGTAGCTCACAAATTTAATGGTTCCAATCTGTGATCTCTCTGGGCACCTGCACTCAAATACACATACTCACACTCATACGGTCATATAAGTTCCCAACATATTATAGTTAAAACACTGAATATATGGGACAAAGCAAATATAGAGAAAGCTGCAAGAGAAAAATCACAGATCCCATATAAAGAAAAACCATCAGAATAACAACCAGTTTTTCAATGGAAACTTTAAAAGCTAGAAGAGTCTGCTGCAATGTACTTTAAATTCTAAAAAGCCAACATACACTAGTGTATGCAGCAAAATTATCTGCCAGAGTAGAAGGAAAAAGAAAAAGTTTCCATGACATCAGTAAGCTGAAAGAATCCATGTCCATCAAAGCAGCCTGTGGAGAATATGGGAAATAGTACTTAGGAAAATAATACTGGAGAAAGGAATAAAAATAGCAAAAGACTATAGGAAAAAAACAAATGAAACTATAATTATAGAAACACAAAATAGGAATAAGAATACAAACAGCAAATAAACAATAAAATGAAAGTAATCAAGACACAGCTTTCAATAAAAACTTTAAATACTAATGGACTCAACTCACCAATTCAAAAAAACAACCTACAGGTTAGCTGAATTAATTAAGAAATAAAACCCATCTTTCTATTGTCTACAATAAGCTCACCTTCGAAGATACGTACCAACTTAAAGTGACAGCATGGAAAAAAGCACACCCAACAGAACAGACTTGCTAAAGTGAATCATGGGAGATTTAAAAGGGACAATTCATTCTAATCAAGGGTGCAATTATCAAAGAAGATATTACAATCCTAACCTACAAGCACCAAGCCCTAGCACACAAAATTTTATAAGAAGCGTAGTACTGGAATTAAAGGCACAGATTAATCCCAACTTAGTAATAATAGTTGGTTTCAATACCTGTCTTCATCCAATAGACCAGTCATCCTGGCAAAAATAAACAGAAAAATGTTTTCTGTTTTAAGTGACATCATATCTCAAATGGACCTAATAGATGTCTATAGAATATTTCACCTAAATACCAAAGAATATACTATATACTCAACAGCCCATAAAGGTTTCTTTAAAATAGTCCACATCCAAGGACACAAAACAAATCTTAACAAATTCAGAAAAACTGAGATAATTGCATGTATCATAACTGAGCACAATGTGATAAAGCTTGAAATCAACAGCAAATGAATCTATAGTCATTACACAAATTTATTGAGATTAAACAACATGGTAATGAATGATGAATAGATCAAAAAGAAAATCAAACAAATTCTAATTCCTATATTTAAATGAAAATGAAAACACAGCACAACAAAGTCTCCAGGGCATGTTAGAAACAGTCTGAAGAGGGAAATGTATAGGCACCTACATTAAGAAAACCCACAAACAATGATACTACGCAAGGATTTGGGGAAACAAGAAAAAAAACAAGCCCAAATTCAGTAGATCACAAGAAATAATAAAAACTGGGGCAGAAATTAATGAAATAGAAACAAAGAAGACAATACAAAGAACCAACAAATCCAAGAGCCAGTTGTTGGAGACCCAAATTACCAGAATCAGAGATGAACCGGGAAATGTTAGACACCAAAAACATTCAGAGTATTATAAAAGAATATTTTAAAAACCTGTACTCCATTAGGTTGGAAAAAATCTAAAAGATATAGATAGATTTCTAGAATTATTCAAACCGTCAGGGTTAAACTGAGAAGAGATCAACAACTTAAACAGACCTGTGCAAATAAGGAAATCGAAACAGTTATAAAAAGCCTTCCAATTGGGAAAAAAAAAAGAAGCAGCCAAGGCCTAGATGGATTCATGTACCAGAGGTTCAGAGAGAACAGCTAATACCCTTCAAATGGTTCGAAATTGGTGAACCTCTGGCCTCTACATGTACATACACACATGTGAACACACAAATACCCAAGAACAACTCAGTAAGTCTCTCCCATGTTTTTTTCTATTACTCCCATCCTTTTCACTCACCCTCTTCTTCCGTCTCTCTCCCAGAGTCCTCCTTTGTCTTCCTTCTTTTCTCTCCTGCCTTCCTCAGTTTCTCTGGCTTTCAGCACTCCTCTACGCTTCCCCTACACACATTTTTATATGCTCCTAGCTAACTCCTTCCTCACCAAAAAGAGACCTGAGAGGGCCTTGGCCCTGCAAGCACATGATGGTGATGACCCTATTGTTTGCTGGATGTTCTTTCTCTCCATGTCGGAGAGGGCAAGAGAAGTGCTGAGGATGCTGGGAATTCAGCACATTCATCCACAGCCTGACCGCAGAGCCCACTAAGGCACAGGCAGCTTCCTAGCACACTTCATGTCCATGTGCTCCTACCCAGGAACAAGGCCCACACAGACCTGTGCCACTCTAAAACAGGAAGTCTAGAACTTGGGGTTTTCTGTGCACCTCTTTCTTGACAGATGATACGATGAATGTAGTAAATAGAGAATAGTTGGTACTAAAAGCCACCTGTAAAAACAGCTGTTCTCATCAGAAAGGAAAGGAACTGAGATCCTTTGATACCCTTTGGTATATAAAACATGATCCTGAGAACATAACACATGTGATGTATTTCATTGCAAGAATCCTATTACGTAAATATCTACATTTTACACACAAAGAAGCTGGGTTTAAAAGATGAACTTGCTCCTAAATGATGGGGCAGAACTTGACTGATGTAAAAATGTAAAAATTGGAAGACTGGCATCTATTTACTCATGCGTGTCTGTACCTGGCACTCAGTAAATTTCTATCCATGGATGTACCGTGGTCAGAGGCAAATGTTTAGCAATTGAGGTTGCGGTGCCAAAAGTGGACTTAACAAATGATCACAAGTGGCCAATGTGATCAGTTCTCACAGTAAGTGCAAAGGTGTATATATAGAACGATGAGGCGTATATGTGAGAATATGCAAGCCCAAAGTGTGTAGTACATGCATAAGTTCAGAGAGTTCTGTGATCCAGATGTTTAACAAATGTTAGTCTATTTGGAAGGCTCTAAGGAGATGTCATGAACTAGCATTTATATCTCACAATTCCGGAAGCCTGGAAGTTCAGGATCAAGTCATCATGACATTTGACTCATGAAGAAGCCTTTTTCTTATCACCTCATGAAGTGGAAGGATTGAGGCAGCAACCTGGGGCTTTTATCATGAAAAGTTCCATGTTATGATCTAGTTACATCCCTAATAGTATGAAACCTTTGATCAGATTTTCAACTTATGACTTTAGGGGTGACACCAACATTCAGCTGAGATCATAGCACCAGTTTTGATCTACAGCCCACACCCAAGGATTAATGCTTGCTCGGCAAGAACTCTACCACTGAGCGACACCCACCTCTTGATGAAAAAGGACCACTATCTGATCCTTCAACATGGACATAAGATCGAGAGTAGATGCAGCCTTCTCTAAGGCAATTGGGGCAGTTAGTATGTGTGTGTCAGGAGGAGTGAGACAACACCCACCAGGAGGAGGTGGGCTACACACTAGAAAGGGAAGAAGCCATCCCACAGTGTTGGAACGGTGTGGAGATTGAAGGTATCCACGTCTAAGCAGAGGACTGCCCTATGGGATTACACGCCTTTCAAATTAAACAGGTAGCAGGTACAGAGAATAGCAGAAGACTGAACTGTAATCCACAAACAAAACGATGAAGCCAGGGCAAACATGGCAGAAGTAGAAACAGTAAGAATGCAATTTAAGAAATCAAAAGAGCTGAAGACTTAAGTCCATGAGGAAGCAGGAGAAAAGTCTGGAGACAAAAATATTTTGGACAATTACAGTAAACAGGAGATTCTGATGATGGACAAGAGGGTCGCAAGGAAGAAAGCTGGGACAGAGGACCGCTACCGATTTAGACATTTACTTGTCAGACACACCATTCCACACAGAACTGCGCTGGCATCCAGTTGGAAAGATAAAATACATACACACGATGACAACCAGAGCACAGCCACATATGGAACAAATGGGAAACGCTGTGGTGTAAACTCTCTTCCAAAATGCTAAGACTGCATCTGTACAGGCTGGGAAGTGAGACTCAGCAACTTCTACGCTCAAGAATAAACTGAAATGATTCTTTTCTTCTCTTGTCTGTCCTCTTAATCCCTCCTTTTCTCCTTCCCTTCCCTCCCCCAAATCCCCACCTCACCCCTGCTTTCCCCCTTCCTCTGCCTCATAAATTTTCATGCTCACACTGCCCAGAAGTCAGATGGAGGGCCTCCAAGGCCTTTGACTCTACCTCTCTCTAGTCTCACCACGCCCAGGTTCTCCCAGCCTTTTTGTATTTAGTTGGATGGCAGTTCTGAATTGTGGTTAATGTTTCCCTTTCTGAGGCTTGGGAGAACTAGGGGAAGGCAGGCTAGATACAGAAGAGGGCAGACATGGATAGCAATGAATACACTAAAATAAGTGTGAGTTTATGAGAGTTTCTGGTGTCTTCTTCCAGAGCTGCGGTAAGTGAAAACATGCAAGCCAGGATGGTGGGGTGGGAAGCCCTGGGTCTACTCAGCTGGAGGCTCAGGGAAGCCCTGGGTCTACTCAGCTGGAGGCTCAGGGAAGCCCTGGGTCTGCTCAGCTGGAGGCTCAGGGAGGTCATGGAGTCTGTGGCTCCCATCACACCTCTATTATCCTCAGAGAGGAATTTTGGAACAAGAGGAACAGATTGGGGAGAAACTAAGAGCATGGGAAGGGATTGCTCCTGGGTACGGAGTAAACAGACACCTACCCAGACCCCATGTCCAGATGCTGATATATAAATGGAGGTCTGACAACCTCTCTCTCTGGACCAGAACAGGACTTGGGTCCCTGTATGTGCCAGCATAGAGAGATGGCTGTGAAGGGAGGGACCTCACAGCTGAAACAGAGTTTGACCTAGCTAAGACTTTGGAGCTATTTCAATGCCTTTGAATTGTGAACTGGCTCTAGCCTGGGAGACTGATGGGGAGTCAACTTTTTTCTTCCTCCTCCTTCCTTCTCTCTCTCTCTCTCTCTCTCTCTCTCTCTCTCTCTCTCTGTGTAGTATGTGCAACATATGCACATGTATGTGTGAGTATGCCTGTGTATACCCTACCCATCCATCACTCTCCCTCTTATTCCTTTGAGACAGTCTCACCAAACCTGGAATTACACTAATAGTCAGCAGGTCTTAGGGATCCTTCTATTTCTGCACCACCCTGCCCTACCCTGCCCCGCCCAGCACTGGGATTCCAGGTATGGCTGTGTCTAGCCTTTCTACATGGATACTGGGGATCAAATTCAGGTCCTTACCCTTGTGCGGCAAGAAAAGCGTCTTTCTGAGTGATGCTTGGCGAAAGCTCAGCAGCCAGCCATTGCTTAGTGATCCTGGAGGTGGTCTTCCCGGTTTGACAGCTCCCCCTGGGTTTGTAGAACTGAGATGAGGTGGGACCACCCCCCCTCAGAGGATACAGAAATTTTAGAATATCTTTACTTTCCAATCAGTCAGCATCACTCGATTCTCCAGGCCTCTTTCATCTCTGGTATTCTGTGCCCCACAGCATGTCTAAGGCACTACTGCCAATGAAATTGGCAAATGCTCTTGTTCAAAAGTATTTATTAAGCCCCCAACTGAGAGGTCTGCACTGAGCTAGTGAATGAACGGGTAGGCAATGGATGACAGAACCAGGTGGGTACAGAAGCAGAGAGCTGTGGCTATCTCCTCGAAGACTCCACACCCCCTACCTGAATGCTTAGCTTGCCTGTCATTCAAAGAGGTAATCAAGGCACATCTACATTCTGTTTCCTCACGTAACTAGGGGAAATAATTGGTTCTGCCAGAATTTTTGCCACCTAATAACCCTGACGTTGTCTGTTATGTGTTTATTTTTAAAAATCAAAACCCTGAAGAGACGGGATTAAAATATTCTAATTATTTGTACTGGGTATTCATTTTCCTCAGGCCCTACTAAAAGTATGCATGCAAATGGAGAGTCATTCTGGCCTTCTCTAGGGTCTGCTGCCTCCTACCAAGCCTAATACATTTGCCTTATGAAAATATGTTGATTGAGCTCCTTTAAAAATTGTTATTTGATTCTTAAAGGGTTGTTCCCCCATTTCCATCTCAAACAGGCAAAATAATTAATTAGCTGCACAGGTTTTGGGGTTTTTGTTGTTGTTGTTGTTGATATTGTTTGTTTTTGCATTTGTGTGTTTTTCTTCTTTTCTGGACCAGATTGACAAATCAATAGGGAAGAATAGGCGAAATTAAAATTTAAGAGAAGCCGCTCTCACAGGAATTGCTCACAGATAGGTTCAGATCCCCAAGGTTAGCTAAGGGAGTGAGGCCAGCCAGGATTTTCACAGTATCTTGGATTAATTTTTAACCTTTTCCCAAAATCATCAAAGTCTTCATAACACATTATATACTCCAGAAATATCTCTGGAAGACAGGCTGAGAACCAGCAATGTAAATGAGGAAGGAAAGGAAATGTGAGCAGCCCACACTGGCTCAGGGTCTCCAGGTCTCCAGAATTTTACAGAAGCCCAGTGGAATGCAGAAGGAGCAATTCCAAGGAAAGTGCTGGAGAACATGTTGCCAAGTGGAGGTAGATAGGAAACTGGTCAGACATCAGTGCCCTCTCTTCTCACAGAGGAGCATGTCCCAGTGTCCCACCTTTAGTAGGCACTGGTAATGAGGAACCAGGCTCTTCTCCCACCCCACAGCAGATTCCCAGTCAGGTAACCTCTGTGACTCCACAATTCCTTGAAACCAGCAGTCCTGAGAGAAGAGCACTTGTCTGGCTTCTGCTTCCCACTGGTTAGCATATCAGAAAGTAAAGGGCCCATAGAAGAAAGAAAACACAAGGTTTTCAGGTGCAGGATTTTGCATGTCTATCTTTCCCAGCATCCCTGCATCCTTAGCAGTTCTTGGCTCCTAACTGTCCATGATGCTTTGTTTCCCTGCTGAGGAGTTCTAGCCACATGCACCCAGAATCCCAAGTAGGAGAGAATCAGCATTAATTTTATCCTGTCCTTTGTTACTGGGTTATTTTTTTCTCTTGCATCTCTTCCCTTTAATACATTTTCAACTACAAAAAGACTGCCTGAGTCTCCCGGGGTGCTTTTTTCCCCCAGACCTGTGGAGTGAGGCCTTTCTTCAGTTCTGATGTCCATCTCACCCTCCCACTCTCAGGAGGAAGCTATCTTTGCAGCTCTACTATCCTGCATATTTCCAGGAAGAATAAGCCCTTCAAGTCGCCCTTTATCCCTGAATTCACTCTCCATCAAAGAGAGCATCCTCTCTGACACTGCAAGGAAAAACAGGCTCACTCTCTCAGATGCTCAACAGTTCATCAAATCCTGAATGCAGCAACTATTGACCAACAAACTGTCCCTTGTTTTAGGGAATCAGACCCAGGGTGTCACCTGGAGACACGGAGACCATCTTAGAGACACCAGGGTCCAGGCCTCACTACTGCTATGACTACTACTACTGCTGCTGAACTACAAAGTTCAACAACTTTGATCTGGTGCCTGAATCACAGGTATCCAAACATATGGTGATTGAGTTTGTAAATGGCTGACATTGAGAAATGCAAGAGAAACGATGAATGAAAACGCGGGTGATTGCCTGAAATCTCCAGCAAAATTTAATTTCATAAAGTATGATAGGTAAAAAGATGAAATGTTGTCATGGACCAAAAAGGAGAGAAAAGGAAGAGAGGGTGGAGGAAGGGAGGGATGAAAGGGAAAAAAGGGAGGGAACCCTCTGTGGAAGGTGAGAAAGGTAGTTTAGAAGCCGCACCTGGGAAACAGACATTAGACCAGAAGCAATAAGTAAATGGTATTGTTCCCTCTATCAATTGCCAGTTCAGCACCATTTACTTTTCAGAACTTGATGAGCAGATTGTAAATTTTATATGAAAATGCAAAGTCCTAAACACTATTTTTTAAATGACAAATTTGGAGTCCTCACACTTCTGGATTTCAAATTTTACTGTAATGCTATAGTTATCAAGACAGCATGGAGACAAAAATGTAAATCAATGGAACGGAGCTGAGAGCCCAAAAATAACTCCTTATGTTTGTAGTCAATCGACTTTGGCACAGGTGCCAAGACAATTCACTGGGGAGATAGTGTTCTATTCACCAAATGGTACTGGGATAAGTGGATTAAACCATTCCACATGCATGCACAAAACAGGCTTTTTTCTGTGTGCTTCAGAGGAAAAGTTTCTACCTATGGGTAGATACCCTAAAGAAAGATTGAGGCACACCTTGGGGATGAACCTTCTAGTCAAATAAGGAAGTGATGTTGAAAGCCTGAGAAAGTTCAAATATAAGCTAAATAACCATTAGAAAATGGGATGGTAGAAGACAGTAACCTGTCACTCCAGACCTCTCAGCTCTGCTAAAATCTCTTATATGCTTGTTGCTTTGGACCCATCAAATCTATGAATCATGAATAAATACTTGCAGAAGCCTTCCACAATGAAGATGAATTTTTCAAATGCTTGCAGAGGTTTTATCAGTCTTTATTTCAGATCTTGCAGGGTTTGTGTTAATTATAGACACATCTATACTCTTAGTGAGGTAAACACTTTCACTCTGTAGAGATCTTCTTTATCCCTGCATCTATCTTAAAGTCTTCTTAACTCCTCTCACTGTGTAGCCCTGTGCATTATCTCATACAAAGGCATCTTGCACTTGAGATCTTCTCCTGGTTCATTATTTGAATGCTTATCTTATTTTTAGGTGTGTGTGTGTGTGTTCACATGTATGCTGGAGATTTTGGAGGGTAATTGGATCCCCTGGAGCTGGAGTTATATGCAGTTGTAAGCCATCTAATGTGAGTGCTGGGAACTAAACTCAAGTTCTCTGCAAGAGCAGCAAGTTCTCTTAACCATTGAGCCATCTCCCCAGCACATTTATATTGGTTCCTGACAATCAAGACATTCTGTGTGCAGCCAGGAATCAGGAACCTAATCTGCATTCATTTTTTTTCCCCAGTAAAGCACTACATACTAATCACAACCCTCTAATCCAGTTCCTAAAAACATAAATATGCACAGTAAAATGCCTGTTTTCTAGTCACAAACTAGTTAGTTTGCAAAACATTTAAAACATCTCCTCTGAATCACCAGTAATCAGCTTGGCTGTTAACAAAACATTTCCTCATTTGCAGTAGTAACTCCGCCATTCAATCCATCTTCTTATTCTTATTGCCTTTTCCCATGATTTCTTTAAACACTTGTCAACTTACTGGGGCACATGTCTTCCAACATTAAACTAAGAATGAACAGCCTTGCCGAAGCATGCTTGGTGCACAGAGACACGGGACTGCTCAGACGGGTACAGCACTGAGATGCCTTTCAGCAATAGCCAAAGCCAACATCATTCCTGCTATCACTTGTCAAGCCTTCAAAACCTCTACACATGACTTCAACCATTGTGTTTAGAAAATAACGTATTTTCTTTGAAATCTCTGCTAAAACGTGAGTTTGGTTTGATGGGTATAAATATAAAATTTCCCCATATAACTTTGGATGAGAAGTGTGATGCCGAGAAGCTTATGTATTCTACAAAGTTTGGCTAGTAAGAGAACCTCCCGCCAGAAAAATTTAAACTGAAGAAAAATTCTACAGTTACACTGGGACATTTCTTAGTTTCATTTATGTCGGTCTTGTAATGGTGAGATTGGTCTGTTTATATTTATTGTAATATTGATACGATCAAATTTGTTCCTTCTAAAGAATTTACTTTTTTTTCATCTCACACTTTCTGTATTTACTCTTAATTCAACAGAAATGTTAGCACATTCTTATGTCCTCTAGAATTCTTCCCGATATCTATGTTCTATTATAGGTCACCCTAACCCTAACCCTAACCCTAATAATAACGCATAGATATTTTACCTTCATTTTATTTGCAATGATATATTCTGAATTAGTTCTCTGTTGGCATTAAATATCCCAGCCAAACTTGTTTTAGTTGGCATCTCTATGAGACAAAGCCTTGTGTCTCCAAGAGACTTATTCTGTACTCATATTTGAACAATGGTTCGGCTGGACATTGTTCTAAAATAAGTTATTCCCCAAACTTTAAGAATTGTTCCAGAGTCTTGATTTCCTATCAAGAAGGTAGAGATAGAAAAGCATACTCTACCCCTGCAACAATCAAAAAGAGAGCTGGAGTGCTAGTACCCAGGGCAGCCAACCAGGCTGAGGGCTGTGGGGAGTCTATGCTCACAGGAAAGATGAGACCCAGAAACTGCTTGGCTGGAGCAGAGACATCAGAAGAGAACTTGGGGGACATAAGAGTTGTATTAGCTGGCCAAGTCTCCAGGTCCGGAAATGTAAGTGTCCTGCACTCTTTCAGTGTCGTTCTTTACACACCCTACTGAACGCACACACCGAAAAGATTGGAAGCCACAGGGGCTACCTCATGCCACAGACACCATGGGAGAGCACAGCACCACCAACACCCTTACCCTCAGGCCCAGGTCAAGAGTAACAGCATGGGATAAGAAAGCACAGCCATCTTCGGGGAACCTAGTCGAGGAGTACACACTAGGGAAGAATGTTAGCATGGAGAAGGTCATACCCAAAGGCCCAGAGATAGCGGTACCTGCCAAGATGGAGCTCAAGAAGAACAACAGAATTCCCTTCACCCCACGGATAGCTCTCAAGTGTGGACTAGGTCACACACTGCAAGAAGCAAACCTCCCAGGTTCGTGGCACAGGAAGACCTCAGGCTGAAAGCGGCAGACATTGAAAAGTATCCTCTCACAAAAGAGCCCATACCCCAAAACAAATTTCCATGGAAATTTTAAGTCTTTAATTATTATTTATTCTTTTCATTTGTGTCCTTTATTGCACAATGAGATTTTATTACTGAGGACTTTTCAAATATAGAGAGAGCAAACACCAAGGGCCTACTCAGGATGGAATATCCTGCCATGTCTGTAAAACAATGTGATGTGATCATTACAGAGGTCCCCATGTAGTCTGTAAGTCATTAAGTATAACCATAGCAACAGCAAAACTCAAATTCAGGCCAATTTAGAGCTGGATTAACCCAAAAAAAATGCTATTTTAAAGTCTTAGCAGAAGGAAAGCCATGTCTTGCTTTTAGGTATGAAAAACATTTACTTCAGTCCCCAGTGTCCTTCGTAAGATGTCTGCCTTTCAACAAAAATTACAAGGCATACAAAAAGGCAAGAAAAAGCAGCACCCCAAGAGATCATCAAGACAGATCCAGAGAGGATGTGTGTGTGTGTTAGGGAGTCTGACAGACATCTGAACATGCTCAGGTAGCACCATCAGATGCAAGACTTGCTGAGGGATGTCAGAAGGAGCTGCAGCTGTCAGAATCAAATGGGAATTCTGAAACTGAAAGGGTGCCCATTTAGTGCCTTGACAAAAAAGAGTCAACAGGAAGAGGAAGAGGAAGAGGAGGAGGGAAATAAATATAATTTGTAGGAATAAAAGATATAAAGTATGGGAAAGAGGAAGTGTCAACATTGTTTGTTGAGACAGGGTCTCACTATGTAACCTTGGCCAGCCTGGACTCACTGTGTAAACCAGGTTAGCCTCAAACTCATAAAGATCTGCCTCTGCCTTCCAAGTGTTGGGATTAAAGTGTATGCCACCAAACCTGGCAATGTTGTAAGGTTCTTATCTTATACATACAGTGGTATAATTTTATCTGAAAGTATACCATGATTGATATTACTGTGTACTCTAGGAAAATCACTTCTTTAGGTTCTAAGAGAAACAAACAATAAGTCAATTTAGTGTACCTAAATGACATAAAAATTCACTATTACCCCATGAGGATTCAGGATAAAAAAAAGGTTGAAAATCACTGGCCACGCTGCAAGAACTAAATCCAAATAGAACAACAACCACATTATTGATGAGATATCATAATGACAAGGCATTTAAAACACAGAGAACACCAGGGTGGATCCTGGAAGGACAACAGTGAACACACAGCTTTTGTGTATACTTGCCAGAATCCTATATTAAATATGAAAACAAAGTTGGTTTAAGATGTCAGAAATCAAGCAGGGAGCCATCACATCTATCCCCACCAGGATGTATGAATGCAACTTAATATCCTCAAAAAAAGCCAAGTATAGAGAAAGCCTCATCCCCACTGCCTGGTAAGAAAACCCTCTACTGATAGAGACGCTGTGGGCACTGCATAGGGGACACTGGTAGCCACGCATAAGCTTTGCTCCCCTCCTGCATGGGTGCTTGAGAGGAAGCCATGTGCCGAGTGTGGGCAGTCACTGTTACCCAGTGGGAATACAACCACATCCACGGTAGCATCCATGGAGACCACATGGGGACGCAGAACACCTAATCTAGGGCTGCAGTGCCTAGTGACCCCTAGCCTGGGCCTCAGGCTATGGGGGTGATACTGATGTGTCAGTAGTAAGTCTACAAGTTCTCCTTCTCAACTTTGGGGACAGTGTCAGCCCAAGCCAACTAAGGCAGTTATAAATAATATCCAGAGGTTCTCACTAGGGTGGTAGCACATGCCTGTAATCCTGAAGGTTAGAGCAGGAAGACTAAGATCAAAGTCCACCTGGACTACAGAGCAAGGGTCTGTCAAAAAATATTCCAGAATCCTATAATACCATCTGAAATGCTTCAGTTGAAAATCACTGATCATACCAGACAACCAGAGAAGCTTCAGCTAAGTTCTTAAAAAGAAATGTTATCAATAGATGCTAACACTGAGGTGATAGGGTGATAAACTGAGAGATTTTTAAAGCAGAGTGATGGAGGTAGAAAAAAATTTCAGCAGGCAATTACAAAAACGTACTCACAACAAATAAAAGCATTGAAAGTTCCCCCGAAGAAATAGAAAGTGAGAACAAGCCACACAGAAGATTTAGAACCTCTAAGGCACAACAAACAGGAGCACGTTCAGTAGCCAGCCACCACGGCAGGAATGAACACAGCAAAGAATAAGAGATTGAAAGGTAGGGCAATAAACATTTACCCAGTGTCAACAACAAAGATAAAAAAGACAGTGCAAAGCAAAGAGAGCCTCGGTAACCTGTGAGACTTATTACAACAGGAATGTCAAAATCTAACATTGTGCTATTGGAGGGTAGAAACCGATGAAAAAGAAGACAGAGCTGAAAAAGAACTCAAGGAAATCACGGATGAAATTTGGCAAGAAACATAAATCTACACATCTAAGAACTGAAAAAATCCAAAACAGTATGACTTGAAAGGAATCCAAACTACAACACATCATGGGCCAGTGAGATGGCTCAGCGGGTAAGTGGAGCTTGCTGCCAAGCTTGATGACCTGAGTTGAATCCTAGGGAAAGAGAGACTGATTCCCACAAGCTGTCCTCTGATCTACACACACACACACACACACACACACACACACACACACCATGACATGAATTCGCCTACCCAAATACACTCATATACACAAAAATTACAATAAAATATTCTTAAGACACATCACAGTCAAACTGAGAAAATTAAGACAAAAAAAAAATCTTTCAGCCAAAAGAGAAAATGTCACCATAACTGCACATAGAAAAGCAATTTAAATGATAGTAGATGTCTGAGCAGAAACCATGGGAGCCAAAATGAAGAAGCATGGTGTGTTCCAAGTGGGAACTGAGAGATAAAGAAGACTACGTCAAGACACAGGGAGATGACAACAGTCTGAAAATCAAGAAGAGGTCTCAGAAACAAGCAGCCCCCATGACACCTTGATGGTGACCTCTAGCCTCCAGCATTTAGAGATGGATTTCTGTTGCGTAAGCTACCCAGGCTGTGGTACTTTGCTTTGACAGCGCTGGCAAACTAACGTACCTAAGAGGAACAAAATTCAGAAAGGACAGATTTCATGCAACTGCTTCAGCCTGCTTCCTGGACTGTTACAGAAGCACTAAAGTCTATGGCCCATGGAGAGATCATTTGGATTTGGTTCTTTTGTGATGATGGGTATTTTTAAGGTTCCCAATGGAAATTATGTATGAACAGACACCCAGTGAATGCATATGTAAGGCAGATCCCATGCGTCTTGCTGTCAAGATGATTGCTAGAAAAATTCTGATTCTGATGATTCTGAATTTATCTCTGCAAGGCAATTCACCACTCACACTCCCAAAACTTGAAGAAAGGGGCGCCAGTAAAAGTTTGCCTTGAGACTCAGAGGAGACTTTTGACTTACTTGGACTTTTGAGCTGGATCAAATGAAGGCTTTGAACCTACTAGAGACATGTGTGGATCTCAGGATCCAGGAGTGGAATAGTCCACAAAGGATCCTCTGTTAGAAGCTCCATCCTTCCTGCAATGCTAGGAGGTGGCACCTGGTGAAAAAGTCATTGCTGGCCCCTCCCCTTGCCCTGGCTTCCTGGCTAGAGATGTGATTTCCTCCCACAACTTTTGTTCCCACCATTTTAGCGACTCGGCTATGTGGTCCTCACTAGAACCATGCTGGTGTTTTAGCCACGAGTTTATGGAACTGTGAACTAAATAAACCTTAAAAAGCAAAAGAGAGAGAGAGAGGAGAGAGAAAGAAAGAAGAGCCATCACTCTAGAATTCTAAAACTATTGAAGATATCCTTCAGAAGTGAGAAAATTCTCAGAGGAAGAAAGCGTAGGGAAGAAAAGAGTCTCTAGTAAAGTCATTCTGGAACAACTAAAGGCACTTACCTACACAGAAAAGAAATAGCAATGGAATGAAAAATGGAGTGTCATAAGGAAGAAAAATCATGATAATAAAACATAGGAATAAATTAAATAGATTTGGGCTTACCTCATTTATGTTTACTACTTGAAGGAAAAATAACAACTCTGACTCATGTGATTCAAAACATACAAACGGAGTGTTGCGACAATTGCATCTCAAATGCAGAGAACAAGGGGTATGAACAGAAGGGAATTTGCAGACCTGAATAAAAAAACTTAGCCACGCCAGAGAACTGAAACAAACTTCTCAGTTTTCCATTCAAGCAACAGTTTTCACTCTGCAGCAACCATCTCAAAGTTGACACCTGGTATTTGGGACCAGGTAATTTACTGAGGCATGTCCATGTGCCTTGTAGGAACCCTGCAGATTTCCTGACCTCTGTCCATGGTGCAGGCAGCATCCACTCCCCTCTGAGACAATAAAAATGTCTCTGTATACTGCCAAATACCCCCTACTGAGGAATCATGCTTGGTGAAGAGCATTGTTCTTCATTCCCCCTGTATCTGTTTGGGGCTGCCAGTATGTATCCATGCCTGCTGGGTGCCCTGGTAGAAACCAGCAAGCAGCAACCTCTGCTATGTCCCTGCACCAGAAGGATGCCTGCTCTCTTCCTCTCCCCTTCCTCACCAAGGGAACCAATTTTTAAAAGTCAGGTTTTAAACTAGCTCCCGCCCCCAACAGTGTGGGGAAAATTGAAGGAGAACTCTACAAAGGAGGTCACTGACCATCAGCCTATGGGGATATGTGGCCCAGCCAGGGTCCAGAATGGGAGTGAGGAGCTGTCTGCTGGCTCATCAGTGACTAGTCATTGTCAATCACACTTCATCTCGCAGGGCTGGGTACAGTCAGCAGAGCCAGGAACCCTGTGCTGGCCAGCTCCCCATGTCAGCTGATGGCTGTCTCATCTGGGCAATGCACAGGCTTCAGCTTCCCTGCATTTAATTGGTATTAAAGATTAAAAAGCAAATTACCAAAGCAATCACACAGAATCCACTTGTCTATATCTCGCTATGGCTCCCAAGCAGTTTGATATTTACTGTCAGCTGGCATTTAATTACACAACCAGATTTGGAGGCCATAATTGACAGAATGCTGAAGACTAATCTCTTTAAAAGGACGTTTTCCCCATACAAGAACACTTAGGCTCAGAGGTGACGCTGCTTCCTGTTCCAGGGATCAGGAGACAGTACCAGAGCAGATTGGCTCCCTCTGGCTGGCCTCTCCAGACTGTTCTCCAGTTGACTTTAGTCTTTGTGCTTGTTGGAGTTGGTGGGGGAAAGCCAGAGGCACTGCCAATGAAGGCTACCCTTTTCCCAGACACCAGATCCAGCACCGCCACAAATCAGAAAGCCCACAGCTAGAGAGGGACCTGCTCCTGAGGCAGAATCCTGCTGCAGCCTGTAGACACAGGCTGCTGCTGAGAGCAAAGGAAGATGCTTGAGTTAGAGATAGTGTTGGAAGGATGGCAGCTACTGCTTGGTGGTTAGTGAATTGTAGCTGCACATTGCAAAAATCTCTAGCTTAACCTCGCTGCCCTTATGTCACCACCTGCACTGGTGACACTCTAATATGACATCATACATATTTAATAATTTAGACATTTAAAGCTGGATTGGACTCAGCTGCATAAAATACAAAACAAAGAAAGAAAAAGAAAAAAAAAGACCAGTGTGGTTGGTTCTAAGGAAGCCTTTCCAGTTGCTATCCAGAATCCACACACCCAAGGCTGAGCTGATAGCAGAGGAAAGCAGAGCCCGCCTCTGGTTTAGTCACAGCTATGAGCCTCAGGAGAGGGCCTTTTAATACTGTCAATCTAAAGAAAGCAAGTTTCAAAAAGAAAAACAATTCCCAAATATTCCTAAGTCTCAGTTAGTCAAGGTCAAGGTCAGAATGAGTAGACTCACTTTTGTTTGCTAGCTGTTGTTTTGGTTTCAGATTTAAGTATTCAAGCTTGAAATGGGGAAAACCCTGTTGTTGTTGTTTTGTTGTTGTTGTTTTGTTGTTGTTGTTGTTGTTGTTGTTTTGTTTTTTTAAGAAAAATGAAAGGGCAAAGGGAATGCTGACTTTGAGAAATTGCTTCCTTTTGAAACTCCAGGGTTCAGCCATGCACCCAGAGTCTGTGGTGCTCACTCGGTTTCTACCTTCAGCATCAGGGACCTGGGGCTCTGAGACTAGGCTGCAGTCGCCTCTGAATCTGTATGGGACCAAACCATCTAAGTCTGGATGAAACTGCAGGTGGGAACTTTGTAAGCCAGATTAGCATTCAAACCCACCTGGCTTTATGTGGCAAGGGAGACAGACCAGGGCTATTTTAAAAGCCCCATTTGGAGCCAGGAGCTGCCCTACTCAGATAGCATGTGCTGTGGCTCAGGGTTTGCAATGCAGCTGTCAGTGGCCAAGGCAGGGCTACGCGGCACAGATGCTCCCCATGCAGCACAAGTTGGATAGATTCGGTACCTGGATCCTCCCCAGACACTGCTGCTACACAGGCTGCCAGGCTCTTCCCCTCTTCTGCTTTCCTTCACATAGTTCTTCCCAAAGCACTCTTCTTCCATGGACCACACCTCCTCTTTCAGTACTAGGAGTGCTTATGCACCTTTATACTTAGCTGGCTGATGGCTTCTTTTAAGAAATCAATAAAAGACCAAATCTCACCTGTAGTGTGGGAGTCGCTTCTGTTACTACATACACAGGGCAGCATATTTGTTCATAAAGAGGAAAAGGCAGGTATCATTTTCCAGCCACCCACTGTTGCCCCTGAGATCTTTGAACTTTGGGTAGGAAAGCGCCACTCTGCTTCTGCTCAACACAGTGCCCAAGTAGTTTGCATTCTTAACTTCAGTGCTACTGGTCTGGCACACTGAAAACCACTATGGCCTTCAGATCGCAACAAAGAACGGTCACTATAAGAATAACAATAATTCATATTAATATTCTCTCATTACAAATACAAGCCCAACAACATGGTCCTTTTCATAAATTTTTTTCCAACGCCTTGTTTTAAACATTTTCTTTTTGCACATTAAGAATATAGAACGTATTTGATTTCGAACTTCGCATTTATCACTTAATATTTGGCAGGCATTTTATCATTGTAAAGTGTTCAGGAGTTTTCTTTTTAAGTGGAAACACAGCATTCGTGCGGTCAGAAGCCCCTCATTTATTTAATCATTCTCCTATTGTTGGGCAGTCAGGTGGTTCCATCTTTTTTCATTATGATGAATAACCAAGAATGAACATCCCTGGATATAAATCTCTGCCCCTATCATTGATTGCATTTGTAGGTTTCTAAGAGTGGAATTATTGAGTCAAAAAAATATGAACATGATAAAGTTCTTAAAAACAAATTGCCAAATTTATATCCAGAGGTTGTTTCAATTTGTTCACCCACCAACATGTATTATCTTCATTTTTTAAAAAATCTTTAATAATCTGAGAGCCCTAAGATTGTGTATAGTCAAAGTTATTGATTGGTTCCTTTGTGATTCTTTCCACCATTCCAATGTTAAGAAAGGCCGGAAAATAATCATCTAAATAATATTGTTCCAAGGATTTATTCTCTTATGCTTAACTCTATAATCTATATGACATTAGAATTGGTAAGCAATGGATCTCTTTCGGGGGAGGGGAACCCTTTCCCTTACAGTTTCAAACTTCATTTGTGTCTTCTTCATGTTTGATTTCTGTTCTGTTTCAGATTTTCTCCATTTGATTTTCTTACCTAAGGCAGATAACTTAATTGCTCAGTATGCATGGAAGAGAGAGACTTGGCCTCATTTTCTCTTTGGATATCCATCTCCAAAGGGGTGCTGTCTAGTCTTCTCATCTGCCCTGTAGCTTCAGAACTAATTTAATGATTGGTATACCTAATGGTTGAACCTAAGCAAGCCTACCTTACCAGGTGCAGTGTGTTAGCAAGCCTGGTTTCCTAGCAGATGGAGGCTCACATTCTCTGATACATCTTAGTCAGTGGTGAGTGTAGTTAATGTGTGTCTGCCCTCCATATCCATATCCTCTAGTTCACAAAAGAATGTGTACCATAACTACAGACTATTTCTTGTCATCACACCCTAAATAATACAGTAGAACAACTAGTTATGTAGTGTTTGCATTGAAGTATCTTAAGTAATCTAGAGATAATTTAAACTATCCAGGGGGTGTGTGCAGGTTCTATGCAAACACCAAAGCATTTAATAAAAGGGACTTGAGTATCCATAGAATTTTGGAACCCCTCTGAGGTTCCACAAATCCCCTGTGGATACAGAGGGGGCAATAGCATTAATCATCTTTCTGATTTTACGTTCATCTCAACTCATTTTGAACATGAATATATAATAGAGCAAGTGACCAACCAAAATCATTAAAAATTCAACAATTTAAAATGACTTCTCAAAACAGCTCCGCAATGTTTCCTAAGAGTCCCCTCCCTTAGCAACCAATGGATCTTCCTCCACCAGATATAATGTTGTATAAATACATACTTAATTCTAGACATTGATCTTCCTTATTTTATTTATGATGCTAATTCAAAATTGGATATCTGTGAGATTTTTATCAGTGCTTTTTGAAGTTTTGTCATTTTTTTTAAATTTACTGTATGTGTAGGCACATACACGCTCCAGGGTGTTGAGGGCAGAGGACAACTTTCAGAAGTCCATTCTCTCCTTCCACCCATGTTGATCCCGGGAATCAGACTCAGGTTATCAGTCTTCACTTGCTAAATGCCTTCACCTGCTAAGCCATCTTGCTGGACTCTGTTATTTGTTTTAAAGGCTGTAATAATAATACTCTTCACCCAAACTGTCAGAGGAGCCCTGAAGGCAGCAACTCCCAGATTTTGCTGTGTATTGGAATCATAGAATCACCTGGTAAGTTGGTGAAATAACAATCTGAGGACACATGCTATACCACCAATTAAATCAAGCCTTGTGGGGGTAGATGTCAGCCATATATTCGAGTATTCCAAGTGATTTTAATGTGCAGCAAAGTTTAAAGACAATCGTACGAGAAAACATCAGTGCCAAGTCAGGAGACCATGAAGCAAAGGTGTCCTGCCAATTCCTTCCCTGCCCCTTACTTCTTCATTTGCAGAACAGGGACATATTAGTACCTGACAACTGCTTCCCATAACAAAAAGAGTTTATGCTAACATAAGAACGTCTGTTTCATAGTCACATTACACCAAAGAAATACGTGGAGTTTTTTGTTCGGTTGTGAGTCTTGCTAGACAGTAAGAGTGTGTTGCTACAGACATGAGGCATGTTTTCCAGGGCATAAAGAGATAGAATAGACTGTGCAGGTGCAAACCAACCACAAACACAGACTGAATCCCAGAAGCAGTGTCCTAAGCCCTCTTATTAACAACAAGCCACCACTAAACAGTTGCAATAGACACTCATCTTTATTGATTCAAAGTATAATTTAAAGATGGGAATTTTTCCTTTTCATTTATAACATTTGCAGAGTCTTGAACTCGGGCCAGACTCTAAAAAAGCCTAGAATTTATATAGCACGTTTCATCTCCACCCCAGTCCCAAATGTGCATCAACTGTTTTAGCTCTCTGTGCCTTGCTGTTTAGAGCATTCATGTGAACCAGGACCATTGCAACTTCCTCAGCCCCCTGATGTTCCTGTTATAACCCAGCTGGAGAGTCTCTGCTATGGGGAGGGACTTGGACACAATGCTCTAACACTCTCTCAGAGCTGCAGAACCTGCCTCCACCCTCCATGGTTTTGATGCCTACAGATAGATCCCTTTTCGGAGCCCTACATAGGTTTAACGCCATGCTAGGCTATAGTTCACAATTAACTTTTATAGTCCAAAAGGCTTGTCCTGCTCTTTGCATGGCCCCAGAACAGCAACACCCTAGACAGTGTTCTGTTTTGGGCTTTACCCCTTTCTGTCCCCTACCCCCTATGTCTCTGCTCCGATCCCCTTCCTCCTCTATTCCTTGGATATCTTTAAGCCAGCACAGGTACAGCTGAGCCAGCTCCTCTCACATGACAGATAAATCGACTTTTTCTAGTAGCCTGTCCTTCTTTGGAATTTATGTTACTCTCTTGTGTTTTCTTTCACACCCTGTACTGTCAGATATCATACTTGTGTTGAGGTGCCTATACTCCCCACATTCTTTCCAGCCACTCCCTGCCCTGGACACAAGTACAGTCTAAACCACTCTCTCCTCATTCTCAGCCTGCCCCAAATGTGCGATCATGTTCTTAGTTTTCACAATTTCCCTCTGACAAAGCCATCACTCCCTTGCCTTTTCCCAAAGCTTAAAATCTGTATCTTTGCTGACTGCCAGAGGTCCTCCAGTGACCATTCAAAGAAAATTTATTGCAAAACTCGAAAGCCAAACACTCTCATTTCTGCTTGTATTCTTGTGACACTCTTGTGAAGATGTAGATAGCTCCTTCAATAATTGCCAGGATCAAGGTAGTTATAACAAAAAACAAGGTAGTAATCAACAAGAAGAATTTGTGGCGTTTGTCAGGCCCATACTTGAGGCTAGGCAGTATGCTGAAACTCAACCCTGTCTCTCCTTTATTGGACAGCCAGCCTTCTGAGCAAGCAGGTGCATCATCATTTTACAGTTATGCAGATTGAAGCCTAAAGGATCTAAGTACCTTGCTCTGGGCAATGTAGCTAACAAGTAGACTCTGTGATCTGGAGCCTTCTCTGCTACATGCTGGATTCCCCATTCCTCTCTCACTGTCCTCTGAATACCAGTGAATCAGAACTGTGGACAGCTCCCCAGCTGTCCATGTGACTTAAGCCAATCAGACCTCATGCCAAGGATAGATTACGGGTGTAAATGGAACTGTGTTCTTCCCCACCCCTACCTCCCATTCTCCAAAAAGGAGACACTTCACTTACTTGAGGAAGAGTCCTTTCAGAAGTAACCAAGTGAAGATTAGCAATTAGGTTATAATCTAACCTTTAATCCATTATGACTAGTTGCCCCACAAGAAAAGAATGTGGATAAGTGCCTCACCTGAAGATGAGAGCTTTGTCACCCACCTTAAGGAATGACCCACCAGCATCTAGTAGTGAAGCTGAAAACAGAAAGCATGCAGAGGAAACACGGGTCAGCAGCTCTTTGATTTTAGATTTTACTCTCCACAGTTGAGTCAATAAATTTCTCTGGTTCTAAGCCATGCTGGTCATAGCACTGTCTTACAGTGGCAATAACGTAGCTGACCTTCATCAGCTTAGGTGACCACACTTGAGAGAGGAGCTGCCCAGGAAATCTACATTGCCACTCCCTTCCCCACTGGTTGTGAGAAAAGGAGCACATTGCCACCAAGTGATGACTGTGGGCATCTTGCAAACATAAGGAAGGGCAGATCCCAAAAGATGCCTCCTGAATTCCAGCCCCTGAGCCGGCTCACACCTGCTCATAACTGCTCACACCTGGGTCCAACTCTATACTTTGAGATGAGAGGTCTCTGCTTGTCAGTTTGCATCTTGGTTTCAGTAGAAAACACAATATCCAAGAGGCTTGGGGAGGTGAAACCCTGCCCAATAAATAGCAGTAAATATGAGGCTAAGATCAGATTCCCAGAAAACCCATCCAACCTTGGATTCAGTGTTCCAACCCTCTCTGTGATGCTTTATACATAATGATTTGGACATCCCAGGCTGCCCCCAGCAAGAACAATCCTCCGTCTCTGGTTATGTTTATCTCCTTGCCCTATTCTATTCTCATCTACATCCACTCATAGTTTCTTCCCAGAACCTTGACTCTAATACAAACATCAAGTTCTCCTTTTTAACTCTGACCTACTGCAGCCCTCTTTTCTGGCCACTCGAGGCCACTTGCCCACATGGACAAACCCTTCTGTCCTTCTACTCGAGATGGTTATATAGGTCCAGGAGGCTTCCAAGTTCTAACCAAGCCTAGCCAAACTCCCACAATAGAACTAATTTCTTCCAATCTACTTAATAGGCAAAGCCTCTTGCAAACCTCTACTCTAAAACACCACATGGACAGCTGACTGCAGCCCAATGACTTAAAGCTTTTATGAGCACTATACATTTGTCACACCGAGATGGCTTGCAATAGACCTCATGTGGTTAATGCACCCAGTTCACAATTGTAATCTCAAAAGCACGTCTCTTTTAATTCTGACTTTGATTTCAAGATATTTAAAAGTCAAGGTAATAACTCATTGCTTTGCCACATTATGTAAATAATAGTTTAAAAGCACTCAATAATATTCGAAAAATATCTTAATGCCTACTTTATGAAGTGCTGTGTTAGAGAAACTAGAGATTCTGTCCACACTGAGCTATGTACAAGTCAGGGGCAGGGGGAGAAGCAGAAGAGAATGGGGAAGAGGAGAAGGAAGACGAAGGGAGGGGAGTGAACACTGGGCCTATTTAAGCAAAGAACTGTTTCCGTTTCCTGTTATATAAGAGCAGTAATTGTATATTGAGTAAAATAACCTCAGATACCTTACAAGTCATCTTAATAGCCCCAGACTGATTGACTAGCATGTAATAATTATTTAACCAATTCACATATTGTGTCATTCTCCTACATTAAAATACATACTTGCAGAGTTCCGCTTCACCATCCAGTAAGAGACAACCACCCCAAGATACTGGATGAGAGGCTAGTCAATGGGCAGGTGCTGACTTACAAGTCAGAGTTCTTCTTCTTTCCCTAGTTCAATCTTTTTTCTGCAAGTCTGCTAACACTGCTAATCTGATGGGCAAGAGGGATTTAAAAAAAAAAAAAAAAAAAAAAAAAAAAAAGCTGTTTCCTATCAGCTGTGCTGGGTTTGGCCCCAGCCCTGCTGAGCAGCAGGGCACTGGGCTGTAAGAGCCACGTTGGAAGTGACTCCTTTGATTCCTTTGATGTTTTCAAAGGTCGGAGCACATAGTTCCCCTTTTGGAGTGTCACTGGGCTGTAGGCAGAGGATGTTTCAGCTGCTGGGAGAGCCAATTAGAGCCAATTATAACCCAACTAACCTCCCATGACACTGAAACTTCTTGTAGAACTTGCCAGTTTCTTGCAAAAATAGTGTGCATCTGCAACTAGCTCCAATGTGGAGCATGCCCAGCCACAGATAGCCCCAGTGACTCAGATAGGCCCAGATAGACCCTTTTACTGTCCACTATCACTACACCCTGCAATTACCTGGGCATACCTTTAATTACTGATACCTAGACTCCATACAATCCTGTTGAAATGGTCTGAGCTGCAGATCTAGGTATCAGTATTTTTCAAAATATTCCCAGGTTGCAAAAAACAATGCAGTATCTGAACACATCCAACAACACAGCTGGCTGCTGAGAAAGCCAGCTTTTCTTTCCTTCTCCACTGTAACACATTTTTTTTCTGGATAAATTAGAGCCTGCTTTTACTAACTTTTAGCTATCATTTTATGTTTTTAATGTCTATCATTTTTTTTGAGTGGGGGAAGCTTAAACCCACACCCTCATACAAGTTAAAAACACACTCTACCACTGAGCTATACACCCAAAACCATCATTAACTCTTTCAGACACGTTCTGAATAAATCTGTATTTGACATGATTTTATATTTTCTTAACCAAAAGTATCTCAAGTATCCAAACTAAGCAAGTAGACAAAGTAAAATGTTTTATAGACTTCTTTTCCAAATATTATTAAAAACTGTTTTTGTCCAACAAGAAACAGAATCCATACCATCTAAAAAGAACTTGACAATTTTGACAGCTCTAGTTACTTTCTTGACACATGTGTACATGTTCTCTATGTTTATCTGTAAACATATGTACACACATCTCCCATACTACAAAGCACTGTGCAAAAAAGATGTCCAATAAGAAGTGATGAATGCATAAACACATGGATGGCACAGAAACTAAAACTATAAGATAAATAACTTTTATTTGCACATATAGATATATGAATATGTAGCTTATATGTAAATATAACCTTATTTCCAGTTGGCATCTGATAACAGGACATCTGTTAGAAATTTCATATTTTAATTCAGTCAGATGTAAATAACTGATACATATATAGCAGGATGTGACTTAATTTCTTAAATGTTAGTGTATTACATTGATGTCTTCACTAATGATCAGAATAAGTCTTCGTTATGTTCTTAGGTGGATATTTCCAAGATGAATATTGAAATGTAAAGGAGGTTCATTCAACTTCATGAAGTCAAATGCAAACTAAATTTCAAAATAAATGAGAATACTTCCAAACAGTATTAGATGATGGCGTCCAATAATTGTCAATGGTTACATTTAGTTTTTAGCAAGTCTTTCTCTTCACAAAACCTTGAGCAGAAAACATATCTATGCACATATATTTATACTTCTCTATATTATACCTTGTAAAAGAAAGATGACTCATCATGATTGGCAGGTTAAGAACCTTACTAACAGGGAAAGAGTAGGTGTTTTGTTGAGTGTTTTATGCATATGGTCTCATTAATCTGTACAACAGTCTGTGAACTTGATGACTACTTGGATGAGGAAACTTAAACTCTTCACTCTTAAAGAGGCTTAGTAATTTGCCCAAGGTCATAAAGATTTAATTGGCTTAGTTTAGAATTGAATTTGGGTCCAGCAAGTCAAGTACCTACATTTTAACCACAGCAGTAGAAAACAGAAAGCAAACCTACTCGCTGGCCTTGATTTTAGGAGCCCTCAACTGACGCCAAGGCCTTGAGAGGACATCCTGACATCTTTCCTAAAATTCAGTATATTCTGAATCCAAAAAAAAAAAAAAAAAGAAAACCAACCGAACAAACAAACCATCCTTTGGCCGGAAATCCTTTCCAGTCTCTGTGAAGAAAACACTGCTCCAAATGAGTCGCATTAGCACTCTTTGTTTCCAGCATTTATTTCTTTATTATCTGCTCTCATTATCTAGAAATCTATATTTTAACCCTAATTGTCTCCCTGTGGTCATGATTAAGGCATGGCTGAAATTTGCATTGCAAGCACCATGAGGCCTTCAACAACAGAAGCAGATGAATTCTGAACTTGGCAACTCTCAGCCTTTATTGCTTCATTTTCATGTCTTCCTGGCTTCATTCTGGGCCAATGTTTGTTAAATTTTTTTTTCGGGTTCCAATGGTTGGGAAGGGGTAGCATACAGGATAAGGATTCCAAGCCTGCACTGACTCTATCAAGTAGATCAAAATTGAACTTATTGCTGAAACCATATCTTTGAATACAAAAGCTCAAGGATCAGTGCCACATGTACATTTTACTAATGAATATTTATAGGGCCACCCACGGAGCGCACAATCTTACACAAGCTATTTCATTTATATGATGGCTATTTGGGAAAGCCAACACGGTCTCAGAAAGAAGCATCCTGTAGGTGGGATGCCTTTTTATCCCTCTTCAGGGGAGGGGAAAGCCTTCATGGATATTTGCTCCTCTTCCATTCTCTTGTTTTAAAGTTTTATTTATTTTAGAAATAGTTACAACCTAGCCAGGTAAATATATTGCTATAAATCCCATTTAACTTTTTCCCCCTCACTGGAATAGGCTCATAAAAGACAACAAAAACCTGCAGAAAATTCAATGAGGGAATAAGATTGTCAATACAGTATGTGTATTTGGAAATAAAATGGCACAATCAGGTATAAAGAAGAACCCACATTGGAGTTAATAAAAATCAGTCTAGAAGAAACCTGCATCTTGGTGTCTAAGTAATCTTATCTTTTAATAACAATAAAACTTGCTAGGACTATTCCTCTGATGTCTCTAAGAGTTTGTCAGCCCAGTGCTAGAATAGGATAGATGGAGAAGAGAGAGCCAAGCCTTTCTCCGGGCTCAATGGGGATGGAAGACCCCAAGCATAGTGCACCTCACTCAGCTGTACACACGGCTCCCTAGCCATCACCATAATTTAGCTTACCACCCCAGAATGCTTAAAAACCAGCATCTCAGATGAGTGTATCAGGCACTATTTTTCTGTAAATAATGAAATGCACTTAATGAATAGCGGAAATGCCCCTTTAATAGATGCCTCTAAATACTCAAGTGAAAAATAATAAATTTGATCTCCAGAGCTTCGTAAATTATAATCTTATTGAAGTATATTTTTATGTCTCTAAGAAACCACTGAATGAAAGACACATCATCAGTCCAATAACTGTCCTGGGGAAAAGGGAAAATGATAGATCACATTGAATTTTATTTGAGTATGTGTGTGTGTGTGTGTGTGTGTGTGTGTGTGTGTGTACTTCAATTGTCAGCTAGCCACAATCTAGAATCACCAAGAAAGGGGTCTCAATGAGTAATTGTATTAACTTGGCCTTACTGCATACCTGTGAGAGATTTTCTTAACTGTGTCAATTGAAAGTAGAAGACCTACCTTGAATCTGGGGAGCACCATTCACGGCTTGGGCCTTGGGCTAAAATGAGGAGAAGAGAACAAGTTGAGCACTAGCAGGCAGGCATTGATTTACTACTCTCTGCTCTTGACTACAGATGTCATGTGACAAGCTGCTTCAAGTTCCTGCCATCTTAACTTTATGCCAAGGATGGACTATAACCTGCTACTGTGAGCCAAGGAAACCCTTCATCCCAGCAACAGGAAATGAAACAACAACATAGATAGCAAGACACATGTTTATTTTAGAAACACTGAAACGTGGGGGAGCATATCTTATAGGTAGACACTACTATAGACTAAATGTATGCATGCTTCATTTGAGGGGTAGTCTCATATTCATTCTCTAATTTAACTTTTCACTTTCATAAGTTTGCATTAATTATTATTCCCATTGTGTGGATGAGAAGATCCAATCTTCTGAGGTGGTAATTAATTTGCTGGAGATGGCACAGGGAATGATGCAATACTTGTAGCTCTTTGATGGTAAATGCATTATTCTTTCTGCCATCCTATGCTGTCTCTCTGTCCTAAAATAGTAGAAGCTTTTTGGCTTGAATGTGCTGCTGAGCACTACTGAAGGACATGTATCATCTTCCCAGCTGCTCTAGAAAGTTCTTCATACTTAATGATAACTTCCAAACTTACAAATCACGTTCTGTCCTTGATGAGGGTGGGTGGGATGATAAAGATGCAGCTGACTATGAGCAGGGCAGGCCTCCAGGAGAAGAAAGGGTGGGTCTTGAATGTTCAGCCTGATCCTGTGTGACTGGCTCATTACTATTTGCTTGTCACTTATCTCTGAATGGAGAACACCTGCTTTTGTGATCACCATAATGAACTGATTATAGTAACTACCTGTGGTCCATTATGAAATTTCTTTCTGAATTCTTGGTGTGATGAATGTTCAGCGTTCATAAAGCTTTAATTCACTAGACTGCAGTCACCTGTCCCTGCAGTGTCTTAGAGTAGTGGTTTTGTAGGATGCTTTCTCCATCAAGTAAACTGGGGAAACAGATTCTATTGCGGGAGTTTAACGAAGCCTGGTTATGACTTAGACGCTTCCTGGGAGCTCAGCAAAGCTAGAGTTGGGACATGTTTGTCTAACAGACATGGTCCTTGGTGGTAGCATCTGCAACTGAGCATGGGAAGGTACTAAGGGATACCTAACATCTGCCAGTGCTAACAGCCAGCATGGTGGGTATAGAATGTATAAGCAGAGGAGAAGGAGATCAGTGTCTTCTTCTTCTCCCCAGTGTATGTCACACTTTAAACTAAAAGCAGGTGTGACTGGCCATGCCTCCCCACTCACTGAAAGTATTCTGTCTAGAAGAGGGGTTCTATATTTGCCCCAACTAGTGCTAAAGAACAAGTATAGTTATTCACGTATATATTTACATTATTCATCAACAAGCTACAAGTTTCAGGGCTACTTTATAATTACGACCTAGTGCTCTTCCTGATCACACTTAAGGAGGAGAAAACTCTGATTATGGATGTTGAGAGGAGCACAAAGGAAAAACACAGAGGCTTAGTGGTGACCCTGAGTCAATGAAGTTTCCAAAGCTGCACCAAAGTAGCCTCTGTAAAACTCAGACCCTCTGGCACCCAGCAGGCACTCTGTATGGCCTCAGGAGGAAAGGGAGACAGCTCTTTGAATCCCATTTCACTGTATCTCTTTACATGCTTTGTGAATAGAATGATGCTTAGAAAATAAGCAAGTTGAGTTCTGAGTTCGGTCCTTTAAAATCACAATGAGACACCACACCTGTCAAAAGGGCTATTATCAAAAAGATGAATGATTTTTTTAAAAAGCTACTGAAGATATAGAAGAAGGGAGGCTTTGAAAGCAGTTGGTAGGAATGTGTGTTAGCCCACTTTCTACTGATGCAATACAGAAACTCCTCAAAGCATTGAAACCAAAACTACCTAACAGAAGATATTATGCTCAGTAAGCTACAGCAAGCACAGAACAAACACTATAAGACCTCATTTAGGTCTGGAATCTAAAGCAGTTCAAGTCAGAGTTGCCCAGAGTAGCACAGTGACTGCCAATGACCAAAGTGTAGGAGAAATGAGGGATAAGTTGGTCAATATTCAAATTTTGTTATAAGATGAGAATTTAAGGTACAACGCAAGTGATAAAGGGTACAGCAATCAATTTGATTGTAGTACTTGTGTCATAATGTGCACGTATCAAATCACTCATTGTGTGCCTTAAATATATACAGTTTCAGAGCTGGAAAGAAGGCTCAGTGGTTAAGAGCACTAGCTGCTCTTCCAGAGGACCAGGGTTCAATTCTTAGCACTCACATGGCAGCCCACAGTTGTTTGTAACTACAGTTCCAGGGGATCTGACACCCTCACACAGATGCACATAAAATAAACTTAAATAAATAAATTATGTGTATGTGTGTGTGTGTATAACTTCGTTCATCAACTAAAGATTTTAAATTAATTTTAAATGCCTTGATTATAAGGAACACCTAAGCTATAGGTCAGGAGAGATGGCTCAGCAGTTAACAGTGCATATTGCAGAGGACCACGACTTAGTCCTCAGCACCCATGTTGAATGGCTCATACCTGCAAGTAATTCCAGCTCCAAGGGATCCATGTCCTCTTCAGACCTCACCAGGCACAAACTCACACACAGAAAACACGTATACATTCACATAATTAAACATAAAATCGTAACAAGAAAAAAAGAAAATCTAACAGGCATGTTGGTAAACACCTATAACCACAGCACATGTGAGGCAGGTGTAGGAGGATTGCCATGAGTTCAAGGCCAGCCTAGGTGACGATATTAACAGAATAGCAGAAGAAAGAAAAGAAACTCTAAACCTGGTGTTTCCAGAGAAAATAGCCTTCCCCAAACCTTATCGAGCTGAGTAGCTACCTCCTGGTGTGACCCTTAGCTCTGTCCAGAGAAAGCATGGCTAATGAACTCCACAGTCCCCATACTTTCCCACACACCTCATCAGGATGCTTGGATTTCACTCTGCCATGGACTCCTCCCTCCTTTGCAAGAAGAGAACAGATGTCCTCCAGGCAATTTTTTCTCCAAAGGACTTCACAAAGTGGCATCTGCTGCAGGCTTCACCCTCCCTTCCAGGCGCTTCTGAAGATGAGGGAATTTCCTTCCTTCCTGGGCCACCCCTCCCTAAGTCTCCACCCACAGAGCCAAGCTTGCCTGGTCTGCTCCACCACAGAGCATGAGGACAGATCTGATATACATAAATCAACATATTACTCATTTTCTAGCACTGCCTTTGACAGCTGTTACATGAGCACATTGTTAGAAACTGTCAAGCAATGATACACAGTGCCTTTTACAACATATGTTGACTTTTATCTAATGTAGTTCCATAATTAGCCCCAGGGAAAGTGAAGCCAAGCATCCACCTGGCTGTGTGATCTCAGTTAACCTTTGCTGTGCTCTGAGGAGAGTTAGCAGGGTAAGGGTGGAGCTAGGGCAGTTACATACCAGAGCTCAGGGGAAGCCAGAGTTTGGGGCTGGCCATAGAAGACACATTTCCTTCACCTTCCTGTGCTCTGGTTCAGGGAAAAGGAGTCAGCCAGCAGTCAGAGCTCTCCAGAGACTGGAGAGCAGGCCAGACCTGGGTGAGCTCTGGAGTCCCACTGTGAAAACTTCTCCTTGGAACTGGGCCACACAATATGAAAGAACTTCAAGGAGAAAGCTGTGTTATAGAAGTTTATTTTTAGTTATTTTTAAAATGGTTTTGTGCACTGTTGGGTGAGTGTCTGCCTGGGTCTTGGTGTTCTGTATTGTCTGCAGGTGTTGGATTTCTGTGGGAGATGTTTGATTACTTATGACCTGCACCTGAGGAGTGCTGGATCAATAAAAACACCTGAGCTCAGATGCTCAAGGTTCCACTGTGGATTGAATCTGGCGCTGGCCAGGATGGTGGTTCCCTCTGCTGAGGTCTGACAGGATTTACACATATGAGAATGTCACCATCTCTTCTTCGGTGAACCACCCCAGCAACAGCTAACTACAACAAAGCTGAGTGTCACTTCAAGCATTATTCTTGGTGTTATACTGTTTTTCTTTCAGAAACGGTGAAACTACATGTGGAAAAATGGGACAGGGGAGCATATGCCACTACAGAGTCCTACAGCAAGTCCCTTACCTTCAAGATGGCGGGTGGGCTTGGAGTGAGAGTCTAGATTCCAGTTCTGGTTCCTTGATACACTTACTAAATAACCAAGAAAAGTCGTGTAATTCAGGTCCTCCATTGCCATAAAGGTGCTATGTGCCATTAAGCCTGGAGACATGGGCGTTGCTCTTCCTGGTTTCTCCAGCACCCTGGACAGTATCTAGAGTACTAGACATACATGGGGGAATCCTATGCACATGTTTACCTGCATGAACTTGTGGAGAAGACACACACACACACAGAGTGTGTGTCCTCATGTGGGGAGAGGCCAATGATAGATGTCAGGTGTATTCCTCTATCACTTGCCATCTTATTTTTTGAGACAGTTATCTCACTGAGCCTGAAAATCACCGTTTCAGCTAGACTGGATGGCCATGTGACCTCTAGGGGTCCTTCTATCCCTTCCTCCTGGAACTGAGACTACAGGCTCCCCGCTGCCATGCCTGGCATCTGACACAGGTGCTGGAGATCTAAACTCAAGTCTTCAAGCTTGCATGGCCAGCATTTTACTGCCATTTTCCTAGCCCAGGAAATAGCTTTACTAGATTAATTCCTGGATGGATGTTCTAATGGTGACTAAATGAGGAGATATAGAAACATTCTGAGGAAAGAAAATCAGTGCCCAAACACAGGTTATCTGCTTAAACTCTCCATGTCTGCCTCAGGAGCCAGTCAAGAATAGAGTCCAGGCAACCATGGAAGCAACGCACCAGAATAAATCATAATGGGATAAATGCACAAGTTTTCTACATACTCATTTAAGATATAGGAAGGCACATGACATTTCCTACATGGATACCCCAAATCCAGACAGGGAAAACAGATGAACTCTCAAAAGAACCTTCTGCAGAAACACCCCTGTCTTCATGTTGTGCTTGCAAATCCTGCCTGAGACACCCACTCTGACTATCAGCCCTACCTCTTCCTCCATTAGACCAGGTTACAATGTCAGGCACCCTGGGGAGCAGGCTGCCTGCTCCCTGGGAATGCATTCGGCACAGGTTTGATCCTGGGGTACTGTGAAGACAAGATACTGATTGGGTCCTGTTCAGTGGTAAAGCAGGACCAAGAAAGTAGCAATAAGATGAGAATTATGACACACAGGAGAGGGGAAAGAATAGGACTAAAGACAGGATCTCAAGGAGTAGACAGAGAGGGGGCTTGACGAAGAAGCAGTTCCAAAGAAAGAAGAAAAGTGTGAGAGAAAGAAATCCTAGACAACAAGAGAGAAGAAAAATCTCTCCAGCAAGACATGACGTGGAAAGTTCAAGAAAGATAAGAACTAAAACCAACTCAGATGGTATACCAGCTAGCAATGGGCAGGTAACTTTACTGAGACATGTAAAAAAAAAATTTTAATGGCCAGACTTTGATGGCACATTCCTTTAATCCCAGCACTCAGGAGGCAGAGGCAGGAGAATCTCTGTGAGTTCAAGGCCAGCCTGGTCTACAGAGTGAGTTCCAGAACAGCCAGAGCTACAACAGAGAAACTCTGTCTTGAAAAACCAGAAATAAATAAATAAACAAACAAACAAATAAATAAATAAATAATAGCATTAAAATGAAAAGTCTCTGACCAGGTGACAAATGGTTTTTAAAAAATGTACTTGCTGCAGAAATTCAGAAGATGGGAGAAAAGAGTTCTATGGGACAGAGGAGTCAAGGAGTCATGGATTTAGGATTTAGTGATGGATTAAAGATCAGTAATTTGAGGAAAGGGAGGGCACTGGGTCTACATATGGAGGCAGAGGGCTGAGCACAGCACTCAGCTCTGTCTGTTCTTTCATAGCTTTGGCAGAGCGGGTGGGACTCAAGGCTGAGAGGAGTTTGGTCACATCGAGAAAAGACATAGTTGTATGATTCCAGTTTATCCCATGAAATCTCGGCAGGATCTGACGTGATGACCCAGGAACTAACTAAGACAATGGGGTACTAGACAGGTGGGAGAGCAGAGCAGCAGGGAGGGGAGAAGGGCTTAGCATGGGAAATGTAAAGGTCACTCTTCCATCCATGAAAGCCAATTTTTTCACAGTAACAAAGCAAATATATATAACATATATAATATAACAAAACATATATATGAATGTGTGTGTGTATGTGTGTGTGTGTCTGTGTGTGTGTGTGTATAGGGAGGGGACCATTTGCCCAATTGTTATGACATGGTCATGCACTTAAATCAGTGTGCTGGGTTTCTTGGAATTTGAGAACATGAGAGCTAAGGCACACAGAACTGGTTCAAAGATGAGACCAATGGCATCTCTAGTTCATGTCCCTGTTAGTCTGTTTAGCATCAATCTCCTCTTCTGTGAAATGTAGCATCAAACACAGTTTAGAGTGTATTAAAGGAGGTAATGCATACCAATGGCCAGTGAGGAATAAACATTCAATGAATGCTGCCCAGGATACCATTTTATTATTAAAGAACGTGCTTCGTCAGGTCAGAAAAACATCTTCAAATGAGAACAATGAAATAAATGCCTTGAGAAGTAGGAATCACCAGTGAATGAAAACTTGCTTCTCAGACACTCAACAACTAAGCAATTTAGGAATTGCAAAGTGAATCACAATAACAAGGTGAGCTTCAAGACTCCCATTCCTGATGAACACATCCCAGTGATCCCTTTCCCTTGCATGGTTCAGAACTTGTGAGAAGGCCTTCAGTCTTGTGGTTAGAACAGCAACCCATGGATTCCCAGTTAATCAAGGGAAACTACAATGGGCAGACGTGACCAAATCAAAGGCACCTATAGAATAATGCCAAGTGTAAGAAAGGCAATTTCTTTGTGGCCTTCAAAATGCAGGCACCACAATCCTTAGAGCTGCAAGAAAATGCACTCTGCCCAGAGCCCCAAGCTTAACAGAGAGCCTCAAGTCTCAGACAGAACCACAGCCCAGACCAACCCTGGGTGACACTGAGCAAAGAACCCTGTTACACTAACTCAGACTTTGGCCATGCAAACAAAAACCCAGTATTTTATTAAATCACCAAAATGTTTGTGGCAACTTGTTAAGCAGCAATAGAAAACTAAAATATTCAGTGTTGACAAAAATGCAGGAAACTGGGAAATTTTATCCACCAATTTTGGCAGAGTACTTGGATCTGTTTGGAAAGCAGTTGACTTTATCTGTTAAGGTTGGGGATGACCATGTGTTAGATGGACGAATGCCCTGAGGCCCACCCCACAGATTCTTACAAGAGCGATCTGAACAAGAATGCTCCTGGTAAAAGATTTCAGTAGCTAGACAGTAAAGGAAACCACAATCTGTGTTTACCATAAGAATAAATAGTGGAATATTCTGAAAGTAGAATACTAACATACAAAGAAAATGAACAAACTACAGTTATGAGAGAACTGAATGAACCTCAACAAAATAGGCAAAGAAGCAAGATTCTAGAGAGTCCAGACTTACCACCTCTGTCACTCAGACATGTTGAAGCTGGGGGATTAGAGGCAAAGAAATCATTTCATGAACTTTGGGATAACGATTATCTCTTTCTGGAGTAGGGGGACTGCGTTCAGGAATGGGGAACAGGACCTTGTCCGGCTGACAATGTTTACTTCATAATTACCTTTCACACGGGCTTTTGCTGTTTAATTTTTCTAATTGTCCATTCAAATTACGTGCATGGCTGTGAATAGAGGTTGTATCTTACAATGAATGAGAAAAGACAGAAGATATCCAAATGGCAAGTCTCAGTTTACCCAAGAAACCTGTTAGACAAAATCCTGGAGACACAGAGTGGAGGCTCCCCTGATATAGGGGCGCCTCAAATGAGAGCTGGGCTGCTGAGGCCCTAGGCTGGCCCTCCCTTCCTGCTCAGCATGCCTGCCGAGCCATCAGCTTCCTGACACCTGTGCATGCAGTAGGGAGGAGGACTGTCAGGAGCAGTCACTGGCAGCAGGCTAATAATAAGATTCATTTCTTTGAGACTCACAAGACACAATCTAGGGAGATGGGAGAAGGCTAAAGCTGCCTGCCAGGGCTCTGGGGGCTGGTTAGTTATTTTTATTTTTTAAGGTCAATTGTTTCAGGTCGGTACACTTATTAGAAGGAGATCAGTGGGAAAAGATCATGTGCCACTATTCTATGCTGAATAGTGGGGGAGGGGAAGACCTTCATCCATCAGTCATATCTGGATTCTCTCCTCTAGCTGATACCTAAACAGAATCAAGACCTGCAGTCATCATGGAGCATAGAGCAGGGAGAGAATCCTGACTAACTGAACTGGGTCTCATTCTTTGATCCAGTCCTTAGCAGAAGTTTCTTTCTCTCTTCCTTCTTCATCACTGAGCCTGTTTTCTATTGCCATATGACAAACGACCACACTGACTGACTGCATACAGCATAAGCTTATAATCACTGAGTCTCTGTACATTAGAAGTCTGGGCATGGCATGGCTGGCTTCCAGACCCTGCTGGAGCTAGCTGTCAAGATGAGAGCACTGTGGCTCTCACCTGAGGCTTAGTAGAACCTGCTCCTCTCACCCATGGGTGCAGCAGAATACAGTTGTAGGAGTGACGTTCAGAATTCTTGGTAGCTGACATGTGAGAGCAGCCCACAGTTCTAATGGCCACATAGCTTCTCTCCACCTTCCAAGTCAGCAGGAGAGAAGTCCCTGTGTGTGTCTGACATCTTCATGCTGTAACTCTCGAATGTGCCAGTGCATGCCTGCATGCAAATGTGTGTGTGTGTGTGTGTGTGTGTGCGTGTGTGTGTGTGTGTGTGTGTGAACTCTGCTGTCCTAGGACTCAAACACTTAGATATGACCCACCTGAACATTCACCTTAAGATAAGGCCAACCTTATGTACAACTGCTGAATGTCTATACAGTAGTACTTGGATTAACATTTCATCTAACTGGAAAAATATGGATACACCAGAGACTGGGAATCTTAGAATTCTGCTTCCTTCAATCATCAAACATCAGTATTATTCTTCTGAACACAGAATTCATAGGGATGTAAACAGATCAATGTGCAAAAAGAGATGAGGAAAGTCCAACTGCTCCTGCTGTAGGGGTATTATCAATTATCTGAGTTGGATATAATGACTTGCTTTTGAAGTTACACAAACGAATAAATACAGATCCTTTGATGTCATTTACAGTTTTAAAAAGAATCGTACAATGATCATACATTTAACAAATAGCTATTGGAGGTCTCTAATGAGCAGGTGCTAGATATTAAGGTCTTAATGGCTCATATGTTCGATATACAGTACAGTCAGTTATAGCATAAAGGAGTTATGAGACTCATGAGCTCAGAGTAAAATGACAGCTTCCCAAGGAAAGGAAATTGAGCAAAGCATCTTCCAACAGAAAAGACTGTGGGGTGTGGTAGCACTGTATTAAGAACTAAGGATATTAGGGGAATAGCCTGCTGGTTAGAGAAACTGTTGTAAACAGAGTCACAGAAGTAAGAAAGAACAGAGAGAATTTGGGTAGCAATATGAACCCTACTTTGAGAGGTTACAAGTGATAAGAAAGTACACTGTGCAAGATAAGAATATAAAGGAAGGATAGCACACATTTCACAGGATCTTGGAGGGCAATAAAAAGCATCTACTGGATATGACATGCCCAAAGGTTCACTCTGAGGAGGTCAATTTAATAACACCATTCATTTACTCCTTCAATAGTCATTGAAAACCCAGTAAGTAAACTCAGGCACTGTTTACAGAATGCAAGCTAAAATCCCTGACTTCATGACATTTTCGTTTTAAGAGAAGAGACAACAAGAAAATTACTAAATAAATAAATAAAATAAGAAAATTTCCGATAGTGTTATGAATGAGAAAATAAAGCAAGATAGAGCAATTAGAGATTTTAAGTTGGATGGTGAAAGGGCGCTTCTCTGAGCAAGTGATATGAAAACACCTGTATGTAGGAGGCAATAAGTAAGCCATGAAGAGTTCCAGGGACTCTTCTGGGTCAGAGAATGGGATGGTACCATTGTGGAAATGCATGTAGCAAAGCAAGCAGCCAACATTGCACACTGGTGTAAGTGAAGGGGTTTGGAAGAATATTACAAAAGAAGTCATCAGCACCCAGTGGTACAGGACTTTGAAGGTCTTTAAAAATAGTTTAAATTGCATTGTATTCTAAATGTAGTGAGAAGCTCTTGGAAGTGTCTGCATCATGCAGAGAGCCAAAATGATCCAGTTACTGAATCTGAGATGTAGAACCTTGGGCAAGTGAGCAATACTCTAGGAAATAAAAGGTAAAGTGTCCCGAGACTAAGGTTTTGGTGGTGGTAGCGGTCAAATGATGATGATGGTGACTGCAGAGGTGATCGTGGTGGTAATGGGTGGTGATAACAGATGTGATAGTAGTATGATGATGTTATTGACGGTGACAGTGGTAGGGAGAGTCGTGGGTGATGGGTGGGTGGCGGTTTTAGCAGTGGTGGCAGTGATGGTGGCAGCAGGAATGATGGTAGTGGTGGTAATGGTGGTGATTGTTTTGGTGGGGAGGGGGTGAAGGTAGTAAGAGTAATAATAATAATAGTGATTGTATTCTGGTATTTGTTGTGATGTGATTTGCTGTTGTATAATGGTATGTGTTGTGATGGTGATATTGGTGATGATGGTTGTAGTGGTGATGATGCTGATAGATTGGAGGTGGTAATGGTGTTGATGACAATGCTGATGACACCAGTAATATTGATGATGGTGGTGGTGGGTGATGCTGGTAGTGAGTGTGTGCTGGTGATGATAGGGTTGGTGAGTAGTGGTGGAGGGGGTAATGACGGTCAGTTTGGAATATGTCTTGAAAGTCCAAAAATACTAGATTGACTGAAAGTGTAAGAGATAGGGAAATCAAAATCAGAGGGAAAAGAGCTTGTAGCAGAGGAAACATAAGAACTCACAGACTGTAGGTCAGGAGAGTAACATGGGGACCTGGGCCAAGATTGTTAGCAAAAGGAGAGGCCTGTGGAGGAAAGGTGAGTGTAGAATAAACAAGACTGAATGATGGGTTCATGAGATGTCAAGGAACATAATAGCTATTTTCTGGCTATGACGTGACTGATACAGTTATGAACTTTCAACAGTCATCTTTCCAAAAAATAAGATTTGAAAGTTAGAGAGGAATGAATTGGAAAAAAGAAAGGGGTCTGTAGGAGTTGGGGTATAAAGAGTAATGGTGAGTATGTTAATAATACATTGGATACGTGTAGGAAATTGTCAAAAATTAAGTTTAAAATAATAAGAAACCTAAGTAACTAAAAAAGAGCCAGGTAATGGGGACCTTTTGTATAAAACAAAAAATCATAGAGAGAAGAGCCAGTCACGATACTTCACAAGCAACATGAAGTTCAATCAGAACCCATCAGCCACACAGTGGTCTCCAAAGTCTAGAACCAGCAAGAAATGTCCTCTTTCAAACACCAATACTGCCCCACTTGACTGCTTTGAATTTCAGACTAACTGCTTTTAGTATTTCAGGTCTAGCCAAACAATGAGTTGTTTAAAGTTCTGGTCAAAAGAGCAAGGGCCAGTGTGACTGTTCAGAGCATGAGTTCAGCCAGATTGGGTGAACACTAACTGTCTAATGCATAGTAAGTGCCATCGCAGAGCAGAAGGGTTTTGCTACTGTTATCATTTTAATTCAGCCCAGTTTATCAACTATTTCTTTTCTGGTTCATTCATCACCAGGCCTAAGGTCATCCAGTTTTCCTGTGTTGTCTTCCAGTAATTTTATGATTTTTCATTTTGTATTTATGCCTCTGATCCTTTTAGAATTATTGTTTGCAAAAGATGTAAAATCTGAATGGAGGTTTCCTTTTGTGCATGAGAGGCCAGCTGTTCTCATACCATTTCATAGCATGCATTTATATGGGACCATGTCTAGGCTCTCTGTTCTGTTCTAACATTGTGTGCTCTACCTCCAGAGCCTCGTTGTCCTGATCACTGTGGCTTTACAAGGAGTCTTGAGGTTGGAAAGGATCAGCCTTCTGACACTGACCTTCTCCTTCAGTACTGTGTTGGCCACTCCAGGTTTTGTGCCTTTTCATATGAGAGTTTGAGCTGACTTACCAATAAGGAAACAACTTACTTGGATGTTTATTAAAATTGCATTCAATCTACAGATTATGTTGTGAAGACCAACACCCTGAAAGGGCTGAGCCCTCCTGTCCATGAACATAGAATGCCACTCTTTGATGAAAGATCTTCTGTGAGATCTTTTATCTGCGTTTTGTAGTTTTCTTCATGAATATTTAACACATCTTCTTAACTCTATACCTAAGTAGTTCATTTTGGGAAGTGTTGAATTATAGTATATTTTAAATTTAAAATTCTTCTTCTTTTCAGCTTTGGGTTCACTTTTCTTTTTGCTAAAATTTGTCCTTTAATGTATTTTTTGTGAGGGCTTATAGGTAGACATCTCTATTGTCTAGAAACTATTATATTTCCTCCCACTCTTCAATGATGTTTGAATGGATGCTAAATTGTTAGTCTTAAACACTTTAAGGATATTATCTCTCTGTCTTTCAGCTTCCATTGTGTTGTAAACTTGAGGGTTACCCCAACCACATCCTTTCTGTCTTGATTAATGGTACTTATTACAAGCCACTGTGTTCTACACCCTTCTCAGGAGGTTTGCTCATTGCCCCAGCCAATAACAAACACTTACAAGGACAGAAAAGCTTAGTCTTGTCGCAAGCAAACTCTTCATGGATTCCCCAAGATCAGGCTGAGGTTAGACTCCGCTTTTACCTAGCAACTAGACTCTCAATTCTTCCTTCACCCATCTTGCTTCCTACATTTCCTTATAGGTTCTACACCTTCATCAAATAGACTGTGTAAAAATCTTAATAAGGCTCTTCTGAACATATGAATCTAAAACATTTTTAATTTTCTTTTTTGAAAATGTTATACACCAATACTGTATTTACATCATTTCATCATTTCCACACTTCTAAAACTTACCTCTCAAAACTATGACTTTTTTCGTTATTATTATCTCACACACACACACACACACACACACACACACACACACATCAATACAACTTGTTGAGTCCATTTATGTATTGAGTTGCTCATATGAGCTGAGTTGCTCATATGTATAAATGTTTAGGACTGACCACTTGAGGTTGGTTAACCTACCAGTGGGCTAATACTCATAAAAAATAATTTGAATAATTGCTAGCAATCATTGAGCACTTGCAATAGGCCAGGCATCAATAAACGAGTTCTTATTTGTATCATCTCATTTACTTCTCACAAGAGCCCTATGGGATAAGAGCACTATAAGTATTCCCTAGCAGCTCTGGAGACCAGGTGACCTAAAGCAAGTCACTGGCCAGTCACACTCCCTCTAGTGGCTCTCATGTAGAAGCTGGATGTTTGTTTGTTTGTTTGTTTCCTCTTTCAGTTCTAAGGGCTAGAAGTGTTCTTAGATTTGTGTTTACATCATTGCAATGATTGCCTCCAAAGTCACTTCCCTCCATCTTTCCTGTGTGCCTGTGTGATAAAGATACATGTGACCGAGTGAGTGTAGAATCCATCTGGATAACACTTAGGACGAACGTCTTAAGATCCCCACCTTAATCATACATTTTGCTGTATGTGGTAATATTTATTCTTTTGACATTTAAAGTAATATAATTTAAAGTAATACAATTTCTATGTCCACAATAAAGTGGACATAGCTGTTTAGAGACTACCATTCACCCCGTTATACAAGTTTAAAAACAGAAAAGAGAGAAAAGCAAAAACCAAAGGTCTGGTAAGTAAAGATCATACAAGACGGTAAAAGGAACATGTATGTTCAGTAAAAACAACCCATTCAAATGTGCTGGGTATCTGAGAATGATAAAAAATATACAGATAAAATTCAGTTCTGTGTGGTTTACAGAAATTTAAAAATCCTGAAGAGCAATAGATTGAAAAGAATATAGAAAGAAAACACCATTTCAAATAAAATTGGAGCCATTAGAGTAATAGACAAAAACAACCCTGGCGAAAGGTAGAATGGGGAAGTTTGGAACGTTAGTCAGGATAAGTTAAGCTGGGCTTCAGTAACAAACAACTCAAAAGCTCTCACCAACTCAACAATGGTGAATTTCTTCCTCTTGCAACATTTCTGTCCCTCCTGACTAGGAGACGCTCTGTTTCTATTAGATTACTTGCAGAGGGAAAGGGGAGGGTGTAAACTATTCCTTCCCCAGAACACTGCGGGTCTCATGCCAGAAGGGAAAAAAAATCACATTATGAACCACATGCTGGCTTTGAATCTTCTTTAAAAGTGATGCTTCTCATTTTTACCCAGACTCATTGTCCAAACTAAGACATTCAACTAAAACTGATAGTCAGGACTAAAGGAACATAATAGTCCTTCTTGCAAAGAACTAGAATGATACAGTCTACCATAATGGGCCACTACATAATTAATGATTAACAAACATATTTGTCACAAAATTATAGTGGTTCTATTATATTTTATGTGTATAATAATTTAGCTTCTAAATACTTTTAGTAGGCACCATCACAATTAGAAAGAGTTCTGTAATAATAGTTGGAGATTTTACAATAGTTCTACCTAAAATGGTAAATAGATGGAATTAATAAAATAATAAATGTATCCATATAATAGAATATTTATTTGGGATCCTTAAAAAAATAAGACTGTGTATAGTGGCCCACACTTGTAAATTTCAGCACTCCTAAGAGCTAAGTAAGGCAGGGTAGTAATGATTTTCAGGCCAATCTGAGCTAAAGAGGAAGCCTGGATCTCAGAAGGAAGAGGAGAATGAAATTCTACTGTTTGTGTCAACGTGAATGAAACTGGAGAAAACTCCATTAGTGAATTAAAGACAATCACAGATGCAAATATATTATGTAACCTCACTTATATGTGGAATCTCAAATCGTTGAACTCAAATCCTTGAGTATAAGAGTCAAAGAGTAAGACAGTGGTTTCCAGAGGCTGGAGGAAGAGAGAAATGAGAAGTTTCTGAATGAGAAGAAAGTTTCAGTTATACAAGATGAACGTCAATCTTGAAACATAAGTGATTTCTAGATAAGGGCTATAGAGCATAGAATCTATGGCTAATGGCACACACAGAGACAGGCAAACATTAGGAAACTCTTGACTGGTCTACAATTGCATTTACTGAAGGCATGGAGTCATGGATATGTTCAAAAGCATCTAATTGTATATATTAAACATGTTCTCAGACTTTATGTATATCACTTACACCTGAATGACGCTCCTTTTAACAAAATAAGGATACTAACTTCCTAAAGAACAAGATAAGCAAGTTTAATCGAATAGACAAGGATACAAAATGTTGTACCAATAAACAGCAAATGTGCACAGAACATGCATGAAACTTAATCTTGAGGTGGCACAGAGAATGCTACAGAAATCTTAAAGTATCATTCTATAGAACAAATGACCTGGCAAACTACAATTAAATGAAAGCTAGAACCAAAGAAAAATAGGAAAATTTAAAAAATATGTATGTTAGAAATTGCAGTGCATTCTTATACAACCCGTTACATATAGTAAATTACAGGTGATAAAATACAGTCAAACAAAAAAGATAAAGTATTAAAATGTATAAGACATAGCTGAAGCTATAGAAGCAAATATATAAGATCACTTTCTGAAAATAAAAGTTGAGGAATACCTATATATAAAGATCAGAAACATAGCAATAATAAAAACTTAGAACAAAACTAATAAAGAGAAAATGGAGAATTAGAACCGATATCAAAGGCAGAAGGTTTGTCACAGACATAATCCATTTATAAAAATCAATTGTGTTATGACATACCAACAAAGATAGTTTAAAATATTCTTAAAGATAGCAGAAGGTAGAAGATGCTAAGAATGTATGAAACAATAACAAATGATACATATTACATTTCAGAAGGAAATAATAAAATTTTATTGAAAGATATTAAAGAATACATAAATAAAAAGATATGTTGGCTCCAAAGGTGGGAAGACAATATCATAAAACTGTCAGTTCTCCTCGAATTAATCTATATATTCTGTGTAACTCTAATTAAAATCAGGAATGGATATCCAAGAACCATGACAAGCTGATTCTAAAATATATAGAGAAAATCAAAAGACCAAAGATGAACCAAGATTTTTGAAGCTTGACAAAGTGGAAGTCATTATCATGTCAAGTATGAAGATGTTACAAAGCTGAGGCTGAGGTAAGGTGACATTGCTGCAGGAACAGGTGAGACAAAAGACAGGATGGAGAGGTTTCAATACGAAACAACCTTAGCGTGTGGCAGGAAGATGGCGAAAGGCACAGAGGCAAGCGTGCCCTGATGAGTGGCAGCACCGTGGCAGCCAGGGATAAGTCATATCCCTCAGGACACACCAAATGTACATCTCATGTGTGTCTTAAGCCCTATGCAAAAGCCAGTCTTGGTACCCTCACAAGAAAACTAAGAGGACTATATCACCTCAGGGTGGGAAAGAGTTTTAAAGTTTTGTTTGGTTTGATTGGGTTTTTTTTTCTTGTTGTTGTTTGTCTGTTTTGGTGTGTGTGTGTGTGTGTGTGTGTGTGTGTGTGTGTGTGTGTTTGCTGCAGCTGAGAATCAAGTCCAGGGCTTGCTACGCACATGCTTTATCACTGAGCTACTCCCTTATCCAAGAAACAGGCCCTAAAATCACAACAAACCTGACCCTTAAAGAAGCTTCTGGATTTCACTAGCTTAAAACTAAAAACCTATGAACATAAAAATTACCTTGCAAGACCTATACTCAGCCAAGGGATTGCACATAGAATAAATGGAAAGTATCATTGTGGAGCAGGAGAAGTGGTCTACCAATAAGGAGCATATACTGCCCTTCCAGAGGATCTGAGTTTGGTTCCCATCACACATATGTGGCAGCTCACACCTCTTGCATCTCTAACTCCATGGAATCTGATATTTTCTGGGCTCCAAGGACACCTGCACTCACATGCACACACCCACACACAGATAACACACACATATACACATAAATTCTACTAATTTATAAAGTAAAAATCAGAAAAGTATAACTCAATGAGCATAAGAGAACTTATCGAAAACTGTCAACTGAATCAAGATGCAGTTCATGGCAGGGAGGAAGCTGAAAGAGCCAGTGTATATATGAAAATACAGTACACCCACTACAATTACTAACAACATGCATTTGTACCTAGAATCTCTCATTTTGCATCGATGTATTGGCAAATCTCTAAAAGCCTGGTGCTATCAAATGTTGATGGGAATATGGAACAATTAGCTAAAAAGGAGAAGGGTCACTTTGAAAACAATTCAGCTGAATTTAGTTTTGTTGAAGACATGCACAGTCTTTTTATTTGCTTCTTTGTTTGTTTTGTTATTTTTAAGACAGGGTCCTTCTTTATAGCTCTAGCTGACCTGGAACTCACTACATAGACCAAACTGGTCTCAAACTCATAGATCCACTGGCCTCTGCCTCCCAAGTGCTAGGATCAAAGGTGTGCACCACCATGCCTGGCAACATGCACAGTCTTAAGCCCCAACAGCAGCATATTTCTAAGCACATCCCTCTGGATGCACTAGGAGGCCTGTTAAATGGTATTTTCAGCAACACTTTGTGTCATTGAGAAAAACACGGGTAAACAATCGGAAAGACCATCAACATAAGAATGGGTAAATTCTGATATGTTCATGCAAGACTACTATCCAGCAATAGAAATGAGAAGTTAGACATCTAGTCAATAACCTGGGCAAATCTAAAATACACGACATTGAATTTTTTAAAAAATGCTAAGGAAGCTTTCACAGAGTGAAATCAATTACATAAAGTTTAATACAAGCAAAACAACATTTTGTAATGTCAATTGGCATACTTTAAAAATGTTAAAACTCTCAACCTGAAACGATCTATTTGTATCACATACCCTCCTCCCAAGGCTCAGGACTTATCTCAGAAGACAGTCCGGTAGATTAAAAGAGCTGGAGGAGGTGATGACTGTAGAGAAACAGTATTTGCCAGAAACAGCAGGGCAGTTGCACATATGAAGACCCAGCAGTTGTGATAGCATGTCCCCAAACCAGCACAAGCTCAACTCAAACAAAAAGCCAAGCATGGAGAGGGAAGGAAGATGGGCAAAATGTCCCACTTCTAATTGAGAAGAGATATTGGCCATTAATAGCTTCTGGGAGAGAGAGCCAGTTTCCTTGAAGGCTGTGACCTCTGGTAGGCTAACCAAGCTCCAAGGGATTGTCCCTGCATACAAGACTGTTTAGGCAGTATAAATTGGACTTGGTGGGTTTTTTTAAAATCAGAGGACATAAAATTGGGAGGGGGTAGTAGTTGAATTGGAAGGAGTTGGGGGAAGAGGAGTGAATATGATTAAAATGTATTGTACAAAATTCTCAAAGAACTCCTAAACAGACTATTTTTTAAAATAGTAGAAATGTATGACACAATGTATTTTGTGTTGTCATGTTTGGTTGTTGTCTCTTCTAAGCCTGCTCTTTTCTGAAGAGAGACAAAGGGGGTGGTGGATCCAGGGAAGAAGAGGGTTTGCGGGGGGGGGGGGGGGGGGCGGTGTTGGAAGGAATGGGGGAAGGGAACTGTGGTCAGGATGTATTATATGAGATAAGATTCTATTTTCAATTACAAAATAAACAAACTCTGAGTAGTAAAGATTTCTGAGGGCTTGAAAGAAAAACATAAAACTTCCTCAGCTAAATATAGCAAAAAGAGAGACGCTAACACTTAGTAGGTCTACGTGGTGAGTGCGCAGATTTTTATTCTTCTCAAAGTGTTTTAAAATTAAAAATATATAAGTAGAAACAGAGAGTACAAGACTCCTCTACAGCTTCCTCCTGCATGAAGAAGAAGTAGTTTCCTATTGACAGTTGCAGTTAACAGATGAGGAGGAAGAAAATAAGATCCCTCCAACTCCGTGGAGAAAAAGCCTGGCCTCCTACCCTTTAGCAGGCAGCACCTCCCTCCTGTGCTCCCTTCCCCACCTTCTGTATATCTCCTTCCTCCTCTGGCTTCCACCAAAGGTCTCACATTCACTGTATTCTCATGGCTCTCCAAAAGTCTACCAGATTCGTCAGTTCAGGAGTTTGTTCTGACCCTGCCCACAGGTCATACTAAGTAAAATGGCTACTTCTGTCTCATCAGTTGTAGCCAAGAGAAAAAGAATGATGTCATCAGTGAGGATCCTTTCTAGGGCAAGAGCACAAGAGAAGTTTGAGTACAATATGCAAACTTCCCCACCTGTCCATCATCCAAAGCAAGGAGGAAATACAAGAAATTAGAACAGAAGCTGCTCAGAAGTACAGGCTGTGCAGGAGGCAGAAGTGCTCTGGCGCTGTCTGGCCACACTGTTTCTCAAGGGACCGTCTCAAAGGCTGAATTAATATCATTCCTCACATCAGATGCCTGGCATGGGCAACAAACTCAACGCACCAGGAGAACCAGATGGAAAAGCAGCACTGATGGAAAACGGGGGTGGGAAAGGCTAGAGTCTCCTTGGGAGACATCTTACATTCAAGAAGTGAGAAATCCAAAGTAACACCAAAGCTGACCAGTGGCTGATCAGCAAGGCTCAAGTTGAATTCATACTCTCCACCTCCCGTCAATGTAGAGAGACTACCTCTGAAACCCCCACTCAGTAAATAAGACTAGTCCTCCCATAGCCAGAGACCCCAGTGTAACCCTCCCTTTCCTCTCTCCTAACTAACCACATTATGCAGCTCCTACCCGCTGAGTACCTTGATTTTTGCCCACTCCTATCCATTGGCTGTCCCATGTCTCACCAATCAATCCTCACCCTCTTTTGTCTCTTTTCTGGTTTTCTACAGAATAACTCACAATTTAGGCAAAGCAACCAGTGAAAATTACACATCTAACACCTGTATCCGTTCAGAGAGCATCTAGTATATTCCAACAGTGTGCTATTATGATGATCACCAGACATGGACTGGAGAGAAAAGTACCAGGGGTTACCTTGCATTCTCAGAGGTAGAGACAAATGGACATTTAGAAAATGGTAAGAAGGCCACAAAGATAGTTCAGCAAGTAAAGATGCTTGCCTGATGACCTGAGTTTAATCTTTGGAACCACAGAGTAAAAGAAGAAAACTTGTTCAAGAGAGTCAATCTCTGACCTCCACACATGCACTGTGGTACATGAATGTGATACACATGTGCACAGAGAGAGAGAGACAGAGACAGACAAAGAGATACAGAGAGAGAGAGAGAGAGAGAGAGAGAGAGAGAGAGAGAACAGAAAGAGATTTATTAATTAAATGTTTAAAAACTGTCAAAAGTCTAGCATAGTATTACATGCCGGTAATCCCCCCCCCAAAAAAATCCACCCAAAATATCACCTCATCAGGAGGTGAAGGCAGGATGATCAAGAGTTCAAGGTTATCCTGAGCTAACAAAGAATTTAAAGCCAACCTGGGAAATGTGATTTTAAAGATGCATCAAATTGATTTTCAAATTGTATAAACACTCTGGAAAGATCTGTGTCCTTGAAGTTTTGAAGTTTTTGCTGAGATATCTAATGCAGACAGTCAAAGAGACCTCGTACCTGACAGTCAAACTTTTTGTTGCTTCCTCCTTTTGAGGATAAAGCCAATCATCATTCAGAGTCTGCTTCCCATCATGCCCAGCTTCATCATCACTGTCTTCATAGCTTTCTCTTCTCCAGCCACCCAGGACACCTCTCTGAAAATGTCATTGAGAAAAGTCTTCTGTCATTTCCCTCAACCAATCACTAATCAGGTATCAATTAAAGGTCCCAATCCAAGAAGCCACTCCTTTGAGTGGCTCATGTGCGACTGAGCACACATTTAGCCATTTGTACTGAGGAGTGTTAGAGCAACAGCTTGACTGTGGTCCTCAGCAGCTTCCTCGTGGAATTCACCTTAACCATCCGCCCTTATGTTCATTCGAGCAGGACATCAAATCCAATTTGTGCTGCCCACATAGTCTTGGCTTTAAGGTCTTCCTCTGGTGTGTGGTACATCTACCAGGGTCACACCCTTATAGAAAACTGACTATCCCTCTCTTGATCACTCTGAAGATGGGGTCTGCTCAAAACTGGTGTCATATGTAGTGTTTTGTCCTTTTATCAAATTTGCCCTATGACCATCTCTTCAAACTCTGGGAGAACTCTGTTTTTTCCATATCCTAATACTATAAAATGATACTTGAGGCTAGAAATTTTAGAAATAAGAGTAATTATATTTCCTATAATCGTGGAGGCCGAGAAGTCAGAGTTAAAGGCCATATTTGGTGGCTTTGTTGCTGTATCATTCCATGACAGAAGGCAGAAGGGAAAGTGAGAGGGACACAGAGATCAAACTCGAGTCTTTAATTCCTTTTTATAATCAGCACTAATGCACTCCTGGCGGTGGATGCCCGAACCCACACAGCTCTCATTAGGCCCCACAGTCTACCACGACTGCATTAGACTATGTTTGGGAGATGATTCAAACCAATGCAAACTAGAAGTTCAAAGTTTGCAGAGAAATGTCTGTCCTCTTTCTTAGTGTGTCACAGTGCCTGCCTTACTAATGGCACATAAGAAATGGCACTGCTAGATAAAAAAAGAAATAATGAATAAATGAATGATATCACTGACCTAGCTTTGTGGAAACTCGGTGCCTTAGAATTGGAAAGAATCTTTAAGTTCCTGTCTTCTCCCAGAGGATCCTACACAGCACACAACAGTCTTTCCCACACTTTTATTTTCCTTCTCAGTTCAGCACTGTGCTTTACCCCAAGCTGTGGCTCCTTCTTCAGCAGAACCATTGACCAGACAGTTACGAGGAATTACTCACTCCATCCACAACCAGGTTGCATAGAGCTAGTAAATGACCTGCCCTCAGGGATCCAGACCCCTCCCTAACTGCAAACACATCTTCCTGCCTCCTCCAGGCTCCTCTCCTCAGCAGTAGCTTCACTGAAGGTCACTAACTATAAACACGGGAGCATCCTGCCCTGCAAGCCATTCCATTGTGCCCAGACCCCCATTCCGACATTCTGTTTTCTTCTATAAATTCTCCTTCCAGGCATCGCACAACCTCTGCTGTGCTGGCCAAATGCCTCGTAAAGTCCTAGGTTTCCTCAGCACTGTGAACTTTATTATAAAGAATTAACAAGGAACTAAAAAACACTACCATGTGCGAGTGCGTGGTATGTACACACACACACACACACACACACACACACACACACACACAGAAATGGATCTTGCTTCACTTCCCTATCTTTAGGGCAGTCTCCAGCTTCAAGCCCTCGTCTTGGCAGCAGCCTTTGCCTTTGGGAGAAAGACAAGCAACTTTAGAGTGATATGGAAATCACTCCCTAAACATTTGCAAGCCTTGCAGGACTTGGAGGGGGTCCCAAACCAAATTCAATCAGCCCTTTCTCCCTTACATTTGCTGCCTCCAGCTGAGACCATCTCAGACAGTGGAGCCCACTGAATGAGGGGCACCTGATGAGTCCCGAGAGGCCCCGCCCACAGAAGTCACCTCCAGAAAGTGGGGGGAGGGGGAGAGAGAGGATGAAAGTAGCCAGGCCTGGGACAGCTGCCATGAGGAGCTTGCTCTAACAGAGGCCTCTGCCTGTGGTGAGAAGGACTTTTGGCAAAAACGCAAATTTGCACAGCAAGGAAGTGATGGCGTTAGCCTGTGGAGCCCTGTTCCTGAGCCTTTAAAGACTGAAAACGTTCAGCCTCTCAGTGTTTGGCTGGGAAAGCCTTAAATCTTCCTGGCTTCTCAGGTTAATAAATGATATTTGCAACTGGATGCCAGGATGGGAGCTCTTTCCCCATCTTCTACCCACAGAATCCTAATTGTGAAGCATTCATTGATCTGATCCACTGATGAGACAATGAAATTTCAAAGGATCCTTAAAGAGTGGAAAGCCTTCAGCACACGGGTGCTGTGTGCACTGAAAATACACTGAAAATACAATAGCTCCGTGTATAATTGTGTCTCCCCCAGCAACTGGAGGATCGGGAGCGTTTGTGACAAGCAGCAACACAAGAGACTAAACCAAATGAATATAAGCATGAATGGTAAAGAAGAATTCTATGGGGTAGCTGCTTGTTTCATTTCTGGTATGTGTGTGTGTGTGTGTGTGTGTGTGTGTGTGTGTGTGTGTTTGTGTGTTTGTGTGTGTGTGTTGTGTGTGTGTTGTGTGTGTGTGTTGTGTGTTTGTGTATGTGTGTTCTCAAGCCTATAGTGATGGTTCTCAGCGCCGTGTTAATTCAAACTGCTTGCCTAATCCTTCCTAGTTCTGATGGTTAACCGTATTCCTCACCTGACACAGGTGACAAGTGGTCCCACTGCCTCTATGACACACTAACCCAGGACTTTCCTCAAAAAACCCATAAAATCCTGTTGTATCAAAATAATTTTTAAAATATACAGAGCATTGGGAAACGCCCTGTGCTGCCTCTCTCCTCACGTGGCCACTGCCCCGGCTGAAGGCGTACAGACAGCATGGTTACAAAGCCGGCTCTGTCCTCCAAGCAACAGATGCTGTGTTATGTTGTGGTGTGGTTTTTGCTCCTTCACTCCTGTGTTTGGAGAAATAAAACATGAGCCTTGGAGCCAAATGCTCCTGAGTTTTCCTCCAGGCAGCACAAATGTGGGACCAAAGACAAAACACCCAAACATGCTCCTTGCTTCCCTGGGGCAGGAATAGGAAGGAGATGGGAGCAACATGGACTCCTTAGGCTCCTTTGAGGCCAGGAATTGTGATTATGAACTGTAGCTGTCACCTGTGGAACCTGCTATCTTCATCAGGGTCCCTGTGACAGGGGGAAACCAGGCAGGTGAATGAAGTACTACAACACCAGGAGCTACAGAGTTACAAGAATGCAGAACCCATATTTGCTGATCCCTGCTGGTAAATGATACAAATCCTCATGAATTATACAAAATGTCTCATGTGTAAACAGAGATATCATTTAAAGCAAAGAAGTCATTTCTGAATTGTGCTTCAGTGGCTGTGAACTGTGGATTCCTACATAGCCAAAACTTGATTTCCTAATTAAATCCTTCCTGTTTCCCCCTAAAAAGACAAAAACAGCACCCTTACCCCCCTATCAAGACAGTCTTCTCAGGATACATATGAAGAACTGTGAGCAAGGGTCAACTCTCACAAGGTACCCTGCTCCTTCTGGCATGCACTCTAGTGACTGATAGACTGATAACTTTCCCATGCTCCGGGTCCACGTGGACTGCAGGGTCAAACCCATTACCTTGTTGGGTCACTGGCCTGGGCCCTCCCCACTTTAGACCAAGAGTCACAGCAACCTTAAAGCCCATCAAAGGAAAACTATTTCCTTCTGATCCAAAATATATAATCTCTGGCCTGGGTAGAGCCCTAACATTCCAGTTGGTCAGATCAATGACAAGGCTAAGGAATCACTCCTCAGGAAAGCAGGACCACCCCTAGAAAGACAGGTTCACCTTAAGCCATGTTGAAGAGGTAAGAAGAATAATTAGCTCATTACTGAGATAGTTTACACTTCCTTTCCAGAATCCTATTCATAGCACAGTAGCTTACAGAGCCACAGACATATAATTTTGTAAGCCAGCCCTCCTCTTTCCTGAATTACAAAAAAAAAAAAAAAAAAAAAAAAAAGATGATTTTCCATCTCTTCTAAGCATGCTTTCTGTGCTCTTCTAAGGACGAACTCTTTGTGCTTCACTCTTTCTCAAAAGCTCCCCTCCCTGCCATATGGCTGACCTCCACGGTGGCTTAGCTTGAGCAGCGTGGCTTTTTGTCTTCCTTTGCTTCCTCTTCCTCCTTCAGGCAGCTGCCAGGATGTACAGCTTGCCTGCCCCTGAGATTTTGCTTTTAAACTCTTATAAATTTGCTCCTAAGCTTCCCTTTGAGTCTGTTCTTAAGTTGTTTTATCAGTGAAACTAAGAACCCCGAGGAAGGGCCCTGATTTACATGTAGTGACTCTTGAGACTCCCCCAAATTTCTAGTAGACTGCACTTGCACCGGCAGCCCTTCCTGGAGGGGAGAGCACATTGCTACAAGGCAGTAAGAGGACAGCAGCGAAAGCACAGTGGACATTCACCAGCACTTTCAAAATAGAAGTTTCTTTGTTTTGTCTTGTTTTTTGAGACAGGGTTTCTTTGTTGAGTCCTGTAACTCACTCTGTAAACCAGGCTGGTCTTGAACTCACAAAGATCCCCCTGCCTATGCCTCCCAAGTGCTGGGATTAAAGGCATGCACCACCACCACCCAGCTCAAAATATCAATTTGCAACCAACAACACCACACACAGAGCTGGGACAATTCCATTTTGGCCTACATTTAAAAATACAGTAGCACAGAGGGGTCACTTGTGTCCTTTCAGGAGAGGGGACTCTCTGGGGCCCCCAGGGAGCTGGTCTGGAGAGCACATGCTGTTCTTAGGAAGTCTTTCCCTTGCTGTTTTCCTTGCTGTCAGTCTGAAGCTTTGCTGCTGCTGCTGCTGCTGCTGCAGAGTGAAAGTGAGAGCCCCAAAGGCCACGCCTCTAAGAAAGACATTCACCAGATTGAAATGAGCACATCAGACAAACCCAAGCAAACAGGAAAGAGAATGTGGTCAGGCTGGAAAGAACAAAATTCAGACTAAGAATTCAAAGAACACCACAGGCTCAGAGTCAGCCTTAAAAGCTGGCCAGGAAGTCCTCAAAAGGGCCAATTAACCCAGGGTGTAAATTCCAAGACCCAGAGTCGGTGGTATAGAAGAGAATGAATGGGCCTGTGGAGCTGTTTGCTTTTTATTCCAACAATCAGGAAGCAAAAAACAAGTAGATCTCTGTACATTTGAGACCAGCCTGGACTATATATCAAGTTCCAGGTAAGGATTTTTCATACTTTGTCTCAAAAAAAGAAAAGAGAGAAGAGAGAGAGAGAGAGAGATTGTTAGGTGGAAAAGCACCTAGGAACAAGACAGTTGGGAGGATCCACTGGGTCTTCCAAGGAGGTGATCACAGGAAGTAGCTGGGAGATCAAGTTGATGATGTCTAAAGGAGATCCTGTTCTAAGGCCCACATCTCTCCTCCAAAGAGCCAGAGGATACAGCCAGCAGAACTGTACCAGAACATGAGGAAGATAGACCATATCATGAGGCCCTTGGCCAGTGTAAAATACAACCAGTCTAATATCTTCCAAATGACCAAAGATACCTCAGAGAAAGGGGGCACACCCAAAAGAAACCCAGTCAACCAGAAACCTGCCATGTATACCCTTAACTAATTTTCAAATTTGTTTTGTAGTTCTCAGTTTCATGTTCATGTTTATTATATATTTAAAAACTAATTTTTTTTTCTGAAGCAACATATACTCTCAGGAGGGAAAAATGTAAGTGGTAAAAGCGCGTGCACACGCTCACATACACCTTAAACTTTATACTTTCTCCCTATTCCCTGAGATGTTTGTTATTTGCATGCTAATGTTTATTCTATTGCTTATACATCTACATAATAATTATTGTCACAAGTTCAAGATCGTACTGTACAATCCACTTTGAAACCTGCTGTTTTCAACCAAAATACATGAACACTTTCCCACATTGCTTCTGTCTTGATCGATTGCAGTTTGTGATAAATGAAATTCCCTGAAACTAGCCATGGTCCTGGGGATTTACTGCATGAATCAAGAAAAGGCAGCTTGAACATGAGAAGCTGGTACCTGGACACCTCCCTAACTGTGACAGGCTTTCTGCTCACTGCACAGTGTATCTGCAGCCCAGTTCCCTGCTTCTGTGGATGGCAGTCAGCCAGCTACCCACCTCGCCCCCTCCACCTGCCCCCTCTCATTCCACATGCATGATATCCAAATGCCCACTCTAGGCAACCAGGCCACCTTACCTGTGTCATCTCCGAACCATTGAAACAATCTGCACAGCTGGCAGGAGTGAGGAGGGCAGAGATGGGTGTGCCAGTCCATTAGGGGAATTAACTGACTTATAGATGTTATTTCTTGCTTCTTCGAAGACTGTGCCAGGAAAACAGCCTGTGTTTGTCATGGTAAACTAAATATTGCTTATGAAAACCCCAAAGGCTGTTCCTGTTTACAGCCTACCCTACCCTACATCAGTGGCAATGGGGACAGGAGTCAGAGGGATCATTCAAAGACCATGGCTCTTTCTATCAAGGTGGCTCTCCCATCCTATAGAACTTTAGAGTTCACTGCAGTACCCTCTGAACTCAAAAACATAGTTACTTATGGTCTATTTGCTTCTAAGCAAGTTTCTTGTGTGAAATAGACACAGCCCAGATCCTTTCCTCTACACAAAGCTAAAATGGACACACACACACACACACACACACCCTGTCATTTTTCCACCACTGTCCAAAGTTATCTAGAACAAAGATCACCAAAGCAGCCACACCGAATCTAACATTCCCTGCAGGGCAGAATCACTTTGCCTAACTAGAAAGTTTTACCAATCCCTGCCTCTCAAAACTTCCTCTATCATTTCTTACTGTTGAGAAAGCAGTCAGCTTTTCCAGCCAGTCCGGAGAAGAATGTATATTCTTCAGACTGAGAGTCGCGCTAGTAATTCTAACAGTCTCACATGTCTCTCTAGAACCTTGACCCTCAGCCCACCATGACAAAGTTCAATTGCACTCCCCCTGAATGAGGGCTACCCTTGTGTAATGAATGGCATGAGATCAAAGTAACTGTATGACCTCTGAGGCTAAGCCATAAAGGTGATTGCTGCAAATTCCCTGGTCACACAGTTGCCATGACATGAGGAAACTCAGGCAAAGCCACGTAGGGCAACCAGAGACGTTTATGTGGAAAGGTCCTGAAGCTCCCATCCAACAACCAGAATCAGACAGCAGATGCCTGAGTGGATGAGCCCCTGAGCCCCTAGGCCTTAGCCTCAACCATCTAACATCAAAGAGCAGGGACCAGATGTTCCTGCCAAGCCCTATTTAAATTCCTGATGCTCAGAACCTAGGGCCATATGAACGGTTGTGACACTAGCTATAGGGTGCTTGTTACACGGGCAGAAGAGCTGGGATGCATTTGATCCCCCATATTTGTCCATGTTTTCTCCCATTCTTTCTTTTTTCTTCCCACCACCTCATTCTTCTCTAACTCCCCATTGCTGGAGACACTTTGCCCATAGAAGCCCACCATGCCAGGCACGTGCACACATGCTGATTCTGTTTCTATAACACTCCTTGGAGCTAACAGATCCCTTCTAAGTTACCACTGGAAAGTCTACCAGAAACTTTACTATCACTGCACAGGACTCTCCAGCCTGGGGGCCTCCAGTAAAGGTTTCTTCATCACCTACCACCTAGTTATGGGGCCAAGGTTTCACGTTCTAGACCAGTGGTTCTCAACCTTCCTGATGTTGCAATCGTTTAGCACAGTTCCTCATGCTGTGGTGACCCCCAACCGTAAAATTATTTTCATTGCTATTTCATAACTGTAATTGTGCTGTTATGAATTGTAATATAAATATCTGATATGCAGAAGATCTTGGGCAACCCCTGTGAAAGGGTCATTCATCACCCAAAGGAGCCTCAACTCAAAGGTTGAGAACCACTGCTTTAGACAGTCTTGTTAGGGAGACACTCTTAGGAAGACAGCTCCTAGACTTCTTGAAGTAGACTAGCGTCTATGATAATCTGATCCTTTGACAGCTTGACCTACAGTCTTATTTCCCACTTGCCTTGCAGCCCCCACAAAAGGCACATCACAGGCTCCCTCTATCTCACTGATTCTCTACTATCAGGACGCACCAGCCTCCCCGGGATCCCGGAAATCTTACCACTGTGGAGGATCCTGGAGCTGACTAGAGATCTGGCCTGAAAGTAGCCATTTGATCTTAACCTACTTTCTGTTGTCCTCAATTGAGTCAAGCAACCCTACACTGCTACAGTGACTCCATTTTCAGAGTTTACCTATGGACAACAGTGACCCGAAAATCTCACACTAAAAATGCTAAGAACAAACAATTCATAGGTTGTAAACTATACTGGTTTTAAATCTCAGTCTTCTTCATTCTACCTAGGCTGAGGAAAAATCTTCTCATTTATTAGTGTATACGTGCAGCGTACACTGCCAGTTGTTAGTTTTGCAGTTTTCAGAGGCACCATCATGGCACTGTGAAGCTAAGGCCCCAGCAGCCCCCACAGAGAAGCCTAAGGCTAACTTGCAACACCCAAACCATTCCCCTCACTTCGTCTCATCTGGAGACATTAAGAAGTAGGGTAGCCACAGTATACTAAGATATTTTAAAAGAGAAACCACATTCTTGAAAATTCACTCATTGTTCTATTACTAGTTATTCTTTTTTGTTTGTTTGTTTGTTTTTTGTTTTTTCAAAACAGGTTTTCTCTGTTGTAATTCTGGCTGTCCTAGAACTCACTCTCTAGACCAGGCTGGCCTCGAACTCACAGAGATCATCCACCTGCCTCTGCCTCCTGAGTGCTGGAATTAAAGGCATGCACCACCACTGCCCAGTTAGTTACTCTTACTATTCCTAAATTTATCATAGCTGTGCATGTATAAAAAAAATTATAGCGTATTAAGATTCAGAAGTAAGATCCACAGTTTAGGACATACACTGAAAATATTAGAACATAACTCCTATGGATACGGAGAAACTACAGTATGAAGAGGGCTTATGTGATTAGCTTGGCCCCTGGGAAGAAGAAATGGTATGATGTGACCAGCCTCCTCCACACAACTACCCCAAAGCAAGGAGGTGTTCACCACAGCAGTGTCAGGCTCCATCTGGGTAGTGCGCTGAGCAGATCCTCCCTAGAGTCCCAGCTCTGTAGAGACTAAGTTCACTCTTAGCTGCTGAAACTGTCTAGGTTCTGCCAGGGCAGTAGCAGGATAATATGTCCCCAAAAGATGTATTCCATGTCCTAAACCTGGATTGTCCAGGACAGCCAATCCAACGATATGAAACTCAAAGCAGAGAAACCTTTTCTGGCGACAGTGAAAAGGAAAGGTATGCTCAGAAAGAGGTAGGTGGTGCTGGCTTTGAAGATGGAAAATGGGGACCAGGAGCCAAGAAATTAAAGATGCTGAGAAATGAAAACAAAGGCTAAAAAGAAACAAGGAGGAAACACAGCCCAGCAGACTCCTTGATTTGGGCTCTGTTGAGCTTTTGACCTACAGAATAACATAATGATGTAGGGAAGATTTGGGATGTGTGTGTGTGTGTGTGTGTCTGTGCATGTGTGTGTGTCTGTCTGTGTGTGTCTGTGTGTATTTATGTCTGTGTGTATGTGCGTCTGTGTATCTGTGTGTGTGTCTGTGTGCGTCTGTGTCTATGTCTGCGTCTCTGTGTCTCTCTGTGTGTCTGTGCATAGGCATGCTGGTTACCACAGAAGTCAGAAGAGGGTGTCAGATCCCCTAGAGCTGGAGTTACAGGAAGCTGTGAGTGGCTAATGTGGGTGCTGGAAACTGGTCTGGAAAAGTAGCATGCTCTTAACCACTCAGCCCCATAATAACTGTGTTTTAAGCCAATAAGTTCATGAGTGTTTGATACAGCAGCAGTAAAACATGAAGTATCCAGTAACTGCTCTCATCTCTTTTTGCAATGTCTAATATCATCATAGCTCACAGCACCCTGTGCTCTGGTAGAAATAATTCCCATGTTCTTAAAACTAGAGTTTTGAAACTCTGAGGACAAGCTGTGGCTGACCTTTGTCCACACCCACTGTTCACCATCCTTCTCTTTTTCCCCTCTGCCCACACAGGCCACCTGTCCTGAAGGAGGATATGCTCAGCCTGCCAGGCAGCAAACAGCAGAGTATGAGTCCCGAACTCTGCCCTACACAGTGCAAACACCATCCTTCCAAGGTTTAGCCTTAGGTACAGTAGAGACAAAACTAGCTAAATACAGCCAGAGTTCAGCCCCAGGGTCCTGTACTCACGGGGCTTTATTTGGTAACCCAGGTGTATTCCCGCCAGCCATGCAGCCCACTCAACAGCCCACTCAGAAGCTTCCATTGTCCCCTATCCTGTAGTCTCAGGCAGGCCCCTGCTCTCTCTTCTAAGCTTCCACTAGGCCTACTCTCTTTGGGGGCTTTTCCCAATTACCAAGACCAAAGTTACCCAGACATGACATTAAATGGGCAGTTGGAAGCCTAGGGAGTCTCTCAGATATGGAAACTTAAGAATGTTCTCCCATTAGTCCCCTAGGTCCTGGAATAGCCCTTCCAGATGCTCTTGGGAATTCCTGACACAGCCCACCCGGAACTCCCTCTGATGAGCCATAGAAATTGATTAGCATAATTAGATTAGACACACCATGATATCATTACAGTCTCCTCTTCTGTCTTCTCCCCTCATTAATAAAACCCACACTCAGAGTATAATTGCCTGGCCCCATCTTTGCAGGCCCTGAGTAAACTCTTGTGTGGAAGAAGGGACAGAAAGAAAAAGCAAAATGAATAACTGTACTCCTTACATCTGGACTCCTTCACTGCCCCATCTGTGCCAGAACATTCTGGCCCCACTGGATCGGCCTCACACCAGGTTCCTGCAGGAGAGGAAATGCATGTTCAAGTCAAATTGGCAGGGGTGGGGTAAGCACTATTTTATGTATATATAATGTGTGGGTGTATGTGCTCTTTGTGAGTGAAGATACCCAGGGAAGCCAGAAGAGATCATCATATATCCCCTGGACCTGGAGTTCCAGACAGCTGTGTGCAACCTGATGTGGGCGCTGACAATCAAACCTGGGTCCTCTACAAAAGCAGCAAGTGCTTCTAAATGCTGAGCCATCTCTCCAGTCCCATGTACATTAGAGTTTAAAAAAAAAAAAAAGCCAAAGCTAAGTATACTGGCCAGAAGTGGCTTGTGAAAAGGCCTTCCAAAGGCCAAAGGAAAAACCATCATAGACACAGAGACACATAGGTGTCGGACAGAGGTCGCAGAACCTAAGGGCAGGGACACCTGAATGGTACTATGAAATATTTCTGCCTAACTTTAGATGACAGTGTCAGGAAAAGTCAGAGCTTAAGGAAATGTTGGACTCTCTGTCTACCTGAAATCACAACTGGTCACTTGTTTCTCAAAGCATCCTTCAGTTTCATCTCTATCCCAACTCTTTGATGACTCCAACTTTGCACCTTTCTTCAAATATCATGCCAAGAAATAAATCCAATTATCTAATTCAATAAAGATGCCAAAGCCAGGAAGATCGCTCATCTGAGGGGATCTAGTTGGGACAAGGGCAAGCTGAATTTGCAAACCAGGTATCCTGTCACCCAGTCTAGTATTCTCACAGAGGAGTTTCCTGTATACATAGGAACCTGGAAGAAAAGTGAAATATACCCCACAGAGGTAGAGTTCGCAACTTCTAAGATGAGAGTGTGGTTTGGATATGGTTTAAGTGTGTCCCCCATGAAAGTCATTTTTGTGCTAGAAACTCAGTCCTCGGTGCAGAGAAACTGAGAGGCCATGAGACCTTAAGGGGGCAGGACCAAGTAAAAGGTGGTTAAGACACTGTGGGCTCCAATCCCACGATGTTTTGATGCTGATCTTACAAAGTGAACTGGTCCTATTTAGAGCAAGTTCAGGCTGTCTCCGACCCTGAGGCCTTGTCTCTTCCACACACCCATGCCATTATGATGCCATCAACATAAGGTCCTCATTACAACCAAGTAGATATTGACATCATGCCTTGACTCTTCAGAACAGTTAGCTTTGTTCTTTATGATGCACATAGCCTTGGGTCCTTTGTTATAGTAACAGAAAATGGGCTAATGTGAGGGTTCAAATTCAAAATACATCAAAAGTGAAAAGACGTGCTCAGAGAGATTCTCTCCTGTGCTAGTTAACGTGTTAATTGGTGCTATTAATCCTGAGTAAAAACAGTATCCATTGGGCACTTCAGCATGTAGGCCCCCTGCTTAGCCTTTAATTATGTACTCTGCTGGTTAATCCCAGCCACAAGAGAAGAGGGCTCTGCTCATGTCCCTGATTTCCCATGAGGAAACTAAAACACTGAAGAGTGTTGTCCTTGATGTCACCCAGCTGGAAAAGCAGAGGTGCTGGCCAGACCCAAGGACTCTGGGGCCATCTGCTTGACGTGGGTTCGGATCCAGTTCCCAAGCACATGCCTTCAGTCATGTAGGAGGTGTTCACTGGCCATGTCACAATAACCCCAACACTGTCCTGGGTGTCGTGACACACAGAACAGCCAAGATCCCTACTGTCTCTGCAGACCCACAGCACTGACCAAAATCTAAAATGTAAAAATAAATGAAAATTAGAAATTTGCTCACTCCCTGAAAAGGTGGTATGGATAAATGCTGGGGGAGGGTGTGGGGGGGGAGCAGAAAAGCTGGAGCAGTCTGGTTTTAAATAGGGTGTTCAGGGAGGCTCACCCAGAAGCTGACATGGGAACAAAGGCTTGAAAAGGTTAGCAAGCTTGTGTGTGCCACAGAGGCTGATGGAGGGAAATTCCTCCCCTCCCGGGCATTGCTAGGTCCTAATTTCACAGAATTCTGACACCTCCACCTAAAAGAGACACGGGATCTGTGACGGTGGCTGCGCAGAGTGGGTCCTCGGCAGACGCTAATTTTCTCCTGTCTTTTCTAGGAAGGAAATTTGAAAAGAATCAGATATTTGGGTCATGGAAGGTCTGGAATAGAGATGAAAGGGAAAAGGGCTTTGAGGAACAAAGGCCCCTCAGCCACCCTCAGTTTAGCAGAGGGACCCAGACCTGTCACAGAGATCCAATCAAAGGTGCAGCCTTCCTGTCAGTGTCTCAGAATGGGACTTCACAGATATGATCAGTTCAGATGAGGTCATTCTAAGAATACAGTTGGTCCCACTCAATGTGTCTAGTGTCCTTAGAAGAGGGGGATATTTTGGACATAGATACAGGTATGCAGAGATTGCCATGTGGAAACAACACATGAGGTGATAAGAGCTTCATAAGTAAGGGAAGACCCAATGTTGATGGCAAACTAGGCTCCAAGGATCTGTCATCAGAGAAAGGCATCCATCACTCCCTCTTCTGCAGGAACCACCCGGGGACCCTCGGAACGGAGGCTTCCAGCCCCCAGGTATCTGTTGGAGAAGCCATCCATTTTTTTCATACTTTGATATAACTTCATCAAAGCAATATGTCTTCCACGCCTGTGGTTTCGTCTGTCTCATGATAGCCTTGTTTTTGTTGTCTTTCCAGACAGGGTTTCACTGCTGTAACTCTGGCTGTCCTGGAACTCACTCTGCAACCAGGCTGTAACCTCCACCTCACAGAGTTCACTTGCCTCTGTCTCCTGAGTGCTGGAATTAAAGGTGTGTGCCACCACTGCCTGGCTTGGTAGCCATTATTAGACAGACAGAGAAGGGCAAGGAGAGAAAAAAGAAGGCAAGCACACTAAACCTTGGGAAAGAATTCAGGAGTTGATACTAACTGTATTAGAACTAGTGTGAAACAAGTATTTCAGATACCTACAGAGTACTGAGGGGATTCAGAATCAAAGAATCTACTACCTGGCCTGTAAGTTTCTACCCTCATCAACAGGAAACAGACAAGATCCTCTGGTCTTCCTCAGATGGGACCTCGGAGGTGGCAGAGGAGGTGCGTCCCAGAAAGTAGGGCAAGGGCTCTGGCGAACAAAGGGCAGGATGTTCTGAATACAGAGGCAAGGTCCAAACAAGAGCTAATGCCCTTGCTCCATAGAGCATTCTCGAATGGCAGCTCCACACGATGCCATCACTTCGTGGGTACTGTGGGTCTGCCTGTCTGTTGGGACCACCTGAACTGTCATGATGGTTATGCTCCCACTCTTCTCTTGTATCCCAAGGGTGGCTATATTGACATTCTAGTTCTTAAAATGCTACAAAAAGAATTGAGATGACGGCATCCCTGGAGAACAGGGCATGTGTGTTCTGCATGAAAAGGAGGTGCCCGGTAGATGAATGATCACTGACCAAGCCAGTAGCCTGTGACACAGTTTACCAGCTGTCCTCCCCAACCCTGGTGCCTATCTGCTGGCTGGTTCTTTCTGGATACATGGTAAGGTTATAAAACAATCCACCCTTACCTGCAGTTTCTCATTCTGTTGCTTTAGTTACCCATGATCAACTGACACCTAAAAACAGTAACTGGAAAATCCAGAAGAAAAAAAAAAAACTTGAAGTTTTAAATAGGCTTTATTGGTGTAGGTGCTATATTTTATCATTGTTATTAATCTCCTACAGTGCCTAATCTATAAATTAAACTATCATAGGTATGTGTATGTAAGACCAGCATAATATATATAGTGTTTTGGCTTCGGGTACTGCAAGCTGCCTTGTGAACAAGGGAGACTGGTGTATTTTCCAGCCTCTCTCACCTTGTAGTATATAACCACACACATGAACTTTCAGCCACAGAACATGGCTAGGAGGGTTGGAATCCTTTTCCAGGAGAGAGCTTCAAAGAAGCCTCTATGTCCCTCTTAGCCCCCTGTCTGCCACCCACAGGAGAAAGTAGAAGGCCTTTGGCTACAGAAGCACACAATGAAAGATCTTGAGTTCCTGAATCACTGTGGGGTGGAACGCCATCTGCTGATCAGAATATTGAGCCATTGCATAAGCAAGAAATAAGCTTCAATCACACCAAAGTTCTGACCTCTAGGGTTACTGTACCTAATTAGAGAGCAGCCCAGTTCACCCATTAACAGAAGTTCCTCTGTGAAGTGCTGTCTTGGTGTTCTCAGAAAGCCATAGATCAGGAGTCATTTCTAGAGTCAGCTTTGCTGTGTGTCAGGTCCTGAGAACAGAACAAATCAAGAGAAATCTGTTTTGACACTTGCTCCACCTTGGAAACTCAGCAGAGTGGTCTCAAGGGCTAAACAGATGGGGCCCCGGGCAGCACTTCCACCACAGCAGGACTGCCCAGCCTTCGCGGTAAGGCACGGGCTGCGACTCCAGGATTCCTGTTGGAGTGAGTTGTGGGAGGGCTAATACAAGGGACATGGGGAGGCTCTGCCTCAGTGGCATACCTCAGGACCTACGTGTTTGCCTTGGGGACTCCTTCATGTCTCTCTGGCCCACCTCCTCTGAGTTCCTCAAATGAGGAAGCTTCAGAGTAAACAGCACAAACCTGACTCCCTGGAAATCAGACCCACACTGGCACTTCCATCTGTCGTTCCAGCCTCACCTCTGAGGGACGCTGAGTCCTTTGGTGATGACGTGCTGTGGGCCCATTGTGGTCCAGACACCCTCGTAATGTCACCACTGCATGACTCCATCGAATCCTAGGACCCCACACTGCGGGCGTTCTTTTCCCTTTGATGAAAATCTGAGGCTCAGAGAGAGGATGCTGTACCGGGGGTCACACTGCTAGGTGACACAGTCTGACCTGCAGAATACATCAGTCTAATCCCAAAGCTCCTTATCCAACCCAAACTCACATCTCCATGTTCTGCCTTCAGTCACTGTCAGCCTTCAGCCTTCTGTGTGCCCTGTGCTCAACATCACAGCCCCCCAAAACACCTGCTACCAGCTGCCTAGGAGGTGGGGCCTGGGGCAGGAATGGGATAGCGCTTTATGTTAGGAGAAGGGAATTTTTCCAGACCCCTCCACAGTGGTAGCAGTGGCGCATGGACCCTTCTGCCCTCCAGGGATGCTCTGAGGCTCTTTGCATTTAATACCTCGAGTATTCACTATGGTAACTGTGCATATTCCCACATACTGCTATGCAGAGCGATCTCAAATATTAACCAAGGACTGGGTACACCGCCCTCCCTGCTGTTTCCTTCCCTCTTCCTCCTTTCATCCTCCCCTCCCTACTTCTGTTACTGTTCTCTTTTATAGCATGTCACCCCGAGTTCCTGCATCCCTTGGGCTCCAGTCCATCTAAGTGCTTAAACAAGATGAGCTCTTTAAAACAATGAACTTTTGGACAAAGAAAATAAAAACCATCTCGCCACCCATAAGACTTTATCATCCTCTACTGTGTGTCACTTAGGAGTAATAAATCAAAATTTCACTGGAAGTGGAAGTGTTCGATCCTAATAAGGAACATCACAGTTTATAGAGCATGGCGACATGCCTTGTTCTACTCAAAGGTCACAACTACAGGACACATAGGTAGCAGCCGTCATTATCCCCAGTTAACAGATGAGGAAACTGAGTTGCAGCCATAGATTGTGAGTTTCTTGAGGCAAAAAGATTATTTCTAAGTGTCCCTTTTAGGAATGAGTAGTTAAATGGTCCGGCCTTTCTTAACACGCACCAAGTAGCTTTCCTAGCGCCACCCCGTAGACCCATTCTGAGAACGCTGTGATGTTCTTCTCTCAGGTAACAATCTGCTCCATCTCCATGTGCATAGAATCATAGAGCCATGCCATCTCCTAAGGGAAGAAACTTCCCACCCTTCTGCCTCCTCCCCTTCCCTCCCCCTACTCCATCCCTATGGCCACAACTCCCCACCCCTGCCAACACACAGCTCCAGCACAACAGGAAGATTAAAGTATCTATTGCCTGAAGCTCAGGGCCACTGTTCTTCTGGATGGCTGTGGGTGACAAAAGGAAGAATTTCAGAGTTTTAAGCCAAAAGTGAACTTAGAAGTGTGTTTGTGCTTTCATAGGTGGAGATGGAGGGGAATAGGCAGAGCAAGCCAGAGAGGGAAAGAGAGCTGTCTACTTCTGTCAGACGTGAGCTCCAGAGCAATAGAGATATACTGGGAGTTCAATTTCTGTTTGTCTGAGCCAGGGAGAAAATCTAATTAAATATGGTGTCTGAGTTTGGAGAAGACGGGATGGGGCTAGAATATAAAGTGTGGCAGCTACCCATAGATCAGAGGGCAATATTAATAAACCCACAGAAAGGGACAGCAGGATCTGCCAGTGGTATTGATAAAATGCAAAGCAAAGACAAAGCAGGCTGGGAATATTGCATGATAATGCTGATAAAAGCCACCAGCTACCATGGCCCTTGGCCTGCTGCAGGAGATTGGGGGCTCAGCTTCTGGTTTCTTTCTCCTCCTCGTCTTCCCCCTCAACTCTGGCCTTGCTTCTGTTTCCTATCAACATAAGAACTCAGCGTCAATGAACTTTCCAAGAGCAACTAGAGACAGGCAGCAAAGAATGAACCAGACAGAAAAATGAGTCTGTGTCTCCTCTGAGAAACAGAACAAAGGGAGAAAGAACACAGGCTGGAGAACTTTCTTCCATGCAGACTGGAGGACGGGATGGCTGCATTTTCAGTTCACCTGGAGGAATGTAAGGGCTGCCCTTCAATGACGTCTTCAAAAATGTTCTTTGCTAAGTTGTCTGTGACATACTGGATGTGTGCAAAATTTCCAAGCCCTCTGACACTTCCAAAGCCAAAATAGAAGACTTAAAGGAAGATTAGGAACTCCTTGGGTATTAGAGTTTAGGCCAGTGGGCTTGGGCGGTGACCATGCATGGCTGGGTGCCACTATTCCCAGCTTCCTCTGGCTTACTAAGCACTGTGCCTAGGGAGGGAGCGGCAGCTCCAGGCTGGCGGGAGCCCCACCACCGACACACTCTCTACTCTGTATCTCCGTGGCCCCTGTCACAGCTGTAGCCAGGCCCTCCAGTCTCAGCTGAACGCCACTGCTCTCTCATCTGTAGTTACCTCCATCATCTGCTGTGTCATGACTTCTGCCTCCTTTTCTTAACCTTCTCTGTTATGGCTAGCATCTGCCCAGAGCGTTTGGAGCAAATCTCATCATGCATTGATCTGTACTCTTCAATGCATATTCTTTTCCAAAGTCATCGTTAACAGTCATCGCTCTAAATAAGTGCATCTCTGCTCACGGAAAGCTAAACGTTAAAACCTAAGCCCCGACCTCACCACACCGCCCCCTCCGCAGATGCTTCCGACTTCCTTTTTGAAAACAGAATCTAGAATCTGCCGGCTGTGCCGAAGGCTCATCTCTAATACTTACTGCGTGCATTCATCCCCCTCAAATTCTGAAGCCTTAGTTCCCATCTCTATTAAATGAGAGTAACACTCATTTGACCACTCTGGATAGGATTCGATGTTTCCAGGGTATTGAGGTCTGAGACCAGCATTGGCCACCGGCTGAAGAAACGCAAAGGACCTCTCCAGCCAGGAGAGAGCAGCTTATCATCCCATCAGGAGAGAGAGAGAGTTAGGTTGGGGTCGGGGTTAGAGATGAGGTTAGAGTTAGGATTGGAGTTGGGGTTAAGGTTAAGGTTACTGTTGGGGTTGGGATTAGGTTAGATTTTTGTCTTAGTGTTAAGGTTGGGATTGGGATGAAGCCAGTTGTATTACTTTGTCCAAGACTAACATCTTTAACAAGTCTACCTTAGCTATTCTCTCTACTTCAGTCACGCAACTAAAAATGCAGCCCTCACCCATCATTATTTATTTTGTAAGAACTGGGGGTGGAACTCAGATCTTAGGCACACCAGACAGGTGCTCTTACCAGTGAACTGTGCTCTCAGCCTTTGAAGCTCAAGCTGACCTTGAATTTACAGCACAGGGTCAATTCTACTTCTAGGATTTTGGGTTTACAGACCTGTGTTACCATGCCTGGCTTCTACCTTATTGTTTTTTAAATTTTTTATTGTATACTTATGTGGAGATCAGAGGACAAATTTTTAGGGCCAGTCCCTCCCCCCCCCCCTTTCTATCATGTATGTTCTGGAGAACAACCTTAGGTTGTCAAGCTTGTTTACTTATATAAAAGTACCAAGCACTTTTACCCACTAAGCCATCTCCCAGGCCCTCTGCTTTACTTTACCTCCAAGCAGAGAGTACCACAGACCTTTTATGCATCGTCTAACATGAATCATCTACCTCTCATCTATCATCTGACTGTATCATCTATCTATCTGTCATCTATCATCTATCTACAAATAGGCTTGTGTCTCTCCCAGCCCCTGCTATAACACTGAAGGGACTTTCTTTTCCCCACTACTGAGACTTCAGCACGTATAAGAGTCCTTGGCAAGATGCTCAGGGCCCAGAACTGGGAAACATTCTTCCTATTCCACTTTGTCCTCCTAATCATTCCAACCACCAAGAGATGCTATATTTAATGATAGGATGCCAGGTGAGGAGCCAGACGGTAAAAGCTAGTCTCTCCATCACTGATCATCTGCACGTTCTCGCCGGAGTTCCTCAGCACCCTGGGCTCAGCAGTACCATCTGTGAAATACAGATGTAGAAAGTACCAACGTCGGAAGTGTTCCGGGGATTGAGGGATGTAATTGTCCATACAGTAAGTGCTCAGCAGGAGTCGCTGTCACTGTCCCCACTGACATCACTAGCATTAACCCTGCTGTGATGGAAGCCCAACGAACATAACGTTCCTTTAAAATATTTTTTCAAAAACCTTAAGAAGTTACTGGCCAAAGTCTCAAATCGATGGCTGCCACATCTGGAGCCAGAGCCTGTTCCTCGCTCTCCTAGGAAGGGTTCTCCGCTGTCCTGACTCCGCCCTGTTCGCCACAGATGGATGTGAAGTATCCAGCTGACCAGCCCTGTCCCCACTCTGCAGTGGCCCCAGATACTTCTCTACACACTGTTTCTTCCCCAAGCCTCACACCTGACACCCTTTGCTTCCCTCCAGTAACCACTTCCTCTCGCTTTCCTTGTATCAGAATTCTGGCCCCAGGATGAGTACACCACTGCTCTACTGCTCATCACGGAAACCCATTCTCCCTTGTCCCTCACTGACTATTGAGACGAAGGGTAACCTTGGCCTTTTCACAGTGAAAAACACTTCCAGATAACAAAAGAGAGTTATCCTAAGAGAAGATTCCTTTGTCCTTGGGGTGCTGTGATGATGTAATAGTTGGAGCTGAGGCTGCCGTCTTGCAACCACAGGTTGACTACAGGAGTACACAGGAAAAGACCTATTGGAGATACAAGAAGGGAGATGGAAAAAAGGGCCCCCCCATGTCTTCAACAGATAGCCTGGTGCTAGACACTGCTTGCGAGGGAGTGGGGGGTTATGTGGTTTGAATGTTCAGTCATTGTTGGTCTAATACTGTTACTTACTCTCAAGAACGTCCTTACACCACTCACCAGAGACCCCCTAGCCCTCTTCTGGCATCATCCCTTCATGGATAACCTGGTGTTCTGTCTATTGCTTGTGACATCCATATGCACCCTCACAGTCCTGAAGTGAGGACTAAGCTGCTTTTCTTTTATGTGTCATACTCGGTTGCTATAAGCTATAGCCAAACTCTGTCATTAGCTGTCCTCAGCATCTCCTGAAAAGAAAGAGATACTAACACCCTGTCCTTGCTGTCATCATTCATTATACTCCCATAATGTGCCATGAGCTCAGACCTTTCCCAGAAGCCTTCACACCTTTGCTTATAGTCCTGCCTTGTGCCAGCTGGATAGACAGTTGTGAGTACGACCTACTCCTTTGTAGTCCTCGGTCTTTCAATCACATTAAACAATAAACAGGGCAGAAATCAATAGTTCAGTAGTTCATTGCAGACATAGCTTTTCAATGACTCAGAAAAATTAAGTAACTTGCTATTAATCACACACTTGGGAAGTGCAGAGCTAAGATGTCTAGTCAATGTTCTTCCTACCACATGAAAACTTAAATTATGAGTAAATTGTTTGAACACAATTTTTAGTGGTCCGTGTACTGGTTTGTGTGTATAGACCAAAAAGTTGTCAATAAACTTTATGAGTAAGTACCCATAAAAAGTTCTAGATAAATGCAACTCAAAGCTTCCATAATAACAAGATACCATTTATGGTCAGGCATGACCAGCTGTGATGGAGGGAGCCACAGTGTCCAGGCAGCACTTGGGGGAAACTAAGGGTTGGGAGAAGGAGAGCTGGCCTCATAATCAAAAGCCAGTGGCCCTTTCACTGGTACTGTCAGCCTGCATGGCATAGCTGGGGAGACCTTCCTCAGAAGAATAGGTCTCCAATCTTAGCAAGCCCGTTGGTGGGTGCTGGAGTTCCACCTGCACCCTCTTCCTCTGGATAGAAAGAATGGGGGAATGGAGTGGAACATCTTAATAGGAATAGTGATGCCGAAGGTGAAATTTGTGGAAAGACAAAAAAAAGTCAATAGAGAAGGCAGGGTGCATGATGGGTAATTATCAGGTAAATGGGTGAGAAGGATAGGTGTGGATAAGAGAGAACCCAAAAGGAAATCTCTGTCAAAGCTTTGTACCATGTTTCCTCTGACTCTTCTGTTCCCTTGTGAGGCTTAGGGTTCAGCCCTAACTACAAACAGCAATCCAAAGGAATCACTATACAAACAGGCACCAAAAGGGTCTTTGGAGAAACACTTTCCATTGTCGGGGTTCATGTCTGGGGAGCTTGACATGGACATCCCTGGGACAGAATGGCTTTCAGGAAGGAACTGCAACATAGACACACTGACTAGGGTTGGAGGTGAGTCACGAAAAGGTATTAGGTGTACATACAGCAAGCAGTGTTTAACCTGGGTCTGGGTATGTAATAGGCAATTGCTTGGCCTTTCAGTGTGATGGCTCAGGCTGCCCTGAGTCATGCAGGCTTTACTGAACACCCTTTAAAGATGACAAGACCCAGATATCATTCCAAAGACACTTGCAAGGCAGTGAGTCTGACAGGCACATAAAGGGGGGGAGTTAAACATAAGAAATTATACTAAATATATGGACTATGGAGTGCAGACATGAATTTGCAGCTTGTTAAAGTGCTGAGAGCAATGGGGAAAGAGGGCACATTTCAAACAGAGGCTGCATCCTGTGGATTGGGATTTAAATGTGAGTGGGATGCTCAAGACAGACAGTGGGGGGTTGGTGGGGCACTAATAGAAAATGGACACGGAGTCCCAGGAGAGAGTGAGGAGTCACCAGGCGAGAAGGGCCAAGCTGTTGCCTGGGGCAGCGCAAGGGTTGGGAGAACTCTGGAGATGGCATGTCATCATCTAAAATATCTCTAGGATGTGCAAAAGCAGCCACACACCATGAAGCACTATGTGTCCGCAGCTCCTGCCCACCGGCAGCTCACCGCAGAAGGAAGGCATCACTTGTCCAAATGGTACTTGCTGGTCAGCTTCTGGATTGCAATGGTAAGGGTCTCAGGCCTGGGGACTCTGGGCCAAAGCCTCTACCAGTGCTGTAGTGTTTTTTCCTTTCTTGTTAGGGAAAAAGAAATGATGAATCTCTTCCCTCCAGGATTCCAGTCTGTTGGTTGGCAACCTTGCTTCTGAAACTTCTTGTTCTTTCAAAGCACAAATACCTCAATTTAACTGGGTTTTTTTTTGTGTGTGTTTTGTTTTGTTTTGTTGTTTTGTTTTTTATGAAAAATCTAAAAACTGGTGGAAAGGAAAACCTACTACCCAGTCAGAGTTCTAGTGATCACAGCAACATTCGTTTACTGGGACCCTTGTATTTAGAGCTATGAGAAGCAATGCGTGTGTTTGCTCTGGCTTTGCCATGTAGAATTTTTCCCATTTTATCTGTGAGTCCAGAGAGGCCACACAGACAATGAAACCTTTGCTATGTTCAGATCAACTTACTGAATGTCTGCTATATGCCTGGTACAGAATGGCTCCCAAAGTCAGGTTGCCCACAGTTGCCCACACTCAACTTAAACACAGGAGACAAAACAGCCTTCAGAGCAGAGTTTCACATCAAGGTCCTGGTCCTGCCCACAAAGCAGGAGGGGAAGGTGGTATTAGTCAAGGCAGGAGGCAGCTCCCTTCTCAAGCCCCTTCCTGAACATTGTCAGGATGAGCTAGGGGTGGAGGGACGCTTCAACAGTCTTGTGGCCAGAGGGGTGAACCGAGGTCAACTGGCATGGAATAGCTTGCTCTTCCCTTTGGAGAAAAGGGATGCAGGGAGAGAGGATGCGCAGAGCACTCAGTGGCACTGTGCTGCACCCAGTGTCTACCATCGCAGCAGCACTCACAGTGCTGTCCCCAAGTCCAGAGAAGTCAAAAGACTGGGCCACGGTCACAGTAGGGAAAGGCAGAGCAACGAGGACAGGTCCTGCTTCTTCCTGCTACTGTGTCCCCACACAGCTCCCCAGGGTGGAGGACCATGACCCTAAGAAAAAAGCAGATCAGAATGAACTCAGTGGCAAATGTTCTTTGTCTGTCCTTCGCTCCACAAGGTGTTATTGGATCCGTAGGATTGTGGGATTGTGAAATGTGGTCATGCACAAACATACCCTGTGTGTATGTTTGCAACGTGAGTGGATGGACACACACGCACGCACGCACGCACAGAGGGGTGGAGGAGTGTCTGTCTCCTGCGGGAAGCAGAGCCAACTCCCTTGAAGAACTCCAAAAAGCTGGAAAACCTAAATAAGGCACTCAGCAACAGAGTACAGATGAGGGAGCTGGCTTGGAAGGCGGGAATGGGTTCCAGCCAAAAGCTCACAGGCGCCTCTGGACCAAATTGCACCTACAGTGTTTCTCTGTATCTCTCTCCCTTTGCTAACTCTCCTGGACCACAGCTGAGCAGAACAGCCCAGGGTGATAGCAGGAGTACCTGACAAAAGTAGTTGGGGGATGAGAAATGGAAGCAGTAAGCAGCGGGATGCCCTCCTGGGACTGCCCTGTAGTCAACAAGTCAGCTCCTGCATCTCACTCCTGGTCCAAGGACAGCCAGGTCAGAAGGGATGAAAGGTGTCATAGGGAAATGACTCTTTCCAAATTCTCTCTCATCCCAGCTGTGGCTGCACACTTGGTTCTTGTCCTCGTGGGAAAGAAGAATTTCCACAGGACACAGGTAAAATGAGCAGCCAAAGTTTATTCCTAGCAAGGAGGAAAGTGCAAATGAGCTGACACCCACCAGAGTGACAGCTGCTGGCCACGCCCAGAAGTCTTGTCTATCAATTCTCTTCTCTTGGTCCTCACCCCCCGACAGCCCACCCTAGTGGTCCAGAGTGGTCCCTCTCAGCGTAGGCAAGGCCTAGGAGCAGTCCTAACCCGCAGCTTCAGCCTATTGACATCTAACTTCATTTGATGTAAGAATGTATATTAAAATGTAGCTATCCAAAGAGTGGAGAAGTTTAATAAAGGAAGAGCAGCCATGACAGATCCCAGGGGAGGGGATCTGAGAAGCCAAAGCCTACAAAGACAGGCTTAGTTGTTTTTTCCAGATTCTTCCTTTTCCATTCTTCCTCTCACCTGGTTAGCTGTCTGTCTGGTATTCCAGCTAGGAGTCCTCTTATAAATATCTTCCCCGATGTTCCTGCAATTTCAAAAATCCCCCTTATAGGAACTGGAGGCCAGAAGTCTCAAAGCAATACTTTACCTCAGGCTCTAACAAGTACACCCACCCTAGACACAGGCTCTGGAATTAAGTTCCTGAGCCCCAGAATGTGCCTCCCCACAACATTGCTTTGGGGCATCCCTGTTGTCTGGGGACACCAATGTTGAGTCCAAAGTAGTGCACAGCTCACGCTGAGCCTGTGAAATCATTCCCCCAGGAGTCCGCTCCTACCAGCACCCAGATGAGTAGACACCTATGCCGAAGCGCCTCTCCCAGCCAGAGAGCAATCCTCTGCCCCTCCTAAACCCTGGGTAAGTACAGGAACTTGCCTTGCTGGGAAAGAAAGACAGAGCTAGCTGTATGCACAGATGGGGAGCCTGCTGGTGGCTTGGTCAGTATTTGATAGGGACAATCTGAGCAATTCACAGCCTGGTCTGGACGCATGGAAAAGGCACTGCTAGGTCAACACCACCCTCTGCTGGCCATATGGAGCCATAGCATCCTTCTCTTAGCTGAAACACAGACCCAGGAAGGTAAGAGCCTTTAAATATGAAAGTTGAGAATCAGCACCCGTGCTAGGAGCACCTCTTCAGAGTGCATACAAGCTGGACTCAAGTAAGAGGAGGCACTGACCCCTTTCCTGGCCATACTGGCTCTCAGATGTCCACCAACACGCTAGGCAAGCAGTATACCTCTGAACACATCCCCAGCCCTGAAGCTTTTCTTCCCTAGGTATTTGTCTATGACTCTTTATTACTCTTAGAGACCCCATGATCTTTATCCTGACAGTTCATGGACTTGATTGATAGCAACTGTTTCCTTGAGGAACGACAAGGTCACTGTCTCATGATGTAAAAGGCTTATGAGACAGTTCACAGGTGTGAGGGACAATGGCCAGCAGTCATTGCAGCTACTAAGTGCCATGCAAAGTGCTTTCCTAGGTTTACAGAGGTAAGTGTAATCGTGGTTGCCCTGATCTGAGGTTTCCAAGTGTCAAGCATGTGCTGTGCCATCAACAATAGTTTTCTCACTTGAACTTCCAAAAGACCCCATGAAAATATATCACAGGGAGGTTAAGCAGCTCCTCAAGATCACACAGCCACCAAAGGGGAAGTTGAGAATCCAGGTCCAGGATATATGCTATTCCACCCCTCCCAGAAAGAAAAAAAAACCCTTCACACATCCCTCTGCTAGAAGGAACATAGCTCTTCCTGCGTCTGCCAGCATCCTAGCTACAAAGTAGAGACACTGCCCTACCCCCTCCCAGCCATCCCTTCTCATACCAACCTCCCACATGATCCATCCACACTCATTAAGCCAGCCCCCATGCCCAACCCACAGGTGCCATGTTGAGCACACACACAGGAGTGCTAGGAGAGATGAGGCCTGGAACTCAAGGGAGCACTGGGAAAAAGGACAGCAGAAGAGATGCCAGCACTGGGGCCTGAGTCATGTCCGGTGGTTCTGTCCTTGAGTATTTACTGAGTGCCAGGACTAGGAAGAGGGCTCTGTGCTGTCCCCTGCTCTACACGGGTATGCATCCCAGTGACAGAGTGCATTAGAGAATTCAGAAGCTGGTGGTATCGCTCTCTGTAAAGAAGCAGGTGGGCAGGGACCAGCCCCATGCAGGTCCTACTCCCCTGTAGACTACTCAAGAGTTCCCAATTCTCAGGAACAGCTGTGGTTTTCTCTTGACTCTCTTCTCCCTCTCTCAGGAAAATGAATTTCAGCCTTGCATAGACTGCTGGGTAATTGGAAAACACATCCAACACTGTATCTGCCAGCTTCCATGGCAGCAGAGCGCTGCCTTCCCAGACCCTGGGGAAAAATGGGGTAGGTGTCCCTAGAGCAGTCCATGAACTGAGTTCAGAGCAAACACACACAAACACACACACACACACACACACACACATCGTCTCAAACCAAGCAGAACCATTTGATGCCAGTGTGTAAAATACTCAGAGGGTGCAACAGCCACTACTAGATCATCTGAGAGAGCTTAAAGGGACCCGTTGTGCCCCCATCCTGTCCATACTATAAGCCAAGGTGAGCCTGTGCCCCTTCCCCATGCTTTACACTCCTAGGCCTCCAGCCTTTCTTTATGCGTCTGCCCCTGCCCACCTGCTGTATGTGGAGCACCTGCCTACCTAGCCTCACAACCAACTAGCACCTGCTCCTTTTCCTTGTGACCAACCCGCCCCATTATAATGTGCTGGTTTAGCTAACATCCTCCTTAGGGGAGGATCCAGGCAAAGCTCCACCCAACTCAGACACCCCAAGATGTCTGCTGTGTCTCCACCTAGAACTGAGGGTACCACAGCATATGGTACAGTTCATGAAAGCAGCGTTTGTCTTACACCCTCCGTGCCATAGTGATTCCCCCTGGAGATGCAAAGGTGTTCAAGGCTAACATTAGCGCAGTCTCCCAGGCTTGGTTAAGGTCTACAGGAAGCACCAACAGCTCAGGTTGGACCCTGGTTCCTGTCTCTAGAATCAACAAGACACATTAGAAAGTGATACACACTTAGATGACAAGAACAGGCTGGTAGGCTACATCCCCACTTCGAGTTTCACCTGGGAAAGCCAGGGCCAGCTCCCTGCCCACCTGCCCAGCCCACCTCCTGCCCTACCCTCCCAGAAGATCCATGACCCGCGAAGCTGATATTAGCGCTTTCAGCTCCATTTAACTACACAAATGGCTTGGTCACAGCTGACTAGTCCCAAATTTGCCCTTGATTTTCTTTTAATTCACCGTGGCTCGGTCCCCCTGTAATACAGGTAGAGGAGGTATATTTGTTCCCAAACTCCCCTCCTGGGGTTAATCATGCACAGAACAAAACTCCATTTGAGCCACTTAATGATTTCATTTCCACCCTGGGTTTGAAGGCGCTGTGCCTATAATACTAATGCAGCTCCCTCGCTCCCCATACTCCAGATGTCTGTGTGAGAGAGACATCGGGAAGGGGCTCATCGGCATCCCAGCCATCCCTTCCCAGCCAGAGCTGCCAACCACAGATGGGCCTCTCTCTTTTCCTAGGTGTATCTCTTCTCACTAGGAAGCCACACCTGTCTGTTGGAGTCATTTTAACATCCACCTGCAGAGTCTGTTACCCGCCCCCTACCCCAACAGACTCTTTTGTCAGCCAGACTCCTCCCCTATTCCAGTTCCCCAAATATCCTCACAGGCTTTGGGAGTGGTGTCCTGCCCAGTGGACCCCTCCTTTGTTGTCAGGACCTGACAGCGCCTCAGCCCTGTGTCCAAACTGTCCTGCCTCTAACAAGTTTTCTCTAGCAGGGAAAACCACCCCACCCTGCTGTACCATGTATGCACTGTTGGCTTATTTTCACACCATATTTCATGACCAGTGTGCATAACCGCCAGTCTGCCACTCTGAGCTCCCCAGGACATGACAGACTATTCGCTGGGCATCCCATAGCCACAGAGTATTGGGTGTGCATGCTCAGAACATTTTATTTGAATGAATTGCCTCTATATCACTTTATGTGTGTGAATGTAAACTGTTTTCATTTCTAAACAAAGATATTCAAAGGCATCTCATCTCTTCAGGCTTCCCAGACAGTGCTGAAAATCTCCTCCAAACCCTGGCAGGAGTCTCAGAAAAAAACCCGGGTCACCTTCAGGAAATGTTGTTTGTGTGGAAATGCTGCCATCTAGTGGTTCCTGGGAAAACGGCCTCTCAACCAGGGACACCATAACTGTGACAGGTGTTCTTACTGAAGGCCTGTACATTCCTCCAGTCTAGACTAAGCCCTCCCCTGAATATCCTGAACCCTTCCCCGACAATACCTCTCCTATGTGAAACACATTCCACCTCAACTTGTGTGTGCACTCCTGCTCGACCTGTGTGGGATAGACTCCACATTTGGGGCCCAAATTGAGACTTCCCAGCCTGGCAGATAGGAAGCCTCCCAGCCTTCTCTTGACTGGCAGCGTTTTGAAACCTCCTCCAGACTCTTCGCATACTGGACATGGCTTAAGAAGCAGGCCTGCCTCAATATACTGCTTTCTCCCCACTCTGCTCCCTTCCCCTGCCTGAGGGATACAGAAAATATCCCTCCAGCCCACTGAAATATGTCATAGCCTGTCTCCACATGCAAAATGACCCTCTGTTTCTGTGTGTTTCCCCACTGTGACAAACACCCAAGTCTAACAACTTAAAAGGAGAGAGTGTTTATTTGGACTCACCTTTCACAGGCTGGCTACATGGCTCCACTTTCTCTGGGTCAGGAGGTCTCAGTGCATGAAACAATTATTCTACACATAACTAAAATTAACTTCTACAACATGCAGGCAAAACACCAATGCATACAAAAAATAAATAATTTTTTTTAAAAAAAATTCCATCCAGGCAGGAGAATGTGGTGGGTCACTCATAAAGCAACTGAGTTCCAACACTCCCTATCACCACAGTGGCTTCATGTGAGGTACTTATGCTCCTTGGTCTTGCAGATGAACTGAAAGTCAACAACTGGGCTCTTGGTGGCACACGACTGTAATCCTTAGCACTTGGGTGGTATAGGCCAGAGGATAAGGAAATAAGGTCATCCACAGCTACATAGTGAGTTAGGGGCAAATCTGGACTATATGCATCCTTGTTTTAAACATAAAAACTAAAAAAGAAAAAGAAACCAAAAACAAACAAAGTACCCTCTTATTGGAGCCACCACTAACCTGCAGGTTGAAAGAACAGACAGGAATGCAGGGGCCAAAGCCTCCTGGGAACCAGAGCTGAAGCAGGAGAACCTCACCTGTGGCAGCAGAAAACTGTCTGGAAGCTGAGTGGGTGAGTTAGTCTGCAGCAAGTCCAAGTGGAGCCACCACAGAGAACATCACAGACATGAACATTACCCTCCACGCTGTCACGAGTCTACTCCATGAAGAACAAAGCAAAATCTCCTTATCCTTCCAAGACAGGGAAAAATAGACATCGTAAGGCTCAGAACTTTCTCTTATCCTTCACAAAAGCCTCCCTTCATGGCAATCTGTTTTACTAGAACCAGGCCAGCTAAAGAGAAGAGAAATATCCAACCTGAGACTCTCCCCTCTAGACTTCCTAACACCCACTGCAATGGGAAAAGCCAAGAAGCTCTTGTAAAGGCCACAGCCCAGGGCACAAGCTCAGTCAATCACAGAGCTGCCTAGGCTTCTCCTCCACACACATATATCACAGCATGCTCCTGCATGCAACAGTGATAACAGCTGAAAGAACCCAGCCCTCAGATTCTGCCTGTGAAATATCTAGGGGAAACCCACAGAGAGGTAATAATACACATGGCCCAAGTAACCCCTGGCCAGTTGAGTTGAAAGCCAGGCACTAAAGACCTGTTTTTTTCCATCCCTTTGCATGATGCATCATATTGGCCTTTTATTAAAAAAATGTCTAAGCGTGATTATTAGAAGCCAAAAGGTAGATTCTGGAGGACACTGGAGCTATCAGAACCAGGCTTGTGTCAGGCAGGTGTATGCAAATAATCAGACCAGGAATTTAAAACAACTTTCATAAATACACTGAGGGTGCTAAGGGAACACGTGGGCATGTAGGAACAGATGGGTAATATAAACAGAGAGGTAGGAACACTGAGGAAAATTCTAAAGGAAAGACCCAGATGAAAATACACTACAGAAGTGAGGAATGTCTTTGAAGGGCTCATTAGTAGATTGGACAACGCTAAGCAAAGCATCCATGAGCTTCAAGAACGAACAGCAGGGGCTGCGGAGAGGACTTGCTGTGTAAGCATGAGGATCTGAGCTTAGCCTCCAGCACCAGTATAGAAAACCAGACATGGTGGCTAGTATTCCTGATGCAGAGGAAGTAGAGCCAGGAAGATCCTACATACACACATAGAGAAAGAGATGGGGGGGGGCATTACAGGCCATGTAGGTGGCTCAGCGACTCTTTGTGTGCTCGGCATGCACGAAGCCATGAATTCAACTCCCACCACCAAGGAAAAACAAGAAATAGCAAAATATAAACAAAAAAGCAAATGGGGAAATGGGGAGGGTTAGAATGTCCAAAAGTTATGAGCCGGTCACAAATATTTCTGTAACAGTTGTAATGGGATGATCAAGGACACGGAGGGGGGGGGGGGAGAGGGGAAAACCACAGAAGTATTTGAAGTAATAACAGGTAAGAATTTCCCAAAATGTATGACAAGCACCAAACAACAAACCCAGAGATCTCAAAGAACTCCAAGTAAATGAAAAAAAAAAAAAAAGTCCATGCCAATTTATATCATATTCAAAGCACAGGAACAGGAAGTCCAACATACAGGAACCAACCTAGGTGTTCGTCAACAAAGGAGAGAAACAGAAAACGTGGCAAATATACACAACGGAAGTCTATTCGGGCAGAAAAAACATAATTGTGTCACTTGAAAATAAAATGAATGCAACTGAGTATCAACACTTTAAGCAGATTAATTCTGTCTCTAAAAGACAAACATCACATATTTTTCTCTCATTTCTGAATTCTAGATTTTTATATAGATACAGAAAATCATGTGTGTGCATTTGACATAAAAATAGAAGTAAAACTGTCTAAAAGAATGAAGGGGACTCAAGGAAGTGAAGAAGGGAGAGAAAAGCGAGTTGGTATAAAGTGCTCAAAATACCTTATAACTTATGTGGAAATGGCCGTATGAAAGCCAGCACTTTGCAGAGTGAATACGAGTCTTTAAAGGAGGCTGGTGAATAAAAGAGTAGGGAAACTGTCTTGTTTATAAAAAGCAAGGAGGATAACTCCAGGTAGAAATCATGCAAGTGAGAGTGGAGTGAAATATTCAAATGCTAAGAGGATGAAAACCTGCACAGTCATCCCTCTAAAGTGAAAGATAAAGACTTCCTCACACTCAAAAATGGAAGAAAATCTTCACTAGTAAACTTGCCTGGCAGGAAATATTTAAAGGTCTTCTAAGAGAAAAAGAAGGATACAGGCCAGAAGCTGAAGAAGCAATGGGTGGATATAAAATACAGGAATCCCCAGCACTCCCTTGAGAAATCCATCCCTCCCCACCCACCCCACCCACTCACTCCCGGTCCCAGTCCACACTAGCATCCCTCCAAATGTGCTGGGTTCTACCGCACTGTCTGTGACACACAGAAGTGGGAATAGCGGGCAGCTATGTGCCCCCAGCACTAGGCCTGAAAGGCAGCCAACATTGGGCTGGTAGATGCATGGATACATGGATGCATGCATGCGTGCATGGATGGATGGATGCATGGAAAGATGGATGGATGCATGGATAGATGGATAGATGTCAAGGCATCTACACCAACATCAGGGCTGGTTGGTAAATAAGATGTCTTTTTATTAGCACTTCAGCAAGAAGGTTCCAGCATTGTCACAGTGGTAACCAAGGACTCAGTCTTTAGAGTCTCTCTGCTCAAGTGTGGTCACCCTTCAGGTCAAACATGAGGAGGACACTCTGGACATAGGCTGTTCATTGACCCTTGAGGCCTTCAACCTGGGAAAGAGATTTGAGATGCATTCAGTGATCCTTCAGGGAAACGTGCAGCCAGTTGAAGCCAGTATCCACTCCCCATCTTCACTTACACTCTGCTTTCCTTATAATGGCTGGCTGGATCAATTAGAACCCTTGACAAAACATGCCCTATGTAGAATCTGCCGTACAGACAGCACTTAATAAATGCTAGCATCTTCCTGGTGTTTTTAAGCATGTAGCTCCCAGCTCTGTGCCAATCATGCCTTTCGTCCCCACCCCCACAGCAGCTACTAGGGCATCTCTCTTGGATAAAGTGCAGTGACTGCTTAAAGCTTAGATGTGGTCCTTGTTTTGGGGTGGTTCCACCTCCAGCCTTCTGCTTCCCAAAACTGTATCAAGATCCAGTTATGGCCACTACCTTGTACAAAGCATAAGTAGATGATATGTGGCCAAAAGTCTCTTGTTGGTGACAGGTTCAAAATCTATATGTCCTCACTCCTGCTGTGTGTGATCCTGTGTCCCAAAGCAGAGTGAAGACACAGCATCCATTTTTCCCTCCCCTCACTTGTCCTGAGTACAGGCCCCTCATTCAGGAGAAGGTAAAGCTCCCCATGCTAGGTCTCCCTTGCACAGCCAAGGCTAGCTGCCCTATTCAACCAGGCCTTTACCTATGGGTCTCCTCACCTTAGCATTCTGAGCAAGAAGATCTGAAGCTTGGGTCGTTGTATGATTCACACCTGAGACGAGATATGCTACAGAGGACAGAAGAGAAGAGTAAGATGGAGGGAAGACTACTATCAGAACCTACCTAGATCTCATAGCCAAACCACAGCACAAGGCATGGGTTGGATGGGAAGCACAGGCCTGAGCCATCATCCTGCGTAAACTTTAGAATTGAAGTCCAGGAAGATGCCCTCAGCCTGGAGCCGTGTGCTGGCGATACCACATGAGGTTGACAAGGTTGCCCTAATGTGACTCACAAAGGACAGAAGCTTTTGAAACTATGTGACCCCACTCATGATACTGGAACCAACAGATGACTGGGATGGGCAGCTAACTCTGAAGTCATCTCCACCCACCCGGACCCAGGACAACTACTCATGAGAACTTACCTTCGACTCACTTGATCTATTCGGTCCTGCATGACATCATCTATCATTTCACTTGGTACTTGAAAGATACGGGTGTGGCTGGAAAACACCATTGCAACATGGGCATCTGAGCTGCTTTTCTTGACAACTAATCTCTAGTGAAGCTACTGGAATTGGAACTATAGGAATAACAACTCCAGTTGCATGAGCCTGGGAACCCAACATTCACTATTTTGTGTGTTAACTAACAAAATACCTCTGAGCCAACCCAGTCATTGTGTGCAGACAGCAAATTGTTTCCAGGAGATAGAGAGAAAGAGCATCTGTCCACCAGAGGGTGGTGGGTGCTGTGGAACCTCTCCCTTCCAAAGTCCCCTCTAGTTTCATTACATACCCTAAGGATGAATATCTTGACACAGCTACAATTTAGCACTTTTTTGCCTTATCTCTCTGTGCTGAAGTTGCCTTCCCCTCTCTAGTCTTCTTCTTGCGTTTTCTCAGGCCATTTCCCAATCCTCTCTCTTCCAGAGTCCTACAAAACTGCCCACGGAATATCCCTACTTAGTCTATGAGAACTTCCCTCTTTGGTGCCCTGTAATTCTGCCAGCCCTAGCCCTTTGCCCACAGAGACATGGGAGCTATAGTTGTGATTGCAGATTCTATTAGGAAGAACCAGTTGGAGCCTTTTGAAGGAGATAAAGCAGACAAGGCCAATTGTCCCTAACCTAGGGGAAAGGGGCCCTTCAGAAGACAGGGGCCCATAGCACTGGGCCATTGTAAACACCTAGGATGCCCAGGCTGCACAGGCTCTCCTTTCTCCACAGTTCCCCATTTCTCTGATGATACTATCCCATTAAAGAGCCAGTCTGAGCAAACAGCTCTCCAGGAATCTTCCTGAGACAATCAATGCCTAATAATGCACAGCAGCCAGGATCTCAAGCTGTGCCCTCCTCCTAACATGAACCCCCACACAACCTAACCACCTGCTTAACTTTTACATTCCTGAACTATGGGGCTGTGCTTTGCTCTTTTCTCTCCTCCAGATCAGCTAGCAAGTACAGATTGATGTATGTCCACCTACTAAAGGAACGAAGAGCCAACACTGCTTCATGTAAATGTGTCACCCTGACCACCTACTTACCAGAACTAAGAAGATACCAGAACCAGTGCATTATGGGAGAGAACAGATTGTTCATTTCCAATCTCTACTAAAAATTCAGAATGAAAAACTTATACATAGGTAAATGACTGTTGTGCCTGCTTCAAAATAATCTTTTTTTTTTTCTCTATTTTGGTGTTTTGAGACAGGGTTTCTCTGTTGTAACTCTGGCTGTCCTGGAACTTTCTCAGTAGACCAGGCTGACCTCGAACTCAGAGATCCACCTGCCTCTGCCTCCCGAGTGCTGGGATTAAAGGCATGTGCCACCACTGGCTCTGCCTCAAAAAAATCTTAAACTAATTTTATGGCCAAAGTTAAAGCCATGTTGGAGGATGAGGTTAGTACGGTCCAAACCAAGAAGAGTGATGTTTGTAACTCCAGAGTTCATCCACACCAAGCAAGGAAAAGCTGGGATTGAAGTCAACAATGATGAGGAAACTTCAACAAGTTTCTCCTAGAAATTCACGACTCTGGGTAGCTCTGAAATCCCACCATTGGTTATCCCTCATTAGAAGAGTCAGTACATGAATGCAATACATTGTCACTGGCTAAGTAAACACATGAACAACCAAATCCCGAAGCTGAAGCCAAACTTGCTGAAAAATGCAGCTTCCCCCAGGAAGAGTAAAACAGAAAACAGGAGTACAGAGCAGGAAGAGGAAAGAACAAGCCCTTTAGTCAAACCAGGAAGGAAGTTCAAGGAAGGATGTGATGATGTGGCCCAAAGACTGATGGATTCAGGGAACGCAAAGGATGCCCCTGCAGGAGGAGTGGTGTGACTTCAAGCCAGTCCCCTCCACCTGGAGTCTTAGCATCTTCAGGACCATGAGAGGCTGGGAGAAGGGGCTATATCAAGATGGCAGGAAGGTTACATGTAGCTTTGTCACAGAATTCTTGCCTCTGGCACTAGGAGACCTCAACACTGCAAAGTCGCAGATGAGGACTTTGGCTTTTGCATTTTAAGAGTTTATTTTCTTTCAGCTTTTAAAGTGCTGCCACTTCTGAACAATTCAAGTGCAAAAATAACAGGAATCTGAAACACATTCAGAGACATTTAGGAAATGGAGAGCAAGCTTAGTTCCCCAACTTCTGAAGTCATTTAAAAATGTATGATTGAGCTAAGCTTTCAAGATAGCAAGAATATCTCCTTAAGTCCCCAAAGCATGACTGAGGACTTTCTCTGCTAAAGGCGGTGGTGTCTCTAGAGCAAAGTAGTTATGTGTTTGATCTAGTCAGGGGTCCTGGACAGGGACTGTTACTTTCTCAATAGATGCCCTCATTCCCCCAGATACTGTACCTCCATCTTATAAACTGGATTCTCGTTCTCTCCTCCAGGACTTCTTGATTAGAGTCTGCTAACATATCAGACTTTGAGAGGTGATGCTTCACCTAGGAAATCCAAATAGAATACATGTGGTTACTTGGCAGTGTGGACACCTATGCCAAGGAAGTGCCATTTGCCCAGTGCCCTTCACACCAAGGGCTATCAGCCTCACTCCACATTCTCACCCCCACTCCCCAACAAACTCTCAGTTACCAAATCTCGGGTCACATGAATGTCATGCCCATGAGTGGGAAGGGAATCTTTGGTGGACATCTTTTCCTTTATGCTTTGAGAAGCCTCTTCTTCCGTCTGAAAGGTAAATAATTTCCCTCTTGAAGTGTCTGGCTCCATCTGATCACTCCCAAGTGCCCCTCTCTTCCTTCTTCCCCTTTGTCTCTCCCATCACAATACACACACACACACACACACACACACACACACACACACACACACACCAGTCTCATTCCATTTCTCCCAGCTTCTACAAAGCTCCTCTATTGCTATTCTCCTATATATCTCTGGAAGCTCTCCTGAGCCCTTGGCCCTATCCCAAGGTACCTCTGGGACCACCTTTAACAGAATTTCCTCCTCTAGAATGTTTGCTAAGTCAGTGAGTAGTGATGCTAGCACTTCTCTTACCAGCACAAAAGTCCTTCATTGTCTCAGAAATTAAGATGAATTAAACTCAACTCTAGACATGGAATTTGGTAATAAACATGAGTTTCTTCATTGTATAGAGAGTAGAGTCCTGATCCCTGTCCCCCATTGATACCTGCACTCTAGAACTTTGGGAATTGAGTCATAGAAGAATTCTACTCACTTTGTTCAACCAATGCTGCACTACGGATACAGCTTCACTTTCCACAACTTCAACGTCCTGGAACAAATTGGTAAGATAATGACCTCAGAAATCCTAGAGACCCAGCTCCCACCCTCACCACTGCTATTCAACGTGATATGATGGGAGAGCACTCTGCAGCACAGCGGGGATACAGAAAAGGGAGAAGATGTATGGGGCACAGTTCCACGTGGCTGCCACCACACTCACCGAGTTCTTCTTTGGTGGGAAGGGTAGACATAGACTTTTCCGGGCAAAGATGTAAAGCATCCATGTTGTAATGATCATCTTCAGAGTTACAGAGGGCCTGCTTGGCTCCCTCCTTCCATTGAAGCTGCCTGAGAACTTCTATGGAATAGGAAGGCTATTGAAGGGAGGTCCCCGCTGATTGGCTGACAGATGATGATGTGACAATGACCTCCTTTAACTTCCAGGGTCAGAGTGCAGATGAAAAAGAGGGTTTGAAGGTTTCTTCCTTATGACAGCTCAAAGACAGGAGTGGGCATAGGAGATGAGGATAGACTATCCCCAGTAAAATCCCTAGGCAAAATACAAAGGGAATTACCTAGATCATAGACAGAAAGTTTCAGGGTGGCTCTCAGTCTTAAGCAATGCTATATAAAAATTTTTAAAAGAAATAAAAAATATTTTACAAATCAAAAGAAAAAAGGATGCCCTGTAGGCATCTATTCAGACCAGTGTCATGGTTATTTCTTAATCTTCTCTTAAGTTCAGGAGAAAATGAAAGAGTTAGCCACCCAAAACTACCCACACAGAAAAGTAAATGTCTAATAGGGACTTTTTGTCTGTTCTCACTACACAAATGACTCAAAAGTCATTTTGACTACTGAAAAGTAGTCTAGGGACTAAGTAGATGCCTCAGTCAATAAAGTACTTGCTTTGCAAGCATGAGGACTGAAGTTTGGTCTCAAGAACCCGTGTGTGTATGTGAGAGTGTGTGTGTGTGTGTGTGTGTGTGTATGTATTACACATACAGGGATATATATATACCTATATGTGTGTAATATGTACGTGTATATATACACACACACACACACACACACACACACACACACACACATATATCATATGTAAAGGTAGCTGTGTTCCATGGGGCATGGGATACTCAGAGATGATGGCAGTTTCCACTGTGTGGATCCACCCACCTCAGAATGGCTATCATAGCAAAGGTGAAGAACATGGCAGGGAAGCCTGGCAGCCATTACTGCTTCAGAAAAAGCTGCTCCATTATGGCATTAGACCAGTACTAGTCATATGATGACAGTCTAAAACAGGTAAGAGACAGGACTGGCTGGTGAAATACCTTAGAGGTTAAGAGCACTTGCTGCTCTTCCAGAGGACTCAAGTTCAGCTCCCCACACCTACATCAGTGACTCACAACCATCTCTAACTCCAGCTCCAGGAAACCCAACATCTCTAATCTTGAAGGGCATCATCTATGCTGGATACTTTTATGCCAACCTGACATAAGCTAAAGTCATCTAGGAAGAGGGAAGCTCATCTGAGAAAATGTCCTCACCAAACTGGCCTATGGGGAAGCCTGTGGGGTAATTTCTTGAGTGATGGTTGATGTGGGATGGCCCAGCTTATTATGGATAGTGTCATCCCTGGGTTGGTAGCTCTGGGTGCTATAAGAAAGCAGGCTAAGCAAGCCATGGGGAGCAAACCAGTAAGTGCCACTCCTCCATGGCCTGTACTTCAGCCCTTGCATCCAGTTTCCTGCCCTGCTTGAGCTCCTGCCCTCATTTCCTTCAGTGGTGGACTATGATGTACAATAGTAAACTGAAGCAACCCATTTCCTCCACAAGATGTTTTTGGCCATAGTGTTTTATAACAGCAATAGAAACCCTAAATAAGGCAGCATCTGCATTCGTGTATATATACCCCACATAGACACAAACATATACACACAAAAAAAATTAAAATAATAAAAAGAAATCTTTAAAACAGCAGGTGGAGTGGTTTGTCTGCATCCCTGGGTCCACAAATGTGCCATAACAGTTATGTGTTCATGTTCCTTGTAATAACTGTGCTTTAACAGTGAAAACATCAGTATAACTCAAAAACCAAAAGTACACGAAAAGATACATTCACAGAAGCTTTATCCCCTCCTTTACCTCCTTTACTTCAGCCCAAGTTTAAGTCATTTCAGAAATTACTTTTCAGTAGTTTCTGAGATATGTATCCTGAGTCTATGCTGCCAAAATGAAGCAGAAAAACAAATCCATCTTTGCTTATTACTATACCAAACACCCACTTAGCATATATATATATATATATATATATATATAGAGAGAGAGAGAGAGAGAGAGAGAGAGAGACAGAGAGAGAGAATGAATGAAAGAAAGAAAGAAAGAAAAAAGAAAGAAAGAAAGAAAGAAAGAAAGAAAGAAAGAAAGAAAGAAAGAAAGAAAGAAAGAAAGAAAGAAAGAAAGAAAGAAAGAAAGAAAGAAAAAGAAAGAAAGAGAGAAAGAGGCACCCCACGAAGCTCTCACAACTGATGCAATGGATGGGTTTTCAGCCTAGATTATCTGCTTCCCATCTCTGTGATTTTGTTTTTTTGGACCTTCTATACAGATGAAAGCAAACCATATTGAACCTGACTTGGGTCTTCATGATACTGTTGAGTATTCCACTGTGGCGTATACCATGTTTTGTCTATAGCTTTCTCTAGTTGACAAGCACATAGATGATCTCCGTGTGGTTTATACAAATAAAACTTCAAAGAATGTTTGCAAAAAAAAAAAAAGTAGAGTAGAAAGATTTCATTTTTCTTAGATAAAGTTTTCAGAGCAAGTTGATAATTTCATGTTTAACTTTTCCTTTTCCTTTTTCTTTTCTTTTTTTTTTTTTTTTTTTTTTTTTTGCAGTGCTGGAAATGGAAGTGCTCTACACTAAGCTACATCCGTGGTCTCCTTGCTTAAGAGTTAATTGAGACTTGATTCACATTCCATAAAGTCACCCATTTAACATGTACAATTCAATGGTTTTTAATGTGTTCTCAAAGATGTGCAGCCATCACCAGTCCATTTTTACCATATTTTACTACCTCAAAAGAGAAACTCTTTGCCTTTAGTAATCAAACTATCATTCCTATACACTTGGCCTTAGTCCAAGATAACCATGAGTCTACCTTTTATCCCTATTTAATTTGGATATTTTACATGGCTAGAATTTCACAATATCTGCTCTTTAGTAACTGACATCTGTAAATTAACATGATATTTTTGAGGGTTATTCACATCCTCCATAAATATACTTTGTAGTATATATCACTCGTTCACTTCTTACTACAGAGAAGTCATTCACTTTCTAGATGTTCTACATCTTGTTTATCCATTCATTAACTGATGGACACTGGGATTATTTCTATTGTTAATTTGAAAGCGTTACTGAGAATATTTGCATACACTACTTTGTGTAAACATGTTTTCAATTCTCTCGGGCTTAGACCTCTCAGAAGAATTAACAGATCATATGGTAACCCTGTGTTTAACATTTTGAAGACAGTTAAAAATATTTTCTAAATAGCTACCTCAACTCTACTTTCCCATGTTCAATACATGAGGGTCTGATTTTTCTACAATCATGCCGACATTGTTATTATCCATCATTCTGGTATCAGACATCCTAATGAGTATAAAATAGCCTCTCATTATGGTTTAGATTTTTATCTCTCAAATGATTAATGTCACTAACCATCTTTTCCTGTTCCTCTTAGCCTTGTATGTATCTTCCTTAGAGATCTGTTTCCTCAAATACATGGTCATTTTATAATTAGATTATCTTTTTATTTGTTAGATGTTAGAGTTCTTTACATATCCTTCATACAATATCAGAATTGATTAGTGAATACTTTCATTCTATGAACTGTCTTACCTTATTTGTTGGTGTCACTTAAAGCAGAAAATTTCTGAATATTTGATCTGGCTGAACTTAACTATTCTTACTTTTGTTGCTTATAACATCATTGTTATGATCACAAAAAATTTACTCCTATTTTCTTTCAAAGAATGAGAAAGTTACAGCTCCTGTGTTTATGTTTATGATCTATTTTGAGTTCGTCTTTGTATAAAGTTTCCAAATTCATTTTTGTGGATGTAGATATCCAACTGTCTCCCACTTATTTATTTCAAAGAACATCCTTTCTATATTGAACAATCTTGGCAACCTTGTCAGAAATCAATTAGCCCTAAATTCAAATTGTTATTTTAGACTTTTAATTGACCTTATTGTCTGTCCTTGTTTCAGTGCCACATTTTCTTAATTACCATGCCTTTTTAAGAAGGTTTTGTATTGCCAGGATATGTTTCCAAACTTGGTTTGTTTGTGTTTTAACTTATTCTTTTAAGTCAGCATTGCCTTGATAAAAAAATAGCCAAAGACAACAACAACAACAAAAAAAAAAACCTAAAGACCAATATTATTTTCAGAATATTTACAGAATAAAATCCTTTTTAAAAAGAAGTCATGAACAGTGATGGGACATATCTGTAATGATAGCACTTAGACAGTGGAAGCAGGAAGATCTTGAGTTCAAGGCCAGATAAAGCTAAATAGCAAGACACTGTCTCAAAAAAATCCTTAACAGTGGATAGCAAACTAAACAGCATATTTAAAAGATTATATACCATGACTCAGTATGGTAGTTTTCCTTATGAATTTTATTATTAGCCTGTCAACTTCTACAGAAGCAAAACTCTGATAGCATGTAGTCAATGGTTTCACTGAAACTGATTGCCAATTTGGAAATATTGTCATATCAATAATATTAATTCTTCCATCCATGGAATGGAGGCTCTTTCTTGTTATTTAGATTTTAAGTTTTTCTAACAAAATTCTGCGGATTTTCATGTATAAATTTCGTGTTCTTTTATTATTAAGTGTTCTTTTTAAATACTATTTTAAGTAGAACTCTTAATTTCATTTTGGAACTTTTTATTGCTAGTATATGAAAGTATAATGGTGTGTGTGTGCATGTGTGTGTGTGTGTGTGTGTGTGTGTGTGAGAGAGAGAGAGAGAGAAGAGAGAGAGAGAGAGAGAGAGAGACTACATGTGTTTCTTCCCAAGTTGACATTGTGTGTCTTCCTTAATCACTCTCCACTTTATTTACTAAGTCAGGGCCTCTCACTGATCCTATATCACTCTAATTCCAGCTATTCTACCTAGCCAGCTCATCCCAGCCTTACAATGAATTTTTAAATAATGATTTTGCAGCCTACAATTTTCTAAACCCGATTTAAATGTTGTTAGTGGTTTTCCTTAGAATGTTCTATATATCACATCATGTCTTCTACAAATACAGATAAATTTTCCTTCCTTCTTTTCAATCATAACACATTTTATATATTTGTACGCCTACTGTGGCAGCTCAGCATGGAAGATCCGGAGGCATTTTCATACGTACAAACTCCGCCAGACTTCAGCAGAGGGAATCACCATCCTGGCCAGCACCATACTCAATCAACAGTGGAACCCCAACCGTCTCAGTTCAGGTGTTTTTATTCTTTCAGAACTCCTTATGTGTTCTACTGATACCATGTGCAGATCATAAGCAAACAGCTTCCCACCACATAAATCCAACACCTGCAAACAATACAAAATGCCATAGACAGCCCCTCACCCAACAGTGCACAAAACAATTTCAAACATAACTAAAAATAAACTTTCCCAATAATTTCATTTCTTTTTCTTGCCTGATTGCCCTAATTATACATTAGATAGATATAGAGAGAATAAATGCTTTTTTTAAATTCTAATTTTAAAACAAAAGCACTATCTTTCACCATTAATATGATGTTAGGACTGTTATATAGATATACTTCATCAGGTTCTTAACATTCGGTTGTTGGCTTTTAGAAGTGGAGATGGAGGGGAGTTCTGGAAAGACTACCAGCATATGTTACACGAGTATGGCACACACCTTTAGCACTGGGGAGGCAGAGGCAGGATCATCATCGTGATCTACATATCAAGTTTCAGGCCTACAAAAGCTACATAGTGATATGCTGGGAAGGGATGGAAGGCTGCAAAGGGTGGCAAAGGGAGGAGTTGTAAATATAGTTAAAATGCGTTGTATGAAATTCTCAAAATTAATAAAAATATTGCAAAAAAAACCCTATTAGATGTTATCTAGCACCATGCTACACGTGAGTAAGCAGAGGATAGGGCAGATTCAGAGTTTGAGGCCAGCCTGGCCTACATGAGACCCTGACTCAAAGAACTAAAAAACTGTTTATTAAATTTTGACAGATGCCTTTTCTGTATTTACTGAAATGACCAAGTTGTTCTGGCATCTATTGTGCTAGTATTGTATATCACATTCAGTTTTTTGTTTTTTTTTTTTTTAATTTTTAAATGTCAAACCAATTCCTAAAGTAATCCCACTTAATTATGGTCTATAATCTTGTTTGAATGTGCTGGGGTTAGTTCACTGTAGTGTTTATGTGGAGGATTTCTACATCTATAAGAGACTTGGGCCTATTGTTCTATTTCTTGTGATGTCCTTGGTTTTGGCTTCAAAGACTGACTTCATAGGAAAACTTATACATGATCCTTTGTCTTCTCATTTTCTCTCTCCTCTCTCTTTATTTTTTGGTACAAGAGTCTTTCCATTACCTGAACCTCATGAATTCTGCTAACCTGGCTGCATAGCAAGCTCCAAGGATCTTTCTCTTTCTTCTTCCCTAGGACCAGGACTACAAGTGTGACCCGCTACACATTCAACTTCATTCGGCCTGGTTTGGTTTTTCAGGTGGGTACTAGGAATCAAGTCTGGTTTCTATGCTGACAGGGTAAACGCCTTATCCACTGAGCCCTGACCCAAGCCAGCCCTCTTCAATGCCTTAAGAGTTTATAAAAAGGTGGATAGTACTTCTCCTTTTTAAATTCGTGTTTTTAAGAAATCCTAAGTTTCCTTTCCAGAGGGATTATAATGCTGTGCTTCCCCTCGGCTGTGTTTGGAAGTTCAACTTCCTCTACATCCTCAGCACATTCTATGACCCTACTGTCGTCACCCTTCTAGTCGGTATGTAAAAGAGACTTGTCATCATCATTTGCATCTTCTTGCCAGTTTGTGATGTCGGTCATTGTTTCCCCTATATTTGTGCTGCATGCTGTAGTTAGTGCAATCTTCGAGTCTTTTTTAAATTAAATTATTTGTTTTCTTTCTATTGCGTTGTAAGAGTTCTCTCTATGTTCCAAATGCAGGCAGTTTATGAGATATATGATTTGAAAGTACATCCCCTCATCTGTTGCTTGACTTATCGTTGTCCTAATGGTGTCTTCTGAAAAGGAAAAAAGTTTTAGTTTTGACCAAGGCAACTCAATTTTTTTTTTTCCATTGGTGGAATGTTTAGGGTATCACACTGAAGAGCTGTTCACACAATCCAAAGTTATGTTAATATTTCCGATCTTCTTCTACAAGATTTGCAATTTTAGCTCTCGTGTGTAGGTGTATTATCTATTTTGAGTGCCAGTGTGTGATTGTGTTTGTGTCCTGTAGAGCTCAAATGCAATCTTACTTATAAAATACTGAGATAAGACTGCAAAGAGGTGGTTGTGGTTTTTCCTTCTTGACTGGATTGATTTTCTCATGTGGTTACTGAGTTAATGAGTTAAGAGGTTAATGGACTATCTCGAGAGTGACTCAGCTACAAGGGTCAGTTCAGCTGACCTAGTGTATGTTCTTTTTCTCTTGCTAAGTCATACCTTGTGCCACCTGAGGACTCTACCAAGGAGAAAGCCATCACCAAATGCAATCCCCCTGTCTTGGACCAGAACCGTGAGCCAAAATAACAGACTACATGTAACCAAAATAAACTGACACTGTTCTTTATGAGTGCACTTAAATGTTCTCTAGGCTAGATCATGTGCCTATCATAAAACAAATATCAGTGCATTGGAATAAAAAGTACGTATCTTTTGTTCATAGTAACCGCGTGCAAACTAACAGGTTTCACTGTTCATCTTCACACGTTGTTATTAATGATCCCCTCCCACCACTCCTCTCTCCCACCTCCTCCCCACCTCCACGCCCTTCCATACCCAGTGACTCCTTTCCACTTTCATGTCTCATAGTATCCTATTACTTTCCCCATCTCCTTCTTTAGAACCCCCTTTTTCCCTCTGATAGTCCCCTTCTCATACTTGCTAGCACATGAGTACACAAATACAGAACTTAGAAGCTCGGGTCCACAAATGAGGAAGAATGCACAGTATTCCCCTTTCAGCATCTGAGTTACTTTGCTTAAAATAGTTTGTGCATCCATCTACTGTCCTGAAATTTTCATAATTTCCTTTTTTTCTTTTTGGCTGAAATGGAGTTTCATTGTATCTATGTGGCACATTTTCATCAACCATTTATCTCTTAATGAGCATCTGATTCCATTTCCTTGCTTTGTGAATAGAACAGGAATAATCATGGATGTGAAACTGTCTCTGTGGTGGGATATAGATCCTTTGGGTGCGTGCCCAGAAGTCACATTGCTGGACATAGCTGGGTCATCTGGTCATTCTATTTGTATTGGTCTTTTGAGAAAAGTCTGTATTTGTTGTCATTTGTCTTCTGTTTTCTTTATATTTTTACCATAAAAAAAGATTTTATTCAAAAGCAAAATGAAAATACATGCCAGATATACTGCAAGAGAGAGCCTGGAATCTGAGTGAGGTTTGTTCAAGAGCCTTTTTGGAGCTTACTTTATGTATCCAAGGGGAACTGAAACTGCTTTCTAAGGGGTGACATAAGGTGCTTTCCTTTCTTGACTGACAGGCTTCAGTTATGTAAGTCCTTTCCCATGTTGCATCTGATTTTGATCATATACATTCCCAAATTTGCATAAGCATAGGATAATAAATACAAACTTCCCCTAAAATTTTACTCAGAGAACACAGTTTGGCTTCCTGCACACATTCTCAAAATCAGTCCAGGCTGCCTCAGCCCCTTGTCTCATTCCTGGATATGTTCCAGGATCTGTCTGACCACAATGGGGAGTAGTTAGGGTCCTAAGGAGCTGCAGGCTAGAGTGACCATAAGCCTTTATGGATAGGAGAAGTGTTTTCACACATCTCACGTACACACACGCGCACGCGCACACACACAAAGAAATGGGAAAAAAAAAAAGCAAACAAGGAAAGGAAGATGGCTCAACACTTAAGAGCACTTGCTGCTCTTACAGAGGACCTGGGTTCAGTTCCCAGCTCTTTTAGCAGCTGACAACCCTCCATAACTGCAGTGCCAGGGGATCTGACGCCCTCTTCTGACTTACCCAGTCACTAGGCACACACATGATGCACACACATACCTGCCATACACATAAAACAAAACTTCAAATCTTTAAAAACAACAAAAAACAAAACAAACAAACAAAAACCAGAAAAAACATGGCCTGGACAAGTTAGGCAAATTGTCAGGAATCTTACAGAAAGCATGAGGAGGGGATCAGGGCTAAGGCCTAATTTGCAATTTTTGTTAGAGATTTGTGAACGCGTAATAGTCACTTCCCCCTCCACTGGCCTCATGTACCTTGTCTATTCCTGTAGACAAAGCTAAACCATCCTTTACATTAGCCCGAGGCTCAGGTCATGCTCCACAGTCTTAGAAACTATGCAGAATCACCCTTTTCACAAGGAAAAATGATGCTGGGGAACATTTTTCACTGTGGTGTCTGCTTTCAGCACTTAACAGAATAACAAATATTTTTTCAAGTTTTTGGGGAATTAAGTGGTCTTTCTTTCATGAGTATTACAAAAACAATGTGACTACCACTCTTAAGATCAAACCAACATCTGCCTTGATTTTTCCAGCAGCTTGCAACCCCAGAAATATTGGGAATACATTTTCATATTTGTGTTTTTCACAGGACATATAGGTTCAGTAGTGTGATCTTCACAACAGTCTCGACATGAAAACTTGAGTAAGTGATGGTCTGTAATACGGCCTAGAAGTACCTTGAAGATTAGCGTGGGCGGGTTCTGCTTCATTGACATATCCCAGGTCACTGAGGACTGCTGCACAAAGTGGGCAGTGGATGGCCACAGAAGCTGGGAGGAAGTCATCTGGATCTTGAGGAGCCAGTGTTGGTTCTTGGGGATTTGATTCGGTTCAGCCAAGTTTTGTTCTTGTTTTAAAAAAAAAAAACAAAAAAAAACTGAGCCTTCCTTTAGGGCCCTGATCAGATTTTGCTTCCAAATAGTCTAAATTCATCTAACCTACATCTTGCTTTATTTGCTCAAATCTTTGAGCTGCTGATTCAACTGTTTTATTGTAGACAGCGTCTCTCCAGCTTGACACTGGACCATACTTTATCTAGTGACTATCACCAGAGCTAGAATGTTCCATGGTATCCTTCAAAATAGCATGCTTCCAGGGACCATTTGGATCTTCGTAGTACTCTCACCAGAAATAACTTGACCAAGATCTTTGGCCAGAAAAAGATGTGCTTTCTACACCAAGAAAAATGTAGGTTAACATTAAATAACATGCATTTTCTTCTCTGACAGTAGCCACACGGCCAGTATTGAGCAGCTCACTCTGTTATCAACCAATACTCAAATCTAGAAATGCTAATTTTTCTACCTTGAACTTGAATGCTTTCTGTAATTTAATAGCTTCCAAGAATTCAAAATTCATCACTTCAATCTCATGCATGAGATCAATAGCCCTCCCTTCCCTAGCTGGGACAAACACATTGTTCCAACCCAAGGCATCCTCCTGGAGAGACCAGGCAACGAGGGGAAAATACTCCATGACAATGCCAAGCAGGCAGGAATGCAGTCATGTCTGAATACCTAGGTATGGAGTAGAATATATAAAAATTTGGTAGAGAGAGGGATGGGAGGAGGTAATTTAAAGCAATGTTTTTATATTTTTTAGCCTATCTTGCAAATAAGAGAAATTTGGATGGAACTGTGGTGTTTAAGATATGATTCTTACTATATTTTTATGTCCAATTTTTATTTTTAAATTTTTGGTTTTACAATATGTTCAATTACATATAGTTTTTTTTTTTTAAGTAAGCTTTAGAAGTAAATGTGAAACTATGCAAAATTCCAGTAAGGTCTGAAGACATAAACAAGTGTATGTATTTATTACTGACTGAGGTGAACCAGAACAAATCTGATATCTCTACTGTTCCATTGGAAATAGGGGACGGAACTTCCAACCCCAAGCAAAGACAAGTGCCAAGTTAGACTGCACAGGTTTAGTTTCTTCTATTCTCCTGAAGATGAAGTTCATTAAGGAGCTTCTTTTAATATGTGAAATAATATTTATTTAGAATAATTCAAATTGTTAAGCCCATATTAAAAATGAAGACTGAATTAAATTTTGCACTATGATATTTTTCCTGAAGAAAAAATAAATGGATCTTCTAATTTGGGGGAAAAAAAAACCTAAGTGAATTAGCCAAATTGGGAATCTGATTGCCAATCTCATTAATTCACAAATGTGTTTTTAATTAAAATTGTAATTTAAAACTTTTATAGAGTATTAATCTTCAAAGCACCCTGGAGATGTGAAGGAAGGTTACTGATAGTCTTCTTTAGACTCTCAGTCACAAATACTCAATAAGGGCCTACTGGTTGGTGCAAAGGGAGGAAGAAAAATAGCACAGTAAAAGCAAAATGTTGCCTAGTTCCTTAAAGTGCTTTTAGTATATACAAACCAAGGGACTCTATGGGCAAAAACCTAGTCACCAGAATGACGCTTAAAAATATAACTCGTGGTATGACAATACTCCTCTCTGCTCTCAACAGATGTCCTCAGAAAATGTGACTGTGTCACTTTAAAGGGCAGAAAGAATTTTGCAAACATAACCAAAGTTAGAAGCCTTATAAAAGGAGATATGGGGCTGGAGGCAAAGCTTAGTTGGTAAAATGAGTTTGAACCTCAGAACCCACAGAACAAAAGTTAAGCATGGTGGTGCGTGCTTCTAATCCCAGCCCTGGGGCGAGAGACTGGCAGATCTCTGGACGCACTGGCTAGCCAACAGAGCCTACATGGTGAGCTCCAAGCAAGAGAAAGACCCTATTGCAAAAAAAAAGTGTCCTCAACACACACACACACACACACACACACACACACACACACACCACACCACACACATAGTTTTCAAAATGAAACAAATAAATAAGTAAACAAACTTTTTTTAAAAATAGGAAAGCAGAGACATATGGTAGAAATGGAACATGGATAGAGAAGGCAAAAGGCTATCATCAGAGAGATTCAAGATGTAAGAAGAATTCTTCAGTGTTAGCTCTGAAGATGGAGGAAGGGGACCAGAAGCAAAGATACAGGAAACATCTAGGAACTGAGACTAATTCCTGGCCAATAGCCAAGACAATAATAGAGAATAAAGTCCTGCAAACACATGTAGCTGAGTGTGGCCACAGTCCGAGTGACTGTGGAAGCAGACTATCTATACAACCTCAGAAAAGTACCCAAGTCAGCCAACACCTGGATTCCTGCCCTGTGAGATTTGGAGCAAAGAACACTACTATGTTTTGAAAAATAATCAGTTTAAGTAACAGGCAGTCATAATTTCCCTCAGCATTCTCTAAAGTGGGAAGAATAGTGTTTTTATAAGATTATTACTCACCTAAAAACCTCAGAATGAGACCTTATTAGGAAAGAGAGTCGCGTGCGTGTGCGTGTGCGTGTGTGTGTGTGTGTGTGTGTGTGTGTGTGTGTTCACATGTGCCTAATGTGGGAGCCAGATGAGGATGACGGGTGTCCTGATCTACCTCTCTCTTCCTTAGTCCCTTGAGATAAGGTCTCTCTTTGAACCTGGAGCTTGCTGCTTTTGCTAGGCTGACTGTCCAATGGGCTTGAGGGCTCTCTGCCTGTCTCTGCCTCATACATAGCTCAGGACTGGGATTATTGTTGGTGGCCATGCCAGGATTTTATATAAGGCTTTTAAAAAGGTTCCAGTAATCCAAATTTAGGTCGTAATGCATGTATAACAAGTGTTCTTACTGAGCCAGCTCCCTAGTCGTAGGAAAGAGATCCTTTATAGGTCTAAGACCTCAAACTAACCGCATGGTAGATTAGCATGAGCCCACAATTCAGAAAAGTTGTCCTTACATGACCCAGAAAGGGCACACAGAGACAAGCAGAAGAAAACACAGAAACTAGAATTATGCTTCCACAGGTCATAGAAAGCATCGAGTCAACAGAAACCAGAAAAGGCAGGAAAGGTTCTTTCTAAGAACTTTCAGAAAGAGTGTGGACCTACCAACAAGCATCTTTATTACAAATTTCTGGCCTCCAGAAAAGTGAGAATAGACTCTTCTTGCTTGGTGCCACCAGGTAATGTGGTTATTTGATATGGAAACCTTAGAAAACAAATCTAGAAGGTCTTTGAGTCTGCCCATAGCTCTGTCAACTCTGGAAAATACAAATATCAGTTAGAATATTGATTTGCTATTGTCTGGACCTCTGGAAGCACCATGGGGTTTTTGGTTTTGGTTTGATTTGGGCTTTGGATTTTTCTTTAATTTGTACCGAGCTACTGCATGTCTTATAATAACTAGAGATATAATAATAGAGATCATTTTCCCCTAGCATGCTAGCAGCCCTCTCCTTCTCAATCAGGAAAAAGCATGAGGAGCCCTAGTGCTTTTTTCTGCTTTTCTAAGTTACTATTTATAGAAGGGAGAAGTCCCTAAGCTGATATTCTAATTATTCTCCCCATAGATCTGCCAGAACTCAGTTCTTATCCACCAAATAAGGATGTCCATGGGACTTTTTGTCAGGAAGAGGGAATAAGACAGTTACGAGTTGATGCCTAGAAACTGTCTTGACCTGATCCTGCTGTGGTTTGTTTATTTGTCTTAAATTTGTTTTAAATAATAATAGCCTTTGAAATGTGAGCTATGAGGTTGCGTTCTAATTTTAGTACTAGAAGCATTTGTACAGACCTCATTATTTTTATTTTCCTTTTATTATGTTCTTAGAGGTGTGGAGTTTTGTGAGTGTCTGAGCATGAATGATTAACTTTGAGCCTTTATTTACTCCCTACCCCCCACAGTGGCTCCTTTTCCCCATGCAGATCTCATCCCACATCTGCAGTGTTCAGACTCTTACTTCAGAAAAACCCAAAGAATGAACTTCCCAACCATCTCATCTGTATATTGTCCATCACTGTGGTAAAATACTATCACAGACCTTAAGGCTTAATGTCTTAGAAGTTGGAAGATGTAGGTGACCATTGAACGTGATTCTGGGCTTCCTGGCCTTGTCCAATAGCAAATGGTCAAGCCCGGATTATGCCAGCTTTCACCAAAGACAGAAAACATAATTTCTTTGATTTCTTTGGTCTGTAAAATGGCCCGGGGGGGAATGAAGAACAGGAGAAATGATTGCTGTTTCTTACTCAATTCTTCTTGATATGAGAAGTTGCTAAAACAAAGAACAGAGTGAGAGAAGAGTTTCAAGTGGCTCTACAGAGCAAATCGGGGGGGGGGGGGAGATACAGAACTGCCAGTCCAAGAAAATGAAGTAAGACTCCAAATAGCTTCTGTATAAATTAATTATGTATGTCAAAATGAAGCTAACTGAAGCTAAAAATATAGCATAGGAGGAAGGTTTGAATAAATGACATTGAATAAAATATAGAGAAAATTTAAAGAAATTAGAAAGACCACTGTATTAGGCTTTTATTAATGCCTGTATCACAAATGACCATGAACTCAGTTGACTTGCTTGAAAGAAGACACACGAATCATGTGGGTGTCTATAGTACAGAAGTGCTACACTCGCTATGGGTCTCACAAGGTCAGCGGTCAAGGTGTCAGCTGGACTTGAACTCCTGTCAAGAGGTCAGGAAGAATCCACTTGCAAGCTCACTCAGGCTATTGGCAGAATGCTTTCCCTCATTCCGTTAAGAAGGAGGCCTCCACTTACTTGCTGGGTAGCCTTCTTTATCAGGCAACAGCCATGTGGTTCTCAATCTCTGAGGGTCAAATGACCCTTTCCCAGGGATCATCTAAGACCATCTGCATATCAGATATTTACAATGTGATTGATAATAGGAGAGAAATTACAGTTATGAGGTAGCAACAAAAATTATTTTATGGTGGGGGTCACCACAACATGAGGAACTGTGTTAAAGGGCCGCAGCCCTGGGAAGGTTGGGAACCACTGGTGGATTCATCGACCTCTGCTGCAGTACTCACTCCAGCTGAAGGTGCTCTGCTTTTGAGTGTGAATGTGATTAACTTGCCCTTTTGGATAATTAAGGATACTCTCCTTGTTTTACACTCCTTAATCTTAATTATATCTGGGAATTTACTTTTACCATATTCTATCAGATCATATAGTATACTATAGTAAAGAATTTTTAAGTTATAATACAGAAAAAAATCCATTAAAAGTAAATCTCCAAATTAAAAGCAAATGTACGAGGCCGAGGATGGACAGGGAGTTATAAGACTCAGGAAGCCTGTCCTCTAGTGATATCACATCAACAGTAAACAACTGGAGGGTGAGAGGAGACTTTCCAGTGAAATTGACCGTGAAGTGGCGGCTCCTCTAGAAATGCGGCTTCTTGTGAGTTTCACGTATGCTAGGGTGGGCTTTTTTGTAATATAGCAGTGTTTGAGTTATCCTTGCCTCTGTAAGTAATCCTGTAGGTAACCACCAAACTAGACTAAGTGAAGCTTTACTTTGGCCTCTTACTGGAGTCACTAGTGGAGATGGATAGACACACCTTAATTTCCAGTTCTAGAGAACTGAATGTGCCATCAGGTCAGCTCAGGGGAGACTCCATGGCAGGTGACACCACAATGATTGGATTGCATCTGGAGAGGGACTCAGGAGACACCCAGCTGGCTTGGAACATCCCATTCTAGTAAGACCTAATCCACTCTTACAGGATTTGACCCACGCCTTTAAGCAACATTAATCTAACCATGAGGGTAAAGACCCAGAAGCCTCTATCCCCAACCTCACACAGAACCTACCATCTCCAAGCTGCCACACTGGAGGCCAGGCTTCCAACACACAAACTTCTAGAAAGAAGATTGTGTTCAAGCCAAAGCAGTAGCTAAATTAAAGCTTTAATTCACACTGAAATCGTTAAAAGGAAGAAAACATGTTTGCCTGTAAAATGTAACATCTACTAAGCAGGAAACGATTTTCTATAGTTAGAATGAGAACAGAACGCACACTCCTGTGACAGTGCAATAAACCAGGAATAACAAGAGTGAACATACAGAGAACAAATAGCTGGGGTTGAGTCTAGTTAAGCTCTTGGATCAAGAAAACCAAAACACAAATTAAAAAATAAACAACCCAAATATAATGACTATTAATTTTTGTTGTTGTTGTTGAGCAGACCTTCATATATCCCAGCCAAAGAAGAGCTACCAATGAGCTGTGATTGAAAGTTAGCCAATTTCAAGGGATCACTTACCCAGACGTTTCAAGTCAAGTCAGAAGGCCAATCAAGCCCACAAGAAGTACATACCCCAGTGTTTCAAACCAAGGCCCTCTTGAGACCATGTGTAGGTTCAGAGACACAGGCTGACATGTGTCCCTATGATTATACTCTCACAGGAAAGAATTACGAAGCATCTTAGGAAAAGTAGCGCCATAAAAAGCAAAAGAATGAACTCGGGACAGTAAAGTATTTAAACTCCAGGAAACAAACAAAAAAAATCAAATAAAAATTGACTTTAAAGTAGGAATGATGTCATTCTGGAATGACATCACAGAGAAAGCAGGGGGTGGGGGCAATAAGCTAATGACGAAGAATAGGTGCTAATGAAAGAACATCAAATGGCTGCCTACCATGAAAGATCAATTAAACATCTGAGAAATAACAGAAGCTTAAAGCTCAACAAAAGGGTCCTGATTTGACATAAAGCTAATGACGGACCACAGTGAGACACTTGCTCCTAATATTATACAAAAAAATTTTTTTAAAAAATAAAGGAACTAGTAAACAAAACAAAGACAGGGGAAATGATCACATATGACCAGGAAGACTTTCAGGAGAGAACTAAGAATGGAGGCAGCAAGTGAAGAATAAGGTCAATAATGTCTCATAGTTCAGACATAATCCTTGCCCACCTCCCATGTGGGCTGCTTTTCTCCCCTCTGCCTCCCTCATTCCTCCCCTCCACCTCCCTTTTCATAAATATTTTTATTTAAATTTTTAATACAATATATTTTGATCATTTCCCATCCGTAGCTCCTCCTAGGCCCTCCTCCCCAAATCCCTACTCACCTAACTCCACAGTCTCTCTTTTAAAAAAGGGGAAAAGAAAACTAACACAAACAAACAAAAAACAGTAAGGCAAAAAGTTCCAAAACAAAAAGAAACAAACAAACAAGCAAAGAAACATGGCATGCATTCCGTGTTGGCCAACTAACTACTCCAAGGATGGGCCTGCCCTGGACAGTGGTCGAAATACCCAGGGACACTGCATTGGAGAAAACTCATTTTCCCTTCGCCAGAAAGTATAGCTGTTCTTGATGATAGCCATTTTCACTAGGGTGAGATAGAATCTCAAAGTACTTTTATTCGGCATTTTTCTAATGACTAAGCATTGAATACTTTAAAAAATATTGTTGATAGTTCTTCTTCTTCTCTTGAGAACAACCTATCCAGTTCATTGGCCCATTTAGTGACTAGTAGAGGTTTTATGATGAGTTGTTGTTGTTGTTGTTTTGGTTGTGTGTAACGTGTGTGTGTAACGTGTGTGTGTGTGTGTAACGTGTGTGTGTAACGTGTGTGTGTGTGTAACGTGTGTGTGTGTGTAACGTGTGTGTGTGTAACGTGTGTGTGTAACGTGTGTGTGTGTGTAACGTGTGTGTGTAACGTGTGTATGTGTGTGTGTGTGTGTGTGTGTAACGTGTGTGTGTAACGTGTGTGTGTGTGTGTGTGTGTGTTCAATTTGGGGGTGGGAGGACTCTTTGCCTATTCTGTACATTAAATGCCAGACTGAATAACTTGCTAAGATTTTCTCCTGTTGTGTAGAGTGTCACTCTGCTGACAGCCTCCTTTGCCATGAGGAAGCTCATTAATCTCATGTAATCTCATTTATCAATTCTTAGGCTCAATCCTTTTTTTAAATCAAGGTCTTTAATTATTTTGAATTTGTTTTCTGCAAGGTAAGTGATATAGCTCTAAATTTATTCTTTTGCTGGTATATACTCAGTTTCTCTAGGACTATTTGTTAAATTGTATTAATCCCAAAGATTCAAGGAGAAAGACCACCCACCCAAATCATCGTGGCCAAATTAATTAAAGCAAGCAATTAATTAAAGAAAGGTGTTTTTGTTTTTAAATTTCTGTACATGGGTTGCCTTCCCCTAAGGCAGGCTTCAAGAGGTTAGCAGCAGACATGGGCAAGATAAAAGTTTTTATAGCTCAGGGGTAGGGGGTTTTCAAAAGGAGAACTTGGAAAGCAAATAGTTAGGGTTACAGAAGTAAAACATAACAAGGTGGTTATAACAACCATCTGAAACAAAGGTAGGGTTGCAAGATGGTCAAATTTTTTTGGAACAAACATGGCTGCCATTTCCTGGAACAGGTAGTACAGAACCATTTGTAATTATGGTTACAAGTGGTGGCATAGCCTCAATCCTTGAGAAATAGAGGTTTAATCATAAGCAGAAATGAGCATAGTTTGTCTTTACTGTAAAATGGTTTTTAAGCCTAAGATGGATGCAGACTGCTTCATCAATATTCTGTCTTTTTTCCAGTACATGTTTTTTTGATATTTTTATCAAAACTAGGTACCTATACCATATGAGTTTACTTCTGGGCCCTCATTTTGTCCCATTGGTCAATGTGTCTAGTTTTTGTTCCAGTACCATGCTGCTTTTGTTACTATGGTTCTGTCGTATAATTTGAGGTGATATCTTCAGCAGTGTTCTTTTTTTCTTAGGATTACTTTGGCTATCTTTGGTCTTTTGTGTTTCCGTATGAATTTGGGGTTTTTTTGTTTTGTTTTGTTTCCTAGTCCTATGGCATTGAAAATTGTTAGAATACCTTTAAAATGAAAACTTAAAGACATTCAAAAGAATCAACTTAATAACAAACATGATGTTGGAAACACCATCTACATGCCTGGACTGACAGAATTAATATTGCAAAAATGGGTATATGACACAAATAATCTATGTATTCAATGCACTCCCCATTAAAAGTATTTTTTCTACACACAGAAAATTAAATTAGAAACAATGGGGGATTTAGGGAAGTCCCAAAATATTTGAAAACTATGCAACATACTTATAAATGATACCTGGGGGAAATGATAAGGAAATTTAAACATGTTTTGAACTGAGTTCACATGAACAGAGAAGTACAAACAGGGCTGGGCATATAACACTTCCCTGGCTTGTACAGTGGTTACGACAAGGACAAGTCTATCTGTATACCTTTATTAAAAAAAAAAAGACTGATCTCAAATCAATAATGTAAATTTCCATTTGGATTAATTCACTTTTCTGCTGTTTTGTTTTTGTTTTTGACAGTTTCTCAGATAGCCCAGTCTGGCTTTGAACTTGCTATACAACTTAAGATGCCCTTGAATTTCTGATTCTTCAGCCTCTACCCTCACAGAGTGCTGAGACTGTAGACATGTGCCACCATGGCAATTTTATATGCAGTGCCTAGGATGGAATCCAAGGTTTTGTGCATGAGCTACATGCCAAGCCCCTACCTTAATAAAATTGTAAAAGAACAACTAAACTCAAGGCAAGCAAAGGAAAATGAATGAAAACAAACAAAAATTAGAATTAAATTAATTAGAGACCAAAAAAGCAATAGAGGGGAAAATAGAGAGCTTCACTGCAAACAAAAATGATCTTTGAATAAACAGACTTTAATTAAAATAAATCATTAGCAAGAATGAACAGAAGAGGAAAAATCATTTTAAAAAACAAAATTAGTATTGAAAGAGAGGAGATTGCCACCAACAGCTTCCTAGTTAAGTTTCTGAAGAAATATTATGAAATATTAAGCCAGCACACCAGACAACTTAGTTAAGCAGATCTACAACTTTGAAACAATGTCTATTAAAAGTGCAACAGAATTTTTCTTCATTCTGTTAAAATAGTTCTAATTACATTGACTTCCAGATGTTGAAGCATCCTTTCCAGAAGTAAACCCCCTTGGTTTGTGGTGTATAATCTCTTCAGTACGCTAATACATTCAGTTTGCTACATCTTATTAAGGATTTGACATGAGTATTTATAAGAGATATTTCTCTCCAGATTTCCTTTGTTGTGACGCCTTTGGCTTTGGTGTCATAGCAATGCTGGTAAGAGAATGAGTTTCAAAGTATGCTTTCCTGCTAAGTGTTTTTGTTTTGCTTTGTTTTGTGGGAAGAGTTTGGGAATTGACTCTGTGGCACAGTCCATCAATTGAACCACCTGGCTCTGGACTTTTCTATATTGGAAGGGGTTTTTATCATTGGCTCAATCTCTTTCATATTTATAAATCTCTTTAGATTTTCTATTAAAGATTCAGATTCATGGTTGATGGATTATATTTCAAGGAGTTTTTCTAAACCATCAAATCTGTTGGAATCCAACTGTTCATAGTACTGTCTCTTAATTTTTGTAAAATAGGTTGTGATAGTCTCAGTTCTGTGTCCAATTGTAATCAGTTACATCATCTCATTTTAAAACAGTAAATGTAATTAAAAGCTGTAAGAGCAAAAGTTATGTTTTAAATTTTAGTTACTATGCCTAAAATATCTTTAAAAGAAGAACAGATAACCTTCTGGAATGCTAAGTGGGACTGTTCATATCTTGAATCTCCCTTGCCCAAGGACATAATCTCTTGGATTATTGGGTAGGGAATGGCTAAATTCCAAGGTGACCCTACTGCACTGGATGTGTCTGGTCTCTTGTAGGCTGGCAATAACCCAGATAGGAAGTACATAAGGATAGATGCTTGCCACTGATTGGACCTGGTGGGAAGTTACAGGTTCTAGCTTTTTAAGCATCTGAGCCACGTGATTGGGGCCATTCTGTGGGAGCTCTGAAGCTGACAGTTTCACTCCATGGGTACCTCAAAATGGACCTGGTCAGAGTCCATCTTCCTGGCCAATATTTAGTTAATTTAATTAAAGCTTGCTTGCTTTAAATTTGGCTCAATTGTGGTGTTCTTATTCTTGACCGGATTTGGGATTTACAAAGCATGTCAGTTTTGCTGGTCTTCTCTAAATAGCTATCCTTCACGTTGTTTTCCCTATTATTTTATTAGGACACAACATCTATGCTATATGCTATTTTTTCTTCCTTTCTTCAGTTTTATGTTCCATTTATTCTTTTTTTAGCGTCATAGAGTACAATTTACCAGAGGATCTTTATTCTTTTCCATGTAAGCACTTACAACTATCATACTAAAGAGATGAGAACATACACGCTGGTGCTGAGAGGCAGCTGTGATTGTTAAGGAGATCAGCATGAATAAAGAGAAAAATGTGTGTGCTGCAATGGTGCATCAGAAAATAAGTGTCCTTTGTGCAATGACCCCACCCCTTTAAGAGTCCATTTGTAAAAACCTAAATTTATTTAACGAAAGTGAAAAGACCTCAGATTCGGCACAGAACACACTCAGACACCATAGTCTTCGCACAAGGAAAAATTTTTTTGCCCCAGAGGAACAATAAGGAGGGGAAAGGAGAAGAGAATAAGGGTCCCCAAGGGACATAGGACAGCCTCTAGATAGGGTTATACAGGGTCCTAGGTGGGAAGGGAAAGATGGAGGTACAGTTGGAGAAGGGCTAGAGAGGCTGTTTCTGATTGGCTGGGAGGAAAACAAAGAGAAGGAAATATGGACTTTTTGGAGAGAGACGAGGGCCCTGTGGAGGGGTTTCTGGGAGAGAGGCATGTGTGTGTGAGTATGGAACTTGCTATGCCTGACTGTCTTTTCGTGACTCATTGCCATTTAGGGCTGTGGGAGATGTACTAATAGGAAGAAAGCCTAAGCTGAAGAGTTGAAGGCAACTGCCTAGGAAAGTGTTTCCCAGGCTGAGCCCACAGGAGCTTATAAAGAAGCTAATTCAAGTCCCAAGAGTCCAAGCTCCACCTTGGTTTCAGAGGCATGAAAGATGGAAGATTAAAGGGATCACAGATTCTTCCCCACAGTTTCAGAGGGAGCAGGGTCAGAGTTCCGGCAAGGAAGCCTTGAGAGGCTCTTGCTTAAGAGAAGCTGTGAAGGTGAAGCCTGTGCTACCCTGAGATCCTGGAATACTGGAGATGCCAGTGTTGGGTTCCCGAACTGGACCCCAACTTGGTGACGCGCCCACAGAGAGACACAGTCGGATAATCGATGCAAAAAGCAAGAGGTTTATTAACCAGCGCTGGGGCCGTTCTAACTCGCAGGATAGAAGCGGCCCCAAGGAACAAATGGTGAAGCTTTTTATACAGTTGTTGGGCATAAACCGAATTGGTACAAGTTGATTAGTTCCCAAATTGTTTTCTCATTTTGATAGGTAGGGGCCAGTTAACCTTTAAGTTGATGATAGCAAGGTCACGGGCACCAGGAAATGTACACTTAGGGTAAAGTCCCTTGCCTAAGGCTATTAGGCGGTGCCTGTAGCCGCCGCTCATTTTAGGAATGTGGGCTGGGTCACAGTGCTCTTGAATAAAGCCTCACAATAATTGCTTTGTGGTTTCTGGGGTGGGCTAGTTCCTGGAACTGGGAGTTCTGGAATGTCCTGTTAAGAGTTTAGGATTAATGATCAGGGCCTGGGGTCTCCGGCCTCACACCAGAACCATGTTGACAACCACCAAGTAATACTGAAAGCTTAGAGCGAAGACAACGTAGGAAAGAATCCATGTGTGTTAAAGACAGCAGAACGGGATCCTTTTAGAGTCCAGCCATTTTCATCATGAGCCCCAGATACTGGGCATGGAACAGCAGGATTTAGTATTTGTCTGCTGGATTTGAGCACTGGGATTGAAGGTGTGTGCCACCATTGCCCAGCCTTGGCCTTCTTCTGCTTTGAATATGAATGTTCACTGACATTATGTGTTAGAAGCATATAGCTTGTTTCTTGTTTTTATTTTATTTTTTAATTTTATTTTATAGGAGCTGACAGTTAAGGGACTTTGAACTTTTAAGGTGTCGGAACTGTTAATGATTATGGGTTTCAATGTTACACAGAATGTATTTTATAAGATGGTCATAAGTCTATGTGGACAAGGGGTGGAAGGACATAAATTAAAATTAATGTGTTTGGGTGTAAAGTTGACAAGGGGTAGAACTGTGACAGTGTTGTTGTTGGATGTGAAATTTGCCCCCCAAGGACCAGCGAGACCACATATGTAATAAGGAAAGGCACTTTCATTCTGCAGAGAAAAACCAGCACCGTGGAAGATGACCAACTCTGAGCAGAGAATTACAGCTTCTTTTATTGACAGAAAAAGGGGGTTTTCACATAAGTGAGGTAGTCTGGTTTCTAATTGGTGAACTTCTAATTGTAAAATGCAGTTACAAATGTCCAAGTGGCTATATTGGGGGGATACTGGCAAGTTGATGATTAGAATCAGGCATCTGGTTTTATGACCTTCAGGGCTACGCTGATTACCCCTAGTATGGCCTTCAGTGCTATCTGACTAGATAAGATAATTTGCTCTTAGAGTGGGGAGTTAGCAAGATCAGGGCCAGGTTGAGGCCTGGAGCATATCCACAAAATGGGGTCTCTGATTAGGGGCTTTGGTTTCTACATTGTCAATTTAAAACAATCTAGAATCACTTGGGAGATCTGCCTCAGGCATGTCTATGGGAGATTATCTTGATTATGCTGAGGTAGGAAGACCTGCTCACTGACTGCACCTGCACCTGACTGAGACTCGGGATTGCATAAACAGAAATGGAACTGAACAACAGGATACATTCCTGACTACAGATGCAAATGACCATCTGCTTCAAGTCAGGGAAAATAGGAAGGAACACTGGAGGGAAAGTCAGGGGTTGGGTGAGGGGGAAGGGTGGAGCTTGGGGTAAGGAAGGGTCGGATTAGACCCAAACACATTATATACATGTATGAATTCTGGATTAAACATTTAATAGAAAAGAATTCTAGCTGAGAACAAGCCAGAAGGAGCAAGGTGGTAAGCACCATTCCTCCCTGGTTTCTGCTTTAGTTCCTGCTTAAATTCCTACTGGTGACCCCTTATGCTGGACTGTGTTATGATTAGTTTTAATGTCAACTTACCACAAATTAGAATCACTTGAGTAGGGAACTTCACCTCAAGAATTGTCCTGATTGTCTTGACTGATGTGGGAAGGCCCACTCTGATTGTGACAGTCCTTCTAGATAGCAGCCCAAATAAGGCCTTCTCTCTTGACCCTGAGTTGATTTGCCCTGTTGTTACTGTTGCTGCTGATTCCTTTGCTGATTACAAAGTCAGAATTTCCAAGCTTTCATTATGAGTTAGGACCAGCAACTCACCAGGAACTTTCCAGGCTTCCAGCATCAGATTGGGACTACTGAGGCACCCCACCTTGTGGACGTAGTAACTACAGCCATCCCCATTGCTCCACCTTCAGGGAGAGACAGCTATTCTGAAACTACTCTGACTATTGGGATAACCAGCCTCAAGGACTAAGAACCAGGTTCTCAGAATATCAGGTGTGATTTGGCTATCATTATATATATACAAATTTTGTATAAAAATATAAAATTTTGTATATATACAAATATCATTTTTATATATGTATGTATGTATGTATGTTCATATGTATACATGCATGTGTATGTATGTGTATGTATATGTGTGTGTATGTATAATATATATATATATATATATATATATATATATATATATATATATATATATATATATAGTGCCCCATGGTTCTGTTCCTCTAGAGAATTTGACTCAAACAGACTGTGATCTGGAAGTGTAGGCTTAAATACCTTTGTGCCTCCCATGCCCCAAACAGCATGGATTGGCATGTCCTGAGACCCTGAAAATTGAGGCAAAAACATATGGAAAGATCTTCATTAATCTAGGGACACTAAAACCCTAAATTTTTCTGAGTCAGCAACTCTTTCATCCTTTCCAGGGAAACTGACCCTATAATGGGCTCCCTGGGGCACTAGTCTTGCAAGGCAGAGCTGGCTCTCCTCAGATCCAGGGCTCACTTCCTCTTTTTCCTTCTAAACCTCTATGCATATTCAAGTTCCATCAGCCTCTAAAAGGTGAGATAATGGCCCATGAGAGGGTAAGCTATGCGCCACAAAAACTACATTATTTTAAAACTTTATATAATCAGAAATTTAGGGCAAATGTATGGAAAGGGAAATTAAGGATGTGGGAGAATAAAAGAAAACATAAAGTTAATCAGGTTTGCTGCAGTTTAAAGAGTAAGAAGGAGCCATTTGTATGTTCTGTGAACATTTCCTGTGCTTGCATATTTCCCTGTTGAGAATTTAATTGTTAACACTTGGATTCTTGAAAGAGTGTTTTTCAATCAGAGGTACACTAGTCTATTCTATATGGTGCAAATATTTTCTACCAGTTTATAATTTTTTACTTTTTGATAGTGGGCTTGGTGTAAAACAGGACTCCTACAAAGTTATAGATACTCTTGCTTGGTCATCCCAGAAAGGAATGTTTGCAGAGATAACCTATCTCCCAAGATAATCTATCTTGATTGAAACAGACAATTCCAAGACAGAGAAACTGCAGAACTGCATGTAGCACAAATGGCTGCAACAATTACCCCATCATCAAGCCTCTCACACCACCCTGATAAAGGTCTTTCCCCTGGAGGACCCTTCAGTTTCTTATGGAAGAGAGGCTGCTCCTTGCTGTGTGCTAATAAGCACAGTCCCATCTGTTGAAGGTAAGAATTTGTCTCTTTCTCCCTTCTGCCTCTTTATGCTGTCTCAGAAATCTAACATGTTTTGCCTTGCTTGTGATGTTTTGATATAAAAATTTATCCTTGCTTTTTGTAAGTAAAGGTATTGTTTCTGCATTGAATCAGGATTTTGAGTCATAATAAGTTTTTTTTTTCCCCTCACACTGTTTTATATAGGAATTTACCTGTGATTTCTTCTAGGATATGTACAGATGTTTAGCTCTTCAGTTCTTTGACAGTTAAGGACACCAGCTAACCCTGTCCATCAGTTCTTACTTATCTCAATGACACATTAGAAATCAATCCCATGGTTGGGGATATAGCTCAGTTGGTAGAACACTTGCCTAGCAATACTAAAACTCTGGATTTAATCCCCAGAATTGCATAATTAGGTGTATGCGGTAGTGTACACCTGTCATCCCAGCACTCAAAAGGTAGAGGCAGAAAGATCAGAAGTTCAAGACCTCAGACTGGGATACAGGAGACTCTATCTCCAAAAAAAAAAAAAAAAAAAAAAAAGATAACATGTCAATGGAATAGAATAGTATTTACTGTTATAAACTCTTAGAATCACAAGCACTTGGAAATAAAATCCTGCCATTGTCAACATGACAGTCTTGGTCTTGACTAGTGTCACCTTCACATCTGGGGATCAGCTGACCTACACTGACTTCTTTCTGAGTTCTAATCTGGGCAGTTACAGCAGTGTGGCTCTGCTCCGTGTTTTAGTGATTTTTTTTCCAGCAAGCTATCACGAGCACACTGTCATGGCAGTGGCAGAAGCCCACTAATAGAGCAACCCCTAAAGCAGGGTCATGCCAAGTCTTTATCTGTGTAACGTCTGCTGACAAGCCTAATCCACTCCAGGAGAGCAGAAAGGCTGTTGAAAGCTGTGTAAGAGTTTTAATACACAAAAGGATAAGGAACAGAGGGCGTCTTTGTAATACATCACAACCTTCAGCCTCCTGTCGTGTTTCTCCTGGCTCTTGTTTTCTTAGACTTCTTTGACAGTGTTCACTGCTGACTCTATTTCTTCATCTACCCTCTTACCTAGTCCTCTATGATTTGGCTTCCTTTCCTGGCTTTTCCACCCAAGTCAATTTTCAATAAGGTTGCCATTGGTTCTAAAACAACTTCCAACATGCATTACGTCCGTCTTATTTTATGTTAATTGAGCATAAAGTGAAGTCGGTGCTCTGTGGAAAGGTCATATTTATGCTGCTATCTTCTTGTTGCCTCCCAAGAACCACTTCTCCTTGTTTTCATCCTTGTTTTCTTCCACGACATGGGACACATCACTGCAGTCCTGTGCTGTGTGGCATTTAATGGGCTTCCACCTGCAGGAATCCCAGGCTGGAGGAGGAAGGGGTAAAGGCAATGAGATCAAAGTGCTTGTTCAATGTCTATGAGGTCGAATGTCTATCATGCATGTTGCTCCTTTCAACCCGTCCTGCGATACGGGATTTTTCTTTCCCAATTATGGTAGGTTAGTCTTTGGGCCTGTGGTGGTATAATGTTAGTATTTGTTATCAACTTGATAAAATTAGAATCACCTGGGAAAAGAGGCTTTGGGAATGCCTTTGAGGAATCATCTTGTTGGATTAGCTGGTTAAGGAGACACATCTTAATTATGGGTGGGATCATTCCCTGGGCAGGGGATCCTGGGATGTATACAGTGGAGAAAGTAAACTGAGCATCAAACTTGCTGCTCTCTGATTCTTGACTGTGGATGCAATGTGACTGGCTCCTGCCACTGTTTACTTCTCTACAATGATAGGCTGTAACCCTGAACAATAAGCTATAATAAATTCTTTCTTAATTATGTTGCTTTTGTCAGGGTATTCTCTCAGGAATTCTCAACAGGAAAAGAAATTGAGAACAATGAGACACACTGAGGCACTAATTACCCTGGATTCTTGCTGTAACAATGCAACCTTCCTACACCCTGCCACATCTATGAAAACAGTCTCTTTACAAATAAATCTTCCCATGATTATTTGTTTCCTATGAAAACCCCAGCTTATACAATGTGATGTCATTCACTGACACCCCTCTAGCATATCCATTTGTATTTAAGCTTGAATGTTATTCATTTTAGACAGCTAATGAAATCCAATAAGGTACACAGAAGCAGAAGCAGGGGGACAGAATGGAGAGTCCCTTAATCATTACTCCTTGAGAGTCTAGAAATTGAATGTCCCAACAGAAAACCATAACCACACCAAACAGCAAGAGCTAGGACTCTGTGTAAGCAGTGTGTGGTTCTCTGGAGCCTGTGAATCACAGTGCTATCATTTGCATCCGTCCACATTTGGACGCATTGATCTCTACTGCTCTGGTAACAGCACAAGCAGGAGGGACCCTGAAATACATTGGAGAGCCTTTGAGCTGGATATGGCTCTTTTGCTTATATTCACAACATCAAGCCACTCCACGATGGCTTCTGTCACTCAGGGAAACATTGAAATGAGTCTGAGAAGTAGAAGAATTAGGGATCTTAGAAAAACTATATTTAGCAAGCAAGATACAAGGGCATAGAAATGGGAAGGTTCAATGAAAATTTTATCAATACCATCCCAGCTAAAGACACACAGGCAACATTTACAGGACTCTCCTCAGATTTGACCCTGATGACCACTCTGCCTTCTCCCTAATTCTCTCTCATCTTTATGATTCATCTTTCTTCAGCACCCTTTGCTCTGCCTGCCCCTTAGACACCAGCATCTCCCAAGATCCTATTCTTGGCCATCATCCATAAGCAAACACAACTTGGTTCATGTCTCAGCCTAAGGCTTCACCTGCTCTTTCTCTGTAACACACTGATTTAGCAAAAAGATTTAGAAAACTCCCAGGGGCCAAACAAGGGACACAGAGAAACCAGGAGAAATGCTGATGTGTGGAGATACTGAACCCCAGGAAAGACAATTACAGCCCATAGTGCTATGCCTGCTTTCTCAGTACTCCAAGGAGCAGAGGAGAGCTGAGCAAGGGAGCTGGCTCTTCTTTCGCCTGGTGACATGAAAGGTGGCAGAAAACCTTCTGCTGCTACAATTGCTAACATAAGGGGTCAAGATGATCCCGCAGAAGTACATGGTTCAGGCCCTTTGCTACTAAAGACCCTATCTCAGACAAATGCTACTAAAGACTCTGTCTCAGACAGTAATTGGATAGGAGAATTTACTCCCAAAAAATAAATCAAAATCACAGATTTTAAGGTGGATGAGAATGGAAAAGTAAACAGTGAGTAATGAATAAGTGGAGACACGTGCATGTTGTTTATATTCATAGAGACCATTTTAGGCACATGTTGAAAATGTGTATCTGAGAATGTATAATCTAAGACATTAGAATTCCTGTGGATACAGAGATGTCTCAGAAGTTAAGAGTGTTGGCACATCTCCCACATAACCCCAAGATGGCAATAGGTCATGGAAAGACAGCCAGAATAAGTTTCAGCCTCACACACACAGGCCGGTCTCCCAAATATCCCTCCACAGTGCCCCCACCTCTCTTCCAAAAAGTCCACATTTCCCCTCCTTTGTTCTCCTCCCAGCCAATTGGAAACAGCCACCCAAACCCTTCTCCAATTTCACCTTTCCTTTTTCCCTTTCTGCCTAAGACCATTTGTAACCCACCATTTGCCTAAGGGCCATGTCTGTCTCTACCTTATCCAGAGATAGTCCTTTGCCCTTCTAGGGCAAATATCCCTTCCCCTCCCCTCTCCCTTGTTCTCTGTCCCCTGTTCCCTGTCCCCTGCCCTTTCTCTGAAGCAAATACATATCCTTTGTACTAAGGATCAGTGGTCTGGTGTGTTCTGTGCTGACTCCAAAGTCCTTTCAAAGAGTACTTGCTTCTCTTGCAGAGGACCAGGGTTCAGTTCCTAGAAGCCCACGGCAGCTCATTACCTCCTGTAACTCCAGTTCTAGGGGATCTGAAGCCTTCTTCTGATATCTACAGGCACGAGGCACACATATGGTACACTTACATACATACAGGCAAAAACACTCATGAACATAAAATAGAATAAGTCCTTAAAAGAAAATATTTTTTAAGTAAGAAACATCCTCAAAAAAAAAAAAAAAGTCCACATTTTAGCCGGGCGGTGGTGGTGCATGCCTTTAATCCCAGCACTCGGGAGGCAGAGGCAGGTGGATCTCTGTGAGTTCCAGCACAGCCAGAGTTACAACAGAGAAGCCCGGACTCAAAAAAAAAAAAAGTTAAATAAGACATATCCACACACACAGGTTCCAATCTAATATTAGCGTAAAATAAATAAACTACACCAAAACTGGAGTCAAGTTAAGATAAAAGTAAACATTCCCAAAGGTATATTCAGGTTTAGAAAGAGAAAGGAAAGGGAATAAAAATCCCCAGCATCTCATTGTATTCCAGGTAGAGGGCGCAGTCAGCTAATAGTGTCCTGGTAGAAGAAGAGTTGGCGTTTGTTGTCATTTAATAGTGGCAACGGACATATGGTATTGACTGAGTGCTTGGAAATGAAACACCATCATTACTGGAATGAAAATGATGGTTAAGCTCCCAATTTTAATAAGGAAGTAAACAAGCAATAAATATCAATTGAAAAAAAAACAGCACAAACCAGCAAAAATGTGCAAAGAGAAAAACCCAAGAAACTGCAAAATACAGTGAAGTAGAAACACAGCATAAGATTAAGCACTGTGCAAGGTATTTCAGTTTAATCAGTGTGAGCAAACTAAATCCCCTTTTGCAAGACAGATACCACCACTCTGAGTTTCTTCCTGTTAAGAAGACAGACAATATTGGGTTTATAACCCACACCTGTAATCTCAGTTCTGGGAACACTGAGGCAGGAGGATCATGAGTTCCAGGATAAGCTGGACTACATAGCAAGATCCTGTCTTTTAAAAGCACAAAATAGTCCTGGAGAGATGATTCTGCAGTTAAGACCACTTATCATCGCTCTTCCAGAAGACCCAGGTTTAGTTCCCAGCACCCACATGGCAGCTTACAATCATCTGTAACTCCAGGTCCAGGGGATCTGATGCTTTTTTCTGATTTCCATGGGCTCCTGCATATACATGGTGCACATACATACACTCAGATACACACACACACACACACACACACACACACACACACACACACACAGAGAGAGAGAGTCAGAGACGAGACAGAGAGAGAGAGAAAATAAACAGATAAGTAGATGGTAGATATATAGAGAGTAGATAAATAGATTATAGAAAGATAAGGAGATAGATTAGCTAGATGATAGATAGATAGATAGATAGATAGATAGATAGATAGATAGATAGGTAGGTAGATAGATAGATAGATAGATAGATAGATAGATAGATAGATAGATAGATAGATAGATATTTTTAAAACATACAAAACAACCAAACAAAAAAGCACACTTCAGAGACAAAGAAAGATTAGAGACTTCCAGTGTTGGTAATAAGCCAGCAACATCATTTCAAAAGCCTCCTTGACTCTGAAATCTAGAAGGCTGGGTGAGTTATGACTGACTTCTGAATGCAGAGCTGAGCTTGTTAATTGCCATTAGACAAAAATAGAGAGGGAAGGGATGCTCCAGTTGACCTGAGCAGAGGGAGACAGCAGGAGAAAGAGGACAGGCCAAGCTTGTAAAGAAAGATCTTTGGTTTTGACACCTAGTGAGAGGTGTTAAGCACATAGGCTTGTACAAAGCAGACTGCTGATCCTGATAGACCCTGCAAGGATCACACCCTCACAGAGGGAACAACTCAGGCAGGTAGGGATGTTATCTGCCTAGCCTTGGTCTCACCTCCATGATTATTTATGTCTTTTCTTACATTGTTCACTTAACATTCTACCATTTACTTATTTTATCATAGTTTATTGTCTTCATTATTTTCATAGTTACTATCTTCTCAAAGTTACCTCATTTATGTTTGTGTGAATGTTGTTGTTGTTAGTCTTTAAGAGAGTGCCTTACTCTGTAGCCCAGGCTAGCCTGGAGCTCATGACCATCCTCCTTAACCTCCAAGTGCTGGGATTAAAGGCATGTACCACCATGCTCAGGTAATATTACCTTTTAGAATACCCATTTTTAAACTGATCATGGTGACTATGGTGGTTTGAATAAAAATCCCCCCCCCCCCGCCCCATAGGCTCATAGGGAGTGACATTATTTGAAAAGATTAGGATATGTGGCCTTGTTGGAGTAGGTTTGTCCTTGTTGGTAGAAGTGTGTCACTGGGGTAGGCTTTGGGGTTTTAAATACTCAAACCAGGCCTAGTGTCTCTCTCCCTTCCTGATGCCTTCTGGTCCCGATGTAGAACTCTCAGCTCCTTCTCCAGTACCATGTTGGCCTGCACGCCACGTCGATGATGATAATGGACTAAATCTCTGAACTGTAAGCCAGCCCCAATTGAATGGTTTCCTTTATAAGAGTTGTCAGGGTCATGGTGTCTCTTCACAGCAGTAAAACCCCAAGACAGTAATACATGCTTGTAATCTTAGCAATGGGGAGATAGAGTCAAGCTGATCCCTGGGGTTTGCTGGCCATCTAGCCTACCCTTCTTTGAGAGTCTCAGGCTGGTGAGAGACACTGAGTAATGACACCAAGGTCGTCCTCTGACCTCCACATGCTCAGTCATACACACACATATACCTATATACACACGACTACAGACAAACACACATACAAAAATAAACAGAGCACCCAGTCTGTCACTAATATAAATAAATACCACCTGCCTCGGGCTCAGCAAACTTTCCTTGGTCTCTTTCTAACAGTTTCTTAGAGATTCTGTCCTTATTAGCTTTAACAGTTGATTTGACACAACCTAGAGTCATCTGAGAGAAGAGCCTCAACTAAGGAACTGCTCAGATCATTTTGTCTAGTGGGCATGTCTGAAGGAGATTATCGTGGTTGCCAGTTGATGGAGGAGGGTTCAGCCCACTGTGAGCAGCACCATTCCTAGTCAAGTGGTCCTGAGCTGTAAAGAAAGCTAGCAAAGCAGGAGCCTGTGAATCAGCAAGCAAGCAGTATTCCTCCATGGTTCCTGCTGTATTTCTTGGCTATGAAATGAGTTCCTTGGCCAGAGGTTGCTGTGGTTTGAATGAGAACCTCCCCTAGGCCTCTCCGATCATTTCAGGCATTTAAACACATGGTCCCCCGTTGATGACACTATTTGGGGAGCTTTAGGAGGTCCAGCTTTGCTAGAAGAAGTATTCTGCTAGGGTGTGCGCTCTGAGAGCTAAAGCCTCGTGCCTTTCCCAGTGCATTCTCTCAGCTCCACACCTGTGGTGCGAGCTCTGAGGCTCCTGTGCAGCCCCCTCGCCTGCTGCTTGTTGCCATGCCTCCCCTCCCTGTTGGACTCCTACCCTTCTAGAAACATAAACTGAAATAAGCTCTTCATTCTTCCGCTTGCTTCGGACCACGGTGTCTTATCACAGCAACAGAAAGTAACTAACACCGAGGTGATTCTGTGTGGGCTCGTTAGCACACCTGTCTTGACATCCCTCCACGATGGACTCTGAGCTAGAAGTGTAACCCTAAGAATCCTTCCTCGCCCTAATTTGCTTAACAAAAAGTTAATTAGGGAAGATCTTAGAGATTTTCTATATTGATATTCACATTATTTGAAGATTTTTTAAAAGTTTTGTTTTACTTTCCAAATTTCAGACTTTTTCTTTGGTGAAAGGTTAACTATGGACATTAACTATACTCATTAGATTCCAGAACAATACTTCATCATAGAGTTGGTATCTTTTTTTTTCTTGTTTGGGCTTTAGAGGGAATGCTACTCATTTCTCCACTGACACGGATACCTTTTGTAAGATTTAATAAATGTCCAGCTTTGAAATAGCATGCTAATCTATGAGCTCCAGCCTCTGAGAGATAACCACTGCTAAGCTTCTCATCCAGGCTGGGGCCATCTTCCCAATCCAACCTTTCCTTGATGAAGATGATCCACTATCCCAACTAGAAAACCTAGTAAGCTGTTGAGTTTCCTGTTGTTGTTGTTATGTGTGTGTATGTTTTTTTTAAATAACTGATCCATTCTGTTGTACCGATTTCTCTATGCCTTTTAACCCTCCTCTTCAATGCATGCAATGGAGTTCCAGCATATGTGTGGTCCCGTAGGAAGCTCAGCTTAAAGAAAGCATTGGAGGAACCAAAATTGTCAATCACTTGGGCCTATTTTCTTCAACGGAAGGAAATGAATGACACTTAATCAATCACCTGGAATGCCAGAGTGAAGAGTGGTCAATCAACCTGATTATTCCTTGCTATTCTATTAGGAGCCAGCCTGCGCCTGAATCCCCCAATATCCTGAGCATTGTTTAGGCCCTAATCCTGCAGTGAATACAACACATTCCTGTGAATGAGGCCCTATGTACTTTACATTCTCCAATAGATTCTATCCTTATGCTTATCACACACAGATCCTTCTCTAGGCCCTAGCTCTGAGCTCTGTATATTAGCCGATAGAATTCATTCTCACTATAAAGGTCACAGGTCACAGGTTCTACTGTGTTTAAATGTGTGAGAAAAATTAAACCACAAGATCAATCCCTGGAGGTCTTGACTCAGTACTTACAAAGGTGGCACTGTCCCTAGTTTTTATTCTTATCTCCTTGTGCAGTTCGTCTCTCTGCCTGACACCTGCAGAGACCCACATATCAAGCTTCACAGAACCTCCAGCAGCTATTGGAACTGCCTTCCAGGGCCAAGACTGACAGACCCTGCATCATGGGAAGATGCCCCCAAATGAGCAAAATCTCCACGATGGAGCTTTGTGTCTAGTTCCTCAATCCAGCAGCCTCAGGACTTACCTGCTGCTCCCATCAATCATAACTGGCCCACTCTTTTGTCCCTAAGGGTGCTTTTTCTCTAGTATCACTAAAGTATGTACCTTCACTTGTATTGAGGAACCGGCTCCATTTTAAGGCAGGAGCCATTATGCTGTATTGTTAAAAAAAAAAATAGTAGCTGTAATTTTTTTTTTCTAGTTTGTTTCCTGGAACCTGACTTACTGCAACCCATTACCTTGACTTTGAGAATACCCTGACCTTCCCTAATCATCCTCCCAGATCCTCCCTAATTACATGGCCACGACTATTGGGGAAGTTTATTTTTAATTATGTTTAAAATGTTTTCATGCACTGTTGGGTGAGGGGCTGCCTAGGTCTTGAGGTTTTGTATTGTCTGCAGGTGTTAGATTTATTTGGGAGATGTTGATCGCTAATGATCTGCAGGTGCTATCAGTAGAATGCCTGAGGAGTTCTGGATCAATAAAAACATCTGAGCTCAGAAGCTCTAGGTTCCACTGTTGATCAAATCTGGCACTGGCCAAGATGGTGGTTCCCTCCGCTGAGGTCTGGCAGGGTTTGAGTCTATGAAAATACTTCCATGTCTCTCTTGCTGAGCCCGCACAGCAGCATACTACTTACTACAAATGGCATACCAATGTGGGGCAAGACATCACACCACCTAATCCAACATGGAGATAAGGAAGAAGAGAAGGAAACTGTAGACCTCACAGTGTCCAGTAAAGTACATTCAGGGCAGCTCCTAGAGGACAGAAAATATATATTTGCAAAAATAATGAGTAGAAGTCTCCTGAATGAAGAGGATAGTGAGAAAGGAAAGCTCTATAAAAGAGAGTTGTGAGTGAGGAAAAAGTTCTGAGAGCCACAGAATGGAGACCCTTAGAGATAAAGATTTCAGCTGGGAGCAGGAAAAACCAAGGTTCTTGCTGCTTTTCCTGATCATGGAGCCAGTGTTCCCTCCTGCTGCTGGTGGTAGCGTACTGTTTCATGAACCTAATTTTCTGATATCTTTTTTGTGTGTGCGTGAAGCTCAAGATCTTGTGTTTGAGGTCTATAAAGAAAGTTGCATGTTTCTATGTAGTGGTGGCAGAGAGAAATGCCAAACCCTCTGGACTTTTCAGCCAGATATTCTTCCCACTGGCCCAGGACCCCTACTGTTGTGGAAGCTGCAGCTTAGAGCCAAAAAGCCACTTAGTTAAACTAAACAGTTTTTTTGTTTGTTTGTTTTTTCCTGCAAACATGCCCAGTTACCAATGAGGTAGTCTCGACAAGACACATCTGCTACGGTGATGAGAACTCCACACCATGAGGTACCTGCAGATCATTAGCAATCAACATCCCCCAAATAAATCTAACACCTGCAGACAAGACAAAACTCAAGACCACCTCTGTGCAGCCCACACCCACAGTCCCTTCTCTGTCCTTCGCTCGGGTGTTTATGTTCTGCTCTTCTGTATCGTGCTTCTCTACCTAGATTTTTCAATACCACCTCCAGGTTCACACTAGAATTCCAGGCTCATCTCCAGTGGCATCTCTCCTGGATGTCTACTCATCATTTCACACTTCATAACTTGGATTCCCTTCTTTTTCCCTTGTCCTCTCATTCTAGGCTGCCCAAGTAAATACTTGAGTTTTTTCTTGATTCCCCTTCCTGCACCTCTGATTGTAAGTTTCCGAGCAAGCCTGGCAATGCTTCCATGTCTGTACTGGCCTGACCTCTCTTTATCTCCCTTATAGCTTCTTCCTCTAAAAGCCACGTTCTTAACTTTGGTTGGTATTAGTGATCTTTTCACTGGCCTCTCCAGCAAATAGACTACCCGCCCAAATACAATTGTCTTGGTTTGAAAGCCCATGAAGTTTGCTGTCACATGATTTCCACCCAGTCCTTTTTCTATTGCAGTAATTAATCTAAATCTAAATTTCCATGAATAGAAGTATCACATTGCTGGATGCCGTTGGATTCCCAGGAGCTACATGACCTAATTTAGGGGAACACAGGTGTCCTTGGACTGTGTCATGTCCACATAAAGAAGGTCCAGGCAAAAAAGTGCTCGGATCTCACTTCTATTTTGCAGACATCGAAGCTGATGTGAAACAAGGAGGGAAGGAAGGTAAAGGGATGGATGGAAGAAACAGGGAAGGGGGAGAGAGAGGCCACCTACAGGATCATTCACTGGTTGACAGATGATGAAGATATATTTTACTTAGCACATGAGGTAACTGTGAGCACAAAAATGAAATAAATGGATTTTGTGAAGTGTGTAGTCAGAGGCACTATTTAAAAAAATAGGTTAAGGAGCTGGAGAAATGGTTCAGCCATTAAGAGCACTTGCTGTTCTTGCAAGGGACTCGGGTTTGGTCCCCAGCACCCACATGGAAGCTCACAGCTGCCTGTAGCTCCAGTTCTTGGGCATCTGACCCCCTCTCTGACCCTCATTGGCTCCTGCATATAATGACACACATAATATCATGCAGGCAAACATTCATACACAAGTTTTTTTTAAGGGTCAAAAAATCCCATAAACACTATTTGACTAGAAAAGGTTCTCTTGGCTCACTTATATAAAGAGGCAGAAAATAACTGTGTATCTGCTTTAAAAAATTAAAGCCAATGCATATATAAATATCAAAACATTTTCCCCAAGCCCTGCCAACAAAGAGGGGGTGGGGCAGGGTACATGGAAACCGAGTAGGAATGAGAATTGCAGCAGATTATTGAGGCAAAGGACAGCTGCATGGATGCCAGATCCCTAACCCATCCCTTAGATGTAAACTTTTTGAACTATAGCAGAAGCTTTTGAATTTATAGGTGATCCTATGTGTGGGGATTGGTTTGCTAGGGTTTGGAACGATCCCTTGAAAGGCCTACATGTTAACAGCTTTGCCCCAGCCTGCATGTTATTTTTTGAGATCCTTTAGAGACTCTTCCCAGCCATAGACTGAAATAGCTGAAACCATGAGTTAAAATAAAACTTTCTTACTTTTAATTTTATCTTCTCGGGTATTTTGTTACAGTGTTAGAATGGTGACTGATAGTTATTTCACCCAGAATAATAGGCATCTATTTTTTAAAAGCCCATATTTTGGTGCCTGCCCTCCAAGAAGTCCCAAATAAAGTTCAAATGGCAGGAAAATTGTGAGTTCAGAACCAACCTAGGCTATAAAAACAAAACAGAATTTCATATGCATACAGAGTTGACAATATAAGAAGGGGCTTTGCCTAGCAACAGAGAAGAAAGGATGTCAAGACCTGAGGAGCTGCTTGGTCAGAGTAGGAACATGTGCCAATGGTGGCAGCCACACCCACCAAATAACCTTAGAGATGAGTGTAAGGCATCCAAGCCTGCTGATTCCTTCACATGGAAAGAAAGTCAGTCCCTGAGCCTTTGACTCTCATAAATGAGACTCTCATAATAGGCTGACGCCCGGTCCATTATGATTGTAGACTCTCAAAGACATAGTCAAACCAGAAAGTGACCATTGGCACATACTATTTCAGGCAGGCAGAAATAAAAGGTTTATGGGCCCTTGGCAGAGATAACGCTCCCTTTAGTTCTTGCTCAAATGTTATCTCCCTTTTAAGGCCTCTGAATACCTTTTTAGGCTGCAGTTGACTCTTTCCTTGTATGAGGGTTGCACTTTTCCCTACTTTACCCACTCAGATTTACCCCGTTTTCTAATCAGTAACCGCTTTTTGACATCCTATGCAGTTCTCACTACAATCGCTGCTGACTGTCTGTACACGACTACAACGTAAGTCCCTTAACTTAAGGACTTACCTATTTTTAACCCTGGTGGATCCCAGGAGCAAACTGTAGTGATTCATGCAGAACATTCCCTCAGAACACGACTGACTGGTGAATGAGGAATGACTAGTTCAGAATCATTTTGAGCCTTGAGTTAAGATGAGCTGATGAGGGAAATCTTGGACCAGTACTGAAACTACATACCATTAGCAATAATGGTATAATTCTAAATATAAAAAAAAAAACAATTAGAAAACAAACTTTTTAAGCAAATTTTTTTATTTATATCAAAATACAAAACATTTCTGAAGCAGAGTAATGTTACATGAGGAGCAATTAAATACTAAACGTTTTGTAATCAGCTTAGCTTGCAATGTTCCCAGGGGTACCTTCACTGGCTACACATCTAGTTGTTGGATGTGCCTTCTTTCCCTCTCTTTTCCTATGTTTGCTTATGCACTGTTGTTTGTTTGTGGATATGAACATGCAGTGTTACTGGTGAGTTGGTTAGTTTCAGCAAGCCTGGAAGAACCAGCAGGTGGAGCCCGGAGTAGCAGTCTAGGCCAAGGCAGACTGCAGATTTCCTCCCGGATGAATCTGGGCTGGTGCTCAGCTTTACACTGACAAGTCTGAGGCCAAAGGAACCACTGTCCTCAGCAGTCAGGGCAGGCATTATTGATTAGGACCACGGAGCAGATACAGCGATGGGTCACCCACAGTGAGGCCTTCTCGATGGGCTAAGAAGCCCACCCAGGCCAAGGAACAGGAGATGCAAAGATCCCAGGAGGAATCTTTGTCCCCAAGAAACTAGGCAAGGGCTGGAGAGAAAAAAAAAAGTTCCTCTCAGCCTTAGGCGGTTAGGATTTGGTAGCTGAGGTTCCTGCCCCCATGGACAGGCCCTTCACAGATACTTAGTTTGGAGATCTTGAGGGGGAAAAGCACCTGTTTGAGAGGGTAGTTGTTTCTGATACACCTCCATTACTAACCTAGAAGACAGGGGAAATGGGAAACAGGCAGGAGCATGCCCCTCATTCCCACAGCCACCCCACACTCAGGCTAACCTGAGTCTCCCTTTGAATCCCCAGGCAGTTCATTCATCTTGGCACTATGCACTAGTGAGTTTATGCACACATGCATGCACACACACACACATATGCATGCCACACACACATACCCCAACACATGGATTCCTTTCAGTATCTGCTCAGGCAGAAGATGGGTACCCCACCTCCACCATCATCTTCTGTTCTCAAGTGTCCCCTTGGCCCACAGGTCCCCAGGACCCAGCCCCAGGCTTGACACAAACTAGCATTCCCAGGCTTCTGAGAAGAGTGATGAAGCATGGAGCTCCCCAGACACAGAATATCAGAGTGTAGAATATGTCATAAGGCTTTGGTACAGCACCAATTTAACGTTCATATAGTTTGATCTTTAAGTTATCTTTTAGAAGAAAAAAAAAAAGCTTACTGAAAAAATAGTGTTTTTATTTACTTTTCAGTTACATACCTGAAGTTCAAAAAGTATGCCTCTAGTTGCCATCCAGATTCACACTCAAAGGTGTTCTGTGTGCAGCTGTACAATGTGTGGTTTAACTTTAATTTGGAACCAAATCAGCTGCCCATGATAACTGATTATAACCAATCCATACATACATACAGAAAGAGGAGGGAGGTAGGGAGGAAGGGGGGAGGGAGAGAGAGAGAGAGAGAGAGAGAGAGAGAGGAGAGAGAGAGAGAGGAGAGAGGGAGAGAGACAGAGAGATGGAGGGAGAGAAAACACAAAAGCTACCCCTAAATCTCCCACCCCAGCCCCCTAGGGGTTAACATCCAATAGAGACAAAATACAGCAAGATCTAAGGAACCAGTGGGACGAAGGTGACTGATTCCGTCCAGCTGGCCTCTTCGGGAAAAGCACCATGAAGCACCCTAGCGTAGTGATGTAATAATTAATACTCAACATTCAAGAAAATGGAAATGAGGTCTGAATGATCTTCATAAGAAGACCAGGCATGGGTTGGGAGAGCCCCAAAGAAAGTCAAAAGAAGAATAAAGTTTTCAAATGAGAGCAAGAAATCTCATGACAAAATTGATAGTCATGTCCAGATATGTTAAAAAATAACAGCCAAGAGGTTGCCAGGGGCAAGAGGTGCACAGTCTGAGGGACCCTGGCAGGGAGCATTGGGTCCCTTCACCTCCCCACTTCTGTGTGTCTACAGACTATGGGGGTCACAGGAAGAAAGGAATTCATACAAAAACTGCCTTTAGGTGAGTGAGGGAAGAAATGTGTCCAAGATGATGTAACCCCTCCTCATAAAAGAGAGAAAGGTGGTAATAAAGGGGCACCAGAGTGGCTGACCAAAGCAAGACACTACATTCTCAGTCAGGGACTGTGTAGGGACAGGTAACTTGGGAAAGCACACCCCATCCCTGCCCTTAGTCTCTGGCCCCACAAATGGCAGTTAGGAAATTAAATCTGAATGTAGCATTAAGATTTTCTGACACTGGTGTGCAGGACTCCGTGAACAGAGCATTGGTCCACTGCCCCCTCTGACTCCTCAGTCTCAAGTTCCATCAACAAGATCATTCCACAGAGCAACTCCTTCCGGTCCCCGAAGGCATCGATAGTCACTCCCTCAACAACAGGACAAAAACCCCTACTCCAACAGCATGAGCCACCCCTCACCTGCAGGAAAGGCACTGTGACCTATCCTCATTCATGCTTTTATAGTGCCCAAAATGGTTCCAGATGAGTACGTATAGAACAAGGTGAGGCCCAGGCAAAAACTGAGGAATGGTGGATGAGCCTCTTTCCCCCAGGCTCCTGGTTGAGACAGTGGGGAAAGGACAGAGCTCTACCAACCCTTGGGAGAGCAATTCCCAGAGCTGTTTCCATGACTCATTCTATATAGCAAACAGAGGTAGCCACACCAAATCTTTAGACTCCCCCTACCTCCTACCAAGGGGAAGAACACAATCCCACAGTCTTCCTATGACCTGGGGAGCAAGGTGAATCACAAGTACACAAAACAGTTCAGGATCCTAGCAATGACTTTACCAGAGCATCTCTCCCAAACACCTGTCCCATTAACTGAGAGATTCCAAACAACTTGGCTTTTCCATATATAATCAGACACTGGTTACCTTTGCTCTGTGTTCCTTTGTGGAAAGCTGGCTTTTCTACAGGGTAGGTTACCCATGTTGCATCACTAATCCTTTTTCCTCCAATGTTCACCTTACACCACCTTACTGAAGTCTGGGTCATAGAAAAGGCTAAGGTAACATATTCCCCAAGCCCTAAGACTTCAAGGTAAGGCACATGTCCATCTCCCCCTTTCCATAAAAAGGTCCAGTTGGACATCACAAAATAGGATGGAATCTCATGTACCTTGATGTTGCTGAGGTTTCTAAGGACCAAGCCATTGGCTCGACATAGAAAGAGTAAAATGTCAGAGCAAACCTGGGCTTCATGGGGTATGAGCCCCGAGATGCCAAAATGATTAACTCTATTGGTGTCTTATGACCAGAAGTGAGACAGAGCCTACATAACAAAAGAAGAAGTGGGCTCTAAGGACCAAAACAATAGTAATGGAACTCCCTCTTCCATAAGTGAGAAGGGGACTCAAGCAAGGAAGAAACAAAGAATTTGCTGTTCTTCCTCTTGTTCAATCTCTCAGAAAAGTTACAAGAAACACCTGGCTGTATCTTCCTTTGGCCTCCTGAGGAGACTGCAGGTAAGACCAGACACACTCCTGGTTAGACTCAGTGCTGGAGCCCAGGCGGTACTGCATGAACAGTACTCCATTTTCCCACAGTATCCTTGGAAATTTTCTAGTATTTTGAGCAGATCGTCAGGGAATCATAGTCTCCAGAGGGTCAGGAGTTAGTCTCAAGCTCCACTCCACCCTACTCTGCCTATCATCCCCCACCAGTCCCACCCTACTCCTCAAAAAAAGCCCTTCCCATGGTTGAGGCATCTGAGATAAGAGCTCTTGGCTAGAACCAAGTTTTGCTGGGGCAGAGGGGGCACTCTTGCCTTTCTTATATGAGGAGTAGGAAGACTAGAGACTATGGCCTTGAGTCTCTCCTGGATTCTGCACCAACTTGAAGCACATCACTCTGATCACTTGGCACATGAGAAAGAAAGAGCTAGCACCAGGAGATGCCAGTTAAGGCTGCAAGGCATGTGGCCCTTACAGCAGATGTGAGGTCTGGAATTCTCAAAGAGGTATTCTTCAGAGTATGCAGTTTCCTGCCCAAACACAAGTGAACTCCTCCCAGAATCTCCCATCCACACTACAGTATTCCAAAACATTTTTTTTTTTTTAAGTTTCAGAGTCCTGGGCTGAGTAGCAAAAGGAAGGTAGCAGTAAGACTCATCCTTCAAGTCCTACCCAACATCAGCCTGTCATTCCTGATCCTTCATTCAGTGTTCCTGGACTAGACCGCCCCATTTCTGACAACAATTTATTTTCCAATTAAAAATAAATGAAAAAGCATAGATGCTATATTTATAGCAGATATCACATTCACACTGGTTCCAAGAATCTGTAGCAATAATTATCAGGGTGCATCTTTTCCAAGACTGAGCCCACGCAGCCAGCCTCAAAATCTCACCACCACCTTCTCTGGGGGCTGCTTGAGCCCAGGTGCTTCAAAGCAGGACAGGTGTTACTGAAAGCCCCAGATAATCTGACCTCCCTCTTCCCAAGATGTTGAGCTAGATTTTTTTTCCCCGCCAAGGAACTGAGTACCAACCCTTAGCCATAGAGACAAAGATTCATGCTTAGCTCTCCGTCATCCTTTCTATACTGAGCACTTCTGCCAAACAGTTTGAGTCAGGAAATCCTCCTGACAGGAGACATACAGACCCAGAAGCTCCCCACATTCAAGCGCACTTGTTCTTTCTGCAAATGACTTCAGTTTTTTTCATATATACACATTTCTATGAGAAAGACTCAAGCAGCTTCAAACAGACAGTATGTCTCAAGAAGGATGGAGAAGCAGGTGGCATCGAGGCATGAGCTGGCACCCCAGGCCACCTGGGGGAGGTGACACCGCTCAAAGTGTCTCTAAGCACAGGTACAAAAATAAAGCAAACTATGACTTCATATAGATATATAGATATGCTAGATAGATAGCTTTATATAGGTTTTCTTTATATTTATATATGTGTGCAGAGGGCATGAGCCCCATCTCCTGCCCAGCTTACATCTCTCCCCCACCCACTCCCCCCACTCCCCATGTGGACAACTTACCTGAAGTTCCCACTGTTAGTCACACTATTGCATCTGATTCTTGCCCTCCCCCTAATAAGTCTCCTTTTGCCTTAAAATAGAACAAGTTATATATATTTATATAATTTTATATACAATCTCCATAAAAAATACACTCAAGATGGTATATTACGAGCATGACCTTCCTACCAAAACAGAAGTTTGTCTAGCAAAGAAAGAGTCAGCCATAACTAGGCCTGATGCAACCCAGGCAAAACGGTGTCTCTACAACTTCCTCACACCCACACTCACACCAAACACATATTCAAATCATATGCACACCACACACACACACACACACACACACACACACACACTGGGCATACCACACCACAACCACACACCACACTCAGATACCATGCATACACCACACACATCACAGATACTCACATCTACTTACTTTTGAACACTGGAATAAACAGTTGGCTAGGGGTTCATGACCAGGCAGATAACCTGATGCTTGCAGAGAAATAGGTGAGATCATTCCATTTCTCTGATCCAGCCAGGGCAATGTCAACCTGTAACTGACTGCTCAATTGTTCTCAGTAGGCAATTGTTCTCAGTGATAGAATGAGTTAAGTTTCCCTTCAAGGTTTGCAAGGTGACTGTGAGGAGGCTTATTCTCCAAACAGAATAGATTTCTAAGCCAAAAAGAAGCCAAATGTCCCCTGCGTCCCCATCACTCATATGAGGCGCATCAAGCATTTTCCCTAACCATAGTTCACGTGAAAATCCCAGAGGTCACCCCAAAGCATGCTTACAGTATTTTAAGGTTGAAAATGCAAATCCCTTTCCCCAGTCCAACCCCTGCACCCTCCCCAAATCTCTCCCCAACCCAACCACCTCGCTATTGTAAACCATGCACAAGCGAGAGGTCCTGGAGCCACGCACGAGTAGGTAACAGAAGGAAATAGAGCTGAATAGTGTGAATGTGGGTGGAGGGAGGGCTTGTTCTACTTCCTAAAACAGATCCAGGAAATCCAATGCCAGTGGGAGATGGGACAGGCGGAATACATTTCTTCAAGACCCAAAGGAACAAGCCCAGTCATTCCTGTTGCCGTATAGTTACGCTGGGTGAGAAAGGTTGACAGTCAAACCTTGGCTGTGAGCTGAGTTTCTTGTGCTGCTTTGGTTGAATTCCCTAGTCAGTGGCTCGACGCTGATCACTGTTCACCGGCACTCTTTAGAATCCCTAACTGCTGCAACCAACCCACTGAAGAAGAGAATGTCCAAGTGATGATTCAATGCCTGGCTGCTGATCTACCCACTATTTAGCAGTTAGGATATCCCAACTCTTCTCCCTCCTAAGGCACAGCCAGCCACTAGAAAGATTTATATTAATGCATTTTTTTAATAATCTACACAGAAATCCCTATAATCTAAGAATGTCTTTGGACCAGACTCAATCGATTAAGGATTTTCATTATTATTATTATTATTATTTTAAATGAGGTCATGAAAAAAAAAATTCTACCCTCTTGGCAATCCAAGACACCAAACATCTGGTGCAGACAGTGTATTTGTTCCTGAAAGGCTTATTTGGAAGTATAGACATGGGCACAGATATTAGGCTCTGGGCTCATGCTGGTTCAGCATCAAAGGGTAAAGACGGGTTACAAGCCAGCCCCATGCAAACACCAAGTTGCATGAGTTGGTAAGAGTTCTTAGAGTCCAACCAGGGCTTTTATTCTCAGTTTATTGACTTCTCTTAAAGAGATCTTCAGTTCTTCCTCTTGATCCAAGAGGAAGTTGGATACAGAAAGGACTACAGAATAGCTGGTCTCTGATTTCAGGTGAAATTACTTTACACTCTTAGCTACAGTATGGTAGCTTTAACTTATCAAAGGAAGAGAAATTAAAGACAAATCCTCTAGACACAAGGCTACTGTGTAGCCTCCAGGATGAAGGAATTCTCCACAGCTTAAGAAGAAAGACCGACAAGTCCGGAGGCCCAGCCTCCTCTCCACCATCAACACCAGTGTCCACTGAGCACTTACAGACACAGATGTGAAGAAGCACAGCCTGCCAGGAGAATGAGCACCAAGCTTCCGAGACAAGCTCTTCCCTCTCTGCCGCCAAGGAGCTACTGATGGCAGCTGAAGGCCAGCTTCCCAGTTTTCTCGTAAGAATTTCCACAAACAAAACAAACTGAAGAAGTCTGTGTTTGGCACTCAGTGTTAGAGGCCAGTTCTACAAGCAGAAAAGCCCTGCCTTAAGCAAGATTTCTTCCAAGATCCAGTCTGGGCTTGCTTACCAGGCCCTGCCCACAACCTGTTCTCAATGGCTACATCCTTCCCACACCAGGGGCACCTGCCCTTTGCTGCCCTCATTGGCAGTCACTCATTTCCTTGGGATGATCCCCCAACCATCTGCACTATCTGGTTGGTAGTGTTCCCAAGCAAACTGGAGGCATGGTACCTGATTTGAGTCTTAACCTGGCTATCCCAGGATTCCTGCACTCTCTACAGTTACACTCTCTACTCTCTCAGTCTCACATACCTGACCAAGATCAGGCCATCTCTCCACACTCCAACCCTTTATCTTCCCTTCCTGAATCACATGTACCCTATCAACTACAATATTCAATGCAGAACGGCTACTAAGTCACATCCTGAGCCTCTTCCCAAAGAGACAAAGATCTTTGGGCCTTTGGGCAAGACTCTGAGCCTTCATTTTATTGGATCCTGCACAAGGGGTAGGGAAGCCAAGAAACACTAGTGGAAATGCTCAGGATCCCAGAGAAAGCATTAGTGATACCCCATGTCCCACATCTCTCTCCTTGACTCTATCCTCCTACCCACAAGTCCCTGCAGTGTCCCCCCCACAAAGTGCCTTTACATGCAAGCAAAGCAAGTCCAAACTATTAGCTTTTTGCTTCCTAGGGTTTCCTACATACTAATAAAATGTACTTATCTACAATTCTCCCAACCCACCCCAAACACGCTAAAGGATTTTGCTATCAAAATAAGAGGAAATGGCTCAAGCCACACACACCTCAGCCTCAGATTCAGATCCCAGGAAGCAACTAAGATGTCCCAATGCTCTGAGATGCCTTCCCTGAAGCTAGTGTATGCCAACCTCACCAGGAGGGGGAAAATAAAGGAATCCCACATCTCAACCTTACCCAGCTTCCTCTGCATAAAAAAGGGCAGAAGAATAAACAACTAAAATCTGTTCAACCCCAAATAGTTTAGATTGCTGTGCAAAAATAAAGAGAGAACACACTGGAAAAATATCAGTAAGTAACTGTTCTAATCCACCCTGCTGAAATCTCCCCACAAATGCATAACCCAGGCCCCTGGAGACACAATGCAGATCCTCTCATGCTGTGCGATGTGGCTCAGAAGACCTCATCTCTCCTCCCCTAGACCCTCCAAGGAAACTAGGAAGGAGATAGGCTGGCCATTAGGCAGGGAATGGCACTGGGTATCGGACCAACTGCCACCGATGACCTTGGATACACAGGACTCCACTCAGAGCCTTGAAGCCCTCTGCGTGGTCAGCCACAAATCAAGAAACAAAATTCACTTCTTATTTTTCATCTTCTTCCCCCCAAATAATTGCAGTGTTTCTGCCCCCTTAGAGAACCAGTTTACTCTCTTTCTGACCTGTGGCTTCAACATCGAGATAGTCATTTCCGGTCAAGATACAGAAGGAAAAGATAGAAAAATAAAAAATGCCAAGGACAGGAATAGGTTTTGAACTGGGTTTTTCTGCAAGGCTACTAGATGCAAAAGGGAGGATCTGGAAGACATGACCTCCCACAGCAGGAAGGGTGAAAGCCCTAGGAAGCTTGATAGTGGCCATTGCCAAGTTCAAAGGAAGAATATAAAAGTCATTGGTCCCTAGAAGTGGTTCCACCCCAATATCACACATTCCTAACCAGACTGTCAAACGTGCCCACACACAGCACTTGAGAGTGTGCTATGAACCCTGACCATCCCGATGACCAGGGTGATTGCATCCTGCCACTTTGCTTTGTAGTCATCAGAGGAAGGGATGAAACAGTTTCTTGGAAGTGCAGGAATGCTGCTGGCCTCCAGGAAAAGTCACAAGAAGGAAGAACTCCTGGGAGGAGAATGCATCAGAGGCCACTTTGGAATGGGTAGACCTTGTGCCCCTTCTGAGCCCACAATAGCACAGATGCTACCCAGTGGCCTGTCAAAAGCAGTTTCTACCATCTGGTCAGCTGGGCTGAGGTAAGGGGCACTGCCAGAGGCAAGAAGAGGAAGAAGGAGTCAGCACCTTTGTTAGCACAGCCTGCAAGCCTGCCCATGGACTGAAGTATCTCAGCCCACAAGGTTTGGCTCTTGTCCCTACAACATCCAAAAGAAGCAAAGTCTTCCACCTCAACTTCTCCTCTGTTCTAACTTCAAGGCCCAGACAATATCAGAGCCAGAATACCCAGGAGGCTCCTCAGAACACTCAGTCATGTTCAACACAAAGTCCACCAGCCCTAGCACCCTACATTTATATTCTGCGGTTCAAGAATCACATGCTGTGAGAGAGCAAGCAAAAGCCACAGGGTAGGCCACTGTGCGCCTCTAAATGCTGCCCCGGTATTTCAGGTAGATTTGTTCCCAATAGCCCCTGGAAACACTTGAGTGAGCAGCCCATTGTGTCACAAGGGGAGCAGCAATGGCCCACTTCTGGGAAAGAAAGTGAGTCTTCCAACCCAACTAACTATTCTACTTTTTCAGAGCTGAAGTCCAGAGGTCCGATGGTATCCAACACCTCTGAGAACCACATCAGTTGGAAGGTCCAACCAAGGTACATAGCCTAATCTCAAAGCAAAAGAAACTCTGCCTTTAGCACCTCTTTCACCCACATCCAGACGAAAGTTGTGGTAGTGTGGCTTGCATGGTGAAGCCTCAAGTGTGGAGTCCATCCCTAGGTCACTAAGGAGAGAGAAGGGAGCACCGAAGCCTGGCTGCAGAGATGCAGTCAATCCCCCAACACAGAAGCTCTGAGAAAGGACAGCTTCCAAGCCCCTGGGACCGCATCAAAGTCACAAGGCAAAGTGACTGGCAGCTTGCATGGAACCCACAGAAGCCTCTCAGTAGACATGGCTAATGCCCAAGGGGGTCACTGGGGAGAAATGGATACAGCAGCACCAAGAAGGAATACTTCCAGGAAGCTGGCAGTTCCCACTACTTTAGGCTAAGCCAGAGAGAAGGAGAGGGAGGGCCCACTTTCCTTTTCTACTCTTGAGCAACACCATAACATTTTAAGAAGAGAGAGAAGCATCTGTATTGACAAATGTCATCAGGAAAACTTCAGAGTGCTAACAGTTTGAACCAGGACAAGAGTCGGATAAAGAAAGGATTAGGGTCCTGATGCCTGCACACCATTCCTTCCACCATAATCCCTGTGCCTCAGCTAGCTCCACACAGGAGCTGTGAGGAAAGAGAATCCCAGAACTTAACAATCTGAGGCACCCTCACTTCTCCATCTCGTGCACTAGAGATTGGGTCGAGGGGGTGGAGAAGGACCCCAGGGCAAAGCAGAGTTGGCAGGCAGCACAGAGAGAGTATGCCAAGGAGCCACAGGCAGCTTCCACAAATGGCAATTAATCAATCTGGAGAATTAGCAGACACAAAAGGAAAGGAGGAGCCAATCGGCCGCAGGGGAGCAGCGCTCTGAGTGCCAGCGGAGATGGGTATAAATAGAGCCGTGGCAGCTTAGTGTTGAGCACAGGTGGCTGCAGGATAGGAGGGCCTTTGGCTGCAGGGCTCCTAGCCCTGGCTGGACCAAAAGAGACTGAGGCAAGACCACATTAGCAGGGGGTTGTACACCAGGCCTGCCTGTCAGCCCTGCCGCTAAACAACCTCTACTTCTGTGGTGAGTGCCAAACTGCAGAAGACAGAAACATGCCAGTCTGGCCTTGAGCCTGGCCACACGGGCAATAAAGACTTGGGTTCAGTTCGGGCAGGGGTAACTTGTTGCCAGCAACCCCCCAAGCAGGGAGCTAGGGATCATAGCAGGGCCCCATTTCTGCTCTAGATGGGAGAGGCTAGAAAGAACAACAAATTCAGCTGAGGGCATGAATTGTTTCTGCTGGAGTGATCTCCCAAGATAGACACAAGGACGCCCACCAGCTTGTAGCCAGCCCTGTTCACCAAGTCCAGATGTTCAGTATCTTCCTCAGCCCTTCACTGACCACAGGGAGAAACAGCACTTTGCGTCAATGTACATATATATACACATAGAGAAACCCACCAACTACACACGAGTGCATTTGTATCTATATCTATATATATGTGGGGTTTGGAGGACGGGATATAATTCTAACCCCCTCAAAGGACTTGGAAAACTGAAACAAATGCAGAGTAGTAAAAGCCATCATTTTCCTCTTCTTCACTTCCTAAGACATTTGAAGAGGTGAGAGGAACCAATCAAGTAAAGAGGGAGAAGGGGTGTGGAGACAGATGTTCCCTGTCCCCATATGCTCCTAACTCTGACCCACACGTAAAAGCTCTTCCCCCAGTGGCAAGGCTGTGGGCCTTGCTGTCCTGTGGGCAAGGCTAGCTGGCTAGGTTGTGGGGGAGAGGCCCACACTGGCAGGAGAGAACACACACAGGACAAGGGCCCGAGCCATCCCATGATGGGCAGAGGAGGACAAGGCCCTGTACAATGGTCCCTCTCTACCCCCTTAGCCTAGCAACCCCATCCTGGGGACATTTAGAGCGGTGTCAAGTCATAGCAGAGTAGCGTGGCCTGGGTCATCATGATCCACGCTGTTGAGGATTGCCGTCTGGTCTTCCGGAAGCTGACGGTGGCACAAGTCTGAAAGCCGGGCAAAGGGATCAGGACGAGAGTGTCTCTTCTTCTTTCGGAGGCAGACAGCTTCGTCGGGCCACAGAACCTGAGAGTTGGGAAGCTGCTGAGCCTGGGAGGCAGAACCGTCTACAGAGAGAAGGAGACAGACACACAAAAGAAAAGGAGTGAGAAGGTGGATCAGAGCCTCACACACTCCATGCATCTCCCAGGGCTGAAGTCCAAGTTGCCACTGAAACCAAGGGAGCACCTGTGTGTACGGGCTCCGAGGCCAAACTGCTGCAGAGAACCTCCTCATTCCCCATGGGAGCAACCAGCAACCCAGCCTTGAGTCAGCAAAGTAAGGTTGGTCTTTTCCCTTCTATGAACGCGTGAATCTCAATGATCAAGCTGTTCCAGCAATCAGCCTACAAATAGCCGCTGTGCTGTGCCCCTGCAATACCGGGTATTCTTCTAGGTGGTAGGGAGCAGGGCTTCAGTACGTCTTTCTCACTTATCCCACACAATGACAGACATTATACGAGACTCCAATCATGAGCATCAGTCAGGCCTGCCACACCTCTTCCACTGCCAGGGCCACTCCTCTGCCTCATGGCCCTTCTGGAGATACAGTGGGAAGGTATTGTTTTCTAGATTATACTTCAGCATGGGGGTAGGGAGGAAGAGAGACAAACTGTCAAGGTTTGAAAGATACAGAAACCGGATTCTCAGGTGTTGCGAGAGCAATAAGAAAGGAAGATGAAATAGGAACACGCTAATGGCCAGGACCTTGTTTCCGTTTCCCCATGTGTTAATATCTGGCTAGAGTCTTGAACCAGGAGTCCTCCCCAGAGCTGAATGAAAATGACTGACAACAACAGGAACAGCCGGTGCAGAAACTCAAGTTAAAAGCAGGTGTAAGTCAATAGCATGGCGCATGCCTGTAATCCCCATACTTGGGAGACTGAGACAATAGGATTATGAGTTTGAGGCTAGCCTGAGCTATATAGTGGAACCCTGCCTTTAAAAAAAAAATAGAGCAAACATGGTATGCTCTAGAGAGAGAAAGATGGCAGTTATGTCAGGGGAGTTTAAGACTTGTTTTTGTTGCAAGGAAAAGCTTCTAGAATATTTTTGTGTGAGAGTGTATGTGTGTATTTGTGCATGTGTGTATATAAACACATGTGTGAAAAAGAGACCCATGAAATCTCTACAAGGTGTATACAAGAGGATTGAAAGTTCAAGACATAGCTAGTTTCAGGCTATCCTGAGCTGTTCAGTGAGACCTTGTCTCAAAACTATAATACAATAATTTTCTTTTTTCTTTGCCTTAGTATTCACATTCACAGACTAGAAAACCAGCTCTAGCCAGAGGCTACATGATCCATGAGTGATTGCTGTCTCCCTAGGTAAAGCCAGTGTGTCACCTCTGTGGGATACTTTAAGAGTGTAGATGGGGCAGGAGGGCAGCTGCGAGGTACTACACCAGTCCAAAAGGAGAGGAAGGGACTGGAGCTTCCATTTTTGCAGTAAGGACACTCAAAGTCTAGATATATTACAAAGGTTGAGCCAACATAACTCACCAAAAGGATCAGATGTGAGCCATGAAGGCAAAAGGCTCTGAGGAGAAGATGACCCTATTTACATAACTGAAGAGAAGCAGGGAGGGGTGGGTTTGAAGAAGATAATCAAAAACATTTTAAGAGTTATAAAACACTCAAGTCCAAGTTCAACTGGCAATAGAAAGTTCGAATTCAGAGAAGATGCCTGGGCTTATAGTCAATGGTAGTCCCATAGCCTGTATTACATAGTAATTGTCTTGGTTAATATAAGCATAGTCTGTGATGTTCACACAGTACTCAGAGCATCTAATGACTCAAGTCATCTAATTTCTCAGAATGTGTTCCTATCATTACGTGATGCACATGCACACACACAAAAGGAATATATATGTATATGTATGTATTATCTATCTGTACTGAATGAGTTCAAATTCAGCTTTAATTCAATCCTGACCCAAGCCTCAGAAAATTCATTTTTGCTGAACATGGCAGCAGACACCTGTAATTCTAGCCATCAAAAAGTAGAAGCAAGAGGACCAAAACATTCAGGGCCAGCCGAAGCTACACGGCTAGTTGCAGGTCAGCCTGAGCTAGCCAGACCCTGTCTCAAAACAGCAAGATAATTTTCTTTTTCTCTGCCTTCGTTCTGCCATCCACAAACCAATAGGAAACTGTCCACACCCAAAGACAAAGTCATCAATGACTTCAGGAACTTGGCCTCTAGTGAACACTTTCCACCACCTGCCTTATAAAGACAGTGACTCGACAGCAGTTACCAAAGATCTGCGAAGACACTCCTTGACAGGCTGTCATAACATCCCTACAAACATCAGGAGAAAGAGAATATTTGATAAGCATCAACTGCTTTTCTAAAAGAACGTTCGGTTCTTTTTGTACTATTTCATAAGCTACCCATCGCTGCTGGATGTGCAACAGATATATTTCAGTGGAAGTACTCTTTAAGAGACAAGGAGACTTCACTCTCTCCTTAGAAAAGGTGAGTCAACGCAGAGGCTGGCCCATGCCACATGAACTTTAAGCCCCATCATGCCTGCTCTGTGTTCAACTAGAGGGCCTGAAATGGTGGAGGAGAATCGTACAAGGAGACAGGGATAACAGAAGGGTGTTCTGCAGAAGGGGAAAGAATAGGATACTACTTATGTTGCTAAAAACACGCTGAAACAATATGGTGTACTTTCTAAAGCTGCGAGTACAGAAAAGGCCTACAGGCACACATACCCTCAGAGCAATGGCTCCCCAGATGGGAGGAGATGAACTGGGAAGGGAAAGCAATCAGATATCTTCCGTGTGTTTTTACATGAAAATCACTTGTGCATTATTGAAAATGAATGCTTAAAAGGAAATCAAGAACAAGAGAAGCTGGTTTTGCTTCTAGAGAACACCCAAGGTTGGGATCCTGGGCCCACAATCCTCATCCAATGGGAAAAGCACGGTGGAAAGAGGAGTGGCACTTCCCACCATTTACCGGATCGTTTCTTTGACTTCGAAGAGCCCTTGGATGACTTTTTGGGCTTCTTTATCCGTTGGTATCTCAGAGCCTCCAGCCTCTCAGGCACAGCAGCGTTCCCGGGTGCAGGTGGAAGTATTCTGCAAGGAACAATTAGAGAGGCACAGGTCAGCTCCCAGAAAGGAGCCTTGGAAGAGGGCTGGAAGAAAGCCAAAGTACTGCCCATAGAAGGATGGAGCCCAGGGATGGGGTCCGGGGTGTCCATGATCATTCTTGGACACTTGCTTTCCTATTGCTCCTGGAAGGGAAAAAACCCAATAGAAAGCTCCAGCAGCAGGAGGCCTATCTCAGGTGGAAACCAATCTGTGGAACAATCAGAAGGCCCTAGGAAAGGAGAGAGAGACTTTAATGTAAGCCCACCACACATCACTCAGGCTGAGATAAGCAAGTGCCAGAGAAAAGCCAGTTCCTAGAACTCACCATCATCAAGACCTTTAAGTAAAATACGAAGAGCAGATTAAAGCAGGAGGTGAGCAGTTCCAGTCCCAACAAGCTGCCTCCCATCTATCTCCAGAGACAGAAGGGGTCAAGTAAATAGCCAACACCCGGTGAGGTGTGGGCTCCACAGAACCCAACCTCACAGAGTTACTCCCTCCATCTCCAAGATTCATCTAGAACCTCACAGCTAATTGCTGTGACACACAACATCTTCATCAGGCATGTCTGCGTGACACTCTGCAGGCTAGGCTGAGATTTCCTCAGTCTCATAAGAAAACAGAAGAGAGTAGAAGACTATGACAGGGCCGAGTGTTCAAATCTTACGGCCTCACAAAGTCCTTGCTGTGTGTCATTGGTCTCCAGTGGATTCTGTATCTTAAGAGTCAATCTAAATGTTGAGATTGTTGGGAAAGGAGACTCCTACATATTGACCCTTCTTTCTCCACCCCAGTTATGGGATGGATCAAGTCAGCCATTTAAACAGAGCCAGTGCAGCCGAGGTCACAAAGGGAACCAAAGCAAACTGACAGGAGAGCAGTGTGTGAGACTGTGCCTATAGAGAGAGCTTTTGCAAGAGACATAAAAGAAGAAAACAGAGAAGACATGTTATCAATCTCAGTTTCTCTCAAAGTAAGACAACTTGGAGCCTGAGGAACAAAGAGGACAAGAGAGGGGCGGGACATGTTTTCTTCCCACAAACACTGGTATGGAATGAGATCACGAAGCAACATTCTAGGGCCATGGTCGACAGAGGTCCCCACGCACCACATCTCCCTTTCCACATCCATCACAGTGAGGTTTTAGCAAATCCTGATTTAAAAAAAAAAAAAAGAAGAAAGAAAGGAAAGGAAAGAAAAGAAACCCTGATAGTCCTGTGAGAGCCAAAGAAGTCCCCAAAGGTCCATAAGCCATCCGAGGTAGTAGGTAAAGTGAGGGAGAGCAAAGAGAAAGGGATGAAAAGATTGTAGCATTTCTCTAGTGTAGAAGGCCTCTGCAAGCACAGGGAAGAAGAAACTTACAGACTCGCGGGAGGTAAGCCTCTGGTCTCTGGAAGTAACTGGCAGTGAAGGAGCCTCCATCTTCCTTAATGGATGCCATTTGCTCCAAAGTCTTTTAGTGCACTGAGTATCAAGAAACTCTCAAGTTCAGGTCAAAGGCAACTCCTTAACATTCTGCAGCCCCACAACATCATTATACCCCACAGAGGTAAGCACGTCCCATGGAGAAGCAATCTAGTTCACAGTGTAAGCAAGTCACTGCAAAGATCCACCAATATGTCAGTGTCTAATCCCCTTCTCTTCTCCCAACCTGGTTCTACCCAGATATCTTCCCCAAAAGCAGCAGCTGGAAGGGATTTTGGAATGAGGCTGCATCACCTCTTCTTAGCTTGGACAATGTTCTTTGTGTTGCATGAAAAGGAAATCAAAGACATGAATCCTCCACCATTTGCCGTCTCTACTCCAGATCCTGGCCAACATTCAGAAAGGCCATCTGAGGTGAGATACATAGTTAGAGGAGACATGCAACAGGCAGGAACAGCGCTCCCCAGCCCAACCATTGATGACCCATAGTTTCAGCACAGCTCTCCCTTATTCCCTAGCCATAGGCAGAAGCAGCATGGGAGCTACCTTTCCTTACTGTGGATGGAGGATGGGAAAAACCACTCACTAACACACTATATATATATACAGGGAGAGGATGAAACCACTTTCCATGCGCCCCACAGACAGCCATGAGTTCAAAAGCCAGTGCCAATTCAGCCAACCACAAAAAGATCCCAGTGGATAAGCACAGGCTATCCAAGAACAGAGCTCCTCTGAAAATTTCCAAGGACTCTTCAAAGTAGCTAGAATTTTCTGGGGGTGGGATACCAATAGCAAAATTAACATACTATTATCATTTGTATTATATAATGTGTGCTTATCACTTACTATGTCAAGCACACTGTAATGAATCATATTCCAGATGAAGAAATTCAACTTTAGAGATGGGAGCAACTTAGCCATGTATAATCAGTCAGACTCTCCAGTATTAGGCTAAAGTGCCCTTTATGCTTCCTCCCAGTGCAATAGGAATAGAGGCTATGATAGACAAAAATACAGTTTCCCTGCTTCACCCACCTACTCTGCAGCCCATGGACTGCCACGCTCTCTGCTTCAGTGTCACAGACAGACTAAGACAACCCAGGGACAGGGCAAACTGCTAAAGCTTCATCTGCAGGCACAAACTCACAAACAAGGACACATAGAGGAAGAGAAAGCAGTTTTCACTTGAGAAGCAGCCAAGCTCCAGGCCTTCCAGGATACCTGCTGCCCACCTGCTTGAGCTCCTGACTCAGACACCTCTCCTGGAGGCACTAGTATACTTGCCTAATGCCAGAGGCAAAAATAAAAGCAAGTCTCTAACAGGACAGGTGGGAAGAGAGGGAAAGACATAATGGGTCTGTTTAGAGTGAGTTATATAGAAAAGACGCGAAATATTTCCCAATAGACTTCATGAACAGCACCGAGAACCCTCCGGTACCAACCTGCCTCCCATTTTTTGGAAGGATAAATGTGTCAATACCAATTCTACGTGATACCATTCCAGCTTTGAAACTTCCGGTGTTGGTGTCTGGGGTAGGAAGCTGGATGAAGAACTTGTAACTCTAGAATAAAGTTCTCCAGTAAACCTGACCTTGACCTGTAGATGAAGTGATTACAACAGACTCCAACCCTGGTCTCTCAAGGCGAGGCTCAGTTCTCCTGCTGGTCAGTCTTGACTTTTCTCCACATACAGGAATGTTGCAAACTTCTCCTTCTCCCAGGAGATGACCCAGGTATACTACTGACAGACGAAGGCTTCTAGACCTATGAAGGTTTGCTGGTCTCTCACTTTATGTAAATCCCAGTTCTGTGATCCAGTGGTGTTCTTTGCAGCTCAGAATTACCAAAAATTGCCACCATTTACCTTAAAATCTACCCCACACGAAATCCCCACCCTACTCATTCAACCAAAGAGGTCTTATCTGCCTGGCACTCTGCTCCCTAGGGTAGCTGAGAAAAGAGGTAGCAGATTTACAACACAGGAAAACCTTAGTCCAGGAAAGTCAAAACCCAGCTGGACCTTACCTTAGTATCTTAGTACCTTACTACCTTAGTACCCTAAGGACTAGCCATTAAGATACACGTGGTAGCTATCCTTGTCACACCTGGGAGGAGGAAACCTCAGCTGAGGAACTGCCTCCATTAGTCTGACCTGTAGGCAGGTCTGTGAGGCATTTTTTTGATTGCTAATTGATGTGGGAAGGTGCAGCCCACTGTGGGTGGTACCATTCCTAGGCAGGTGGGCCCGGTCTTTATAAGGTCACTGAACATGTGCCTGGGAGTAAGCCAGTAAGCACTGTTCCTCCATGGTCTCTGCTTCTGTTCCTGCCTCTAGGTTCCTCCCTTGGGCTTTTGACTTGACTTCCCTGAATGATAGACTGCAACCTATAAGCCAAATAAAGCCTTTCCTCCCCCAAAGTGGCTTTTGGTTGTGGTGTTTATCTTAGCAACAGAAAAGCAAACTAGAATAATACAGTTCTCCATCATTCCCCAGACAGTAGCAGAAAGAAGTAGCTGGAAGGCTGCCTCCTCTCACCATGGGTGCAAGGATGGAGAAATCTATCCAAATACAAATTATAGCCAGGGAAAAGGTGAAATCACTCTCTGTGCACCACCCGGAGACAGCCAGGAATTACCAGGCCAGCACCAAGCCAGCCCAGTCACAAAGGCCCTCTCTGGTGCAGTCAGGGTACAGACTCAGCGTTTTGCCTCAGGACTCGGGAAAAGCTTGTGTCCGAATGGGACTCCTTCCTATAGTACACCTAATAAAAGGGGATCGTGTTAGGCTTTCCAGCCCCCTGCATCACAGAGGGCAAAGTAGGAAGGGGAACTGGAACTCCAGAGATGGAAAATCTAAGTGCTACCAGCATCAGAGGGGCACTGAGCAAATGGCTGGGACCCCAGCAACCCGGAGAAGAATAGATTCACATACTGCAACTCCCCGTTCTGAGATGGGAGCTGGGAAGAGGATAAAGAGGGAAGAGCGAAAAAAGAGGACGGGGTCGGGGAATGACACCAGGGATTTACAGAAGGAAAGGAGAGAAACTGAAGAGGAAAGAAACAAAACCAGGACAAACACAGACAAGAAGCATCACAACTTCTCCAAGCAAGACCAGGGGACACATGCAAAGGTGCAGCATGAAGACAGCATCTACAGAGGAGCCACCGCTTCCCCATGGCCCAGCAGCTCCTGTGCCCCAGGGAGTCTTTCAGCAAGCAGGAGAATGAGCAGAGGGTCCTGTTGCCTAGCACCACGAAGGCCTAACTTGGACAATGCAGAGGGCTTTGTTCTGGGCAGAGGGATGGGGATGCTAGCCAGGCCCGGGAGAGGAACAACTGTCCCTCACTGCTGCCCCACATGTCTGGATTCGCCATGGTGATAATGTGGCTAGATTCTCTCAGATCTGATATGATGAAGACATTGGGAAAGACAACAAAGTCAGTGGAATGGAGGAAGGGGATGGAAGTCACAAATGACACTAGAGCTGGCCACTTGCCAGGAATTGGGCAATAGCTGTTCCAGGGCTACCAAACCCCAGGGTCAACAAAAGAGCTATGCCAGGGAATACTGGGGAGGGAAGGCATGGGACAGGGAAGATAATCATTCTCTGCTCTGTAGCATCTTTCCAAGGAGCCACAAGAGGTTCTATAAGCAGGTGAGCTCCAAGCACTGTAAGATCCTGACATTCAGTCAGCCTCACATACAATGCTAGGGCCTCTTGACAGTTTTATAGCTGCAGGTCATAAAGAAATGTCTCTGTAGTCTCTTTATGGGAGGCCTCTCTTACACAACGAGATTTATAGTCCTGAGCTGGGAAGAGCAGCCTCCTGCGGCATTTTGAGAGGAGGAAAGCATGAACTTCTCACTTGGGATGCCAAAGCACCAACACAAAGGCTCCCTCTCTCCCATCCAGGTGCCTGGTGCTGTTTGCCAGCACTGAAGCATGGGCAATGGGATATATAGCAAAAACAAGCATCTCTTTATGTTGCTTTGACAGAGAGGGATCTCTGAGTGTCCTGAGCATCTTTAAGAGATGCCTGGCCCCTTTACATGGAGGCCCTTCTTTTCAGTTCCACCTGGAAGGATGCTGGAGGAGCCAGCCACAGCAGCAGAGGGCACAGTGCTGATCTCTAGGGTTTTCAGTGTTTTGTTTTGTTTTTTGCCAATTCATCTCCTTTCTCCCTGACCTGAGTTCTCCCAAGAAGACTACTCAAAGAGGCCAGCATAGCTACAACAGAGACCCTAAAAGCAATGTGGCTCTAAGGATGAGGTCACCTTTCAGTCCTGCAACAGCCATGAAAAGGCTGCAGAATTCAAGGAGCATGGGGGAGAGGCTACACTTCCCACCTTCCAAAGAGCTGAAAGCCACCTGATCCTGAGGACTCAGGTGGATGTGGAAGACAGACCTCTAGCATTAAGATCCCCAGGAAGGAAAAAAAAAATATCCCAGGAAGAGTGAGGGACTTGCAACCCCAGGAAAAGATCTGAGCTTAGGGGGAAGGGTTGACAGGGAGAACACTATCCCTGAGTCTACTGGAGAAACAGAGAAGTTGGGGTGGGGGTGATGAGAGGGCTCTGGATCCCAGGATGGACCCAAATAGGTCCCCAAGGGTAGAGATGCAAAGCTGATCATGGAAATCCTGGGTCTCTTAGGGGTCATGCAGGCCCTGCAGCTGCTGTGGGGGTCTCTGGGGGTGTTGGCAGCAGGATGGCAAGGGTCTAAGTGAGGACAACTGCAGTCTGTTCTAGAAGGGTCGGTGTGGGCTTGGAGGTTAAAAGCTACAGCTAGGCAGTGGCCTGGCATGGCCAGCTGGGCAGCTGGAGCAGCAGAGCAATGCAATGTGGGGAACCTGGAAGCCATGGGAACCCAGGAGCAGCAGCTGGCCAAGTGGGGCAATGAGGGGATGTGTTTTGGATCCCCTATTACCGAAGCAATGGCCCTGCGGAAGCCCCATCCGCCTGCCCACCCCACCCCGCCCCGCCGATGAGCTCCCTTACCTATTGAGCTGAGGAGAGGCTTGTCTCGACAACACTGCCCAGATAGCTGAGATAATCAGAAACAAAGCAGTTACCAACACCAGCCAGATGAACCACCCACGCACACCCAGAGGGGAGGAGGGGCACAGTGAGCAGAGACCCATAGGCGAGGCCAGAGAATGGGTTAGGGAAAAGAGAGAGCCAGAGAACCAAACACATGATGGAACAGAGAAGGTGAGAGGGTTGTACAAGGCACAGACTGGGCGCGGCCACAGCATCCCCTGCAGACAGAGGCCCGCAACGTAGCTAGCCTCTAGGATCCCCACACAGCCTGCCCACCAGGAGCGCCCGCCTTGGCACTGAGGTGAGCTGGCAGTTTCCAGTGACCAGAGTGGTGGGAGGGGGAGAACTGGGCTCCTTCCCCGCCAGTTATCTCCCATGCCCCCACCACCAGGACAGCCTCCTCCGGAACTCTGCTCCCCTCCACAAGCCACCACATCAAGAAGAGAGACCAAAGTACTGAACCCAAGAGAAAGAGAGAAAAGATGAGGGCAAGGCAAGGGAAGAGGGTAGGGTAGGCAAGACAGAGGCGTGGCAGACTCTTCAGAGCAAATTGGGTCAACCTCAAGGCAGGCGATGGAGAAGGAAAAGAGGAAGGCAGACTGACTTGGAAAGGAACAAAGGCTAAGAGGAAGGGAGGAGGGCAGGTGGACATAAGAGGAAGTACAGACAGGCGTCCAGGCCGACTGGTACCTGGAATACCAGCTGCTACCAGTGTGCTCTCTCAGGCGGGCAGATCTTGGAAGCTTGTCTGTCTGTCTGTCTCTCTGTAGCTTCCTGTGAGGCACACAGGTGGGCAGGGATATGGCTCCCCATATAAAGGTCTGAGCTTGGTCTCAGCCTCCAGGGGCGCCTACCTGGAGAGACTAGGTAGGGACAGGGCCTGGAGTCCAGGGCTTACTAGGCATGCTAAGGGACAGGTATTTGAGCATATGGGGCTCCTGATCAGTGGTCCTGCTTGGTGCAGAGTGGCTACTGAAGAGGAGACTTGGACACAAGATCTGTAGGCAAACTGCAGGGAACTCCCACTACCCCCAACACCAAGATCACAGGGATGTGGCAGCCTCAAGATCAAGGGCAACACTCCCAGACACCACTGCCTACTGTGCTGTTCCCTTCCCCTTCCCCACATTCCTGATACACCGAGAGCCTTTGCAGAACTCTGGGCTGCATGCACTGGGTGAGGAGATGCCCGAAGCTCCTGGCAGGGTATCAGCAGGAAAGCCCATCCATCCCAGTGAAGAAACTCTGCCAGTGTGTGGCCAGAACTCCTCTCCCAGGAGTGCTGCAGCATGTCCCAAACAAGCCCTGTTGTTGGTAATGATGGGGAGGTAGAGTAAGGCATGGGAAGATTGACCGGAAGTGGGCCAGAGACAGTGGCTTACACTCACCCTGAAGTAGGTAAGGTTGTTGGGGGCTCTGGCCGGAGTGGCTCCTCCCCCATCCTCCGAGGGGAAGGTGTCTGTCCAAACACATCCAAGTTGTCGCCTGGTGCCGGAGGGGCTGGGCCCGGTGGAGGAGAAGGATAGCCTGTGGCCAGAGTGGTGAAGCCCATGGTGGGCCTGTAGCTGGGGCTCCCACTGCGGCTGCTCTGGGAAGGAGATCCAGTGGATGGTGTGGACTTGCGAGAGAAGCTGACCGCGGCTGGCGGCTGCAGGGTGATCTCTGATATCTCTGCCTGCTGCAGGAGGCCTGGTCGAGGTCGGGCACGAGCAGCGAGCTCAGGGGAGCCAGTACGGGAACTGAGGGGGCTTTGGGTCAGAGGTGAGAGCCGGGAGGGCTGTAGCACCACTTGATGTAAACTGGGCTCGGCACGCCGGGCCTGCCGGGGGCTAGGCCGGGGCCGGGGCTGGGGCTCATACCACCGGGTGTCCAGGCCAAATGTGCTGGGGCCACCGTGCCCCCCGGGCTCGGCTGGCTCGGGGTAAGGCAACACCGGTATCCCCATACCTTGGCTGGTATGTCTTAGCTGCCCTTGGCTGACCAGAGGTTGCATAGGTCTGTCCTGCCACTTGGTAGTAGGGGGCGCCGGGATGGGGCCCCTGCCAGGTGACTTGCCTACCCAGCCCTTTGGCGCCTCCAGAGATAGCATGCCTGGATAGGCTGCAGGCACCTGGAGAGGGGCTGGGGGCAGTCCTCGGGGCAGGCAGGGCTTGGGCTGCAAACTCTCGGCCACATCACAGGGGTGCAGCTGGTGGGGGAACATCATGGCTGGAGTCTCCAGTCCCCCAAAGGGAAATTCTGGCCGGCCCCAGGGCTCAGGGGAGCGCCCTCCTGTAGGTGTCTGAGTCAAGGGTAAAGTGCTGTTGGAAGCATTCTCTCCATTTTCCTCAGGGATGGTGGGGTGGCCAAAAGGCCCCTCGGTGTGCAGGGGTGGGGATGACATGACAGAGCTCAAGGGGCTGCCCACTTCTGGCATATAGAAGGGTGGAGGCTCCACCTCCCCAGGGCTGCTGCTGCTGAGGTACCCATAATACTGGCCATGGTGGAAGGGCCGAGGGGCAGGGGGCCTTGCTTGGCCAGTAGCCTGGAGTCGTCCTCCCAGTCCGCTGGGGCCCTCAAGCCCACGAGGCTGGAACCGAGGGCTGTATGCTGGTGGTGGTAGGTAAGAGTCCTGGCTGGAAGACATAGGGGTCAACTGAGGCTTCAGAGCAGCCACAGACGTGGGCACCAGTGGATCGTCATTCTCCTCATCTGACTGCCGGAACTCGGGGTACATATCTGTCTCCTCAGCAAAAGGGAAGCCCTCGATTCGCCGGCCCTTCACCGAGGGCTCCATCTCGGATGGGCCCATGACAAAGCGGCCATCGGGGCCTCTGCTGATTAGCTCAATGGGTGTAGTGGCCTCGGCCTCGGCCTCAGCCTTGGCCACGCTATACTTCCTGCTGCTGATAGCCCTCTTGGTCTTTTTGTACAAGGACAGCTCTTTCTCCCTTGTAGGGCTCAGCATCCTCTTGGCTGCCGGTTGGCCCTGGTCATCGGAGGACTCAGATGGGGCTCGGAGTGTGCGGATGCTCTCAGGACTCACCTTGCCAGAGGACAAGCTATAAGTGAAATGAACAGGAGGTGATAAGAGGGCTATACACACCCACAGCTTCTTTTCATTGTCTTAACAGTGACTCTAAAGGAAACAGGCATGGGTGGGCTGAATATTTTGGTCAGAAACTCTGGCCAACTCCCCAATTGTCTAGACACGTATCGTCCATTTTTGGAATGAACACCCACATTGCTACTTTTCTTCTGTCCTGCCCCTAAATTTGGTACACCCTGCCTATGCACAACTCCAATTTTATTCCCTAGTTGTTCAAGAAATGCAAGCTAATATTAACACTGACTCTAGCAAAGCAAAGGACAAAAAAATATTACAGACATAACACTGCAAGGCTAAACAAATAAGCTGCTAGTTTGGATTGTCTATCCTACACTCCCTCAATCCATGTAGACAACTTAAAATTGACATGCCAATCAGCAAACATAAAGTATCTTAGGGAAATGGGGTCAACTAAAACAAATGGTTTACTTATGTCCACCCTCCCCCTTCTACCTACAGACCCCAACAGTCAGAGACACTTACGGAGACTCAAGACTCTTCCTACAGTGAGTGATGGAGAGCGGAGGGTCTGGAAGAAGAAGAGAAAGAAGAAGCCTGAGCCCACAAAACAAAACTGGTACCCTGTATCCTCGGATCAACAGAGAGGCCTGATACAAAGTCACAGAGGGAAAGGCTCCACTTGCCTGGTAGCTCTAGGCCCAGCTCAGAGGCCCATTCAGCTACCAGGCTCTCTATCTCTGTAGCCCTGTCCCATCCTACTCTCCAACACCCTTGCTTTCTTCTTCCTCCTATCAAATCAAGAACCACTGGGGCTGGAGACACATGCCTATAATCCAAGCACTTGGGAGGCTGAGGGAAGAGAACCTCAAGTTTGAAGCCAGCCTGGGCTATACAGCAAGATCCTCTCTGTCAAGATGATGATGATGATGATGATGATGAGGTGATGATATGAATCAGGGAGGGAACTGGGTTGTCGGGTCCTGGAGGGAGTTGGAGGTAAGTGTGTGACTGTGCGAGGGGGATAAGTTTAAAATATTTTGTAGAGATGTTTGGAATTTTCCAGAAATGAACAAAAATATTTCAAAGATCAAATCCAACCCCACTGGCAGCTCTGCCTACAAGATCCCAGCATCCCTATTTCCAGAAGAGAAATGCTACAAGTGGTCTGCCTGCCTCTTGCTAGAGAACATCTGACCTTGGCCAGGCAAGGAGAGGAGACCCACACCTACCTTTCTTCCGCTTGAGTTTGCGCTTACGCTGCTTATTGACAAAGCAGGCAGCCAGAGTGCTGAAGAGGATGGCAGCTGCCAGGAAGCAGATGGTGGCCACTATCCCAGCCAACACTGGCCGGGCCAGCCCATCATCAGTCAGGTCCGGCTGTGGGAAGATGTCTGCAAGGAAGGCCAGAAGCACTCGTGGGTCTCATGCTTGCCAAAGTTTGCCCTAGGGTCTTTTCCCTACACCAGACAAGGCTGGGGCCTGACCTCCACACTCCTTCCCAACATGAGCCTTTAAGGAGGTATAATGAGGTTGTTGTAGCAGTGTGAAGAGAGTTAAGAAAGGGACAGTCTATGAAACCTCCTTGTAGCTTACAAAGAAGAAACGATACCTGCATCTTCCCTCATGAGGACAAACCCCAATCATCTTCTATAACTACCTATCACTGTTAGTGCGGCAATGAACTTCCACGCAAGCTATCAGGTCCTCCCATAGGAATCCTGTGAGCTACAGACTCCCTTTCTCTAAATGAAGACACTGACTGGCTGAGTGAGTGACTGGCTCAATTTGCTACTGGTACCCTAACAGGAGCACAGTTGTTCTGATTTCCAGTCAGGATTTTCTGCCTTCTCCCATGTCATCTATAGAATGAAGACACCTTGGGGATAAAACACTAAAATACTCTCTCCTTGGGGAGAGGAGGCTGGCAGCATCCTACAGCACAGACTAACATGTCTTGGCTATCGAGGCTCCAGAAGCAGGCTGAGATGCAGGGAGGATGAGGTGGGCTCAGTTCTCACTTCCACAGTTAAAAAACAAGCTTCACCCTGTGCCAGATTCACTTGCCAAGTTAGTGGCAAAGCCAGAACCAGACCCCAGGCAACTGTATGTACACGTAAGACAATGAGATCACTAAGTGCCATTCTTAAAGCACATCAAAGGGAAAGTTAATACATAGTGATATTGCTGGCTGGAGTTCATTGCCATGTCAATAATGATAATGGGTAAGAAGATTTGACATTACACATGGGCCACAGTCTTGGGAAATAGGGGAGTTAACTACAGGGAACACTGTTGTGGCCGCAGCCTCATTCACCCATATGGGACTGTCTAACTAGGCATGCTTCCTTCAAGTTTAGAAGCCAGGCACAGGCTTCTGAGTAAGAACAGTTCACAGAACTGAGTGCACAAAACACTCAAGTCATCTACTTTGGTTCTGGCTGGAAGCTATTTCCTGTGTTCTTCCATCTCTCTGAATCTCTTCCCTGGAGAGAAGCCAAGACAGAAGCAGCTGAGTTTTGCTGCCTATGGGAGATAACTTGGTTTTACACAAATACCCCAGGGTGCCTAAGATTTGAGACAAAAATCAGCCTCCACTTCTCTCCTCATACCTGCCCAACACCAATGATTTTGTGACTTCAAGAGGCTCCTTACAAGAGCTTTCTGGCCAAGACACTCATAACCTGACCCCAGGGGTCTCAGTACCTGCTGTGCCCAAGGAAATGGTGCCTTGGCTTGCTCACTAAGTAAGAGCCTCTGCTATACCAAGGACACTAGTTCCCTGGAAAGGGTCTCTGCTGTGTTTCAGGAACTCTGGAACGGAGAGAAGACATGCAGAAATGGGACCAGTGCCAAGAAAAGGAAAGATAAATGGAGAAAATGCTAGGGAGTTGGCTTTATTTAGTCTGAGAAAAAAAAAAAAAATCTAGGGAGAGGAAGGAAGGAAGGAAAACAACACCAAACAACAATTTTCCAAATAAAACCCACATAATTATAAGGAAGCCTATAATAGGCACCCAACAAACACTTGTTGACCTGCCGTATCTTCCCTCTAATTCACAGTGCCTGCCCCACTACACAGCACAGCTCGAGAGCAAACAGAAAATGTCTAGCAAGCAGCACATTCTGACAAAATCCAGTGGATTTCCTTCCTCGATTTTATCACAGAAATGCCAGAAGCCCAGCTCCATAGTGGGAGAAAACATCATGTGTCGTGGAAATGGGTTTCTGATGGGCTCAGCAAGGCCCCAACTAGACTCCTTACGTTTCTAACCCAACCTATCCTCCCAGATTAGCTCTTTGACAAAAAGGACTCTCATGTAGCCCTGAGGCATATATCCTGGTTGTTGTTAGACAATTTTGGAACCCAAAGTACCTGTGCTGGAGACACCGGCGATGTTGCTGGGCTCGCTGATCAGATCCTGCATGACAGCCAAAACCCGGAACTCATACCAGGTATCCTGCAATCCAGGGACAATACCCAGTCAGCTGAGGGGCTTAGGACCACCACCAACAACCCTGTACATGACTGTCACAGAACAGGGTACGCAGAGCACCGCCCCCAGGAAGTGTTTGATGGTGACTATTCCCATTGGATGATGTTAGAGTGTACATGTTCCCACCGTTCAAGCTGTGGACTTCAAGCTATGCACGTGAGAACATTGAAAGACTGCAGAGGTAGATGCACACGAGCTCATGAGCTCTCAAACGGCATCATGAATCCAGCTGCCCATCAAGAGCATCCAGGAAAGGGGAGATGGAAGGGTACACAAGCTCTCTTCTATCTATGAAACAAGCTGCTTTCTCTCTCAAGAAAGAGATGTTCCTGCTTAAAAGATGTCCACCAGGGCAAAAAAAAAAAAAAAAAAAAAATGTGTTTTCTCCTAGAACTCTGAATTACTAAAGAGCTCTTCTCTTGGCCAGCCTAGAAGACAGCTTTTTGGGGCCTCCTCAATCACCCAAATGGAACCCAGGAAGCTGAGGTCTGGGGTCTGATGACCTCACCCTGCCTTACTCTGGCCAGTGTCTATACTTGAGGAAAACCATCTTGTCACACTGGTCTCCAATGACACTAAGCTAGCTCTGTTCTAGGGACCAAGTTCAACCCTCGGTGGTTGAGTGTAAGGGAGAGTGTAAGACTTCAGATAAGGAGGGCTTGACCGTATGACCCTGAGGTGGGTCACTCAGTGCTCAGTGGCTTTATAAATAGTCGTGACAATTCCAGAAACTGGGAATAAGAGGCAAGAAAATAACAGTCCCCACCTGTGACAGATCCTTGGCAAAAAAATCTCCATCGGTGCCTGGAATGGCATCATCTAGCATCTCCCAGCGCTCCCCAACGCGGAACTCCATGATATAGCGGTCAATGGGGAAGCTGTGGTTGGCAGGTGGGAGCCAGGACAGGAGCACACCCTGCTGGGTCCGGTTGGCTGTGAGGCACCTTGGTGGGGTCACCAGCACCAGAGGTTCTGGAGTTGTAACAGGGAATGCTATAGAAGGGAAAGGAAAAAGAAAAATGATGGCCACAGACTCCCAACCCAATGTGGGAAACAGAGCCTAACAAGGAAGGAGACTGTTTCAGAGAGGTGAGAGGGTATCATCCTCCTGATCCTAGGAAAGAGAAGTCAGAGCACCTGGCCCAGAGCTCTGTGACTCTTTTCAGAATAGGACAACTGCAAAGACCATCAAGGACCTCCTCAAAGGGGAAGAAGCAGCAGGCACCATGGAGAAGAGAGAAGAATCTAGTGCAGAGTGCATTCATGTGCTGCATATCATCTATGTTAGCAGCATCCCTGATGGTGGCCCCACGAAATTACGGGGCTGGAAAATCCCTATCAGCTAGTAAGAGAGTAACCACTATAATATAGAAGGGCACATTCCTCACACATCTGAAGTGACGTTGGTACAAACAAACCTACGACACCGCCAGCCACATAAAGCGCAGCTGTGTACAATGCAGAATATGTGGTAACACCCAACCATGCTACAGGCTATGTATTTACTATGCTGTCATTGGAGAGGACTCCAATGACAGAAAGGGTTTCCAGTGAAAACAGCCCACCCTGTTCCACCAGTATCAACTCCACTGATATAAAGTTCACCGTATTTCGGTTGTATCATCTTCTCAGGTGCCGTCTATACGGTGATATCATGGCTTAACGACACAGTTCTCAGGTGAAGTTTCCTCTGGTGTTGGTTTCCCTGCTGTTAAGGTGCATAACTGTAACTTTACTTCTCATCCCAAGAACTGGTAAGATCTTCTCACTTTCAATTCCATGCAGGGCCTTTAAGCTCACAATGAGGCCCAGGCCAGGCTTGGAGATGTGTACCTTTAATTCCAGCACTTGGGAAGCAGAGTCAGGCAGATCTCTGTAAGTTCAAGGCCTGCTTGCTCTATAAAGTGAGTACCAGGCCAGGTTGGGCTACACAGTGAGACCCAATTTAAAAAAATCAATGAGGCCCAGCAGAAGAACTTCAGAGTTTGGGGAGAGCATTTTACACCTGCTGTCCACAGAACAGAAAGGGGGCTGGAGCCATGACCTCCAGTCTACTTGAGAAGAGTCTGCTTGCAATGGCCTGTTCTTGGACCCCAGACGACACACAACTGCAGTCAGATAGTGCAGAAGGATTCCCTGTCCCTTTGTAAAACTGCCACTCATCCATACCTGTCATTAAACCTCTCCATTCCATTTGAGGATACAACAGGAATATGGCAAAAATACCATGTATGGGACCAGGCAAACCCTATAGAAGAACATGGCAAATCTTCGTTGGGAAATCAAAAGAAACCATTCCAAAGAACACTTATTAAGGTGCTGGCACACACTAAGCCCTAATGTTAGTTCTAAGACCATCACTACCATCACCTTTATCTAGAAACAGCCCCAATACACACCAGCCCAGGGCCTCACCTAAAGTGTTCACAGTGACCACCTCACTGAAGGCGCTGGTTCCCAGCCTGTTCTGGGCCAGGACACTGAACTGGTACGCAGTCTCAGGCTCTAGGCTGTCTACCAGCAACCAGCTGGGGCCTGGTGGCACTGACAAGGACAGCCAGTCGTGGGGCCCAAACTGAGCCCGCTTCATCCTGGCCAAGAGAGAGAGAGAGAGGATGGGGAGAAGGGGTGGGGTGGGTCACACTGGAGAGAACAGCATGCATGCAAAGTCTTCAAGGAAACGGCAGTGAAAGTATAAGCATTCCCAGGTTCAAGGGCAGGAAGAGGGATAACCAGGGTGGGGTGACCTGCCCAGCTCTGGCTGTGCCAACCTTCATGGCACCAGGGCACACCCCACTGTGGTACCTCCCCAGTGAAAAGGTGTCCTTAGGTGTAAATCATGCTGAAGACACTGGTCGGATTACCAATCGCGTTGTGAGAGAATCCCATTCTAAGTACTACTTTATAAATGGGCTCTGTCTTGATAGAATAGGGACACTGGAAATGAGGATGAGCGGCTGGGTGATGACATGACTAGAGAAGGAAACTAGATGACCTTGGCTGTCTGCCCTACCAGGGAAAGACAAAAGTGGGGCCCAGAGTAACGCAGGAGACTCTGCTCAATCCAGTCCAACTTGGGTCATCTGAGGTTATCCAAGGCATGTAACAAAAATGACCAGGGGTTTGCCCCATGGCAGGACCAGGGCTCCTAAGGCCCTCAAGGCTAGAAATCACAATCAAGTGAAAAGTTATAGTGATGGAGAGTAAAGAAACTAAGGGTAAGGTTTTCCACTCTAAAGCCTCCCTCCTCCTCAACTTCCAACAGGCAAAGGAAGCCACCTACTGCTGATGCAGTTCTGGATGACGCCACTGGGAGGAGACATTGTTCTGGGCAACCAGCCCACTCTATGAAGCCAAGAGCTGTAACTCAACAGATACCCGAAGGTTCCCCTCTAGGTTTTAAGATTTACTACCACTAGCTAGGGCCGGTCAAAAAGAAGGGGGAAACCTCTTCTACCTTGGAACTGCCCTTCCCTACCAAAGAGAGTGATCAGAGTGTGATAAAATTGATGCAGATGAGCAGCATAGAGCAGCACCACAGGCTACAAGGGAAACCCTGATCTGTGCCCAAACGCCTGCCCATCCTCAAAGACAGCTCTGCCCACACCAGATGCCACTTCCTGAACCGCACATCTTGCCACATCCTCAAGCAGTGGGGTTGACACTTCCCCCATTCAGAGGAACACAGACAAGGGGTGGGAGATTACTCTGACTGTAGCTCCCACCATTCAGGTACAGTCCATCCATGGAGAACTCAAAACTCCTAAGACATGCATGCAGTCTGAAAACTACAGGGGAAATGGAAGGCCCCCTCAACCCCATGCTGTTGAAGGCTCCCTCTGAGGTCTACAGTCTGCTTGTTCCTCCTCCCCAGATTCAGACTGAACCAGACTGAAGGAAAAGGAAGTTGAAGGTTCATCTTCCCCACATGAGGACGTTGTCTGTGAAGCTGGAGGCTGCAGTTCCCAGCTCAGGACAGGAATGTTGGGAATGAGAAGCCCTACAGTGGTGGAAAGGGTAGGAACGCCACTTGGCTGCTTTTCCCACCATCCCATGCCTTGGGTCCTCATCCTGGTTCATGCATTTCAGTGATCTTCCTACCCAGAGGCTTTTTGGGCAAGGTCACTGATCTGGTCAGTAACAGACAGGAAAACAACATGCACGAGATCCTAGAGAGAAAATACAGACAGTGGAGGAGGTGAAGGCAGGGATGGGAGCACCGATTCTAACTGGTGTCTGGGACCTCTGGGGAAGGAACAGAATAAAACTAGTCCCTACACTTCAGACTTGGGTGTTTCACAACACCCTCAAGATTAAGAACCTAAAAAAAGGATGAGGTCAGACATGGAATGAGGGGACACTGAGAGAAGCCAAAGAGAGAGCCCTAGCATCCTTGAGAATTCAATCACTGCCTGGCTCACTTTGCCATCTGCAGAGCTGGCAAGTACAGATTCTAGCCTCCTTGGGCCCATCACCCACCCAAGGATGGGATGGGATAGGGGAGACTGGATGCCCTGAGTGGGGCAAGGGAGGGAGAAGCAGAGAGCAAAGCATGCGGGGCTGACTCACAGAGGTCCGTACCAAACTGAGAATGTCTGCTCGTAGCCTCCATCATAGCCTGGCTCCCAGGATACATTGGCAGTTGTCATGGAGACCTGGACCCGGACACTGCCTGGGGCATGGGGACTGGTGCCTGGAGATTAAGGAAGACAGCTCAGACCAAAAGGAACAGAGTCTATTTGATAGGTCCCCATCTTCTTGTAGGAGATTCAGGAGAGAAGAAAGCATGTAGCGCCAAGATGCACCCTAGGAAGTGGTAGCCTCGAGGGCAACATCCCAGGCCCACCCTGGCCCTGCTGAGGTCAGAGAGAAAAGCCCACCCACTACATAGGATAGGGACACCAGTGGGAACATTAGGTTGGAGGGAAAACAGAACCCTCCTCATGCTGACTAAATTCCCATGATCTTGTGAGCTAAAAAACATTCCCTAAAGGACCTGGGAACAACCAAAAATCACATCCCTTTGCTAATCTCTAGCCATAAGAGACAGCCATGTTACACACAGCAGACAACAGTGGGCTCAGGTATGAGGCCAGCCCTTACTAGGTATGAAGGATGTGACTCTGGGAAGGACAGCCAGGAGTTCCCCTGGTTGTGAGTGACAAGGTACCGACTTTATTCATAACCTAAACTGTCAGTAAAATACTTAGTGTTGGACTTGGGTACAACTGTGACTGTCAGACCTCAAAGGGCCAGACTACCAGAAGATAGGCTGACATGTCCTGGGTAGTCAGAACAAGGAGCATCAGTCACTTCCTCATGCCCCAGGCTATGGACACCAGCCTAATCCTCAGGCAGCTCAGTGCCTGGCTAAGGTACCACAGGGTCTGGTTCTCATTCATTCTATTTCTTCCATTTTCCACATGCCTGCTCTACCCAATACAGGACAAACATGGACCCCAACATCCTCCCACACATACACACCAGAGCCTCTTAAAGGTTTCAAGTTGTAGTCCCTAGCCTGACTTAGGCAAGACACCTGCAGAGAGAGAAAAATCACCCCAGTTGGCCTACTCAACTACATACCGATGACAGTGAGGTGGGTGCTGGCAGTGATGCTTGTGACCACATTGGTGGCGACACATTCCCACTCCCCGTGGTCCTCCTTACTCAGGGCACGAAACTGGAGACTCCCGCTGGGCAGGGCATTGTGCTTGCTTCTGCTGGGCTTCCCTACCTTAGCCAAACAAGGAACAGGGAGGAGGATGGGAGTAGGGCTTCAGGTTAAGGGACCAGTGCTCACAACCCAGGAGTCTGAAGAGGATGAAGATGGTGGGGCAATCCCTCAGCCCATTGCTAGTACCCCGACATCTGGCCGGACCACACAGGTCCAAGCAAACAACCACTGGTTCTTCCCTGCCTCCCCCACAGCACAAGAGCTTCAAAGCCCAGGTACCTTTCTCCAGGTGATGACAGGAAAGGGGTCCCCTGCAGCTGCACAGGGAATGAGCAGCTCCCGGCCGGCCTCTTGCCTGTACTCCCAGCCTGGTAGCACCGTGAAATACGGGGGATCCTAATGGAAGCACAGAGACAGGTGTGAAAGGTTGGCCACAGGAAGAATGCCCACCACAGGGCCATATACAGTCCTGAGGGCTCACCTTCAGGACAAGCCGTGCAGGGGCGGACTGGCCCATGGTCCCCAAGGTATTGTAAGGCACACAGGTATAAGTGCCAAGAGCCTCCTCTGTGGCCTCCTCAATGCGAATAGAGCCATCCTCCATCAAGGTCCATCCCAAGTTCTGTCAGACATGGAGAAGAAAGCAGAGAGCCATGGTCAGGATGCAGGCAGGGCATCCCAACCACTTCCGGGCAGAGTCTAAGCTAGACCACGCATAGGATAGAACAGCAGCTCAGCTGGCGCTGGCATCCCCTGTGGACATTGAGCACAGCCAAACTCCTGCCAGATCGTTGCTCTTTGTTTGCCTAGGCTTTTTAGGAGGAGTGGGGCTGGCAGAGAACCAGAGCCCAGAGGCAGCACCTTTGTTGTCAGAAGGATGCTCCTCATTCTGAATCCCAACATGCATCTCACTCATACCTTCTCTACCTGCAGTGGCCGGCCATCCTTATTCCACTTCACCACAGTAGCAGGTGGCTCTGCATCCACAGGACAGCGGATATAGCCATGGATTCCCACGGGCACATAAATTACAGGGGGCATGTTGAGGACACGGGCTGGGTCTGTGAAATGTGTGGTGTGGAAAAACAAGAGAAGCCAGGTGAGCCAGTGTGCAAACCCCATTCCTTTGAAAAGGAGCCTTTATATCTACTAGTTCAGATTCTCAATGTTCAACGCAGTGCTAGAAGCCAGGGCCACCATGATTAATAAGACCAACAATCCCAACTCTCTAGTACTTACAGACGAGGGGCCAAGCACAGCAGGCTGGGGCAGGCTGCATGCTCCTTTCATCTGCCCAACTCTCTATGCTTTTAAGAACCTTAGGATGTTTAAGAATGCTTGGAGGCATTCAACGGCACATTTTCAACTGTCCTAGGCTTCAGAACTTGGAAATGGCTCTCACCGCAGACTTTACCCCAGCCCTGCCAAGCCAACAATGACCATGCATTTCTCCAAGTATTTTGTATCCTGAAGTTTCTCAGGAGTAAGCAGTTAATTACTTCACGTCCTAACCAAAAGAGCAATGTCAGTTCTATACACAACGCTGCCCCAAGCATAATGACAGGCATCCCTTCTGCTGAGTGTCTGGCCTCCCTTGAACTCAGTATTCCACCTGACTCTGCAGTTAAAGGTAAAACCCACCATGGCAAAGGACAGACAGCAAGAGGCCCTCTAGCCCTGTGCTGAAAGTTAAGTCACCTCTTCTCATTTCTCCCCAGGACCCCTAGGGCTACAAAGAAGAAAGTTCCAGAGCTAGGAAGGCTGTGATGAATGAGCTGGTTCCTTTTAAGCATTCTGAGCTCTTCAGAGAACAGCCTTACATAAATACCAGGCCAGTTATATATTTAGATGTAGCTTCCTACTTTTGTATGATAGTCTTTTTTTTTTTTTTAATTCCTCCAAGGTTTTCAAAGGGTTTATGAATGGGAAATACTCTGAACACTGCTCTTCAGCAGAAATAAAGATCCTTGTCTCACCCACCTATAAATCTCAACTCCCTGGATTCCCTTTGAAGGGAGGAAGGAGGTAAAAAGGGACGAGTGGGAGTGGGTGGCGGTGCTGGTGCTGAGGAGAGCCAGGGACACCAAAACGCCTCTGCAAGAGAGCAGTGGCCCACAGCTCAAGGACTCAGGGATGGCGCCTTCATCTCCGCTGGTTCAGCATCCTTCTGAAGGCTGATCCCTGTTGGCTTGCTCACTGCCTGCATCACTGCCACTTCAAAGCTCATGTGGTACTGCCTGCATCCAGCCCAGAGGGAGAGACACCTACCCTTCCTCTCCAGTAATGCATGAGCATGTGCAGTCTCCTGCTTTTCCTACTACTGGTGTAAGAGGATACACCCAGTGTCCTGGGCTTCATGGAACTTACACCACAGCATGCTAAAAATCCTTGTGAGTTATCAGGAGTGTAAGATCACTGAGGCTTTTGCTTCCACTAGAAAAATCACCCCACAGAAATGAGGAAACAATGTGAGCACATCACGAGGAGTGAGCTGGGGCACAGCAGGTCCCACTGAGCTTCACTACTGTGACCTTGCCTGTTCAACAGCAGACCCATGTAAACATTCAGACTTGTGCAGCCACCAGGGGGAGCTCCCAAGGCCACCAACTGTCCGTCTACTTGTCCTAAGCTCAGAGGCTAACTTAGGTCAGTTGTCTCCACCATGCTACATTGTTCACCCCTGCCATTCCATGTCCTCGGGTGTACGTAATTCTCCTACACCAGCATTCTAATAATGGAAGTCTGTCACCTATAGTAACAACCTGCAGCCTTTGTTGCCTGAGTGGCAGGGCCATCTATGAATCAAAAGGAAGACATTAATCTTCATTACCCATCCTCCTACCTCTCACCCTGTCACAATGTCTAGCTTGTCAAGGGTGGGAAAGCAAAGGAGGGCATCTAAGTATTAATACCAGTGGGGCTTACCCAGAAGCCCTCTATAGGTCTGGCTGGACAGCAGCTCATTCATTTGAGTCTCACAGCCCCAGAGTAGAGGGACTAGGTAGCCAGAAGGAATCAGGAATGGAAGCAGAGCAAGTCACCCAGAGAGTTCCTGTTCTACTCAGTACACAGTGTCCACATGTGGAAAGGTATAGTGCAACTGGCAGAGGAACTAATCCTGCTCCCTCAGACACCCAGGAAAATGGGCCCAGCAGCAGCTAGTTCAAGGTACAGGTATAAACCAGTACTCGATAACACAAGGACTACCATTCTGAATGGCAAACGTTCAAAGCTGAGATCTGTTTATCCTTGAACTGGACCTGAGCTTAAGTCAATGAATTGGTTAACACCCAGGGGTGCCAAGCCCACAGATGATGTCTGCCATTGGCCAGGCTGGTCATGACCTTCTCTGGAGCCATCCCTATTCTTCCCTCAGGTGTTCCTCTAGTCCTCAGAAACATGCTGGATCTTCAACTTCCAATCTAGCTAGTGTAGCTTGCACCTACTAGAACCCTCTCCCTCACCCCTACTCACACTGCACAGTCAGGTATGCTGAGGCAGACGGGGAGCGCCCCAGGCTGTTGCTAGGGACACAGGTATACTTCCCAGCATCCTCTGGCTTCACTCGGAAGATGATCAGTGTCCCATCAATCAGGATGCGCACCCTCAGCTTCAGGTCACTGCAAAAGAGTGACAAGCAGGCAGGGAGAATGTTGGCAGAAATATAAGCAAGGTAGCAATGAGTCCCTTCACCTCCCCTAGAGGCAACAAGGAAACTTTGGGTTCCCAGGCAATGCCAGGGCCCCTCTCTCAAGGCAGGGGCCTGTGGGGACCCATGTGAGAGGGTTGGAGCAGGGTGCTGCTCACTTCTGGAAGTAGACGTTCTCATCCTGCCAGTACCAGGTGTAGGTGAGGTTGCCGGGATACGCCTCTGCCCTGCAGGTAAGCAGAGCATCCTGGGAGATGTTGACGGTGATGTTCTCAGGAGGGGAAACAATGAAGGGAGGCCCTGGGGAGAACAGGGAATAAACATCACCTCTCCTGATTGGGAGGCTACCATGCCAAGCCTCCCAGGAAGCTCTGAGATGCTCAAGATGGAGTGTCCAGGCAGCAGAGCCCAGGCAGTCATCACGGAGGTGCTTCCAGCTGCTCTGAGGTTCAGGTACTCTTCTGTACCACATCTGCAATTGCTCCATGACTTCCAGACCAGTCATCTAGAACCTCCATGTACCTTCCTGCCCAACTCTCTCCAACAGAGCTCAGGCCAGAAGATACAAAGCCTGATCTTGTCACTGTAGAAGTCAGAGCATTGTTCTGTCCCCCTGTCAGAGGTTCAGAAGGCCACTCAGGAGAGGAGGCTAGGGAGCAAAGAGGCAAAATCCAGCAAGCCTTGGGACTAGTAAGCCAGACTGCAGCAGAGTTGGGCTTTGGTCCTCCCTTAGGAGGTATGCCACGTCCCACCATCTGCCTCAGCTCCTGCTCAGTCCTCAGAGGCCACAGGAGCAAATGTTACCACAGTTGCCCTTCCAACTACACACAACTGCCCTTAACTCACCCTGTCACTCCAGCATGCAGAGTAGGGAGGCACTGCCTTGGCACCCTGCCTCTTCTGGGCAGTGAATGCTCAACCTTTTGGGTACTCTGGGCCCAGAAAGAACAAGCCAACACCTTGCAGCTGACTACAGAACCCAGTTCAGCTCAATGCCCCTGATGTTTAAATGTCAGGTTCTTGGGCTCTAATCCTATCTTTACATATTGATGCTATCACCGGTGGATAGATGACCCAAGGTGTCTCCTCTCTGAGGAAAGTGGAGATGTGGCAGGAATGCTCTCTACAGGAAATCAGGAAGGGCTCACCATAGTTCCTGTCTCCCTGCCACACCTTACGATATCCTTTTCCCAAATGACCAAGGTGGGAAACACAGGAATCTTGTAAGACAGACCCCACCCAGCTCATCTACCACCCCCAGCTGGGTAGGTTATGCCCTGAGCAAATGTACTCTGTGGTTCAGCAAGCCTGGAAGCCTCCTGCAGAGTTCCAGGGATAAAGAGGCTGAGAAAGTCCCCCTACCTTGAACAAGCAGATGGGTTGTGTGCACAGCCTCACCCTGGATGCTATATGCTCGACAGGTGTAGGCGCCTCTGTCCTCCCGACTGACTGACGTCACCGTCAGGCTACCGTCACTCACCTGAGGGCGCAGAAAGAACCCAACATCACCCTGTGGGCCTTAGCAGCATGTCTCTTAAGCAAAGAGATGAGCTCTGAGAAGCTGGAAACCACCTCAGGGACTCATAGACAGAGGCAGGGAGGATAAGGCTCCTTGTCCATCTCCCTACAAGAGGCAGCAGAATGCCCGCTGTCAAGTCCGGCCATAGTTTTCCCACCTCCACCCTGGGCCTGTGCACATAGCATCAGTGGCCAGCTGCCTTAGATGGGAGAAGAGATGGCAAGGAGAAAGGATGAGGAAGAGAGGTTGTGATACCCAGATGAGAGTTGCACTCACCTGGTACTTTCCACTAGCACCGAGAAGGGTCCCTTCCTTGAGCCAGGTGACAATGGGCTTAGGGTTCCCAAAAGCAGTGCAGGTCATGGTAATACTCCCACCTTCCTTGGCCTCAATGTACTGGGGGGGTGTTTCTGTAAAGGTGGGAGGGGCTGCAAAAACACCAGGAAAGTGAGGGATGGAATCCATCCACATGTGCAGAACTCTACAGTGTGCAAGGACACAGGAACAAAAACAGAATGTATAACAGGGGTGGGGAGACCTAGGACCTACTGATTACAAGAGGTCATCCTTCCCCATGCCCTGAAGGTGTGACTAACACCCATCCTGGCTGGATAATCAATCGTCTTTTAAGAGACTTGGCACTCTGTGCCTGAGCTGCTTGCAGAGACAATCTGGTCAGCTTTGGACCTACTCTCAGTCTGGCTAGTTCCAAATTCTATACTCACCCGGCTGAACTTATTAGGTACTACCCAGTAAAGCATTTAAGAATATCTACTCCAGGGAAGCTACCCTGCTCAGTGGAGGAACGTGACAAAAATAAAACCGAAGAATTTCCTACCTCACCTCAGGATGCTCACGCTGCACAGGGGCTCCCATTTCCTGTATCCCAGTTCCACCAAGCCCAATCATTTGCAGGAGATTTCCTGACTGTGCCCTATCAAAGCCCAATACAGGTCCCAGGCTAAGGATGCACAGCCTTACTTTTACCTCATTCTATAGGCAGGGAAAATCTCCCACCTGCCTGCCTCCCCTTGGCTCCTGTGGTTTAAAAGTGAGTAGAGAATTTGACAGGCTACTACCTTCTTAATTCTCCCCTGATTGCATGAGGTTATCTTCTCCCAAGCACTGAAGGTATGACTAACATCCTATCCTGTTTGGATAATCAGCTTTTAAAAGGCTTTTCAACCTGTGCCCAAGTTGCTCACAGACACAATATGGTGAGCTCTAACCACTTGGACTATTGGTTTTATGATCTTCCGAAATGGCTATTCTGAATACAAGCACCAAAGCCAAAAATACTAGGATAGGCCATTCTGGATTCCTCTCAAGAGCCCAAGTTCAAGTACTAGGCTGCCATATAATCTCAGGTTCCTCAGACCCTCTGGACATTATCTGAATCCACTATCCTTCAGAACTGATGTAGGTAACACACAAGATAAGGTTTATGAAAAATCTTGTGCAAAATGCAGACAAAATCTTACAGCAAACCCTGATTGTCCTGCCGTCACCATTCTCAGTATCATCCCTGAGAGCCTTAGTCTGAAGACTAAGGAAAAGCTTCAGTAAGGCTCCTCCCCCTCTATATAGTCATGCTCTAAGAGTCACTCAGAGGGTGCTAGGATTGGGTCCTGCCTGCACCAGCTTCATCTCCCAGACGCTTTCTCCTACTAACTCTGTATCTTCATTGTCTCTCTGCAGCAAGAACTTCCAACCTCGGGACCATCCATTTGCAGAGCTCTCCCTCAGCCTGGAACTCTATATCCAGATCCCATTTCTTTGATTCATGTGAGCAGATGCCTTTTCCTCATCCCACTGAATACTCAAATTTCCCATAGTTCTTGGGTAAAGGGTGTTCGACAGACGTTTCTTGAATGGAAGAATAAATGAAATAAATATATGAATGAAGCCTTGCAACGTACACATCTATAGTCCAATACAAATACAAGTACATAAATTCCCTAAGAAGCAAAACCATGCAAGGCCACTTTGGCCTCTAAGCTCCAACACCCATAGCTGAGTGGGTGTGCGAGGACATTTGGAACCATTGGGTGGATAAAGAAGTACACTGTATCACATAAAACAAACATCCTCAAGAAAACCCGTGCTCAGTCAGTGTTCAGGAAGACACTAAACACAATGGAAAGAAGCCCTCCCAAGTCCTTGTAATGGTGTCTCATGACTCCAGCCTCCAGACCCTGTGAATGTGTACTCATGACAGAGCCTACATTCACCCACCCTGCCCCCTGAAATTCAGTTAACTCAACCACAGCTTCTATTACCTCTGGTGTCAAGCTTAAAAGAAAAGATAATAAATTAAATTATGTCCTGAAGTGACAAATTAATTACTAATTACATAATTACTTTATTATTTAGGTGCTAATCGGGAAAGTACTTTGAACAATTTCAAGTTTTCAGGAAAATAATGGTTTGACTCTCAATTATTTACTGAATTAGGTGTTAGCTTGCCAGCTGCATTTGCAGGCTTAATTCCTCTTGCAAGAGCCCTGTAATTAATAGCACAGGTTAGAAATAAACTGGCCTCTCCTCAAGCCATACACCAGACCTAAAGTGAGACTTGGCTTAGGTTTCGGAGGTATTCTACGTGTGATAAAGGAATAACCAGTCTTCAGAGAAAGCATGGAAGGAGAACAAGACAATCTGTTGTAACTCTTATTTTCGTACTGACCTTTCTATTTCTAAAGGTACCCCTGTCACAAAATGCCTGACACTAATACATTCTGCTCTGGATGTGACAAAAAAAAAAAAAAAACCTGGCACCTGCCTCTTTCTGTCCAGAATGGAAATACTTATACAGGAAGAAATCTTGAATAAAGGAAATGGGGGGCTGGGCTCCAGGTGCTCCCTTTCATGTAGGATTCTGTTCTGTTCTGCCTCTTACAGGTCGGCTGATGGGTAACAGCAGACTACACTGTGCTGAGGCCCATTTCCCAGGCATGAAGCAGATGGTAGCTCGGCCTCAGTGCTCTGCCCAGCACGTGCATGTCCACAGCCTGACTGTAATCCCTAATTGAGGTGTTTTCCTCCTTTGGGCTCTCAGACTTGCTGGTCCCTCTAGTGAAGGACCCTTCCCACCTCACACCCTGCTCTTGCCTAAGCCTCTCCCTGTCCAGCTTTCTGGACAGAGGTCACATCCTCAGAGAGGCTTTGTGCTACAAAAGGCACAAAGTGATCATTACTTGACATGACTGGAAGCTTTAAACACCAGAATAGGGTCATGTCCCCAGTTTTACTCCCAGAGACTGCCACAGAGAGGACATTGGGAAATATGTCGTAAATCGATAATTTTTGGTAGATTCCCAAGGACTTTCAAAGGACCAAAGTCCTCAGTGCCTTCTAGCAGCCACTCCTGCCACCCACATTTTGATATGCTTTCCCTTTTCCCTACAGTGAAAACTGGAGCTGCTACCGTGCCCATCACTACCCTCAGATAATAGGTGCTCAAGACACAATCTCACACAGCAGTCCACTGAATCTTGCAATACCCTGAAAACAGATTCTTTCTGGGAACACAGCAACTAAGAGAGCTGACTTAACTGGCCTTAATGACTTATTATGCAATGGGTTCAAGAAATAAGCCAGACCTTTGATGGGTCTTGGTCCACACCTATTCCACTCTGAGATATTAGAAATGCCCAAGTAATCAGCTGATACAAACAGAGACAATATCCAGTAGAACATAAGTTCCCAACAACTCCATCTTCCTGAACATGAATCTGGGCTGCACGGCTGGTGCCTGGGTTCCCAGAGTAGAATGACGTGAGAGATAGGCCACACCTCAGTGTGGTTTCAGGCAGCAGGAAAAGGCACAGAAAAGAAGGAAATGATGATGCAGGATCTCCAGGCTTGGTGCTCAATCATGAAAGCCCTGAGCAGCAAATCTACCTTCTGAGTTATGTGATTTGCTTGGGTTCCCGATGAGGAGTTTTCCCTGTGTATACAACAACTGGCTTAAACGGTCATGCAAAAGCTGGCTGCTGCTAGAGAAAATCCACAGAAGAATTACAATCTTCATTCAGCAGCAGGAACCAACAAGCATCTAGTGACAACCACCTTGGACCACCAACTTTAAAGTGTCCTGCACTACAGGTCAATACTCTTGCTAAAATAATCTCTTCTGGGACTGAGTACATAACTCCAGGAGAGTACGAGCATGGCTTACACAAGGCCCTGGGTTTGGTTCCCAATTCTAAAAATAATTATCTTTTTAAAAAAAAAAAGCCAGACGGTAGAGGTGCACGCCTTTAATCCCAACTCTCGGGAGGCAGAGGCAGGTGGATCTCTGTGAGTTTGAGGCCAGTCTGGTCTACAGAGTTCCAGGATAGCCAGGGTTACAACAGAGAAATCCTGTCTTAAAAAACGAAGGAAGGAAAGAAAGAAAGAAAGAAAGAAAGGAAGGAAGGAAGGAAGGAAGGAAGGAAGGAAGGAAGGAAGGAAGGAAGGAAGGAAGAAAGGGGAAAGGAAAGGAAAGGAAAGGAAAGGAAAGGAAAGGAAAGGAAAGGAAAGGAAAGGAAAGGAAAGGAAAGGAAAGGAAAGGAAAGGAAAAGAAAAGAAAAGAAAAGAAAAGAAAAGAAAAGAAAAGAAAAGAAAAGAAAAAAATACTTTCTTCTCCCCAGACTCTGGACAGGCTCCCAGACCCAGAGAGAATCTGAGTCTTGCCCAACCCCACTAGAAAGGGGAAAGAGAACCAAAACCCCTCTATAGAGCAGAACCATCTTGAGAGAAATTTCTAGTCTAGGAACATCAATTCATCTTTTCTGGCCACAATATCTATAATCCCAGATTTATGCCAGATGTAACACATCTCAACATGTAAGCTGTTAAAACCCTGCTCTGTGTGAAGACCCTGAAGACTCAGCCCCCTGGGCCATTGCCTCTGTGGACCCAGGATGCCTCAGCCTAGACCAACCCTGGGGCTCAGCAAGCTCACCCAGGCCTCCTTGCCCTAGTCAGACACTTGAAAAGCATCTGTGCATAGTGCAATCCATTTAACATGAGCTATAAATAACTGACAGCCATTAAAACAGTTCCTCTTCCCAGGATTCTCACATTTTATTAGCTGGTAAACCCTGTTCAAGCAGGAAACGACTCTGGGTTTACTTAACAGTATTTACCCATCACCTGGTGCAGAGATAGGAACATAACAGACCTTGCTACTTAGTACCCAAATAAATGCACTTAACAAGAAATAAGTGAGCAACCTAGAAAGACTCATATTGAGATTCAAGGAATTCTGCCTGGGAAAAAAAAAGGCATTTCCTGAGCTAGCAGAGTCATCCAAGGCTAGAAAATGACACCAACAGAGACCAATTCAAACCCCCTGGTTCCTAGAAACGGATTTGAGCCCTCTTCCCTCGGGGGAACTCTGATGCCATCCTGCACACAGGGTACCTGCTATTTCCATGCACTCTATTGACCCACAAGCTCCGGGAACACATCTAAGGGGTATAAAAGAGACACCAACCCAGATCTTATGGGGCTAGGGCTTACTGGAGCTCCTCTTAGGAGAGGAGCTTCCTCCAGAGGAAGCCTCTGAGGCTTTTCCCTTGGCCATTCCCCAAGAAACATTTACGCACCGTTAATGGTGAGATGGACCCAGCTGCCGTTGTGGAATGTGTCATACTGCTGGTCCAGCATGAGTACTTTGCACTCGTACCAGCCCTGGTCCTCGGAGCGTACCTGCTCCAGCCGCAGCGATGCTTTATCATGAAGACTGGCCCGGCCTGGGGGAACACAGTGGACAAAGCCCAGTGAGCCATTAGACCAAGCTATCAGGGCAAATCTACCAGTTTTTCCCCACCCCCACCCCCATCCCAGCCAAGGGCTAAGGCTAAGAGACCAATCATAACCTTCAGACCACTTCCCATGGCAGTGTCCCAAAATGTCAGTTGGCACTCACCATAGGCAACAGGTGACAAAAACAAAGGCAAACTACCTTGACTACGAAGCCACTACCTCTCCCCAAATAGGCCTGCATAAGCCTACAAGGGCAGCTTGCTGTATGTGGCACTGACAACACCTCTGCTCCTTAAAATATACCCATTCTTTTGGAGATCTAGAACAAAAGGAAAGCATGATGGATGCAGAGATGAGAAGAAAGAGAAAGATATAGAAAAGGATAGACTGAGGCTGCCCAGAAGGGTATCTTTGTCCCAATTGGGTGTCTATGACTTGTCTGGCACAGCTTCCTTTTGTCTGGCTTCCCTAAACAGGCAGAGGGAAGGCAGATCAGGGCCAGATGTTCAGGTCCCTCCCTCTCTGCTACCAGTACCAAGATGACATATCCTCCCAAAGACCAGCCAAAAGCAGGCAAGGCAAGGGTCGGGGATTCTTCCTTAGCTCCATCTGTGTGATACACAGGGCATAGAGGAGTCCCTGCCCACACTGCAGTGGACAAAGCAGCCCAGGGGACTCTCCTGCCTCACCTTCCACTCCAGCCCACATTCATCCAAACCAAAACTGCTACTTCCTCTGCTTACCTCCCCACCTCAGAGCCAACCTTCCTTGTAGGAACTCTGATGCCATTCTGCCTAAAATAAAGACTATCAAAGCTAATCCTGGCCAAAAGGATGGTGATGGCTCAGGAGAAAGCCAAACAGGAATGGACCTGGCACAGTGATACAGGCCTATAACCTCTGCTACTCAAGAGGCTAAGCCAGGAGGGCTGTGAGTTAGAAACCAAAATGGGCAACTTAGTGAGACCTTTGACTCACAGAGACTGGGGTGGAGTTCAAAGGTACAACACTGGCATGGAAAGAGCAATGCTTTGAGTTCTATCTCCAGCACCAAAGGAAGGGAGGGAAGAAGGGAGGGAGGAGGGGGAGGGAACGAGGGAGAGAAGGAGAGGGAGGGAGGGGAGGAGGAAAGAGGGAGGGATGGAAGGAGGGAGGGATGGAAGGAGGGAGGGAAGGGGAGGAGAGAGGAAAAGAAATGAGGGAGGGAAGAGGAGGAGGGAGGGGAAGGGAAGGAGAGAAGGAGGGAGGGAGGGAGGGAGAGGAAAAAGAATGGATGCATTCTCAGAGAGGGTAATTCAGACCTCAGAAGCCATAGGAAAGAGAAAAGTAAAAGCAGGGCCCTGCAGGTCTCCTCGCCTCCTTTCAGCTCCAACACACATTCATAATCACAGACACACACACGCACACACCCTGTGCCCTCTTCACTGGCAGGCTGGCGGGCGGCAGCAATGAGTCACAGGGAGACCACACTGGCAGAATAATTACAGAGCGAGACATAAAGAGGACCAGGAAAAGGGGGGATGGTGGCAGAGGAGGTGAGATAGGGTGTCAGCCAGGGTAACAGACAGCAAATATCAGAGATGGATACCAGGATCTGCATAGGACACCCCAACTTCAGAGCCAAGAGAGTAGGGGCATAGAGACAGCTGATCTTGCAGCCTTGCTGTACCATACCTGGGGAAGGGTGGAACTGTCTGACTTCCTTCCTCCCCCTACTTCTTTCTTCTTCCCATGGAGGGTGGGGCTCTTTCTAGCTTGCCTTGGACTCCTGACCCCCATCATATCCCCAAGCTGAATAGACAGGCTTGATGTCAGCCTTGCCTCCTACTTCCTTTCCTACCTATGATGAAAACCCACTAGAGGGCAAAGGGAGAAGGAAAAAGGCAAAGACCATGAAATGAAAAACAGACCAGTGAAAAATAAGACCAGTCAAGAGAGAGATGAGAAGTCATGGAGATAAGAATGAAGAGTAGCTGGGACCTTATGAATACTCCTGAGGCCTGGAAGGAAGTACAACCCAGACAAAACCTAGAGGGCGATAAAGAGAGGACAGTCCTTATCTCTCACACCTTACCTGCATACTCAGGGTCCACGTGTGGGGGATAGTAGCCAAACTTGATGAAGATAGGGATGGGGACCCCAAACTTGAACCACTCTACAACATAGGGTGGGGGCTGTCCAGTCACTGGATGGATCACGTCGCATCTCAGGACAACACCCTCACCGGCTCGAGCAGTCACAAACTCAGGCTCCTCTCGCAGGCCGTGGGCACCTAACAAGGACAGCCAAGGTGACACATGAAGAATTGGCAAAAAGATCCTGCTCCTACAGTTTCTGCTGATATCCAACCCCTCCCCCATTTTCCGATCTACTCCTTCCCTCCCCAAGTGTCCCTAGTGCACCCTGGACACCCACCTCTTATGCGTACCTCCCATTGCCCTGGGGATATTCAAGCTTCCTGTGTAGCCTTGGAAGAGGAGAAGGAAGGATGGGGCTCTTGTTCTCTCTCGTCTTGCAAGCGAGACTTCCCATCTCAGACCCAAAAAGCAGCAGGCATGACCATGCCTGTCATTCCTTCCTCAGGCATCCCCTGCCCTTCCATGATACATCAGGAGCTATAGACACATGGTTGAAGGGCCTTCAGCCCTGGAGGCCCTGCCCAGCTCTAGTCCTTGTAAACATTCAGCATTCTTTCTGAAGCAAGGCACTTGCCACAGGAGCCTGGTGGGCGAAGGCAGAGCCAGCCTCCTCCTCTGCCCCACCCCCAGCTCAGCCTGGTGTTACAGCATTAAATAGGAGGGCTCCATACCGGAGTGGGGAATCCCTAACAAGCTAAGGAGGCTGCCTGGCAACACCAGAGGGAAAGCCCCAGGGCCTGAGGCCTCTCCAGCCCCTCCTCCAACCCACTGCGCCAGCCTTGCTGCAGAGGGGAGCCGGAGGCACTGCAGCCCTCCAATTTCTAAGCCTTTGCATCTATTAGACTCTCACAGTAGCCCCAGATATCACCATTAAAGGAGAAAAATGATGGTGACGAGGGAGTGGGGGATGGGGAGAGCACTGGAGCAATCCCCTACCTTTTGCAGAGGACATCAGAGTCAGGGAGCTAGAGAGGGTACACCCAATACAGGGGAGAGAGGATGGGAAGTGGGCAGGCAGGAGAGTGAGCCAGGAATGAGGCTAACTCTGGAGACACTGTCCACACATCAGAGCAAACAGAACCTGGAGCCCACCTCCAGCAGGATGCCCTTCTCAACCAGGAAGGGGAAGTGAGATAACAAGGTCACCTTGATCATTTCTTCCAATGAGAAGGACAGCCTTGCCCCTGCCTCCCTTCAACTGCCCACAACTCCCAGCCTAACTACACACTCTCCCCATCACCGTCCTCCAAGCCCAGCTCTCCAGGGCAGTACCAAGGACAGCAGCCACCATTTGGAGGCTACAAGCCTGCTGGGCTCTCCCACCCAAGGATGCCTGCATGAGAGCAAGGGAGCTTTGTCTGTCCACCTCTGCTCTTTCTGCACCTCTGACCCTGTGTGCTCATGCCTCTGTCTGTCCTTCACATCTGTGTATCTAGCTGTGTGTATTTCCTGATCACTGTCTACCTCTGTGTCCTCTGTACCCGATTTTGCTCTCTTCTCTTGCTTTTCTCTTTCTGACTCCTTCTCTGGGTCTGTCTTTGTCTCTTTCTAGCATATGTGCATATGTGTGTGTGTTGTGTACCCATGTCTGTCTGTCTCCTTTCTCATGTCTCTGTCAATGCCTCCATCTCTGTTTCTTTCTCTTACTCCCACTCTATGTGGGTGATTCTTCCTACCTGCCTCTCTCTCCCTCTCCTTCTCTCTCTCCTTATGTGTGTGTGTGAGTGTGTGGTGTGTGTGTGTGTGTGTGGTAGATGAGGCCTGTGGATTTCTGCTGGCCTATGACAGGAGAAAGGGCTTTGCCTGCTTTTCAAAGCTGGGGAGCTTTCTATGTGTGTGTGTGTGTGTGCTTCTTGTCTGTGCCTCTCCAAGGAGTCAGTGTGTGTCTCGCCTGTGTCTCCTTCTCCCCCCTCTTCCTCCCTCTTCTCTGCAACTTGCAGAAGGAGGAGGCAGAGAGGGAGGCAAGCCCTTCCAGAAGCCTATTGGCTCCCGGTGACATCACTGTTTTCTAGAGAAAGAGCTAAGATCACTGAGTATTTTTGGAGCAAAGCAGAGTATTGCACTCACCTGCCAGAGGCTCAGGCAGGTTTCCCAGCCTCCTTTCCCTTAACCTGGTGGCAGGCTGTTTGTAGCCCAGGCCCTCAAGGAAAGGAGAGGACCCAGCTGCAGGGAGTGCCTCCCTACATCCCCCACATCCCCTAGGACACCCAGGTAAAAAGAACCTACTGAATCCAGGCATAGCAAGACCAACACTGGACCAAGAGAAATGGATGGCCAGCAGGCTCCATAAGCCAGAACAAAAGGGGGTTGCACATGTGTGTGTATGTGTGAGTGTGTGCACACACAAAAACTATCTGCAGCACAGCCTGTGAGGGGTTTAGGAGACAAACTACAAGAGCCTGGGAAAAGGGAAAGGATTTTTCCCAGAGCCAGGTTACCAAGAGGTGGGCAAAGCAGCCCACTGAAGGTAGTTCCGTTGCCCCTAGAGTCTAGGCAGAAGAAAGAGAGCTAGGGAACATCAGGAAGCTCTGATAGTCAACTTCTGCTCTGGACAAGAGGCTGCCAACACCAGGGCTCTGGAGGGCAATGCCCAGAGGTAGGTGCTAGCTGCTCATTTGCACCCAGCACTGCCTGGTTCTCACTGCATTTCAATGAGGCAGCCTCTTCACACCTTCCTTCCTAACCCAGGAAGGAAGGCTTCAGGTTCACACTCCAGGCCTCAGCCAGCCCTTGGGCTGGGTTCTGAGCCCCAAGCATGAAGCACACCCCAAGGTAGCAGGGCAGGCATCCACCTACCAGCATCTCCTCTCCAGAGCATTCCAACCACAGACAAGCCACTGTAAAGTGAATGCATCCCAAAGATGACACACTAGACAAAAGGAGACAGGTTTCTCCACAAGTAAGGCAAGGGGGAAGCCATGTCTCAGCCTCCACACTCAGCCCAAGCTCTCCTGAGTTTCTGGATCTCAAAATAGTCATCTTCTCTTCCTCATCTTAAACATACACACACAACACACGCACGCACGCACGCACGCACGCACACACATGCACTGCATATGCTCCCTCACTCTATCACTCACAAATACTTCTCTCTAGGCTTGATCCTTTCTGAGCCAAAATATGTCTGACAAACATTTCTCCAGAAAACCTCAGTGTGAAAGAAAAAAAAAGGAAAAGGAAAAAAAGTCTTCAGGCTGGCATACAGTGGGAAGAGGGGCTTGGAAAAAGGACAAATTGGGAAAGCAAACACAGGAGAAAGCAAACCCCATACCAGGAGTGAAAGACTCAGGTCAGGAAGTTAGAAGGGCACAAATGGATCTCATGCAGGTTGGGTGCATGCCCAACCCAACTAGGGAGACACTCAGGTCAGTTACCATAACAAAGACTGGGACTCACAGAACTCTAGAGCTAAGAGTCAGAGCAAAACCTGCATAAAGCAGACATATTTGTCCCCAGCAGGATCACTGGGAACAGCTGGAAGGCAGGAAATTGAGGAAGAAGAGGGACAACAGAGACAATGCTTAGAAATTGTGGCCATGGGGGATACCCACAAATCCCTCCCTTAGATTGGCTTTGACTAGAGGTGATGCAAGGTAAAAAAGAGATTATGAAATACCCTGGGCCTCACACTGCACTTCTCAAGAGGGCAGAGTATGGGTCTTGTGTACTTAGCAAATCTGAATCCTAAGTGTATGTCCAGCCCATTCTAGTGCTATGCTATCCTAGCAGGAAAGAGAAAGCAAGAGGGCAGGTGGATGGAGTGGGCCCCTACAGGTTGGCTGACCTTTTGGGAAGCCCATAGAATACAAATCTCCCATTCTCTGGACCAGGTGGTACCCAGTGGGTAGCTGAGTCCAGAGCTGCCAGCAGACATCCTGTGTGCACAGAATCATAAGGCAACCAAGGCTTGGCACAGTACCATATCCAACACTCACAACCTGGAGCCAGGAAAGGGCTGGAGAAGAAGAGTCCTGAGGATGGAAAGCCACTTCTAAGTACCAGGAGAAGAGACAAGATGCAGGTGGGAGGCAAGCAGAACAAACCATCCAGCTCCACCACATACAGGATCTGTACTAGGATTGTGGTACTACACGCAGGCAGTGTGACTCCTGCCACAGTACTACTATCTCCATCTCGCAAATGGTAACAGTATGTGGCTTCCCCAAAGTTACCTAGGTAACAAATGGTGGGTCAGGATTCCTTCTAGAACCCAGGTGACCAAGGACTCTCCCCTCTGCCCCTTTCTTCCCCTACATAGAGTCAGAATTTCCACCCATGTTCTGCATAGGTTCTGAGATTCCAGACCCTATCCTAAGATCACAGAAGGATTAAAGGATGGGCCTGCCTCCCAAACACAGTTAGATCAGATGAAGCATCACTGGCTGACTCTGGTGAAGGTCACTCTAGCCCTGCTGGGTCTGATTCTGGCTAAGAGGAGGAAAGACACGGGCTGGTTACCAGCCTCCATGGCTCCTTGGTGAAGCATCCTCTTCTTCCTCCTCTGGGCACCAGACTCTCAAACCACAGGCCTGTTGTCTAATAATACCAGCGACAGCCACTGCCACCTCCATCTGCCAGCCTAAAAATAATCCCTGCTGAGTCCAAAAAAAAAAAACCACAACCCCCAATAGTCCCCCAATCCCTCCTCCTCCTCGACAGGACAGGAGGCTCCAGGAGATTCCAGGAAGCCTGCAGACTTGGGCTTTCACCATGTGGGAGGAACACACCCAGAGGAGGGCCTGAGGGTGGCAGAAAGTTGGCGCCTGACACCCAGTCCCAGGTGAAAAGCATACAGAGTCTGGCCTGGAGAGGAGACCAGCACCCAGGACATGAGGGTGTCCCATTTTCTAAATATATAGGGAGGATGGGTTTGAGCGGATCCATGGCATCCATCCTCCCTCTGCCTAGGAAGGACTCTCACTTTCTAGAGAGAAGCCCTACCTTGCTCTAGCTACTATTAGTATCCTTACAGCCTTTCTGCACCCCTCTCCAGCAGGCCAAGGGATAGTGGGCCAAACCAAATAGGACCCCAACTTTAAGAACAGCTAGGTACTAGGTAGACTGGGGCTCTATCCTCTAACCCAGTGATTCCAAACCTTTCTAATGCTGTGACCTTTTAAGGCAGTTCTTCGTGTTGTGGTGACCCCCAACCACCAAATTATTTTCATTGATACTTCATAACTGTAATTTGCTACTGGTATAAATCACAATGTAAATATCTGATATGCAGATGGTCTTAGGCGACCTCTATGAAAAGGTTGTTTGACCCCCTCAAAGGGGTCACAACCCACAGGTTGAGAACAGCTGCAAGTCTAACCATTCTTGCTGGGTTGCCCCCAGCTACCATGAGGTAGCAATGCTATTAGCGACCTTAATTTGCTTGGCTAGATTATATTTCCAAGAGCCCTTTCCCCAGGAGCCACAGGCAGGAAGGAAGTCTGTAATTCAATCTCAGTCCATAGCTCGTCAGCAGAAAAGTGAAGCCACACCCCCTACACCCACAACCCTAGGCTTACCACCAAGATGGAAAACTGTCCTCACATAGCCTGTGTACCCCATAGGGCAATCTGGTATGCACATAGCAAGGCTAGCCACACATGACAGGCCAGCCAGTCACAGTAACTGAATGAGAGATTACTCCTGGTAGAGTAACACCATCCCTGTTCCAAGCCAGAATGAGGACAACCATTCACTGGTACAATCTGTGCCCAAGGGCAAGTTTTAAGCCATAGCCCCATATCTATGGGAACACTTGATCAAGAAGATAAGGGGAGAAGCAAAGAAGGCAGAAGACCAGGTTCTCAGTCCCCTCTTGTCAGAAGGTAAGGCAGGCAGGCTAAGAGCTCTGTCACAGCCCTGGCCCCCACCGGACCTACAAAACCCTCACAGAGGCCCCATCTCTGCTCACCACTCTTCTGCTTACTCATGTACGAGTGAACAGGAAAGCAGGAAGATTTCTAAGAAAAATAGGTCAGTTGCCTCAGGCAACCCAGGCCACACCCATGGGCAGTGCCCTTGGGGCAGAAGCCTGACTGTAAGCAGCTCCTACAGCCCAATCATCTCCCACCACCTCCCCAGGCACCCAGAGATTTGTCTACCCTGGAGTGTGCCAGGCTGAGGACAACTAATGTCTCTTAGCAAAAGAGGCAGCCAGCTGCCCTATGAGCCAAGCCCTAGCCTCTTAGGCTTTCACTATTGGACCTCAGGCAGTCTTTAGTCCTGGCCTGGGCTAGAGCTTCCAACTCTCAGAACATCCGGTCTGCCTGGATGCAGGTGCAGAGCAATGAACAGAGAAGCAAGCAGTTTGCTGAGCAGTCTCCCTCCATCCCATAGTACTCAGAAGAGGGGCTCCCACCTCAAACTTGTACATAACTGCTCTTGTCCTGATGCCATCCATGTATGTGCACACAAACACACAAGTGTATGTAAGTACATGTGTACACATGTCTGTCTAAGTGTGAACACCAGTTACAGAGGCATGTACACATTCAGGGATGTGTGTATATATGTGTGTATGCGTGTATGTGTGTGTGCATACATTTAAATTTATGCACATTCACACATGCACATAGGAATATACATAATATGTACTGGGTGCATACGTATATGCACACATGCACACACATATACATGCACACTCTTCTAAAAAGTCAAAAGTTCTTACCAATCACAGTTCATTCAGATCCACTCTTCACACAAACTGTTCAATCCATCCCTGGAAGCAGAGGGAAGGGGGTCACTCCCTGGGGGCCCCAGCTGAGAAGTCCACAGAAGGGAGCAGCTCTCATGAAGAAGAGAACCAGTTAAGTCTCACTGCTCATAGTGCTTTCCTAACTGGGCCTCACCTCCTACCCCCACATTTCAGTGCAAACAGGAGAACTGCAGGGAGACCTAATGAGCACCCAGCAGAAACGAGAGAAAGCCAACGATGAAGCACAGCTCTGAGAGGTAGAAGCTGCCTTTCTGAGGGAAGGACAGAGAGGAGACCTGGATATTGGAAAGTGCAAGGCATTGCAAAGAAGGGAAGGATACAGGCTTCCAACATCTTGTAGCCAGTCAACCTCTGCTCCTTGAGAAACCAGATCCCAGCTCTCTGTCTCTGAGATATAAACATGAAACCATCTGAACCTGGGACCCGACAAGTTTAGAGACCGGTATATGCTGGCCCATAGGCCCAGAGCTACCAGCTGACTCTTTCCAGTACACAGCATCATGCCTTCTCCCTCACATACCCACTCTAGTTTCTTGCAGGGGGCTTCCTACAAGACACACCCCTGCCTCCCTGTAAATGTCCTGAGACATACTCGTACCAGCACTCACTGCCTACTTCCTGAGCCAAGTGGTTCAGAGCTGCTAGGCTGTCCAGGGGTTTAAACACACTCCTTCCCATCTCCATCAACATAGGGAAGCTGCATGAGTCAAAGCCAAATTGAGAATAGAGGGCACTGCTCCAACCACAGGCAGAATCTGAGTCAAACCCTAATTTTCCTGGGTACACAGGAGCCAGGAAGTCCACCAATAGATGTTGTGGCAGGCAGGGAAGGTAGCCTTGGGAATAAAGAACAGACTTCTCTTATAGGAGGTTGAAAGTCTATTTATTATACCTAGCTCAGGACTTCCACATAGTTGGGAAACTCCCCCAGTCTGCTGAGCAGATGTCTGTGGTGCAAAGAGTACATCAATAGCCTTCCTTTTTTCTTTACCCTCCCAATCTGTCCACGGAACTTCTTTACTTCCAAGATGCCTGACCAGAGTCAAAAGAAGGAGTCCATGCCCACCTTTGTTACAGACTTGCAAATTGACAGAGTCTCAACCTGGCAGTTTGATGGGTCTGACCCTTTTCACCTAGAACGGCTCCTGCTTCAGACAATTCTAGAAGAAGCAGCTCACAGTCCCTGGGGTTGGAGGATTTCTCCAGAAGTCACTTCTGCCACTCACAGAACAGCTGGATCCCATAAGGCCCCTCACCAACATCCGGACCCTGCCCTCCAGGCAAGCAGGTGCCCTTCCCCCTCACTAGGCTGGGCTCTGCATCCTCTGGCAGCCAGCAATACCTCAGCTTTGCAGACCTTGTAAAGGACTTCCAAGCAATTCTGCATGCCCCACCCACACTTCACTGGGATACAGGGAGCAAGAGATTTTACCAGACAAGGTCAGCCTATGAAGGAGTCTAGCTTTCTCAGAGGCAACCTTTTGAGTCTCCCCCAACATACTCCTAACTCTCAGCTCCCTGAATAGCCCAAAGGAAAGGAACTGATTAGGAGCCAGGAATCCCACAGATTCTGAAATCTGATAATGATGTTTGATGAGCACAAACTCACAATGGGCAGTTGGCCAGCCACTTCATCATCACAGTACTGTTCACACACACCCCAAATCTCTACAAGTCCATACTGCTAACCCATCTTCCACTGAGGTAAGTGACATATAGAAAATCTGAGAAATTTGTCCAAGGTCATGGGGTCAGCAAATGGGACAGCCAGGATTTGAATTTGTGTCAATTTATCAGTAAACTTATGTCTGTGACTGCCTCATCGAGCCATTTTAGACTAAAAAGATCTCAAGACCAATGGGGTCATCCTTGTTCCCAGCCAGAAGCAGGGGCTCGAGACAGAAGGACTTCTGAAAGAAGAAATAACCTTCACACCCAACAACCTTCAACACTGGGATGTTCCTCCTTCTGTCTTGTCACTCTGCGAATCGCTGCAATATAAACCCAATTTCCTTTACTCTGTATTTAAATTTAAAAAAAAAAAAAAAAAAAAAAAAAAAGCCTGCCTATGCCTAACCCTTGCTGAGGTTGGGAGGCTATTTCAGAAAGCTTCCTTCAGTGTCTTCAATTCTGATCCTAGCACAGCCTTTTGTGCTTTCAGAGACAGTCCCATAGCAGAACATACCAAAACCTAGAGGAGAGCAGGAGGAGGTCACTGAAAGACTGCATGGGGGCGGGGGGCCCCCGCACAGCAAGATACGCCCTCTTTCCATAAGCTTCTGAGGTCGCCCTGTCTCAGTTTTCCCACCTGACAAATGGAAAGCTTCATGACCACCACTGTGCTTGGTGGAAAGCCGTCCTCCTTTCACCCTTCCCTCTTGTTCAGAAACCCCTCGCAAGTAGCAGAGGAGACACATTCCAATCCCGAAACTTTCTCAAACCACTCCCCCCACACGGCCCCAGGCAAGGTGCAAAGAAGCCGGCGGAGGAGCCCGCGCCTCTAGCAGAGACCTTCCAAAAGGCTCCCTGGTCTTGCCACCCTGCCGCCTTCCTCCCACACACCGTTCCTCTCCTGCCGCCATCTCCTCCCTGCTTTGCGAACTTGCCTGCAGCCGGGACCTTTCCGCGCGCAGAAACCGTGAGCTCAGAGTACTGGCAGCTTCCAGGCTCAGCTCTGACTTCCATACAAGGGCCGAGAACCGGGTGCCACCCAGAGCTCTGCCATCTCCAAAGCGAAAGCCCTCCAGCTCAAGTATGCATCACCCCGCGCCCAGGCTTCGCCCTAGCTTCTTCTTGGGTTCAGATCGGAGAAGGCAGAAGGAAAAATCCCGCTCTACTCTGAGGCACAGCGGAGCAGACCCCTCCCCTCGAGGCCCTCGCCCCCAGGCCGCTGGGCCTGGCAGCCCGGAGCGCGGCGCTACCACAGCGCCTCCCCAGGAACTTTTGCCTGGCCAGGGCCCAGGTGCAGCTAGGGAGGGAGCGGGCGGCCGCCAGGGCCAGGAAGAGCAGACGTTGCTCGGAGCCGCTAGGTCAATTCTGCAGTCACCTGCCAACGAGATCCGATCTCCACCGCCAAGGAAAGGAAGGGCGCGGGGCGGAGAACCGGGTCTCTTAGAGGCGGCTGCCGGGAGTCCCAGGCTCTTGATCGCGCCTTCCTGTAAGGGTTCCTCCATCCAGCGGTGCTGTGAGGAGCTGGACGCGCGGGATCCTGCCCGAACACTGGCAAAGTCCCCAGCAGGCAGAGTTAGAGCACCAGGGGTTCCCCAAAGCTCAGGCTCGGCGTGTGGTTGTGGACCAAGGGGCCCAAGGTGGGCTAAGTCCACTGCGATTCCAAGGCGTAAGTTCCCTGCAGCCTATGGACTCCCGCACCTTCCCGCCGAGTTCCTCCCTCCCGCAGCTCCCTGGCCCTCGCCCTAGTGCACCGAGGTGCGCGTGGCCGGAACCGGAGCCTCGCCCGGGCTCGAGAGTCAGAGCCCGCAGAGAAGGTCTGAGAGCGCCAGAAGGGTTGGAGGACTGATGCTGCACTTCAACTCACCTTGAGCCGCAAGACCTCGGGTGCTGATCACACTTGCTATCAAAGTGGCCACATACCAAATCATAGTACTACCGCGCGCCAGCCAAGAGCCTCATCCTATCGCAAAGTGCTCCTGCTTCTGCACACTTCTCGTGTCCCAGCGCCCGCTTCTCGCCCGCCTACGCCCCTTGCCGGTGCTCCTGCAGCCCGGGCGGCCCGCTCCCCATCCCTCCCTGGCTCCGCTCGGCTCCGCGCGCAGCCTCCCGGGCCCCGGCGCAGCGGCACCTGCACTGCCAGCGGAGGCAGAGCGCAGCCAGGTCCACGGTGAAGCCTAGCCGGGCCTGGCCTAATGGTCCGCCCCTGCCGCCTGTCTATTGGACGTTGCCCACAGATCTAGGGACTAATTGGCTTAACTCCTTGTCCGTCGCTGAGCGAAGGAGGCGAGCCCATTTCAAGGTGCGTTGAAGTGTAGCGAGCACAGAGCCGCAGAATCATGCGCATTGCCTGGGAAAAGGCGTTGTAGCGTCTTTGCTCTATTCTGTTCTCAGCTCAGACTCCATGGCAAGTTTCTGATGAAATAAATGGTAGCGTCTTGTACTGGCTAATGGGACTGTACGAGTCTCAATAACCCTTGACGGGTCCGAGGGGATTGGACCCCCGCCCAACCTGAGAATCCAACATCCGGTTTCTGTCAAGAAAAAAAAAAAGCAGTTCCCGGGAGGACCACGCTGATCCTGGGATGGGGAAACCCAAGCATCCTGGGGAAACTAGGGAATGTCCTTTGCTGGAGATCGGTTCAAAGAGATCATGTGATGCCTCCCCACCCCCACCCCCGTTCATACTCTTCTCTCAGAACACACCACCTCCATCAAATGCGATATTAAGTTAGGCTCCATCCAGCCCAAAGGCAGGAGGATGACTAAAATGACCTCTAAAAGTCGCTAAATCTGAAATGAGTCATTGGCTCAGCTGCGGCGAGTCACAGAACCCTCTGGAACACATGTGCACACGGACTGCCACCCCCACTGCTGGTCATCGTTGCTCATGATTACTAAATCCCAACTCGGAGCAATTAAAGTTTTTCCTCCTCCTTCTAAATAAATGTTGTTTCTCCTGCACACAAATGCTGCTTCCCCTCCTACCTTACTCAGAGCCTAGCCGCATTTTAGCTGCAAAAAGTCGAGTTGAATTTGGTGAGCGATTAGGGGGTGGGGTGGAGAACCGAAGAAAAGGGAAAGGTCTTTCTTATTCCTGCAGAAGAAGATAAATGAGGAAGCTGAAAGAGCTTCCTATTTCCCAGGCTCCCTACTCCGGAACCTCTACACCACCTCCCCCAGGACAGTTGTATTTACTGAAGGAAGAAATGAGTGTCATGGAGACGTCTATAATCATCTCACACCAGCATTCTGAGGCTGCAATGAAGACGTTTATTCTTTCAGGGACTGGAAGCCGCGATGATGGACTGTCGGTCAGGGAAGGAAATGGAGGGGCAATGAAGAAGAGCTCTCAAAACATTCATCAGCACAGAGCCTTGCTCTAGGACTTGAAGCTCCCCACAGAACAACAGAGAGACGTGCTGCTGGAGAAGCTCACCTGTGTAAGTGATCTCATGCATCTCACACCTTGTATGGTGGAGGGTTAGTCTTTACAGAAAACTCCACTCTCTTAGTTCACTGCTATCCCGGAGATGGAAAGTCGGCACACTAAGCAGAGAAGCAAGCACCCTGATAAACTTGTACCATCTGAATATAATCTGGGGAAATGGACTTCTGAATACCTCCTGCTTGTCCACCCACTCTGCTTATGCAAACATACTCATGATGTACCACTCTGAGGTTATATTTTCATGGGCCTCTGCTTTGGGTTCTCTTTCTGAGCCAAAATGCCTTTCCTGGGGCTTTAGTGAAAGATGCAAGCTCTAGATCTCATTGATGCACTAATTCCCAGGCATCCTGCCCCAGAATAACAATTCTACCAACACACGCGTATACATGTGTACTCATAAATATGCTTGCATGCATTCAGACATGCCCATGCATACTTTATCTGGACTCTAGGTCTATCAAAACTTAATAGGATCCATTTGCCAAATGGATTATGTGGCTAGGATATGGTTTAATTGTGACCTCACAAAGGTTCATGTTGTTTGAAACTTGATCCCCAAGGTAGCAATACTAGGAGAACTGAACTTTTAAGAGGTAAGTCCTAGAGGCTGGAGAGATGGCTTGGCAGTTAAGAACATGTGCTACTCTTGCAGAGGACTTGAGTTTGGTTCCCACCATCTTTATCAGGTGGCTCACCACTACCTGTAATTCCAGCTGCAGGGGACCTAACACCCTTTTACAGACACTCATGTGTACAGACCCACATAGAGACACACATATGCACACAATTTAAGATAGATAAAGAGGTGAATTCTACTGAGAAGTCCTTAAGTCACTGGGAGGCATGCTATGGCAAGGTAATTCTCCTGGAATCCTCTCATAAGAAGGTTGTCGTGAGCAGAGCTGGACATGGTGGCTCATGTCAATTATCCCGGCATTTGGAAGATCAGGTGTATGAGATCATCCTCAGCTACACAGGAAATTTAAGGCCACTGTGAGCTATGAGACCCTATCAAATAAAAAAAAAAGAAAGAAAAGAAAATAGAACTGCAGAAGGTTTCTATAAATGGAGAAAGATTGGCCCCTCCCTCTCTCTACCTGCTACCTGGCTTGGAATTCAGCCGCTTGCCAGCACACAGTAATGCTAGTGCCATCTGCCATCTATCTTACGGCTGTCTTTAGAAATAAACCAATGCAGGCACTACACTGGTGAACCTGCAGAAGTGTATGCTAAATAAATCTTTTTTTTTTTTTTTCCTTCTTGGAGTCTACTTCTTTGGATATTTCATGATGGCAACAAAAAAACTGGGCAGGACAACTGATGATCACAGGATTCTTCCCCTTCATAAATTCTAAGCAGCCAGTTGACACCTGTGGAATGGCATTCTGTGTCTTCTAAGGCTGGGGTATAGGCATTGTTGACTCCCTAGGCTGTCCACAGTTCCTTGAATCCTTGAAGTGGAAGAGACATACCGAATTAATTTTATGGAGCATTTATTCTGAGAAACTTTCTTCTAGTGTCCACAACCTGAGGAAAAGATGAAGTAACTCCCACCATCCATCCCCATCATACTTGCTTGGCCACCCAGTGTGTCCTCATGAAGATGGGGGCTTCTTCCAGGAAGCTAAAATTGTATATCATATCGGAAAGGACAAAGGAACATTAGAACTTAAAAGAATAAACTGAAGTGGGAGGCATTCAATAGAAATTTATCTGAAATAAATATGAGCATGTTTGGTGTCTGTACAGCTAGAAAACTGTACCAGTTCTCTTGCCATATGAAAACCCATTTCAAAAAACAATACAGTGGCTTAAAATAACAAGAGTCACTTATTTGATCGGTGCTTGGTGGGAACACCAAACATCAGCTCCACTGGAAAGCATGGACATTCTACTTTCAAGATGGCTCATGCACCTGGCCATTAGCTGGTTGTTAACCAGACTTGTCTGTGAAGGTTCATGGCTCATCCTCATGCAGGCTTCTCTATAGGCTGTCTGGGCTTCCTCACAGCTTGGTGACTGGGTTCCAAGAGCCAGTGTCCCCACAGGACCAAGCAGAAAACATATTACCCTTTATATTCCCCTGTTCCCGGTGACACTACCTCTTGCCCATAGGTATGGACTATCTGCCAGGCCAAAAAGGAAACCACATAGATCTCTGCCTCTCCGAGCATGAACGTCTGCATCACACTCCGAGATGAGCTTGTAGATGGAGGGAGCATCGAAGCCATTTTTGGAGTGGTACAAATTGCTGTGAAAACAGTCTTCAAAATAAAAGCAAAAAAAAAAAAAAATGAACCCTAGAAGAAATCTCTGGGAAAAATGAGATTATGGAAATTGCCTCATGCAATTATGGAAGCTGAGAAGTCGAACAATATGCTGTCTAAAAGCTGGAGAGCCGGAGAGGCTGGTAGCATGATTCAGCATGAGTCCAGAAGCCTGAGAGCAGGTGTGAGTTATGGAATCTGAAGACCTGACAGCCTAGAATTCTAATGTCTGATGGGCAGGAGGTGGGTGTCCAGCTCAGACAGCAGTTCATTCTTGCTCTTCTTTCTTGCTCTCATCAGGTTAAATAATGACCACTCTCAGCGGTGCAGGTAAACATTCAATCTACTGCTTCATTGCTAATTTCTTTAGAAAACACCTTCACAGACACAACATAAAATGAAATTTACCAGTTATCTGGGTACCCTTTGACCTGATAGAGCCAACACCTAAAGATAACCTTCACAAAAGGATCTGGAGTGCAATATCTGGGTCTAAGAACGTTCTCATTTTAATTCAAGCCGCCACCATGTTCCTTAACCTCAGGGATATACCCTTGACATTTGCAAAAGACTAGCCAATTTGAGAAGCCAATCCTTTTACCTTGTTTTCTCTAAAAGAAACAGAGAGATGGTGTGTATGTTTTAGATCCTAAATTTCTAAAATTTTAGAATTTAAAATTTGGAAGAACCTAGTACCAAATTTGGTGGGGCATGCCTTTAATTACAGCACTTGAGAGGCAGAGACAGGTGGATTTCTGTCAATTGGAAGTCAGCCAGGGCTATATAGTAACACCTTGTCTCAGGAAGAAAGAAGTGGGTGGGAGGAATGGAGAAAGGAAGGTAGAAAAGAGATGAGAGGATGGAGGAGAGGGAAGAGGAGGAGAAGGGGTGGAGGAAGGGGAGAAGGAGGAAGGAATTGAACGTGAAGAAAATTAGACTTCCAATATCTAACCTTAAGGTATTTTATGCAGGTTATTGGAGAAAAGCTTCTCAAATCCACAATGTCTATTTGACCAAAATGCAAACAGAACCCTACATGGGTCTTGCTTGGTTTCCTTCTCTCCCACCCAGCCACTGTCTCTTGGGTTGTGGCCCCTGGTCAGGAGTTGTTTCGACAGACTCTAGTAGCTATCCTACTGGTCCACCGTTGCCTCTTCAAAAATAAGTCCTTGACAACTTTTTTTCCTTTATTAAAACTCAAACTTGATTATTACTCAAGTTTCCAAGGATATCCAGAGTTGTGCTCCTCAGCTGCAGTTGCCTCTAAAGGTCACAGCCAAATTCGGTGGTGCTAACTGATCCAGGTAAAACATGCCTGTCCTGACCGTCAAGGGACTACTCTGTGCTGTGCCAAGCAGAGCAGCTACAAGCCCAAAAGCAGGGCCTGCTAGAGTCCATCCAATTCAGGAGCAGCTTATACCCATTGCTTCCCTGATCTTTTGCCATCTTGGACAGATCTGGGGTGAGTGCTGCACGTATCACAGTTGCATAGGACACTGTCACAACAACGGGTATGACCATGTCTACAAAGAGTTCTTGTATGTTGATCCTAAAGTCACAGTTCTTAAACATGTGTGTGTGGCACTGCAGTGAAAGCAATTCCTGGAATTTTAGACAAACTATATTCATTTCTTGCCTGGCAAAAAAAGGAACAAGGCATCTATAACTTAGGTTTTCTATTTGAAAACCGGATAGCTAGCATCCCAACCATACTAACTCTTGTGTTTTTTTTCTCTTGGTGTTCCAAGCCAGCTCTGAACACCCTCAAAGAAGATACATGCCGTAATTTTGTGGCTTCGTTCAAGAATACAAAAAGGAGAGTTGCTGCTCTGCACAGTGTTTGTCTCTCAGAACTCAGGACCTGAAAGATAGCCTCCTTTGTGGACTGTGTCCCCCTAGAATATGCCACCATCACCCCACATAATTGTGAGCAATTCCTATGTGTATCTGTCAACACAAGACTACAAGAAAGATAATGGCCTGGCCTAATTTGGTTATTATACCAGAATGTTCAAATATGGGTAACATTTTTGCTTCAGATTATTCATCATTATTATCGTGGGGGTGCATATGTGTGGTGTATGTAAGTGTAAGCATGTGCTTACGCACAGCCTATGTGCGCAGGTTAGAGGACAGCTTTCAAGAGTCAATTCTCTCCCACCATTATGGGATCTGGAAATTGAAGTCTGGTCATCAGTTTACTGGCAAATACTTTTACTCACCCTTCAATTTCACTTGCTCTGGTAACTTTCCTAGTAAAAAACAAAAGGAAAGAGTTTGGGAGCTGGGGAGATGGCTCAGTAGTTAACAGCAATTATTGCTCTTCTAGAGGACCAAACTTCAGCTCCCAGCACCCATGTCAGAAGGCTCAGAGACATCTGTAACTCCCGTTCCAGGGGATATGACACTCTTCTGTCATCTTCTGGCACTGACATATGCGTGATGTATATATACACACATACACATAAATGAAAATAAATCTTTTTGAAAAGGAGGTTAATTTAACTCTGAATTAGAGATAAAATTCTAAGACCCTGTGTTGGGTTTTTTTTTTTTTTTTTTGGTGAAAATCTGCAAGATCTAATTGTAGATAATGTCATATTAGAAGGAAAAGGTCACATTACAAGACAAGAAGTCAGAGAACAAGCAAATTTTGAGATCACTCTCACCACTATCATGAGAGCCCAGGGTCCTACAAGAACTACCTTTGTTCCCTCCAAGGTCAGCTCACTCAATGCTCTGGCTCCTCTCACTATGTGCTATCTTAAAGGACCCACCACCTCCCAATAGTCCCTAGAAGTGGCCTGGCTTCAGCATATGGACTTTTCAAGGACAAACTACATCCACACAACAGTGCCCAAACTCAGTCATAAACCTTCAAGAAGGTGGCAGTGTGCGTGGGGGATGTCTGAGGTCAGTCTTTAGTAAAGAGAGAAAGACAAAGAGGAGACTATGGGGTCAAGGGTACGGACGGAATGGGTCTGTGGCAAGAGCCTGTGTGGTGAGCATCCTTACTGCCAACTCAGAGTAAGTGTCCATTGCAAGTGAATGTGTAAAGGTGACAATAAACTGCAACACAAAGAAGCTTTCATGTCAAGAATAGAGAACGGAAATGAAGAAACTGGTCATCTGGGGAAGGTGAGATCAAGGAGTAGGCAAATGAAAATAAGATGGATAAGTTCAGGGTTAATAGAAAGAGGTGACAAATAAGGTCTGGTCCTACAGAAGGGCGGAGAAGAAAGCATCGCTTTTGGTTCCAGTGATATGAAAGGCACAGAAGCTGGGAGTCAAAGAGGCCCCTGCGGTGGTGTGAGGAGAAGGCTGTGATTCTGCTGTGGGCCCACAGATGGACAGGCTGGGGATGGGGGAGGAGAACAGGCCCTGGAGCCACAGCTGGAGAGTTTGCAGGGGTCTATTTTTGGCACCCATTCGACCCCAGACCCCTCCACACTTAGCTCTCAACTCTGCACAAAAGGGCCTTGTGTGGGAGTGCCAGTAGATGCAATGCATCTTTATATCGTTGCCTCCTCTCCCCAGAGCCTTGGCATGAGCAGAGCTCCACCAGGTGCGGGAGACAGGAAGGGAGGGGCTGGGCACCAGACAGGAGCCAAAGGGCAGAAGGAAGCACCAGCCTCTTGCCCCTGCTGCCTTCTTGCCACCCCTCTCCTCAGCATCCTCTGCTTGCTCCTCCCCCTCTCTCCTGCTCTGCTTCCATGGCCCTTCTAATACAAGCCCCTCTACTCAATTCCTTCTCTCTTTCTCACTCTCTCTCTTTCTCTCTCTCTCTCTCTCACACACACACACACACACACACACACACATCTCTCTCTCCCTCTCTTCTCTCTCTCTCCTCTTTCTGGGCTGCAGAGTTAGGGGAACCTAGAGACAGAGCCGGATTTACTCTTGGCAAACATCCAGGACAAAACATACCACAGCAACAAGTTTCCATGGTGCTTGGACACAAGGCAAATGAGGTCTAGGGAGAGATTCTGGCCTTAGAGTTGTAAGGCTGAGTCCCATTCCTGCCTCACCCCATCAGTGACGTATCTTAGGTATGATCGTTAGCCTCCCAAAGCCATGCTGGGAATTCTGTCAGTGACCAATCACTCAATCACCATATTGAAATTTTGTAATGCCCACTCAGCAGCTTTCACACATAGAACACACAGAGTACCTGTGATGTACATGGTCCCACAGGTCCATGCCACATGGTCACTACCTTCACATAACTTGCAGCTATTAGCAATAGGGTTGTTCAGAAGACTGATGCAAATTCGGGCATTAACAGAAGGTCAGTCTAATATCAGTGTTGAAGGACTGCTATGCCCTCAAGGTATACCAGATTCCCCAAAAGGACACAGTGTGGCCTCCGAATGTTCCATGGAATGGAGCTGTTGTGGCTCCTGTTGAAAGTAAGAGGACAGTACCGAATCCCAGAGCCTGCCTATAGCCAATGTCTATTCTGGGAAATTAGGAGCAAAGAACAACAGGAGAGTACAGACCCATCCACATAGGAGGCAGCTTCCTGGACCTGAGAAAGCCTAGCTATAGAGACTTGTGTGTCTGAGGCATGTTCCGGGGCAAGGATGAAGTGAAAGATAAGTCATGATATGATATATTTGGAAAAGGGAAAGAATTTAATTCAGAGCTCTGACTCCTGAGAGATCAGAGGGTAGGTACCTGCATACAGAGACAGATAGACAGACAGACAGACAGACAGACAGAGGCATAGAGACAGAGCGAGACAGAGATATAAAGACACAGAGAGGCAGAGACAGAAACAGAGACACAGAGACAGTGACAGAGAGACAGGCAGAGACTTGATCCCTTTCTAGGAAACCAAGTTAGAAAAGTAAAAGCCTGTGGACTTGGGAGTGAGCACAGCTGCCTGGTAGGAGACTGAGAGGAGGCCATTTGAGGCTCTGAAAAGAGAGTTTCATGGGAAACCTAGAACAATGAGCTGATAGAAGAAGGAATGTGGAGAGAAAGGGACAGAGGGGCAGGCTGCCACGAGCACTGCTTGCCTGGCAACTTCCCAAGGTTAATTGAGGGGCACCAAGCAGACTCTGCCACATTCCAACACTAAGAAGTCGGGTTGAGCAGTTACTGTGGGGAGAAGGCCCTTTCTCTGCCCTAGGCTGCTGCTCCTTCTGGGGGTTCTTTGAAGCATGAGTCCTACAAAACCCATGGTGGGTTTTGGAGTGGGGCCTCCATTCATTATCCAAGGAGACAGTCCGTTGCTGGCAGACAGGCCTAGTTCAGCTGTCCTTGGACCTTGAGATGACAGAGACTAGGAAACTTCACCATAATTCCAGGAAGTCAACCTCCATGACATCAGTGATGCACATTTTTAAAAGAGCATAAAGGGGAAAGGAATAGAAGCGAAAACAATCTCAGAGACAGGGAAAGGAGGTGTCTACGGTGTAGGAGAAAACGGTAACAGACTTGTTTTAGGATGAACTGTTTGGCATAAACAGAAATGCCAGGCTCTTGCTATATAGTTAATACATCCCAAATCTCCATTTCCACAAAGCAATGTACTGCACAAACACTAGTTCAGAGGACATACATGTGTGCGCCAGAGCACATGTATGGAAACCCACATATCGATGCAGGACACTCTGCACATATATTGGTATCCCAGAATCCCTTTAGATCACCACATGTATAACCTACAAAATCCATTTGCTCCACAGCCAGCTTGTGGGCAGGTGTGGAACTCCCTCAAGAATTGTTGGGCTAACACACACTGAACCACAGTTCTGATGCACATGAGTTGCCTGTGGTCTGTCACAACAGAACTCTAGCCATGGGTGTCCTTAGAACACTCTTCCTTTCTTGCCTGAATCATGTCCCAAGGGTACTTTCCCACACAAAATACACCTTTTTCATGCTCGCATAGTACCCAACATCCAGGCTGACTTGTACTTCATGTTCATTCTGATTGGTAGGATACTCAGCTCTCCTAGCTACAGATGCTAGGGAAAAGCCACCAGCAGGTGGCGCCATCAGGAGCCGCTTGGAACCAGGAGTGGGATTAATGAGGACAAATTACATTTCTAGGAGGAAACTTGGTTCATGGCAGTGGGTGGAAAACTCTCCTTACTATGCCAGGGCCAAGCCCTGGAAATGAATTTGTCAGGCATTCAAGGCAAGGATCACCACTCCCAAGAAGAAGAGAGAGGCACCAAAAAACAGCACAGAAGGAGGGATGAGGAGAGCCACTTCCGCGTGGTATTGGTATTGGACACGTATGCATATGTGTGAGGTCTTCATGAGCTCATGGGTGCTGCGCTATGACGCTAGGCAGTTACTTGTGTGTCGGTGGGTGTGGGTAAAAGCTCGAGGTGGTGTGTAAAGGCTTGAGGATGGAGTGGGGAGCCTGTGCGCACGCACTTCTGCAGGTGCTGGTATGTAATATGAGACCAAGCTAGCTAGAACTCTCACAGCCACACCGTCATCTCTGTGCAGACCACAGTTGTTAGCCTCCTCCCATATACACCCCACCACACACACTCCAGGGACACACACACACACACACACACGATCACAACACCCACGCAGACAGGTGCTATGCTGCCACATGCAGACCCGATCGCCCACACACTTTCACACATATATACGGCCCCAGAGAGAACCATAGGAATACATATAATTGCCGCAAAGACACACGCAGCTCTGCATGCGCACACACAGGTGTGTACTCTCACACATTTGGGTGTTGTATCTGTAAATTCCCATGCCCTCACACTCCAGAGAAGTTGAAAGAGAAGAGACTCTCCTATGTTGTTAAGCATCCTAATTTCTGATCCCCCGGAGACATGAGAAAGACATATAGGAAGAGAGAGACTTCTGGTCCGAGAAAAGAGGGGAGGGGGGACAGAAAGGGTCAGTCTTCCACGTACCCAGTCACCTAGTCCTGCCAGGCTGCTCAGCACAGCAGCTAGGACCTCTGCATCAGAGACAGGAAAGTCCTTAGTGTTTCTTCAGAGGTGAGTCTGGAATCCTTTACTGCATCTAGAAGGGCACCTGAAGAACCAATCCAACCCCTTTAATAAGGGAGGCATATAAACAAGCCAGAAAAGTAGATACCTCCCACAGCTGTTGTGAGCCACAAAGCACCCAGAGTTACACCTGGCATATGATAGGCTCTCCATAGGGCGCGGCACCACCTCCGATTACTTTCACCATCAACTCCCAGACCAGAAGAGTAGTAGTCTGTGCAAAGCACACTAAATAATTTGGTGACACAGCATTTTGTGTTTCAAGATTATAAGCCAGGAGACCTGGCTTCCCACACCAACCTTCCCAACCCCTGTTATCCAGGAAGACCACCTTGCCCATCAGAGTCTCAGTTTCCCCTTAAGGACTCAGATAGTCACAATAATAACACTTACACAACTTGAGCTTTCCGAATGCTGGACCATGTCATAAATGCTTCAAAAAAATAAATCTTTGACTCCTCATGACATTAAGTGGAATGATCTATTATTTTCTCCACTTTACAGAAGAAGAAATGAAAGCAGCTGTCTGAGATCAGGTGCATAGTTGGAAATGGACCCGGACAACCATCAACAGAACCCATGTTCTTAATGACACTGCACTACCTCCTTGGTGGCATGACATCATGGATATAGGAGTTCTTTGAAGACTGCAAGGCATTATACAAATGTGAAGATATATTGTTTTGCATCCCAGCCTGGCTCATAGATGAGTAACCGCATAAAGAGTGAGAGCCACACAGAATACAGGAAACAGGATGGAGATGCGTGCCATCTGTGACTAGCACATCATACTGAGAAGAGAGAAAGGGGTAGAAGACAAAAGGGACCCATGAATCCTTGTGTGGCGTCTGCCTCTTCAGTCAACCCACCCCTAGCTAGGAAGTCAAACCATTTTTCTATTAAAAAAGAAAAATTTCAAATCACCCTAAAACCCTCCTCTTAATTATAACCATTACCTCGACAGTCTCTTTTTTCCTAAGGCACATCCTGCCACCATTTTTCAACCAAATTACCTAGAACACAATAGTCCCAGGACAGCTCTCAGAAGTATAGTCAGGAGGCTTCAAAGGACTGGAGGAAGTGTCACTGATCCAGAGATCAGGGCATGGAGCCCGGGAACACTTTTTTTCCCCTAATTTCATGAGAGAAATGAGAGCTCTGTACTCTGTTTGCTGTATCCAAGCTGATTCATTCCAATGTGACCTACAGGTTCCTGAAGAAGTTTGCCTAACTCTCAGAAGAGAATCGCTTGCTGTACACAAGGGCAAACTCCATCTCTTCAGAAGACACACTTCTCATCCTCAGGTGGCTCGTACACAGGACAGAAAGGTCACCGAAGGAGAGGGGGATGAAACACTGCTCCCTTTTCCTGTGTTCTCCCACTCCCTTTTACTCTGCAGAATCCCTGGCAACCTTCCCCTTCCCCCAGACTGCCCCTCTTCCCTCCCCTCCTTGCTGATGAATCCATTAGCGCAGAGCTCTTTTCTTGTGATCCTCAAGCTGGCAAAGCGATCTCAGGCATTTAGTGGCAATGGCTGTGAATCTGTCACCATTAAGAGCAGTGAAGGCACCAACCATGCAATGCGGCTCTTGCTCTTTGTTCAGCTCCTCTCACACGTCTCTCCAATACAGTCAGGACCCCCTACATCTTGAGGAAGACATGATTCTCCTCCAAAACCAAAGGAGCTTAGTCTTAAGGAACCTCTATTAAACTGAAGGAAGCCAGAAATTCTAGTGTGTGTTGGGGCGGGGGTTCTAGGCTTCAGAATTGTCACTCTTCCCTTGCCTCCTCATTCACAACTTAGAAGCTCCTCTCTTCCGAAATCTCCTTCTTCTTCCCCATAGGCACACAGGACACATCACCATGGGCTCTTCCTGTTTAGCAACTCTTTGCCCTCAGCTTTCACACCTGCTTCATGACCATCTCTCCTTCCACTCCACGAAGCTGTGTCTCCAAACATGGCTCATGAAGCACCTGCATGAGAAATGCCAGAACACAGGATAATGTCTCAGCCTCTGGAGAGCTACTCCAGAACATTTGAGTTAGAACTTGGACAGGGGTGGTGGGACCTCAAAACATGCACTCTGCAAAACTCCCTGTGACTCGGATACATAGCAGCTTGACACAGAACTGCCACAACAGCAACAGACTCATCCTCCCAAAGCCATCTGGATTACTTCCTGTCCCGTTGGCATTCTTCCAGATAAATAAAGACCCTAGCAAATGCACCAGTTCTACAACTTGTTTGAGAATCACTATCTTGGCGGGGGGGGGTGGGGGGTACCTGTTATAGTTTAGAATTAGAGCCGGCCTTGGAACCCATAGGTGCTGAGAACTTACCACGGAGATTCTGGCAAACCATCTTGCATGTTTGCCTCGGTCTACTTCACATAGATGGAGCATGGTGCTTGTCTTCTCATCCCATATTTATGATGTAAGGTCAAATGAGACAGCAAAAGTGAAAACAGAAAAGCAGAAACTTTATATGAGTATATGACACACATGTTGATTATTATGTAAGGGGTTTATGAGATCAAGACATGGAGTGGAAGTCAAAGAGCCTGTTAACACATTGTAGAGCAGCAGTGATAAAAGGGGCAAGGAGCTTGGCCTTCAGTTCCCAGCACTCCCTAAGGGAATCTTCTCCAAGCTTTGTCCTGAGCCTCATAGAGGAAAGGGAACAAGGTAGATGTCATGCGCTAAGGAGCCCTTGGACTTCTTGGAACAAGCTTCAACTAGATCCATGCCCTGCTCTGCCCAGGGGCCAGCAGCCCCCATCAAAGGTAGTGGTCCCAGTCCTTTGCACCAGCTCTCTCCCTCTAATTACTCTTTACACACTCTGGCGCCAGGCCCTCCAACCAAATTACAATTGATTCTTCACTCCCCCTAGATCAATCCCATCGACCTGGAACAAAGAGGACAAATCCAAACTCAGCCTCTGGGAAGCAAATAGCCCAAGGCAAAGCTCAGCAGGGAGGCCTGCCCCAACAGAGTTCACATACACACACATGCATGTGCACTCACACTCGCCCAAGAAGTACATGGATGAATATGTGCACCATCTCTAGACTTCCATATACAGGTTATCCACATGCAGACAGATATATAGCTCAAAATACACAATGGTCACCCATGCCTACCCACATACACATCAAAACAGCACACATAGACATGTTGTTAACTGGAAGAAGAGGCACTTTGGTGGCCACAGGAAGCATACTCTAGCCAAAGGAGGCACAGAATTTGAGTGCATCCTAGCCTTCTTTCCAGTAACCCTCTTAGCTTCATGCTCAGCAGCATACACTCTTTGTCGGCCATGGATAGGATGAGCCCAGCATACGCTGTGCCTACCTCTGAACAGAAGCTTTTCTGCAAGTTGTGGTAGACTCTGGTCTTCCTCTTCTGGAATGTATCTTGCCTGTTCATCTCCTTCTGGGTGTTAGACACAAGCCTAGCCACTTCTCCACCAGGCAGAACCATTATAAATTACAAGATAAGAGATCACTGAAAAACACCACAAGCAATTAGAAATGAGTAGTAAACCTTACAGATACTAACTCGGGTCAACAATGTCAGCCCATTTCTATCCAGCACGGATATGGAACTCAAGTACAGACAGAAAGCAGAATGGAAACACACTCAGTACTGTTCAAGCAGTTGCCCGTGGACTCTGACTAAATTGCCCCTGCCCTGTGATCAGTTTTTTTACTCTTACACAGGGACATGCACATATCATTGCCCTCCTTAGAACATCGTAAATGGAAAATTCCTTGGAGAAAATCCCTTCCTATGCACATGCTCTCGATGTCTAAGTTTCCTCAAAGACCTTCTCCAAAATTAATTGTCTATCATAATGAGCATGTTCACAGACACCATAAAGAATGACAATTGTTTTTTTTTTGTTTGTTTTTGTTGTTGTTTTTAAATTTGTGTGTATGTGTGTATACCTGCATGAGTTTATAGTTACGCATACAAGAGCCCACAGAGGCCAGAAGCGGGCGTCAAATCCCCTGGGACTGGATATATAGGAGGTTGTGAATTACTATGTGGGTGCTGGGAACCCAACCCCTTCTTCTGCAAGGGCAGTAATCACTCTTAAACTCTGAGCCCGAAGAATAGAGACATTTGTCAAGCAGTTACTCCTCTGGCTGAACAGCTTCAGATCAAAAACAGAGTCGGCTGAGGTGTACCAATTGTCTTGAAGAATGAGGGAGTTACTGTAATTCTAAATGATGGATCATCTTACTGAAGCCATTTAAAGCAAAGGCCTTTTTCTGTTTTTTGTTTGTGTTGTTGTTGTTTTGAGACATGGTTGTAACTCTGACTGTCCTGGAACTCACTCTGTAGACCAGGCTGGCCTTGAACTCACAGAGCTCCACCTGCCTCCGCCTCCTGAGTGCTGGGTTTAGAAGGGGGGGAGGGCCACCATTACCCAGCTTTGTTGGCTTTGTTGTTGTTTTGTTTTGTTTGTCCATTTTTTACACTATTGTTTTTTCCAAATGTGACTGCATGGGGCAGGACAAGATGATGTGCAGGTGATTGTAGCCTCCTGCACATATAAAGAAATCTTTCAGTCTATGAAAGAACTCCCCATTTATGTTTCAGCTCCAATTTTCTCTCTTAATTTCTCTGGGTGGCAGTAAGGAAATTCTTACACCCACCACACACAATAAAATAAGTTAATAGGATTCCAGCAGATGATATGTGTTTGCAGAGAACATCCTCAGTACTATCTATACAGGCCCTAGGAATACCCCTAAACCTTGACTCCCATATAGAAAGTGAAGATTTCTGGCCTTGTGATCTCCATGTGTGTCATTCAAATCATCTCTGGGCAATCCATTCCCACCCCTCGTTCACACAAAATTTTTGCCACCTATCCTTGAAAGATGAGGACCATCAGTTAGGCTACTGGAAATCTCATATCCTACTGATAAGGTGTAACTGCTAAGAATGAGGTTTCTTGCCATTAGTCAGTCCTTTGCAGATCAAAGCAATTGAGAGTTCTCATGGAGAAGAAGCATGAAGCTCAACCATCCACATGTCATTGCCACTACCCTGTTATCTATACAGAAAGACATGAAAGCATTCCCTACTACCTGGAAGCCATTTTTCTGGGTCTGAATTTGATTCAACTAGTTGCATACACTCTCACAAGATCGGAAAGTCAAGCAGGAGGTGGAGAAATACTTCCTGTAACTTGGGCAGGTGAGGATGACTTTGGGATTGAAACGGTCTTTGTTGTTTTTTGTTATTGTTGTTGTTGTTGTTGAGACAGTGTTTGTTGTAACTCTGGCTGTCCTGGAACTCACTCTGTAGACCAGGTTGGCTCGAATTCAGAGATGCACCCGTCTCTGCCTCCTGAGTGCTGGCATTAAAGGCATGCATCACCACCACCCAGTTGAAACAGTCTTTTTGGACAATCCAATGCTCACTGTTTATTTTCTAAGTTTCAAAATAAGCTTATAGTAGCCTCTTGATCTAACTGCTTATTGTCTCTTCTCCCATCTCCATATCTCCAGGAAAGACTTCTCAATGGCCAGCGACAGCTCTAATCCAAATAGGCATAGCCCCAATGGCATGCTGAGTTAGTTTTCCCAACCCTCTGTTGCTTCAGAAGTCACTCTTACAGTCTCAGCCCTTGGCCTACTTCTGTCCCTGCGATGACTGCTTACGCCTGACATTGCTGCATTAAACCCCTTTTTGCTAGAGCTACCTAGCTACCTAGAGTGGAATCTTCTCTTTCACTGAACCTTGACACACAAGGTGCAAACTGGGCTAAAAACAGTTTATGATGTCAACCCCACTGAGCAGATATTTAGTGAGTGCTAAACATTTAACCGGGCACTGTAGCTATAGTGACAGTATAGAGAAGCAGGCAATTGATGAACTCACACGGTTTAGAGAGGAAGACACAGAGGGAGGAGAAAGAGAGATAGGCAGGCAGAGACACAGAAACAGAGGGATGCACAATAGCCAAATAAACTGCAAATGGTCCTCCACTTAACAATAGTTACATCTCAATAAATCTGTAAAACATCAATAATATCGTAAGTCAAAACTGTATCTATCCCAGCACAGTAATGCATTGCTAAAATCCTGGATCTCAAGAGGGCTGAGAAGGAAGATTCTGAGTTCAAGGCCAGTGTGAGCCATATAATAAAACTGTCTCCAAAAAAATTGCATTTATACACATAGCCTACCAAGTTGCATAGCTTGCAAACTGTAAGTCTATGTTCTTGTAATCATTGACACTCCCCACGTCTCAAAACAATGTCGCACTGCATGCACTATCCTGGGAAAAGATCAAAGTTCAAACTGCAAAATACCATTGCTACCCACAGTATATGGCTTTTGCATCATCATAAATTAAAAAAGAAATCATACATTGAACCACTGCTGTTGGGGACTGTGTATTTGCCTCTGGTCATTTTCCCAAATTCAGAACCCAAACTAGGGGTTCACACGTCAAGGACTCATTGTGGGATGTGGGGTGCTCTCAGGAGACACAGAAGCCAGGAAAGCAGGATGGAAGACGAGAAAGCAAGGAAGGATGGAGTTTCATCTGATGTCTTCGGTCTGCTCTCCTTCAGAGTTCCGAAGCATGAATGGCTCCACAGACATGTCCCAAACTAGAGAAAGGGCCTTTAGTAACCGTAGCAGTCAGTCATGGCCATGGGTCACTTGGGTGGGTGTAAGTTCCTAGGCATTTCCCTAAGGGGAGGCCGCAGCTGTGGGCAGCAGCACTGTACTCTCAGAGCCACTGAGAGAGGGGGTTGAGGGACCCAATAAAGAAGCCTGAGGGGAGCCTGACTGCCAGAAGTATAAAATAGCAAATGCATTACAGGATTGCTCAGGAATGAGAATTGGACAGAATGGGGTCAAGGGAAAGAGCAGGTTCCTAATCTGGCTGCATTTCTCTTCCATTAGCTGAGACAGAGCTGAGGGTGAGCAGATTCCCATCAACATGCCACATGGTCATAACAGAGAATTTGTTATGCATGCAGGTGTTTGGGGATTAATAATGAGCTTATTAATTAAGCAACATATAGCTACAGGGTCTGTTTTCTATTGTGTGCCACAAACAGAGATGTTGTTTAGGAGGCCATGAATTCAGAGCTATGCATGGGACCTATGAGCCACTGACAGGCCCATTATTGACACACAAGGGGGCACGGTAGAGAGAAGACATCTGGAGCTATGTTCACAACACATGAGCCCAGCACCAGAAAGGCATCCCAGAGTTGTGTCTATTTAGTGTCTCCCAGCAGCCAGCAAGTGCCTGGTACTTCTTTCCTTTTCTTTTCTCATCTTTTCTTTTCTTCCCTCCCCTCTCTCTCTATACATGTGTGTGTATGTATGTAATATATACATACATACACACACACACACACATATACATATATGTGTGTGTGTGTGTGTGTGTGTATATATTCTCTCTTTTTTCTCCTGGCTCTGGGTCTTCATTTTTCAGTGGGTACCCTATGAGAATACTCTTAGTTCTTTTATAACTCTTTCTTACTGATCCAGGTCAATGATCACCATGTAAGTTTTATATATATATATATATATATATATATATATATATATATATATATATATATATATGAAAATCTTTGTGCTAGAGATCCTAGCAAAGAAGCCTAGTAAGACTCAGAGCCAGAAGCAAAAGGGCAGGCTGACAATCTGCAGGGAGACCTTGATGTCATGAAGTCTAGCCAAGGAGACCAATACCACAGTGACCTGCCTCCCTGGATTATCTTTCCAGTGAAATGACATCATGGCCATGTACTGCCTCCCTGGTTATGGAAGATCAATCTTGGTTCTGTTAAAATCAACTCTAAGGCAGAAATCTCTCCTCAGTTTGCCATCTCTGCCATTTCCCACTGTGACAGAAATATGTAGATGAGGATGCTTCTCAGAGTGGAAGCCCCACGAGAACATCTCCTCTGGCCCAGAAGAGTAAGAGACAGAAACAGAGCCCAACAAACCTGCATTTTTTTGGACACATTAGACCCAATCAGTAAAACAAATGTCTGGTGCCATGCCCCAGGTCCTGGCTGGTGTCCCACTCCTGTCCTGAGAAGACAAGACACTGGTGGCGCCTGGTTCACCTGGCTGGCATTATACATTCTCTTAATTTGCTGCATAAGCAGCAACTAAATTGGCTGTTATTTACATGGTGACCACTGACCTGGATCAGTAAGAAAGGGTTATAAAAGAACTAGGAGTATTCTCATAGGGTGGCCGCTGAAAAGTGAAGACCAGAACCAGGGGAAAAACGGAGAAGAGAATCCAGGGCATCAGGTCACTAATTCCATCTTGCTGGGAGAATGTGTTTCAGACACCAGGGACAAGAGACAAGGATGACAGGAGGGCTGCCAAGAGGCAGGGAGATATATGGAGCAGATTATAAGCAGGCAGCCTTCCTGGCTCAAATGGTTGCCCCTGATCAGTAGCTCAGGGTAAATATCTGCCTTGATTTCCTCTTGTGTTCCTCGTGTCTTCCAGGAAGTTCTTTTGGGGCATTGCTCCCCTCACAGCAAACACATCCTTGGCCCCACTCCAAAGACTTCAGAAGTACTGTTTTAAATACTTAGTTAACTCTAGGGTCTTATAGAGATCCAGATGTCCATCCCCTTATCTCCAGAGACTTACACATCTAGAATAGCAAGAGCTCTCTTTTTCCTGTGCATTAGTCACGTTAGCATAGAAGATAATGCTGGCCAAAGACTCAAAGCCCTATGTGCCTGAATCCTCCCACCATGACCACTCTCAGGCTGCATTCTGCCCTTGTGGTGTCCCTGCACACATATACTTAGGCTTACAAAGCCAGGCCATGGCTTACTCTGAGAGTTTGTGTTGCCAACCCACAATGGTTCCTGATGAGCAGGTCTTTGTCAGCTAGGACTGACTAGACACAGGATCTTTCCATCCTTCTCTCCAGGTCTATACCCACTTGAGCAAAGAGGAGAGGAAATCCACACCAAAGTGCCACAGGAAAGCAGAATCATTTCTTCTCCAAACCCAGATCCCCTGGTATGAATCCATAGGTCAGGACATACTCACCAGTAGGAAAAAAAAAAATTGGGGCCACCAAATTCTCAAGGACAGATGCCATGCTTTAGTGCAAAACCTCCTTGCCGTTGGCCCACAGAAACCCCTCTTTGCTCCTCCCATTTGTAAAATGAGAGAAAGAACAAAGGAGCAGGGAAATCTTGAGACTCCTTGCAGAACAGAGCTGGATCAAGCTGGGTCACTGGGCTAGCTACACTCCGCCCACATAAATGTGTTAGACTGCCTGGATTCTCCATCTTCAGGGTCCTCTTACTCTCACCTGAGTTAACAATAAAAGAGGGCCAAATTGCTGATGCTGTGGGAGGCTGCAAATGGTGTTTCCTGTGGGTATTATTCTCAGACTAATGTTGTATGAACATAGCTCTGCCTGGTGATTACTATATTATTATATATTAATCATAGGCTAATGATACACACTCATCCTCTTTTCTTAGTCTGCACAAGTTCCCACCTAGATCCTGCTGCACCTGTTTCTCCTCCTTACTCTCAGGGACCAGTCCAGCACCCCCTTTTACATAAGAGGGTCATTTTCTTGTGTCCAAGGACAGGATCCAGAGGCTGTGAGCACAAATCCTTGATACCCATTAGTCCTCTTCTTCATCTCAATGGCAAGGTCTAGGAGGTAGAATGAAATCCAGAAGATCTAGGCGTAGGGGTACATCCCTTTACTCTTAGCATTTGGGAAGAATAGAAGGATCATCGTTTTGAGTCCTACATAGTAAGTTCCAGGCTAACTGGGGCTCTGTAATGAGAAGGGAAATGATTTTTGATGGCTTTGGGGGTGGGGGATCCAGAAGAGGAAAGTGAAGCTTGTGCAATGGCTACCTTAGACTTGTTAAATCATGTGAAGTCTGACTTAGCAGGACTCAGGATCAGGATTTACTCAATAAATAACCTGTTAAGCCTTTACTTGGTTCATACCTATTCTATGTCAGACGACATGAACAAAGTAGATGAAGTCTCTAGCGTCACGAAACTTTTTTCCTGGGGAAGGTTTAATGTCAGGATTTAGGAATACAAAGCTGAAGGGGAATTACTTAATTGGGAATTGGGAATTACTTAAAAGGAAAGAACAATAGCTCTGAGAAAGAAAGCTCATTCCCTGGTCCTAAGGAAGACAAGGAAGTCTCATAGGAAAGGCATACAGATTAACTCAGCCCAACTGACTAGCAAAGATTCTGAACAGCAGAGGGGCACACAGACTCCTAGGAGATGTCTCTAAGTTTGTCAACATCTGACCAAGGGATCTATGAAAATGAAAATGGCCCCCATAGGCTGATGGGGAATGGCACTATTAGGAGGTATACCCTTGTTAGAATAGGTGTGGCCTTGTTGGAGGAAGTGTTTTCACTGGGGGTGGGCTTTGGGGTTTCAAAATGTCAAGCCAGGTCCAGTGGCTCTCTCTCTTCCTGCTGCCTGCACATCAGGATGTAAACTCTTAGCTCCTTCTCCAGCACCATGTCTGCCCATGTGCTGCCATGCTTCCCACCATGATGACAATGGACTACATGTCTGAACTGCATGCCAGCCCCAAATAAATGTTTTCCTTTATAAGGATTGCCATGTTCACGGTATCTCTTCACAGCAATAGAAAAACCCTAACTAAGACAAGGCCAAACCCTCATCTGTGATTTCCATTTTGTCGCTGCAAGCCTGAACATTTTTTTCAAGAGCCCTTTCTCTATGCCACAAAATTTGTGTGTTACATGCTCATCCACAACCCGACCAGGGCATGGAATATGCCTTTATATATGGTATAAAGTCCTGTGCTTCTATGATCAGAAGAAACAGGCTGGTGGTGGTGAAGACACTGGAGACAAGAGACTTCTGAGGCAGGAGAACGAGTCACTGATCATGTACTGAGCCCGAGCTACGTCAGTTTATTTGCAAGACATGAGCACAACAAACTTATATTTGTCCTACTCATCTTTGTGTCCTCAGCTAGGCAATCTAATGTGGTCACTGGTGTAGATGTCTTTTGAAGAGTGCCTTTCCCCAGAGCTAACCAACAGCGAAGTGGTGGAGTATAACTCCCAGTGCTGTATCACAAAGGCATTATGGCTTCTGCCTTACTCTCCTGGATTGCTCATTTGAGGAAAAGACACTGCCATGTCACGAAGACACTAGAGTAGAACTCTAGAAGGGTCTGTATGTATGAGGACTGAAACCTACCACCAAGAGTCAGAACCAACTCAACGGGTATAAATGGCTTATGCTGAAAGTCATGTCCCCAGCTGTGTGAGTGCTCAATGCTTGAATCAGCATCCCTAGCCCCAGTCAGGCTTCCAGATGATGGTAGTCCATGCTGACGTCTGATTATAGTGCCATGAGGCACCCCCCAGACCAGGACTGTCTACTGATGCCACTCTTGGATTTCTGATCCACAGATAATGAAAGTAATAAGTGGTATGGTTGTTTTAAAGGAAAACAATGGTATGGTAGGTAGTTTTAAACTACTGGTTTTGAGATACTATGTTTTACAGCAGAGATAACTAATACATATACCTAGCAATAACAGTTTCTGGAATACAGGATATGTTCAGAAAATGCTGAATGAATGGTGAATGGATGTGGTTTCTAGCAAGACTATGAGTCAAACATTCTGATTACTGATGAGAAAGAGAGCATGGCCACAGCCAGGAAAACCAACACTCAAAGCCTGGAAGGAAACCAAACCTAACCTAAAAAACTCCAGTATTCAAGAAATTTCATTCATTCATTTGTTCAGTAACCATGTATAAAATATTAGTGAGGATTTGTCAGACAAATAAAACAAATAATTGTGGGTGGGGTGTGTGTGTGTGTGTGTGTGTGTGTGTGTGTGTGTAAGTGTGTGTGTGTGTGTGAGTGTGTGTGAGTGTGTGTGTGTGTGTGTGAGTGTGTGTGTGTGTGTGTGTGTGAGTGTGTGTGTGTGTGCTTGGAGGGGGGATGGAAAAAGTGAGGTAGGAATGGAAGGAGATATTGATTGATTAGTTGACCAATTAAGTGATTTTTAAGAAACTGGCTCATGTGATCAAAACAAGTCCAGTCTGTGGCACAGGCTGACTGACTAGAGACCCAGGGAAAACATCACACTGCATCTCAGCTCTGACAGAAGAAACCCCTCTTCTTCGGGATAAATAAATCCTTTTATTAAAAAACAAACAAACAAACAAAACAAAAAAAAAAAACCAGAGTCCCTCTACACAGCCCTGGGTGGCCTTGAATTCACACAGATACACCAAACTCTGCCTCCAGAGAGTGGAGTGCTGGGACTAAAGGAATGGGCCACCACGCCTAGCTGTCTTTTTCTCTCTTCTTCTCTTAAGATATCAACTTGAAGCCAGGTAGTGGTGGCACACACCTTTAATCCCAACACTCTGGAGGAAGAGGCAGACAGATCTCTGAGTTTGAGGCCAGTCTGGTCTGCAGAGTGAGTTCCAGGACAACCAGAATTACAACACAGAAACTCTCTCTGGAAAAACAAAAAAAAGCAAAAGACAAAAACAAACAAACAAACAAACAAAAAGATATCCGCGTGAGTAGATGAGACCCACATGATAGAGGGTCCTGCAGTATGGATCTTGAATGTCCCCCAAAGGCTCATGTATGGAAGGCTAGTCATCAGCGTGTGGTATTATTGGAAGATGGGAGAACCTTTAAGAGTTGGAGTCTAATGGAAGGAAGTTATGTCATTGAGAGCACACCCTTGGAGAGGATATTTGGATCCCGTCCTCTCTACTTCTCTTTTCCTCCTAGTTGCCATGAGATAAGCAACCTATATGATGCTCTCCTTTCATGATGTGCTGTATTGTCAGGGGCCCAAAGCAGCAGGACCAAATGACCACAGTCCGAAACCAACGGTGGATTCAGAGCCAATGTAAACATTTCCTACTTTTAAGTTGATTATCTCAAGTACTTTGCCACAGTAATGGAGAGCTGACTAACACAGACAGTAACAGTTTTACTCAAAAACTACTCATTTAAATATTGATCTTGTCTAAAAAACAGCTTAGCAATAACATCCACATTAGTTTTTGATCAATTCCTATGCACTGTGGCCTAACCAAGTTGTTACACAAAATCAGCTATCCTAGATGTCATTGATCAATCCACAACATGGAGATTCAAGAGTGAATAAAGGTGCATGAAAGCCTTTGATCTACTGGCATCCTAGGTGTGGGAAAATAATCACACACAACCAAATACATAGATAGTGTGCTAGTAGTACTAAGGAGGAGATGAATTATGAATCAAATAAAAGAAAGTAATGAAGGCTGGAGAGATGCTTTAGTAGGTAAAACACTTGTCACACAAGTGTGACAATCTGAACTCAAATCCCCAGAACCCACGTAAATTCAGGAACAGTGATACACATTGAATTATCAGTCTCCAATGTAGAGACTGGAGGCAGAGACGGAACAAGGCCTAGACATCCACAGGTCAGCTATCCTGGTGATGCAACAGCAAACAGGGAAACATCCTGCTTTAAACAAGGTGGAAGGTGAAGAGCAACACCCAAGGTTGTCCTCTAACCTCCACATGCAGGCCATGGCACACATGTGCCTTTCGGTGACATCCAAACTGTTACACCTTCTGTAATGAAAGCTGGTCTCATCTAATCAAAAGGAGGGTTGGAGAGAAGAGTAAGCTTATCTCCTCCAAAGAAGAAGGAATTCTGCTGCCAGACTTGACCTGTAGCACCAAATCTTCCCTATCTTCCCTGGGTCTCTAGTCTGTGCTGCAGTCTCTGACCTTGCTGTTTCAGCTGCATGAGCCAGTGTGTATATGAACATGCACCACACACACACACACACACACACACACCACCACCACCAACACCACCACTACCACAATGATTAAAAGAAGAAAGTAATGAAGGCTGCTATTTTATATAAGTTGGCTGGGGAGAGATTGAAATGATAACATCAGTGGAGCAGAGAACTGAAAGTATCAAAGAAGCCAGTCTTATGAATATCCTAGGGAGAGGCATTTGAGGCTGAACACATAGCAAGTACAAAGGCTGTTCACCAGACTTTGGGGTTCTGGCACGCCTCCCAGGCCATCCCATTCCTCATTAGGGCATCACCCCCTTCCAGAAAGTGTCCCCTCCACCTTTTTCAACCCCATCCTCTGCCCTCCAGAGAGCCCAGACTTTAGAAACAAAAGCCAGGAGGAAGTCTGTCTGCAAGCTTCTTCTCCTGAGGCTACACAAATCTCCTCTCCATAAGCAGGTGAATACAGAAGGAAGATCTGCCAGCTTCTGTAGGAAAGCTGGTTTTCCAGGATTGCAGAAAGCCCCAGAAAGGGCAATCCCCACTCCCACAGGTGAAGCTCTTCAGGCAGATTTGAGGAGTGAGAAAAAGAACAACAGAGGGGAAGCGGGAATGTCTCATTGTTTTCAGATCTTCCTGATTCAGACAATACATTCACTTCCTGACAATAACTACGAAACTTCCCCCCTCAGCGTTCTCTTCCTCAACAGTCCAAAACGGGCTGGTAAATCAGAGTGGGGAAGGCAAGGGAATGACTCTCCACTCACAATCTCAGAAACTGGGGCCAAGAGCTCCCATCCTGGAGCTCCCACTACAGCACCCTGCCCTCGGCCTGTATTTGGACCCATGGAGGCTGACAGAGGTTTCTGGAAGCCAACTTCAGAGAAATGTTAAGACCATGTGATGCATCTCTAGAGAGTTAGTACAGGGCACTGACCTCCACATGACTGTGGTGTTCTGAACTTGAAGCAGGATAACTGAAGGGGAAGCAGGTGCTAGCACCTCACACCTCCCGTACAAAAAAGAACCTTAAACAGAGACCAGCTCCTGAAAGGGAGGTAGGAATGAAGAAACCTCATTTCTGTCCATTTCTTCTGTCCTTTCCTTCTCTTACTGTCTTGTATTCCAACTCCAACACATGCATGTACACACAACTCCCAGAGAAGACAGTGTGGTAGTTTGAATAAGGATAGCCCCCATTGGCTCATATATTTGAATACCCCACTCTCCTGCTTGTGGCTTAGATGTAAGCTCTCATCTACTACTCTGGCACCTGCCTGCCTGCTGTCATGCATCCACTATAATGGTCATGTACTCTTCTACCCTCTGGAACCATGAGCCCCAAGTTAAATGCTTTCTTTTATAAACCACCTTGATCATGGTGACTCTTCACAACAAAAGAAAAGTAACTAAGACAGATGGTATCTGGGAAATTGAAATCAATTCAATTTGGCAAATCTGTGTGCATCAAGCATTGTTCCGTATGCCAGGTACTCTGACTGTCAGATGCTGGAAAGGTCAGTAGAATAAAATACAGTGCTTGCTCTCTGGAAGCATAACCAAGCTTATGGTGGGACTATGTCAACTCCAGTGATGTAATAAGTACTCAGAGTTAGAAAAGAACATCTCTACCTGGTGGAGTGAGGAATGTATTTCTCCTACAAAGTGTCAAATGATCTTGAGATGGTACGGTTGTTTGAATGAGAATGGTCCCTATAGGCTCATGGTTCCCACTTGATGGAACCATTTTGGGAAGGATTAGGAGGTGTGGCCTCGTTGGAGGAGATTCATCACTGGGGCTGGGCTTTGAGGTTTCAAGAGCCCAAACAAGCCCAGTCTTTCTTTCTCTACCTCAGACTTTTGGATTAGGATCTAAGTTCTTTGCTACTGCTGCGGCACCATGTCTGCCTGTCTGCTGCCGTGCTCCCCACCGTGATGATCATGAACTGACTCATCCTCTGAAACTGTAAACAGGCCCCAAATAAAACTCTTTATTTTATAATTTGACTTGTCATGGTGTCTCTTCACAGCAATAGGAAAGAAACTAAGACAGAGAGAGTTGGAGATGGTGCACAGGACTAGAGGACATAGCAGGATACACAATGCATGCTCCAAGGACAGCCTCTGGTGCTGACCAAATGGCAGGCCATAGTGAGAATACTAGCTTCAAATGAGGCTAGGAATGGGCTCATGCTTCCATTCTGAAGGCTTTGTAGAGAAACTTGCTCTTCATTCTATAAGTAATATTTAAACTTAAAAGATTTTTTTCCTTTTGAGATAGGCCCTTAGGTAGCCCAGATTGACCTTGAACTCTAGATCCTCCTGCCTCCACTTCTCAAGTGCTGGGATTATGGTCATATAGCATCACATTTGTTGGAAACAATGTCATGAGGGCCAGTTTATGATCACACAATATGGTGTGATATGGACATCCAGTATGAGTCAGCTAAAACAGGACTGACACTGGACATCCAGAGGTGCTATGAGTCAGCACAAAATAGCTGACACCAGATGTCCAGAGAACCCCAAAAGCAAACAATAATATAATCCGCTATATAACTGTTCCTAGAAGAATGCCACTTTTGTGTGGGTTCTTTATAAATATGGCTTTGAGGTCAGAAGCCAGAGTCCTTTGTCTTCACCTCTGTGTGGTCTGTGTGCTGATCTGCATATATGTCTATGTCTTGTACATGGTCCATGTGTGCTGCTGTGTGCGTTGGTGCCTTCCTGTGGCCGCCTGCCTGATGACTTCTTCTCAGAGAGAATTAAGTACTTCTCATATGCCTGTGACTCCTTGAAATCTCTTCAACCCCCTGGCTTCTCGCGTTCTGTTTTCTTTCCTGGCACCAGAGCTTAGACCTCACACGTGGCCTGCTTTAAAAAATTCATAAGCAGGGTCATATACCTACCAATTCCGAGAAAAACAACACTGGTATCAGCAGGTGTAATGGTCAGCCTTTATCATCAACCCGACTAGATTTAGAATCACCATGGAAACACACCTTTGAATTTGACTGAGAAGGGAAGATCCACCATGAATATGCACCATCTCGTGGCCTTAAAAAGGAGGGAAATGCTGTAAGTGCCATCATTCCTCTCTTCTAGCTTCTGTAGTGGCTACAATGTGAGCAGCAGCCTCACACTTCTGCTGCTCTGACTTCTCCACCAGGATGGACTGTACCTTTGAACTGTGACCCAAGATAAACCCTCCCTTCTTTAAGCTGCTTTTGTCTAGTATTTTGTCAGAACACCAAGAAAAGCACGTAACACAGCAGAGTATGGGGTGGGGGTAAATGATAGCAGACAAAGACTTTGAAGAGGAAACTTAGACATTTGGAATCCAGATCAATGGTGCAGGCTGCCAGGTTGTTGCCAGCATGCACAGAGACAAGGTAGCAAGGCTTGGGGATGAGAGCACAGATATGAACAAAGTTTCTCATGGAATACCAATGACTGAAGGCAGCTGGATATGGCGGGTGTGGAGGCAGAGATCTCAGGCATCCACCTGACTTAGAAAGTGCGTGTTTGGAAGAGAAAGCTCAGAACATAACTGCCGGGAAGGCAATGACTGTGTCAGTCTCATCCTCATCTTTCACGGAAGACACTGGACCACGAGATAGGATGAGAAATGCGAAGTGCTTATGATGGATATGAAGTATGCTTTGTATACAAACATGATCTTCTCATGTATGAAAGGCTTGGTTCCCAGCTGTTGGATCAATTATTGAGAACTGACTGGATCCTGAGGGACTCCACCAATGGATAAATCTATTGATGGGTTCATGGTCTGACAGCATCATTAGGAGGTAGCAGGGGTTGGAACCTGGCTGGCGGAAGTAGGTCACTGGATATGTGCCTTTGAAGGCTACCTTGTTCCTGGTCCCTTCTCACTCTTTCTGATTGCCATGAGGCCAGCTGTACTTCACCATGCGATCTTACCAAGTTCTGCCTCACCACAGGCCCAGAAACAACAAAGCCAAATAACCATAGTCTTAGACCACAAGCAAAGAAATCTTTCTTCCTTAATACTATCGCTGTCTGATATTTTGTCACTATGACCCAAAGCTGACTAGCACAATAGCAGAAAGGAAAAGTACTAGGCCCAGTGTGTTGCCCTGCTGGAGGTAACAGCAATGTGCCCTGTGGTTCGCCCTGCTAGTGGAGGCAACATTTCCTGAAAGGATACCGAATACATTGGAACGACTGTCTTCTCACCACTCGCTTGGCACCAGAAAGGAAAATGTTTAGTTGTAGGTGTCTTGCCATTGTGCCGGCTTGGTCTTGCTTTCCAGCTAAACGGAAGGTGGGGGCCCAGTGATGAGTGGGTGAGTGGGAAGGGCAGACCCTGCAGTGGGCTGAGGGCTGTCAGGAGGCGGCAGCTGGGTACCACGACAGGGACAGTGGATGGACTGAAATCTATTAACAGTAGGAAATCCATAACTGGGTATGGGGCCAAGGAAAGGGATTTTCAAAGAAACGTTTATTCAGAGCGTATTTCCTTCGTGTTGCAATAGATGGTCCGCAGAGCAGTGTTGCTGTGGTGGAAGCCTGCTGTCCTTTCAAAACCACACAGACTCCACGAGTTGAATCTGCTGTGTGTACATAAAGAGAAACACATCTACAACTCTGTTCAGAACGCAGGCCCTCAGGCTCTGAGGTCAGATGCATGCTTCCTCGGGATAGCCTCTCTTAAGCGGGCCAATTTCCCACTTAATGTCATCCTGGGATGTCTGATTCTAGACAAACCCCGTCTCTTCCTTTTTAAAGATTTTTTTCTTTTTCCTTTTTAATTTTCTTATTAGTGTATATTCATTCTGCACAATAAGAGATTTTACCATGAAGGCATTATTAAGGCTTTGATCATATTCACCCCTCCTCATTGTCCTTTCTTGCCCCCACCCACCCACCCCCACCTCCACCCTGCACTGATCCTGTCTCCTTTGTCTCCTTTCCTTTATTTTTGTTTCTGTTTTTAAATATAGATTCTGCAAACAAGAAAAAATGTGATATTTGTCCAAATCTGACTTTTTTGGTTTTCATGATGATCTCCAGACCCATCCATTTTCTTTAAATGACACAATTTCATTCTTCTCTGTGACTGAGTAAAATCTATTGCAGCATATATAAACCACATTGTGTGTGCCTGTGCATGTGTGTGTGTGCACGTGCACACGTGTGTATGCAGTTGCACATATGCACACCTGCAGAGGCCAGAATAGGGTGTTCAGTGTCCTCTTCATCACCCTCTTTCTTATCCCTTTGAAACAAGTTTTCTTGCTTAACCTGAAATGTGTTTATTTTCAGCTAGGCTGACAGCCAGGAAGCCCCAGCAACTTCCTGCCTTCGTTTCCCTGGGTGTTGGGATTGCAGGTGTGCACAGATCACAAGCAGCCTTTACCCGAGTGCGGGGACCTCATCCTCAGGTTTGCACAGCGAGCACTCTTAATTACTGAGCCATCTCTCTAGCCCTCACATTTTTGTAACCATTTGTCTACCGATGGTTATTAGGTTGATTCCATATTTTGGCCATTATGAACAATGTTGCAGTAAATGTGGATGAACGGTATCTCTGCGGTATCCTGAATCCTTTGGGCCATATACCCATGAATGGTATATTTGGATCATATGGTGATTCTATTTTTAGTTTTTTGAGAAATCCTCATATGATTTCCATAGTGGTTGTACTAATTTACATTCCGGCCAAAAGTGTAGAAGGGCCTCTTTTCTCTCTTATCCTTCAGCATTAGATTTCTTGATAGTAGCCATTTGTCTAGGGTGAGAGAAATTAGAATTAAAAGATCTTAATTAATTTTTGAAGGTACATTTTACATTGAATTTTAAAATTATCCGGCAAAAAAAACTATCCATTTTTCTCTCTAATTCTATGGATTATTACACCTAATAATCATGAAAATACCCCTCAGATCAGAATATGCAACAGCTCCTGCAAAAAACCTTCCTAATGCATTAAGAAAAACTGCTACTAATATATTCTCAAATCCTCACACAATCCATAATTCCCAGTAGCCCCTGATTTGTTGTACATCTGAATAATTCTATCTTTTTTAGAATAGCAAATAAGCAGAATTCTGCAGTTTGTGATCTTTTGAAACCAGCTTCATTCCCTGAAGCAGTTGACTGTATCGCCAGTGCCCCACTCCAGCTCCACCACAGAGCAGTATCCTGTGTCATAGATGGACCTCGGTTTTCCCTCCTGCCCTTTGGCCCAATTCACGCATCTTAAGTATTCTCTGCTTGGTGCCCCTCTTCTCTGAACCTTGGCTTCTCCTCTTAGTGTTTATGGAGCACCTTCCTTGCACTGGCCACTCATTTCATGACTGAAGATGCACATTCGAACAAAGAAAGCAACAATCGTTTGTGAAACCTCAGGTCTCGTGGGAAGAGACAGGCATTATATAACATGCAAATAGCATGTCGTGTTAGGAGCCCATAGAGGAGATAGAAAAGGTATCGGGAGTCCAAAGTGGGGACAGGCAGGTGGTTTGGAATGGAACATCAGGGTAAGGTCTCACAGAGAAGGGGACATTAAAGAAAGCAAGTGAACATGGTTGATATGCAAATAAAGAACCCACCTGGCAAGAAGAAGTACCAGGAAGGGCAGGGCTACAGCTGCTGCTGAAGATAAATGAACAAAATGAAGTATTCAGCACCTGTCAAACTAGGTGCTCTACCAGATCACTGTGCCTCCCCATTCTGTCTGGCTGCCACAGAGAATCCAGGATCATTGTCTCTAAGTGGAGGATTTGGGGTGAGATACAGGATCAAGAATCGCCAGTCTCCACCAGCAGGTTCCAGAAACAGGATAGGAAGTGAGACATACCCAAGCTATTCATCCAATCATGAGCAGGGAGGACCCCGAAAGAAGACAGAGAAACCTGAACCCCAACACCCCAATTAGACCCATCTGCAGCTGGTGGAAAGAACTCTGATTCATCTTAATCACATGCAAGTTAAAAATAAACATCAATAACCAGCAGCATGGGGGAAGGAGGTGACATTTTGAAATGCAAATGAACTAGGAAGTCCCAACACCAGACAGGAAGACTCACTAATCCCGGTGCCCCACAGCATGCATGGTGGGAAGATAATTTGGAGATCATACCCAGAACTCACAGGTCTTGGGACAAGGTCCGTAATGGAGGCTGTTATTTTCCAGGGCAGAAGTTGGGATGGCTTGTTACACATGGGGCCTCCACAGTTAGCAAATGGTTTCAAGGACAAATATGGGCATTGGGAGTAGAAAACAGAGTTTAAATCTAAGTTCCATCACTTCTCCTGAACCTCGGTGAGGTGACACGCTGCAGGCACATCAGTCCTGAGTGACACCTGGTGCATAGTAGCTGCTCAGTGGTTTTCTGGTCCTTCATTTTCTGTTTTCCTTAGAACACAAGCTCCAATGCTTAGATACATTTATTTAAATCACAGAAGGTACAATTCTTAATTAAACACCAAGTGTGATAAGTTTAGCATACTATATAATAGTCATATTGTCCAGTTATTTTTTTCCCAAGTCAAAACATTGCCTCCTGGAGGGAAGGATTTGGAAGGGCATAGGATTCAGGAAGCTAATGAAGCTTACAAGATTAAGGAAGCTTAGAAAGTTGACATTCACATGGCTTCCCCACCCCAAGTTATAAAAGCAGCAAACTGTTGCTGGGAGGCTTTGCAGTGGAGCTGCATGCAAGTTGAACAGGAAGCAGGAGTCATCACCATGTTGAGTTTAACGCTTTCCATGATGCAGTCACTCAGGCTCCTAAAAGTAACCCCAATAAATTCATTAGTTCACCAACTACACTCAGGTAGGATAATATCTTTGGTCTGTCATCAGTGCCCTTTCTGGGGTGACTAGATGTTTGTTCACCTTGTCCCAGGAAAAGGCACATAGTAGGCATCAAGGATTCTACAGGTATATCTGAGATCCTTGACATATACAGCTGTGTTTTGGTTGATCTCAGTCTGTAAAAAACAACATTGAACCCATGAAATTATAATAGGGTAAAATCTTCCCCTTGACTAGTAATGTAGTTGCTGTAAAGCCATAGTGTGGGGTAATTGTCACACATTTATGGTGTTAGTGCGCGACTATGTCCAGCTGTATAAAATCAAAGATGAGGCTGAGAATGGTGGCATGCACCTATAATTCTACCACACAAATGGTTGAGGCAGGAGGATCAGGAGTTCAAGGCCAGCCTGGGCCACATTGTAGGACCTTATCTGAGAAAACAGAATGAATCAAAAACATATAACATATACAATGGTGTACAGCATATAATGCTTACTAATGATGATAAACAACTGTGCTGCTATATTTATGTACTGTACTTTGTATACTTTTTGGTGGGAGGGTGTGATGTACATACACGTTGGGATATGTGTGTGTGCTTTAGATATTTCTGTCCATGATCATTTGGCCTAGTTGATTTTGAGCCTGTAGCCTAGTTGATTCTCTCCTAGTAGAGAGGATGTAGCAGAGGGTGTCTGCTCAAATGGACCAAAAGTGAAAACCAGCTGGGTGGTGGTGATGTAACCCTTTAATCCCAGAGGCAGAGGTCAAAGGTTGATACCAGGTGTCCTATCACTCTCCACTTTTTTTTTTTTTTTTTTCTGGAGGCAGAGACTCTCACTGGACCTGAAGCTCATCGATTTGGCAAGACTAGCTGGCCAGCAAGCTCCAGAGAGCCTCTGTCTCTGCTTCCAAAGCACAAGATCGATCCCAGGCACGCACCACCACACCTGGCCTTTTCTGTGGGAACTAGGGATTCAAACTCAGGTTGTCATGCTTGTGCAACAAGCACTTCACCAACTGTGCCATCTCCCCAGCTCCATGGACTGCACTTTCTATTATTACTTTTTAAAAGTTCACAGTAACTATGGTACACCAGCATCCTCCCCGTGAATCCCATGGTTACTGTGTCTTGTGATTGCATCAAGAGGCCACACTGAGTGACCAACCTATAGTCAACTTCACAATGTGACAGAATTACTTAACAGCACAGCTGTCCCCATCAGTAGGCAATAGATGGCTGTACATAAAATAATCAACTCCAACTCCTATCTACACAGAACTTAAAAATCCAGGAGGGGTGTTCATAAACGATCCCTCGAGCATGAGGGAAGTAAGTGGCTCATAGAGACTATGCCCACTACTTTGCAGTAGGTGTTGCTGTCTTGCTCGTATCCTGTCCTGCCTGGAAATAACCACAAATGGGAGGAAGAAGCAGCTGCCATAGACTAGGCTTCTCCATCTATGATGCTGTGTTTAATCCTCACAGCTCTCTCCAAGGATCATTATTCTCATTGTCAGATGGACAAATCGGAACTCAGATTAGGTAACTTGACCAGGCCTGGGGATTCTCAAGGGTTTTAACAAAGCCATCAGCTCAGAATTTTCACTCCTGTCCAGCTCACTGCACTCTGGAGTTCCCCAAACCTCTTCTGATTGAGTTTGATCTCCCCAAGCCCTTCTGAGATCACAACACTCTTCCTGTTAGCATAAAGCCCCTGGCTTGGTTTCTATTGTGTCCTTCCCACTTTAGACTTGCCTTTCTCTGCTCAGTCCTGAGCCTCAGGGCCTGAGTTTCTACCTAGCATTGTCTCCATCACAGCCAGCAAAGGACAGGGAAGCTCCAGTCCCGCAAATGGACTAGGTCACCCTTGGCACAAAGGAGAGCAGGCCAGACTTGAACCACAGAGAAATCTTCACCATCTGGTTGCTGGTGTGGAGGGATCAGATGCAGCAATTGGCTGATTAAGAAGGCTACATTAATACTCAGTCAAAACAACTCCTTAAAACAAGCTTTGACAAAATTGTCACATTAGATGTATCTGAATGAAGTCAGCCGGGCAGCTGGCAGAGCACAATTCTGTATCATTTTGACAGCCCGCATTACGAAGCTCCAGGCACTACTGGGAAATCCTCCAAACAAAGCCTAAATTACAGCCAGTACCACATACTCCTGCCTCAGTGGGGTGAGAAGCAGCCAGGGGAAGCTTGGAGGGCAAATAATGGACATTTTCCTCCCCTCTCTTTCCTCATGTAAAAGTGGAACAAGGTACCACTGCCTGGTGGGGACACAAAAACGAATTTCCATGCCATTAGAGGGAGCCTCCCCGATCCAACCTGAGGTTAGCATCCCCCTGGGCTGGGTGTCTAGTGGCTTGGGAAATGTCTCAGACAAGGGGGCAGTAAGTCTGAATTTAAATCCCTCCTTCTGTCTCTAATGAGGTCTTCTATCTCGAGAAACTTATTCTCTCTCCCTGGGTCTATACTTTCTTTCCTAGGGATCAAAGGACTAGAGTCAATGTCGTACAAGCCGTGTGCCTAGGTTTGCAGATGCCATCCCAGAGGTAGCAGGACAGAAGATGGGCAGTGAGAGGCAGTATGTGTCAACCCCAGAGAAACTGAAGCTGTGCTGTCTCCATGTTACATGAAATAGGCTTCGTGTTTCCTTGGCCAAGGCTCTAAGGAAGGTCTCCGAAGGATGGTACCTTTGCCCACAGAAGAAGAAAGGCTGTGGGGATAGCTCAGTGGGTGAAGTGTTTGGCATGCTAGTGTGAGGACCTGAGTTCAGATCTCCAAAACTGGGGCAAAGTCAGAGGCAGTAGAGCACGTGCCTGTATTCCCAGCATCCTTTTGGGGACAGAGGAGATAGAGATAAGAGAATCCCCAGCAGCTCAAGGGCCAGGTAGCCTGATATACACAGCAGGAAAGCAAGAGACCCTATCTCAAACAAAGTAGAAGGAAAGAATCAATACCTGAGCTTGTTCTTGACTTCCACATGCATGCTATGGCACATGTGCTATGGCTTGTGCATGTTTGCATTTGCACACACACACACACACACACACACACACACACACACACACACGTACATGCGCACTCACACACACCCCAAAGAATTTTTTCTTTTCAAGGAGAGAGAGAGAAGGAGGAGGGAGGGAGGGAGGGAGATTGAAGGAGGAAGAAGGGAGGAAGGAGGGATCAGAGGGCAGAAATTAGGAAGAAGTGGGAAACTACTAGCTTTCTAATCGCTCTTATAATCTGTGCTGGGAGAACTCCATCTTTTACTGCTCAAGACAAGCCCTTTCCATCAGTGATCATTCTCATAGCCTTCATGGCAAGTAAGAAAATCAAGTGTATCTTGCATTCTCAATGATGGGGAAATCTGAAGCCCTAGCCTCCTCCTCCAGGAAGTAAAGGAGAAGCAGGAAAAGACACCTTGGGTCCTCTGCACATGGAGGTCTCCAAACTCCCACTCCTGAAGTGTTGCTGACGCAATCTGATGTATCAGCCAGTGTGAGGAGAGACTGGAGAGGAAGGATGCAAAAAGGACTTGAGGACTTTGAATATTCATGATGCTAATTAAGCAATAGCTAATTGGAAAATGTTGGATTTTATTAAGACCTCAGACTTATATCATTGCAACAGGCACCAACATAATAACAATCACCTAATGGACACTTTGGGCTCTTTCCAGAGTATCTTTCCTCTCTCCCTAGCTGCTAATATACAGGAAAGAGCAAGCCATGAGTAAAGGACCAAGGGGAACTAGCACTGTAAGCCAGTATGTGCAGCCTAGAAGTATAGTTTGTCCACTTCCCTGTGAGGACTGAAGGGCCCTGTTAGCCTCTTTACACTTGAAGATGTCTGAAACTAGAGAGTTGTTGTTGTTGTTGTTCTTCTTCTTCTCCTCCTCCTCCTTCCTTTCTTCTTTTTCTTGTTGTTTCTTTTCTTTTCTTTCTTTCTTTCTTTCTTTCTTTCTTTCTTTCTTTCTTTCTTTCTTTCTAGTGTGTGTGTGTATGAGAGCACGTGTGTGTGTGTATGTGTGAGCACACGTGTGTGTGCTTCTATGTGCATGCATGTGTGTATATATGCATGTGCGTGTGTGTGTGCTTGTGTGTGCATGTGTGTGTGTGTGTGTGTGTGTGTGTGCGTGTACATGCATGTATGTGTGTGTGTGTGTGTGCGCATGTGTGTGTACCACAGCACACTAGTGGAAGTGTTTCAGGAGTAAGTTCTCTATTTCTATCTTGTGAGTTCTGGGAATCTCAGGCCATCAAACTTGACAAGAAATACCTTTGCTAGGTGAACCTTCGTGCCAACTCTGAGGCTGGGCAGTTCTACTGAAGATTGTTTTCCAGCCCCAAAGGAACAAGAAGGTAGAGCATAATGCCCTAGACTCACAGAGTTCAGACACAGTGATGACAACAGGACAGAATAGAGTGAGAACTGGGTCCCCGTGTGGTATACAGCCTCTTGGAGTGTTCTCCCATGGAGCCGAGAACCAACTGGCTCCTCTCCAGTTCTTAGGACAGCTCAAGGTCCATGATAGCTTGAAGCACTGAACAGCTTCGTAAGCTGGGGAAACCCCAATCTACTGGTTTGACTTTTTTCCACCCTGCAAAGAGAGACCTTGTTGATTCCTGCACACGTTAGGCTAATGCTCTAGCGCTGAGCTGCACTCCAGCCTGAAAACCCCTTCTTAGCAGCAGTCTCTCTTATTTCTGAAGATATCAGAGGTCAGGTGTGCTCCAAGTCAACATTTATTATAGAAATGACAGAGATGGAGGGGAAATAAATGCTTATTTGGAAAACAAAAACTGAACATGATAGCTGGGTGTGGTGTGGCCTTGAATCCTAGCATTTGGGAGGCAGAGACAGGAGGAGATAAAGAGGATCTCTGTTAGTTTAAGGCAGTGGTTCTCAACCTTCCTAATGCTTCGACCCTTTGATACAGTTCTCATGTTGTGCTGAACCCCTCACCATAAAATTATTTTTGTTGCTACTTCATACTGTAATTCTGCTACTGTTATGAATCATAATGTAAATATCTGATATTCACGATGGTCTTAGGTGACCCCTGTGAAAGGGTCATTCGACCCCCAAAAGGGTCATGACCCACAGGTTAAGAAGAGCTGGTTTAAGGCCAGCCTGGTCTTCATACAGTTCCAGGTCACCCGAGGCTACATAGTGACACCCTGTCTCAAAAAAAAAAAAAAAAAAAAAGCTGAACATGAGAATCAGGGAAATAACTTTAAGTACTCCTGACTAGAGGCACGTACAATTAATCCATCTACTTTGCAGAACGGGCTGTGTCACCAGCAATAGGCAGCAGCTGCTTCCCTAGGGAAGCCAGTGTGCAAGCCTCAGGATCCCTAAGGAGCAAGATGGAGAGTCCTTCCTGCTGCCTGCTTGCCAGGCCCGGCACCAGCCCTTTTGACCATGACCTTGCAAAAATAGCTCACAAGGATGGGTCTCCCTCAGAAAACAGGCAGGACTGAGAGCCTACACCCAGGCCTAGGGAGAAAGAAGGTGGGTAAGATTATTATTGAGTAAGTGGATTTTGTAATGTAGATGTCTCTCCAACGAGAAGGCCTCCTGGAGGTCACTGAAGGCATGAACAGAATACAAAATAGAGGAAAGTAAACCTGGCCTCTTCTGCCTTCCTGCCTAAGATGGGCCATTGCACCTCATCTCCTGCCCTTGAGCTGGCTTCTCAGATGGTCATGTTCAGAGGGGAACCACACCATTGTCTTTCCTAAGTCTCCAGCTAACTGGGCATTCGTGGGACTTCTGGTGAGCCAAGTCATCCTAATACATCTCTTCTTACACATTTCTTAATCATTGTTTATGTTTCCTGAGGGCTCTAATACACTGACTCACCTCCAAGACTCAGGAACCCAAGAATAAACCAACAGGAAGGCTACACTGAGCTGACCCACAGACCTTTAATTGGTTTGAGCCACAGCTTCCAATTACAGGACAAAGAGTAAGCAGAGACTGGAGTCCATGGAGGAAAACCATCTGGACACCTTTTACCCAGTTTCATTGTCAGAAACCCAAAGAATGTAACATGCCCATCTGTTTGGTTGTGGTCATCACCTCACAATTAATAAGCAAGTTTTCTACCATGTGGCAAAATTTAAATACATACATTTCTATTTGTGGATTATACTACAGTGAATCTAAGAGCAAAAAAGATTTGGCTTTTTAAAAATCTGAGTAAGTTTTGTACTTATAAAATTCTACTTTTTGCATCAGGCAGTGGTGGTGCACACCTTTAATCGCAGCACTTGGAAGGCAGAGGCAGGCAGATATCTCTGTGAGTTGGAGGCCAGCCTGGTCTACAGAGTGAGTTCCAGGGCAGCCAGAGTTCAACAGAGAAATCCTGTCTTGAAAAACAAAAAAATAAAATAAAATATAATTCTATTTTTTCTTTAAAAGGGGAATATTTAGTTCATTGCTGACAGTTACTCAAAATTTGATGTTGAAGTCCATGCAGAACACTCTATAAACCCTATATATATTATATATATATATATATATTATATATATATATACACACACACATATATATGTGCTTTCAAATATGTATACACACATGAATTTCTCCCTGTTTCTGCTTCACATTTCTTTCAAAGGTATGAAAAGCTCTCCAGTTTTTAGCCATGAGCTTTCACAAAATGGACTGTCATCATAACTCAGATATTATATACTCGAGATTTCCTGCAGGCTTATCCTTCTAAGTATTTGAAAGTAAAGCATTTATCCAACAGTAAACACTCTCCTGCAACACCCAAGAGTCTGAACTCAGACAAAACCCAATTGCGAGTGCTTTTGAGCTGTGTAAGAGAAAGGCAGGAGGCTATCAGAGTAGCCAGAGTGGCCAGTAGAGTGAACACCCAGGGCATGGTGGCAGCGAAAATCAAGGAAGGCTAGGGTGTCCATCTGTGAACAAAAATCAGGAATATGTGAGGTGTCAATGCAAAGGCTCAGACAAGAGTGAGGGGCCCCAGGATAGGAATTAGAGGGACAGAGCAGGGAAGAACTACCCACCAGCACACTCTTCCCAGGAAGCCCGTGGGCTCATATGGTGAGCGCAGATCCGAACAGGATCCTGGATGCAGTCTAGGTCTGCTCCAGAGTCTTTAGGACATCAGGCTACTTCAAAAGCACCTACCAAGAAAAATGGGCTGTTATTTCAATCACTTTCAGATCCCCTCTTTTTTGGGCATGGTCTTACTATGTAGCCCAGGCTAGCCTCAAACTCACAACCCTCCCGCCTTAGCTTCCCACATGCTGGAATTACTAGCATGTGCTACCACATTTAAACTGAGAATTCTTTCTTGAGAGAAGATGGGCCATCCTACAAGGCTGCTGTCCTCAGCTCTGCTGTCTTTGGTCTCAATTCACCCCATCCAGAGACTGGAGCCAGCTGCCTAGTTCTTTGGCCTTTAGAGCAGCCTTGCCCATTCTGTATGCTTCCTCCTGTCTTTGTGCCCTTAGTTTCCAATAAACTGTGTCTCCCCACGTCCTTATCTTCCTCCTCCTGGGAATCCTAGATACCCTCAGACCTGTGTAAACACTCGTCTGTCCTCAAGGCGATATAGTCCCCTCCACAGGGAAACATGCTAGGGGTCTCCATATGCCTAGGTACAGTAAGAGGTTCTAGGAATTTCAGTGTGAAATATTCGTATCCTAGCTAATGGATTGCTTCAGCAAGAGACGCACAGACTGTATCCAAGTTGACTTCTCTGCCCCTTCTCCATCAATAACGAAAGGCTCAGACAACCTAGCAGGAGAGCAGGTTCAGGCAGAATCTTGCAGGGTCTCTAGGAAAAGGCTGAAGAGACAGACATGTCTGCTTGTGTGCCACTTCAGCCTCCCCACTGAGTCAAAGCCTGCCCCTGACTTGGTGACAGATTGGACTACTCCCAACCCACCGTCTGGCTGTCTCCCTGCCAGCACTGGGTCTTGGCTCCCTCTGAGTCACCCTGACCCCAGCTGCCACTCGCAGCAGGCTCTGTCAGCCACACCATTGCCTTGCTAAGTGACAACTCTGCTATATTACTGTAGCCGAGCAGCACCCAGTGTCCTTGAGTTTCACCTGCCTGAAGTACATGCTGTACTGTCCCGTCTGCTGCAGGTCTGTTGCCCCATGTTTTCTGTTGCAAGAGCCATACCACATGAGAAACCCAATTCATTTTAGCCCTTCTTTTCCCACAGCCATGAGGATAACCTTGTCAGATCTCTTGCCCTTTCCAAGAAGCTTCTGTCTTCTCTAGAATAGTAGTAATCATTGTGCCTACTTGGCTACCTGCAAGATCATCATGGAGTTGAGACTGGTCCACATGTGTGACAATGGTCAGCTTGTGAAAACTGAACAGTACTATCAGATTCTAAGATAACATTGTTATTACTCAGATTATAACCTATCCCCAAACTGACCATGACAAAGCTGAAATGGAAGGAGTTTTGATAGACAAGGACTGTCTCCTGTCTTCCATCATACTATTCAACTGAGTCACTCCCAGCTTACCCCAGAGCTCAATCCTGCAGGCATTAAAGCTTCCCATGATCATGATGGTTAAATTTATGCGTGAACTTGATTGTCTCAGACAGTAATGTGGCTTCCAGGGTAAAAGCACTTGTAGCCAAGAATGATGGCCTAAGTTAAGACCCTGGAACCCATATGATGGAAGGAGAAAACCTACTTTACTTCTGTAAGTTGTTTTCTGATCTCCACACACTTTGTGGCACATCTGCATACACACACACACACACAATAAATAAATAAAAAAGTAAATGTAATGATTTTTAAAGATCCTTACACTTAGCTGAGCAATGGTGGCACACACCTTTAATCCCAGCACTTGGGTAGCAGAGGCAGGTGGATCTATGTGAGTTCAAGGCCAGCCAGCCTGGTCTAGAGAGAGAGAGAGAGAAGAAGAAGAAGGAGAAGGAGGAGGGAGGGGGAGGAGGAGGAGGAGGAGGAGGAGAACCTTACATTTGGTTAAGGTCAAGCATTGTTCTTCGTGAGTCTTGAAGTGACTTGTATATGTTTAATGTTTGACCTGGCAGACTAGGTAAAGGAGATCACCTTCCCCAGTGTGATTGGCTTCCTCTAGACTGGAAGAGCAACTAGGCTGACTTTTGCTAAACAGGAAAATATTTCTTCTGCCTGGCTTTCTTCAAATCAAGACACTGGTTCTTTCCCCTGTTCACACTTGAAATGAAACAGCAGCCATTTCTGAACTTCCAACCTGCTCGTGTTGACCTTCAGATGGGAAATAACCCATTGACACTCCTGTTCACTGACTGAACACACACACACACACACACACACACACACACACACACACTCACACACACATACATGGTGTAGGGGGCTTCTCAACATAAGATGCATGTCATAAATCCACTGTAAGGTAAAAAGTAGTATGTTGAAAATACATTTAACACACCTAGCCTGTTCCACATTGTAGCTCAGCAACAGTCCCCTCACACCCGTGTACTTGACTAGGAGCTATCTCAGGAGAGCATTCTACTGCATATCACTAACCCTGAAAAAGATGAAAATTCAGAATTCTAAACAAGTGCTACTAAATTCATATGGCTTTTGCACCATTATAAAGTCAAACCATGGAAGCTGTGACCATTCAGTGTATGTCTGTATGTCTGTCTGTCTGTATTGTGTCTGTATGTGGGCCTGTGGGTGTCTGTGTGTGTCTGTGTCTGTCTGTGGGTGTGTCTGTGTGTGTGTGTGTGTTTTGTCTCTAAGTACGTACACACACTGCTGGTTCTCTTTCTCTAGGGAGCCATGACTAATACAGTGATGTTCCAAGGGTCCTCGTGAGGCAGTGTGTGGGAATGGAAATGGTTATGGGGATTTTTCTTGGTTGTCAGAATGAATTGGGAGAGGAGGTGCTACTAACATTTAGTAGGCGAGGGCTAAGGATGCTAAAATGTCACCTAATATCTGTGCCTGTCTCACTCAGAATGCTAACAGAGCTCCAATATAACAGTATAACTGGAGCCTCTGCCACCTTCTTCAAGTTCAGTCCTCCATTTTTGCCATGGCATACTCTACCAGGGTCACACAGCAATCCTGATGCCTTTCCTTTTTCTCAAATACCCATGAACAGTTGCTGCCTAAGGTTTTGCATTTACTGTTTGGGGCAGTCTTTCCCATCCCTCTACCCCTAATAGTTAAGTTTGGCAATCATATCTCTTCAGATATGATTATATCTCAGCTCCAAAAGCATCACCTGACCCACCCAATTCAAAATGGCCCTCCATCACAGAATCAATTCATCCGTCTCTTTTACCTACCACAGAGCATTTAATTCTCCAGAAAATGAGAGTATTCCTTGCTCCCTCCCTCAGTATTATCTCTCTGCTACCCTAGAATGTAAGCCCCATGAGGATGGGCATCATGTCATCATTTCCATATTCCTAGAATACAGAGGATACTTGCAATTGTGCAATAAACCTAAATCAAGAAGCTTTACTGTGCCTGGTACTGTTCTGAGTATCAAAAGATGCAAAGCAGAAAAGCCCATCTCCATGTTAGGGGAGAGATAGACTCTAGGGTACATTTATTAAAGCCAGCTCAGCCCTAGTATTCCTGGGAAAGAGCACTGGGCCCCTACACAACCTCCCAGAAGCTGTCTATGGTAGGATCTCCGCTTCTGTTCCCAGCAGTGCTGGCGGCCTCCCTTCACCTCCAGCCTTCACATCAGAAACACAGCTTTCCATCTGCTCTTGTGTCACCAGCTCCTTCCCCTGGGACTGGATCCTGCCCTTAAACTCTGACCGATATTGTGCTAGTGGCCACACGAAGACTCTGTGGCCAGTCTCCTGACCGGTCCTAGCACCCAATTCTCTCATGACTTTCACTTCAGAGCAACTTGGGTCTGTTCTGTCTCTCAGCACTCACTTTCTCTGGACCCCAACAGATCAGGTCTCCAGACCCAGCCTGTCTCGTGCTCACACCCTTTTAGCTTCAGATGGATAGACCAGCCTCACCCCAGGATTTGGCATAAGAAAAGGGTCTCCAAAATGGACTGACCTTCAGTTTGATCTGAGACATCATCTCCTTACTGACTGTCCCAGTTTGCTTCTCTGTTTGCTGTGAATATAACACTAACCAACGGCAACTTGGAGAGGAAAGATGCTTAAGGAAAGATGCAACTTCAGAGAGGAAAGGTGAGGCAGGAACTCAAGGCAGAAACCTAAAAGCAAGAACAATAGAGGAATGCTGCTTACTAGTTGCTTTCTATTGCTCAGTTTGCTTTCTGTTTCAACTCATGACCAGGAGTAGCACCACCCACAGTGGGCTAAACCTTTCCATCAATTGTCAATCAAAACCATGTCCCATAGACATACCCACAGGCCAATATGACAGAGGCAATTCCTCAGTTGAGGTTCACTCTTTCTGGGTATCTCTAGTTTGAGTCAAGTTGGCAAAAGCTAATCAGCACAGTGGCTCGAGGGTCAGCCAAGTCTCTGGAGCTCACCAGCAAGTCTCTTGTCTGATGGCACATCTGGAAACTGAGTTCTATAGCTGTTTGCAGAGCACAGTGAAAAAATAACTCAGAAATGTCAGTTTCAGGCCAACCAGTTCCACACATAAGAACTCTTTTGCCATAACCTGTGATGTTGACTCCTTTACTTAGTTTTTACTTTATCTTCTGTCATTTAGTATCATCTTTCAGCACAGGGGCTGAACCCAGGGTTTTTCATATGCTAAGCACGTCCCTTACCACTGAGCCACATCTCCAGCCCCTGCCTTGAATTCTGACACCATCTCCAGAAGCTTTTTATTTAAAATGTAAATGCTGTTATTAATATGCAGCGTGGGGGGGTGAAGTTTCAGTATTGCCACAGCAGTGTTGCATCATGCTAATAGATCAGAGAACTGAGGAGATAGGAACCAGAGTGTAGAAAAGAAAAAGCAAAGAAGTATTGGAAACAAAGATTTTTATTTAGCCTCCAGTCATACCTTTGTAACATTCTTTCTGGAAGAGAACACCCTAGGCCCAAAGGAATCTCCACATGTTAGTCCCAGCTCATTGCGTTCACAGTCAGCTGCACCCTTGCCCTGGCTCTCTCAGACTGGAAGAACCATCATCATCCCCTCCTCTTAGGGATGCTAATCTGGTCATGAAACTCCGCAAAGTGTGAACTGTTGCTTTTGTCTTAGATCAGATGATACACGTTTGAAATTTGAAATTATTTAAAGAGTATTCTCAAAATAAAAGAGGCAAAAGGTACAATGAGAAGTCATAAACAGCCATCCTCAGTATCCATGGGGAACTGGCTGCAAGAATCCTGTGGGGCCAGAACCACAGACATTTAAGCCTCTTATATAAAAAGGCATGGTATTTGCAGGTAACTTACACAATCTTCCTATATGTTTTAAATGGTCTCTAAACATGACTACATACACACACTATAAAAGCAGTTGTTACACCATATTGTTTAGAGAATGATACAAGGAGGAAAAGTACATGTTCAGTGCAGGTGAAACTTTCTCATATATTCTCTCTACAGTTAGTTGAATCTGCAGGTGCAGATGTAGGGGTTGACCATATAGTCATCTTCTACAGATAGACATGGCTCTGCTTACTAAAATACTTCCTAGGTATCCACAGAATTTAAGTCTTCTGTTCAACAAAAATTTTGTCAAAAGTTTAGAGAGATGGCTCAGCAGTTAAAAGTACTCATTCTTTGCAGAAAACACTGGATCTAGTCCCAGCACCCACATGGAAGCTCACAATTGTCTATAATTCCAGTTCCAAGGAAATTGGTACCCTCTTCTAGCCCTGCTGGCAGCAAGCATGCATGTGGTACACAGACATACAGTTGAGCAAAACACTCATACACATAAAATACACATAAATTTAAAAAATTGTCAAATCTGTAGATGTCCTATTGTTTTATTATGTTATGATGTAACTTGCAGGTGCAAATGCAGTACTGTCTGATACCATAAATAAATCACTGTAGAATACAGCTAAATTTTCTGATAACATATGCTCTTATTTGATCTATACACTTTCATTTTTTATTTTTGCATGTATTTATGTATTTATTTTTATTTGTGTGTATGTTGTTTATACATGTGTGTATATGAATATGTATGTGTGTATATGCATATGTGTGTATGCATGTGTATGCATGTATGTGTATGACTGTGTATGCTTGTGAGCATGTACATGTATGCGGAAATCAGAAAACAACCAACAGAAGTCAGTTCCTTCCTTCCATCATGTGGGATCCTGGAGTCAAACTTAAGTTGTCAGGCTTACTTCACCAGGTGACAAGCTCCTTTACCCACTCAGCCATTTCATCAGCCCTAAAATTCTTAAAAAGGAAAAAGACTCATAAAGAATACAAGGTATGTGGTGTAAAAGCAGTAAACAGAAGTGAGTAGGGAGGGTAGCCTAGAGCCAGATCAGTTTGCCAGACAGAACGGACAATAATAGTCCAGGTGCTTGGGCACATTATAGACTGTGTGGCCTGAGAAAGCAGAGAATATGACTAACATTTTGAAAAGTATCCCTGAATTTGCTAAGAAACTGGACGTGCTATGGAGTGAGGCAGAGGGTAAGTACAGCTGCCTTCAATGCAACAAAGTATCTTTGATGCAAATACGAATATTATAGTAGAAGGGGGCAGTGGAAAAAAGGAGTAATGGTTTTATTTTTGAACATGTAACATTAAAGATGGTGGTAGGTGTAAAGGAATAATTAGTCTTCTTCAATGGAGTCTCACTGGGTATATTAACCACACTGAAGGGTAGACCCATGCCTAGTAAATAAATAGTGGACATGAAACAAACTCAATGATATTTTTGTAAGCTTTTTGTCTCACATTGCTTTGTTTGGGCATTTTTATCTTATTGGTCTTTTACTTGTATGGTTTCTGACCTTGTGTTTTTATGGGATTTGTTTTGTGTGTGTGTGTGCATGTGCGTGTGTGTGTGTGTGTGTGTGTGTGTGTGTGTGTGTGTGTGTGGGTTTTTTTTGTTGTTTTTTAAATTCTGGTTTGTTTGGATTTCTTTCGTTTGTTTTCTAAAGAGAGAAAGAAAGACAAGGCATGGAGTTGGGTGGGTAGGAAAATCTGGGAGGAGTTTTAGGGTAGGGAAACCATGAACAGAATATGTTGTATGAAAACTTTTTTATAAAGATGGTAGCAGGGCATTCAAAGAACCTGCCATACACATGGAAGTCTCTAGCCAAGAATCATGAAAGGTGTGAGATTTTACTCCAGTTATGACTCAGCATGGAACACCAGCCATAGTTTTAGCTTTATGGATGCTAGCAGCATTTATGACTGCTGGATCAGAAACAAGAACAGTGGCCAAAAATTAACGTTTCCTACACCCTAGTCCTCATAAGACAGTGGGAAGAGGCCAGACAATGCTGCGCTGTCTAGGAAGCACAGGAAACTCACTCCCTTTATAAAGGGCAGTCAGATTGCCTGACATTGGTCCAGGGAAGATGTTATCATTATTACACTGGACCACAACAAATTTGTCCTTTACTCTGGAGAAAGACCTCACCCAAACATCCTAGATTAGACAGTATGGGAAGTGAGAGTTATAACTCTGCTCAAAAACCCGTGAAGGACAAACTCTCAGCACTAACCTGGCTCTTTAAAAGGAAAACAGAGCCATGCAGTGTTGGTGCACACCTTTAGTCTGAGCGCTCTGGAGGCAGAGGCAGGCGAATCTCTGTGAATTTGAGGCCAGGCTAGTCTACAGAGTGAGTTCCAGCACAGCCAGAGTTACAAGAGAGAAACCCTTTCTCAAAAAACCAAACCAAACAAACAAAAACAAAGAAGTATCAAAATGCTCAGCAGGCATAAGTGATTGCTACACAAGCTGAAGGTCTCAGTTCCATCACCAAAACCCATGGTGGAAGAAGAGAACCAATTCCCAAAAGTTGTCCTCCGACCTCCATACATGATACCTTGGTAGATGTGCTGCTCAGAGCATGTACAAGTCCCTTGGTTCAATCCTCAGCACTAAAAGAGGAGAAAGAGGAGAGGTGGTGGCAGAGGGAGGGAGGGCTAGGGGAAGGGAGAAGAAAAGGAACAGTGATTCGATTTGGGGGTCCTCTGCATGATGCCCAGCCATTGGAATCAGTTTGTGATCCTTAGGAGTCTTTATTGGTCAGGATCTTGGCAGAGAACAAGAAGCCATTCTGGTTTTTGAAATGATAGAGTTTTATTGTTGTTGTTTTGGTTTTCATTGTATTTTGTTTTGTTTGAGACAAGGCTTCATGTAGCCCAGCCTGGCCGTGGATTTGATATACAGCTAAAGATGATCTTGAACTTTTGATCCCCTAGCCACCATACCTTGAGAACTGGTGTTACAGGCAAGCATCACCACATCCAATTTTCTGCAGAGATTGAGCCCTCTTCTGAATTAAATCCCCAGTCTCTGAAACAAGAGTGTAATGAAAAGTGGCCACAGATGTGAGAGTAGGCAGAAGAAAGGGTGGCACACGCCATGAAGCAAGCACTACCTTCTGGTAGAATATTAAATGTTACGGGTCTAACACAGATGTGGCATCCCGGGACACAGTGACTTAACCTTACAAATCACTCTAAAAACATCCATTAGCATTGTCTCCTGACAGTGCCCATTGTGCTGGCCAGCCCTCCATTACTCCAACGAATACCTGAGAAATGGTTTGACTCAAGGTCTATGGTTAGCTGGGGCCTATGGTGAGACAACACACCACGTTGGTAGAGTTCGGACAGGCAGTCATTCACCTCCTAGGCAGAATGCAAAAAGGAAAGCATCTTGGGACACAGCACCCCCTTTGAAGGCTGCTCCTAGTGAAACTTCCAACTAGGCCCCATCTCCTAAAAATTTCACACCTTGAGCAGCGCTGTGGGCCAGGGGGAATCCATTAACATATGAGCCTGTGCAGCACTTACCCAGAATGTAGCACTCACTGTGCAACAGCAGCCTCCGGAAGGAAGAAGTAGAAAATGGTACAGCTAGAACAAGCTCCTTAAACACACACGAGCCGGAACCAGCTCATGCTCTCTGATCCTCCAAACACAGAGGAAAAGCTTTGTTAGTCTGGTGACTTGCTCATTGGCCTTCCTTGGTACTTGTGAAGTAACCACGGTCTCCCTTCAACATGCAGCCCACTGTCTCATCCAAGGGCCTCTAAACTGACTCTTGCCCATTCCATTGCAATCCTCTTCCTCCCCAGATCCACCTGGCTTGTTCTCTCACTTTAATCAAATCTCTTCTCAAATACATGTTTTTAAAAAAATACACTTATCCTAGGAAGCCCTTAAGGGAAACCACCTTAAATGCAAGCATGCACACACACACCCTCACTCCCACCCATTTGCTTTATCTCCACTTGGAAGGTTAGTCATCTATTTAGTATCCATCTTTCCCACCAGAAACAAAACTCATGAGGGGTAAGAACCTTCTTTTCCCTCTCTCCCTCCCTGCCCCCCCCCTCACACACACACACACACATTACAAGCACATGCGCTTGAGCACTTGCTAAATGAATGAACAGATGAACACATGAAATGAGAGAAAGAGATAAGAGGGTACAAAGGAGTCAAGGGGGCTCTTCCAACCCATCTTCTTCCTCTCCTCCTTTCTCATCTCTGCTTCAGGTTACACCTGTGATCTTCCAAATGTTGACTCGGTGCTGCCTTGCAGGGCCTGGATTTGCTAAATATTGCAGAGCCCTTCTGGGTAGAACAGATGCTGGATGTCTGGTGGAGGTTTGTCTTGAGGAACAAAGGTGGGAAATACTCTCAGCACTCCTAGCTCCAGATGTCAGAGTCCCTCACATGAGGAATGTAAAAATGAATGCCAACTTCATTCCGTTTCCTGGTTCCTTCTGGGGTTTTCTGCAAAACTGCCCCTCTGCTTCACAGCACCTTCTCCCTGTTTGCCCCATTATGAGCCACCTGGAAGCAAGAGGCTCTCAGTTTGCATATAAGCAGAGAGTTTACAGTTGCCTCTGTCTGTGCACTTGTGTTTAGAATGCTGGACATATGGAGGGCTTCATTATAGGACTTCAGGAGGCTAAAATAAATGAATAAATGAATGAATGAATAAATAAATAAATAAATAAATAAATAAATAAATAAATAAATAAATAAATAAAGTGGCCTCACATAAAAAGATGTCTGCACAGAGTAGAAACTTATACTGTGAGTGAATGAATAATAAACAGGGGCCAGTCTTTTCAAATCAGATGTTGCTATCCAAAGGGGAAAGCATCCTTGCCTGAGATCAGCCATTCACCCAGGAGCCAAAGCTCAAGTTTCCACTCTGGGACTCCCAGAGAAATGTGGTGACCCTTTGAGATAGTCCCAAGTCATTTGCCTGCACCCTTCCTGTGACCTATCTCCAAGGGCATCTGATGTGAGTCCTGACATGGAGACTTTAAACAATGAGTGAGACAAAGCTGCCCCTGGAGCTATGAAAACATGATTAGAGTTTTTCAGACCCATTGCTGCTGACTGGGATTTCTAAACGCCAGACTGAAGCCTTTTTTCAAAAGTGGAGAATGGCTACTGTGTTGCCTGTATCTGAGGAAGGGACTGTGAGAGACAACAGCAGCAGCAGATGGGACACTTGATGAGCTGATGGAGAAGTCAGAGTCTCTGGTGTACCACACTGATGGGGAAGCACAGAGCCCTGCAGCCTCATGATCAGAGTAGGAAGAGCAGAGATGTGGACACCAGCCTTGGGGACGGGAGGCAAAGCAAGCCAATCAATCTCTCCCTAGAGATAGTCGTGGTGAAGATGTTGCCAGAGCATCAAAGGGTTTCATGATCTTTGGGAAAAAGAAAAGTCCTAGTCAGGTTGAAGAGCTTCATCTGGGAATTAGAATCCCCATTTCCAGTGTCGGCTCTGCCACGAACCCGCTGAGTGCCTTCACCAATCACATTACCTTGAAGGCAACTGAGGAGGAACCTGGGAGACAGTACCTGCTGCTTCATCATGGGTGGAGGTTTCCTTCCTCCCACAGAGGAAAAGAGGGCGCTAGCAAGTCCCTCAGGGAGGAAGTCAGGCAAGAGGGAACAGAGGCAGACATTGGCCACTTACCCAAATTCAAGAATAGGCTGTGGCTATCTGTCCCCTGGACCGCATGGAGGTTCTTGGCAGTCTTCCAAATCAGAAGTGTTCTAGATTTGGGAGGTCAGGGGCCAGGCCTGTAACATGTGTTATTGTCTAGTGAGAAGTTATGCTGGCACAATGTGAACATTTGCAGAAGGAGTGAGGAATACCACAGGAACACAGATGAGAGATGAGATCTCACAATGCCCTTCATACTTCTGGTTCCAAGCATAGAAGATCATGAAGCCTTCATGACAGAGGTGATCTGCTGGAGGGAACCCACTTATTATTCCACCATTAAGGTTCTTCTTTGTCACTAAGACTCCTCCTCCTTCTCCTCCTCCTTTTCTTTCTCCTCCTCCTCCTCCTCCTTTTTATTGAGGTAGGGTCTTATGTGCCCTAGGCTGATCTCAAATACAATATGTATCCATGATAATCTTGAACTTCTCATTCACTTACCCACATCTTCTGGGTGCTAGAATTACAGACATGAATCCCCACACCTGGTTTATTTGGTGATGGAGATTGAACTCTGGATTTTGTACGTACTAGGCAAGCATTCTACCAATTGAGATACATCTCTAGTCCCTTGCAAGGGTTCTTCTATGGTGATAGACAATCTTGATTTCCAAGGACTAAGGGTTCTCTGGATGCAGAACTATTAGGGCTAAATCCAGGACTGAGCACACTAGGGTGAGTTCTGAATCTCTCCAAACATGCATGTTTGGCAGCAAGGTAGGCAACCTTGTTCTAAACCAGCCTCTGATCTCAAATCCCTCCACCCTGCCAAGAAAATCTCTAGCCCTTCCACCTCTTTCCATCTTCCCATCGGTAGGACCACACTAGCCTGACACAGAAAGAAATAACTCATAGAATGCTGTGATGGGGTTAGCATTTCTAGAGGCTGAGCTGGCATGAGGGGTGGAGGCAGAATCCAGATGTAGAGGAAAACCAGACAAAGCCCTGAGCTATTTCATTAATGAAATACCACCCACTTGTTTGACAAAGCTGGGCCCAAGCCTCCCAAACTCTGCCCCCTTGGGGCTCTGCATGTTCCTATCTCCTTCTCTGGACATGTGAAGGTGATAATATCCTGCTGACAGCTTTGGTAGAAACACATGTAATTTAGACACAAAATCAAGGCAGACACCCCTTCCTAGGTCTGCCTCCTTTGTGCCACTGGGGGCAAACATTAACCCAGTGGAGGACTCCTCCCTCCTCCCTCCTCCCCCTGGAGACTCTGAGCCAGGGGCACAGACAACTGTTAGGTCAGAAATGGTATCTGAGAAATGTGCTACTTCTTGCTTTGAGAGCCTCCTAAGCTTTGCTAAGTACTCATTTGTGAATCTTCTGTTTTGATTCCTCCCATCAACCTGGTGAGTTCCTCGGAGCCCAGCTGGCTCAAGGTCACAGCAGAACTACACTTAGACCGAAGCTCTCTGCTCACTCTTACCTTCGGCCTAGTTTGCTTCATGAAAATAGCATCGTCATGCAGGGCCTGGCAGGCTCTGCATCATCTGGACAGACGAGGAAAGTATCACACGTGTTCAGATAAACACCAAGTTGCCGGTACCAACGACCTGGGACGTGGCCCAGATGTCACTGGGACATGGCCCAGATGTCACCACCTCCAGGGCCCTCGCTTTAGACTTCTAAACCCAGCCTGAAGCCAGAAGAAATACCTTTCAAGACAGACTTTACCTGCAGAGCTGTCGGCAGGAGCTCAGCAGGTCTCTAAATACCTGTGCTCCTTCTGACGGATACCAAAATATAATGGAGGTGTCAACTCTTTTAAAGCTGCATTTTCTGTACCTTCTCTAAGTCAGGGAAGCTTTCATCAGCCATATGAGAAGGGTAGGTAACCCCAGAGTTAAGAATGGAAATGACACCCTGTCTCCAATACACTACCGCTCAAGGGGGAAGGTGAGCAATAGGATTTGGGTTCCCCTCAAATTCCTGCAACCACAACACATGTGTGACAGTTCTTGTTTTGAACATAAAGTACAATCCTTGATAGAAAGTGTTGGTAACTGTCCACACGGGCTGAGACCTGTGGTTTTTCCTCCTTCCTCCTCTTACCGACTAGGAGACCGAGGTGCTGAACTTTACAACTCAGCTTTGGCATTGCACGCACAGGAATCCAATGAGAGAGTGTACACAAAATCTCACACAGATTAGATGTGTAGAAACAAGACAGCCTCTTACAAAGTCTTGCTCTCAGAAATGCCCTATGAATCTTGGCTAATAGCACTTCTGTGCTCAGAGAGCATGGAAAAAGGATTTTCATATGGACTTTACCTGTATCGCCCTGTCTGATTTTTAAACAAAAGAAATTTTAAAGTGTTTAGAGAGATGCTACTGATCCCTGTTTATGGATGAGGTACTGGGATGACCAGGGTTGGGGGGGGTACAGCTAGAGAGGCAGAGATGATGGTATTAAGAGCCCAAATAGTCACTTGTAAGACTCTGACCACGATGAAGCCTCTGAAGGCTTCTTCCTGCACTGAAATGGAAGCCCAGTGCCTAGGTGACTGCAAGGCCCTGCTCCAAGAATCACCTGTTCTGCCTGACCCTTGCAGGACCTCTTCCCAGATGACAGCTCTTTTTTTGTCCATGCCTTTTTACATGTCCAGCAATTCTTCCCCAGAGCTCCCCACCCTGCTGTTGACTGCTGTATGCCTTGATAGAGCCCTATGCACATTAAGAACATTCATTTTGATGGGCTATCGCTCAGCCTAGACAACAAGTACAGATAATTGAATTAACTTTTCTTGCAAAGACATGAACAAACATTTATCTGCCTCCGATAGGGTGCCAGTGCAAAGCCAAAGGAATGACTCCCTGGGCCAGTGAGATGGCTCAGCGATGAAAGGCACTTAGAGCTGAACCTTATGAACCTTATGCGTTCTATCCTCAGGATCCACATTGTAGAAGGCAAGAGTCAACACCCACAAGCTGTCCTCTGATCTCCACATGCTCACCATGACATGCGTTCCTCACCCTCCAACCATACACAGAACATACAAAATATTTTTAAAATATGTTTTTAAATTGTAATGACCCCCCCCCCACACCTCCACGTCTATGTTGGTGAGCCATCGTGTTTAATTAGAATAGCTTACAGAAGTATGTAGAATACTTACAGGAGAAGGCAATTTATAGTCAGCCACACCAGCAAAAGTTGCACCACACAGCAGTACATCATGTGGGGAGCACATGTCCTCTTACAGCGACCATCAGCTGCATGGAGATTCACACAGAGGGTCTGAGCCTCATGTACAGCTCTGTGAGCTGCTCATGAGCTGCCTCTGGACCCTTTGTGTACTCCCTTCGGCACCTCATGAGTCTTCTATCTCCCTCAAGAGAGAATGTTCATGGGCCCAGTCTCATAAGGGTCTCATGTGGTCTTACAGCTAGCCTGATTGCAAGACAGGAATGGCCATGCGGTGCCAGGGGGAACAGACAGCATTCACAGCCTCGGGCTGAACTTCAGAGCCATGTGTCTTTTCCTGGACACCCACCCAGGGAAAGTGTGTCAGTTTTCCACTATTATACCAAATATAAGCAATAAATCAACTTCTAAAGAGCAAAGTTTTACTTTGGCTCACAGTTTTGGAGATTTTGGTTCAAGGCCGGTTGGCCCTGTTGCACACCACAGTACCTCATGTTGGGAGCGTGTGATAGAAGAAGACTGCTTGCCCCACACCTGAGTGTTAAGGAGAGAATAAGAAATAGACTAGCCCAATCCCCTGTAAGACTATGTCACCAATCTACCTGAGACTCCCCATTAAGTCCAACCTCTTAAAGTCTCTACTGTGATTGTCCCAAAGCACCAAGTACACATACATTTAGGAGCCAATTAAGATCCAAACTATAGCACACAGTCTCATATTGATAACCTATCAGGAGCCAAGCCTCTTGAATATTGTGCCTCTTGTTGGCCTCATTCTGTCCTGCTGTAATCATGATTGTATTTATTTGTCAATATCTGCCACTCCATTTAGACCCAGTGAGAACAGTAACTGTACCTGACTTATGGTGCTCATTGGCACATACCAGATACAAAATAAATATGAATTCTGTTAACCAGCTGGATGAATGAATGAATAGAAAGCAGCATACCTAAATTAACTAGGATCCTTGTTTGGATTCTGAGAGAATCATTGATCAAGGGCAAAGAATATCTCTGAGGGTATCTACAAAAGGGCTGTAGATACCAAAACACTGGTATCTGCTTGGATTGCTCAGTGTCTCATGGTAAATTTAAAAAATAATTGTCACCACCTCAGTGTGAAAGATTAACATGTGCTCTATGCAATCATGAGGTCCTTAACAACTGCTCTGGAACACAGTATAGAATATATTTTGTGAAATCAATAGATGTTTCCAGTAGATATGATCTCAAAGCAATCACATCGCTAAATTTAGGCTACAATCCCATCTCTTTAAATGTTAGTTGGTGAAATATTATCTGGAAATTATCAGGAAGCTCCCTAGAAAACATGATACATACATTGGCCAGAACCTGAGCATTCAAACATCAAGATACTGGGTATTTTAGATTCTTTTCCTGTTGTTGCGATAAAATGCCATGGGAAAAGCAACTTCATGGAAAAAGGGTTCATTCTGGCTCAGTTGAAAGGTACAGTCCATCATGGCCAAGAATACAAGGCAGTGGGAGATTAAAGCAGCTGGTTATAACACATACACATGAAGCAGAGAGAGTTGAATGCATGTTACTACTCAGTTCTCCTTCTCTATTTATATAGTACAGGATCCCAGCCAAGGGAATGGTGTCACCCATGAAGGATGAGTCCTTCCACCACTATCAACCAAGATAATCTGCCATAGACATACCTAGAGGTTATTTTACAGGTAATTCTAGATTTTGTCATGCTGACAATTAATGCTAACTCTAACTCTGAGTTAGGTAAGCTTGCTGTTATCGTATCTTTATAAACAATGGCTGTATAATGCACACCATAGATACTAAAAATCAGTACTCAAATCCAGTGTCCACCCTTTGTAGTGACTTGCTTTAGAAAAGTGTCAGGTTATTCCTCTATAAATTTAGATCATTGAAGCACCCACCTCTGAAGGGAATTGTGAGGATTTAGCTACACATTACCTGGCATATAACAAACATCTATTATTATAGTCACTTAACCAGAAGGTATCATTTCAGAAGGAAGCTTCTTAAAACTCTGAGAACATTTCCTAGGGGAATGTTCCTGACATCATTCTATATACAGAAAAGACGAGAAGTATTTTGAACTATGATGTCTTAATAAGAACATTCCCCACCAAGCTCCAGTTCTACCACCATCAACTCTCCAGTGTGAGGTGGATTCTGACTGAAATTAGAAAAAAAAAATTGGCAACAAGAATGTATATTGCAAAACAAAATGTGTTGCTTTTAAAGTGATTTTGGAGCCTCAGTAATTAGTCTAGCAAGTTCCAAAGATACATTCTGTAGTCATCACTCAGTATTTGTTTCCTTTGCTAATCTGTCTTTAAAAAAAAAAATCAACTAGGGGAGGGGGAGAGACATGTCCTGAAGCTGCCACAAACTAAAGTGCTCCCCAAGGCCTCTGCTGGCTTCTTGTTGTAAGGAACATCCCATGGATCCCACGTTCTTTCTTCCTGCCAGGCTGCTCCCGGGTCACTTCACAGCTCTGATGGCTGCTGAAACAAGACAGATGCTGCTATACAAAATAACTCAAGAATATACCAGAGCCTGTTGCTTCCAGCACTTGGAAAATCTGACATTCAAATATGCAAATATTTTATGGCATGAAGAGAGAAAGAGCTGGAAAGTCACATTTGAAAAGAAACATACCAGAGATGTAAGCAAACTGGAATTTACACTTCTGGATTATAATTACACAAGTGCCATTATCGAAAGAGAGCATGGTATGGGCCAGGGTTTACCACAAAGGCATCTTTCAGATTCATCATCAAGTCATCAGCACCTATTTGCAGGAAGACAGAGCTGTATTTGCAGGTGTGAAGCTGGCTCTCAGCCGGACCAAAGCACCTGCTCGCACAAAGGGTAGTGAAAGAACACAGCAGAGAAGTTGGTGAACTCTTAATTTTTGTTGTTGCTGTTGTTATTTTAAGAAAGGATTTCTCTGTGTAGCCCTGGATGGCTTGGAATTCGCTCTGTAGACAAGGCTAGACTGGAACTCAGAGATCCGCCTGCCTCTGCCTCCTGAGTGATGGGATTAAAGGCATGCACCCCCACGACCAGCTGGTGAACTCTTCCTATCTCATTTCCCACTATGATATATATATATATATATATATATATATATATATATATATATATATATATATATATATATATACTATCTGGGTTAAAATCTTGCCAAGAAATCACCAGAATTCACACAAACTTTGAGTTTATTTTCCTGAAGCTGTGAAGGAGTAAGCAAAACCCTTTTATCTCAGGCAGGGATATAACAAGAAACAAAAAGCACAAGTCCAAAGTCAGTCTGGGTCAGACCGTTAGCAGCTGAGTTTAATTATAGCTCCATCATTTTCTAGCTTTGTAAATTTGGACAGTTTGCTTAACATCTTGGTGCCCTGGCCTCTCGTCTCAGGGGTGGAAGGATATGTGAGCTCTGTCACAAAGACTCGCTATTGAATAAATAAATAATGAATAAATAAATAAGATGCAAAGATGCTGGTTTGGCATAAGGGGAAACCTGCTTTTATTCTTCCTTTTCATAATTTCCTCTCCTCTGTGACGAAAGCTACAAAATGCAACTAGGTAAAGCACAATGAGAGAGGGAGAGTGGCTGAGACAGCAGCCACATTAACTTCATCAGTGCAGTACGCTAGCACTCAGAAGGCAATCCGAACGCCTAGATTCAGATTCATTAGCCCGTGGAGCTGTTCTCTAAATTGAAGGACCATTCATGGCCCTTTCTGACTTGTACTCAGTCATTGTCTGCTGCACTTCAGAACATCATCGGCATTCATTTAGTGACTGAGGATTACAAGAGATGTGCGTGCACTGGGGCTAGGGGGAGGGGGGAGGTCATAGGGCATTTGGGGGACTGGAAAGAAAATTCTGACTTTAGGCCACAGAGGATGCACTAAGGCATCAACTCCAACCAAAGACAAAGAGAGAAGGAAGAAAGCCAATGGGTTAACTCTCAAAGAAGCAGAAATCATCCATTAAGCTTCACTTTTGTTAGGACGGTCTATACATTAGCTTCATGGAACAAAACAGGAAGGAAACTATGATGGGTCTGAGGCAGTGGGGTCCTGGGAGGACTAACGCTGCCTATGTGTCTCCTAAGGGTCCGGGGGACTTAACTTAATACCCACATTTGTGTTAATGGTATTTGGAAACGGGGTCTTGGGAAGTGATTGGGATTAGATGAAGTCTCGGAGGTGTAGCCCATGTGACAGCATTAGGGGCTAAGTAAAGGAACAGACACCCAAGCTGGTGTGTCTTGTCTCATGTCTTGTCATGAGAGGTCTTCTCCCAGGTTATAATACAGCAAGAAGATCTTCAACAGATGCCAAGTCGACACTAGAGCCATGCTCTTAGACAACCGGTCCCCAGTACAGCAAGTTAAATAAACCACTATTTATTATAAATTACTCAGCATCAAGTATTTTGTCATAGCAGTAGAAAACAGACTAAGATACCATATGGGAGATGCTGAGCCAGGACGTGAGTAGCTTCGTCATTTCTAAGACAGCATTCTACTCCAATATTCAGAGATTAAATGGGAACTGGGATTGCATGGAGACAGACAGGCCCTAAAAACCCAAGACCCACGCATTTATAAGACCTTTAGTTAAATGCTTTCATCTAAATATCATCTTCAGTGTGGGTTGACTGGGATTATTTACCCTTAAGAAAATTCTGCTATTGGTATTAATCAAAATTAACAGAGAATGAACCCAATCTGTGTTTACCTTGTTATCCTGTAAATCACCAATTCAGGACTCCTTGTGTCTCATAAGACAGACAATGAGACTTTCCTAAGGCCCTGTGTCCTTGCATGAGGCATATTCATGTATCTCCTGGGGGGGTGGGGGGAGCCTTCTGCCTTTTTGCAAGCTATTTGTGGGTGCTGAGTGATTCACTATGACCCCGGCTTCTGATGTGTGTGGCTCCACCAGCCCCATGAACGGGTGATTCCTTGGCTGCCCCTTCCAAGGGCTGACAGACTGTTTCTCTCCCTTCTCTTTTGTCCCCTAAAGATTCCCAAATGGAAGAAAAGGAAGGAAGCCAGAGGAAAGACTGCATATTGCTGTGTTGTGCTTCCTCAAAGCTGACAGCACAGAGCTGATCTAGTCCCCAAGGGCCCTCAGCACCATGCAGAAGCGGATCTGATCTCACATGCCAGGCAGTGTGTACTGATGCTGTGTGCTTTGGTAAATAATGCAGTCAGGGCCTTTCTGCTCAGAACCACCTGGCTGTATCCCTCCAAGGAAAATGCATGCCAGAGACTCAGTGGCCACGGCATTGAAGAGGGGCCTGGACCTCAAAATCCATGCAAATCTGACAAAAAGGGTGTTGCAGAGAGCTGGACTTCAGGGCCTGTCAGCAAAGGTGTTTCATGCTCTCTTGTACTCAAGGTAGGTGACAGGTGTGGGCAAGGATGAAGTGAATCCAATAAAACATATTATGCAAGCAGCAGAGCTGCCCAGGGTGAGTCCAGAGGCAAGTGCCAGGGTCAGAGGACCAGCATTCCCTTCCCCTGAGCCCTGGCTTCACTGAAAGACCTTTCACAACAGCTCTGCTTTACTAAATGAGGGAGTTTGCAGTGACACTTGTGGGGGTCTTTTTGCCCGACCCTTCCCCTTCCCCAGAAGCCTTGGTGACTACGGATGCACATTTAGTCTGCTTTCTCTCCCTGAGGAGAGAAGATCTGGCCAAGTTTCATCTGGCTGATTTGTATCACTCTGTCACATTCAGAGCCTGAGCTCAGTCTGTTGTAGAGACTACTTGTCCCCAGTATGCATTCTTTCCCTTCTTCTAGCACATTGTCTCCAAAGAGAGAGATCTGCACAATTTTTCCTTTAATGGGAGAAGCAAGAAATCTGAAGTCTGTAAGCCCTCCCTGATGGCTTAGCAAAGCAAAGGATTCTTGCCTTCTGAAGGGCTTATGCACTCCCAAGGTGCTCCCCCCTTCTCTCCCTTCCTCCCTCCTTCCCTCTCCCTCTCCCTTTCTCCTTCTCTCCCCCTTCCCCTCCCTCTCCTCTTTCCCTCCCTTTTCCTTTCCCCTCCCTCTCTCCTCTCTCTCCTTCTACCCCCCTCTCTCTCCCTCCCTCCTTCCCTATCTCTGATACGAGACAAAACACATGGCTCAGTGGGTAAAGACACCTGCCAACAAGCCTAATGATTTGAACTCGATCCCTAGGCCTCAAATGGTGGAAGGAGAGAACCAACTTCCCTAAGTTGTTCTCTGACCTCTGTGCACAAACACACATACACTAAGTAAAATAAATATACATGTGAGAATTTAGAAAAAGACAGCTATTCCAAAAGAAAAACGGACAAGAAACCTGAATACTGAATAGACAGTTTACACCAGACAATATCTGAACAGTCACTAGATACATGACATTATCTCAGTGTTCAAGAAAATGCAAGTCGGAACTACAGTGAGATATCACTACACATCCACTGGGGAAATTAAAATGAAAAAGACTAAGAAGGTGGAATTCTCACAAGATTGCAGAAAAGGAGCTTTCATGTGCTGCTGGTCATAGTTCAAAATGTATGCCAGCCTTGAAAACTGGCCAGCGGTTCTATTATGACTCAGCAACCTTCCTGTTACATGCACAGCAAGGCCCACATTAGAAGGCTAGGCATTAGGGTTTGTAACAAACACTGACAAGCCAAATGCCCACCACCAACAGGATGAATAAACAGTTACATAGACGAATGAGCCAGTCACAGAGGGCGTTAAGAATGAACCCTAGAAGATATTTAAGCATGATCTTTAATAAAAGATGAACAAACACACGTAATATGAGATGCTATTTGTGTAAAATGTAGAGATGGAAACAACTACCAGTCTCTATGGATGAAAAGCTGCATTGTAAAATCACGAAGGCTTTCTAAGAGAAATGATGATGATGACCTTGGGAGACAACTGGGTCTCCTGTGAAGTGGGGCCTGGGAGGGCACGGCAATGCTGTTTGCTGTTTACTTGATTGTAGTTGGCAGACGCATAGGCATTTGGTTTGCGATAGTTCGTTGACATGTACATTTCTGTTCTCTGCATTCTTCTATTGACACCCATGGTTATCAATTAAAAACAGTAACTTTTACAAAGTGATTATTCTGACCTGTGTTTATCTTATGGGAGTTGGGCTGAGGACGCAGGCTTGGCACGTAGGATTCGATCTTAGCTCTAATTTTATGACTGAGGTGACCTTGGTAAGTGACTTTACCTCTCTGTCTCGGCTTCCCTTTTAAAATGTTAGACATTGGTCGCTAGGAAACTGGAGGGCTGGAAGGCATGTAGAGCCTACCGTAAGCTGAGAGCCCAGCACAATACTAGACAGCAGAGAACAGCCAGGGCGGTAGCAGCTGGAACGTCTTGTTCTGCCTTAGGTTTACTCTAATCTACTTTTCTGTGTGAGTCAGCTTTTTGTTGCTATAAAAAGTCTGAAAGAAATCAACTTATAAGGAATTGCGGTTTATTTTGGTTCAGTTCTGGAGAGTTCAAGTCATGACTGGCCCTGATACTTTAGGTCTGTGGTGGGACCTCATGGATGGAGATTGTGACAGAGGAGGCTGCTCACCTGAGGGCTGTGTGTGAAAACGGAGATCGGCGCCCCATACTGCACCCCTTAGAAAGCTAAGACTTCCAACTAAACCCCATCTCTTAAAGATTCCTAAAATTTAGCACCTAGTAGTGTCAAGTGAGGACCAAGCCTTTAACATTTGGGCCTTCAGAAGACATCCCAGTTCCAGGCTATCACAATTGCTTAATGCTGATGCAGGAAGCACCCCAGCAAAGGAAATTTCTTCTTTGGCACTTGGGTATGATGTCTTTCAAATGCAATGAACCTTAGCTACCTCAAAGAGTTCTAAGGAAGAGCAGATCAACCAGCATGAACTGTCGGGTGTGAACCCAATTAGCAATGTCTGTTTCTCCAATGTCGGGGTGGAGGTAGTAGAGGCAGTGGTGGTTGTTTGACTTAGGACATCTACTAAGGAGGTGCTAAGCTTCTCTGACACGTAGTCTGCTCAACTATGAAAGAAGAATTAGAGCTCCTTGACCAAAGAGCTTGGGAAGTTGACGGAAGCAGTTGTTAGAGAGTACTCAGCACGTCACAGGAAGGAAGGCTGGGTCAGAAAACTGAAAGTTGCTTTCTAATTAACAATCATAGGATCCCACAACTCAGTGGCTCAAAAAACCGTCTTTTTCTCACAATTCTGTGGATCAAAAAAAAGAGGAGTGTGTGGGGCTCAGCTATGTTGTTCTGTCTTGGGATCTCTTGTGTGTTTGCATTGTTCACTAAAGCTGCAGTCCCTTGAAGGCTTTGCTTACCTGAATGGACACCCACAGGGCTTTCATTATTGGCTTACTAATCACCCCAGCCTCTGGGCTTAGACTTCAATTTAGACTCCCACTGAGCATCTGCACATGACCTGCTCTTGGTCTGGGCTTCCTCAGAACATAATCATTCTGCGGCTCCAAAACTGAGCTCATCAGCTTTTATGAACCAGCCCAGGAAGCCATCTAGTACTGCTTTCCCATAATTTGTTAGTCACACTTGCAAAGATTGAAGGACTAGGGACATAGTATCTATAGTCATCTTTTAGTGTTCAACCTACTTATTAACTCTAAGATCTAGAAACTTTTCCTCTAACCTTATATTCAGCCTTGCATAGTTTGAGAGACCTGTCTCTGTTCAAATGCCTCTGCCTCTGCCTCTGCCTCTGCCTCTGCCTCTGCCTCTGCCTCTGCCTCTGCCTCTGCCTTTGCCTCTTACTGGCTGCATAGCTCTCTGGAGCTATTCATCATCTCCGTGGGACTTGTAAACTTAAGAGAGCTATGTTGCCACCCTTACTAGGCCCCACTGAAAAGAAGGTGTTGTCCACAGTGAACAAACTCAGTGAATGGTAGCTTTTGGCATTTTTTTTTTCATCAAGAATTATAACCAGTCCTATAGTTCTGGGCTCTGGTTGTGTTGTTCCTAACATTTTTAGAGCTCCACACTCTTCTAGGGTAGACTATCCTCTTTTGTGGGACCTATGGATCTGGGGCCTCTACCTACTTCTACACAATTTGGCACCAAGCACTTATATTAGGGAAAGAACTCAGACATTCCTGAGTCCAACTTCTAGATCTGCCTGTTGCTGAAGTGTATCAGATAAGCTGCCTATCCTCTGAGGTGTAGCTTCCTCATCTGTAAAAGAAGAATTAGAACTCTTTGACCATGGAGCTGGGGATGTATTGATGGAAGCAGTTGTTAGCAAGTACCCTGCGCTTTATAGGTACTTAATTAGAAACCAAACGTGAGTCTCGGAGACAGAAGTCAAAGCCTAAAAGAACAGTTTAATGGAGCCATCCTCTTTGGCCAAGAAGAAAGAAATGTAAACCCTTAGTCAATGATGATAAAGTGAATGCAAATCCCATATCTGTCTTACTCCTCCCTTGATACCTTTCTGCCCAGCTCCAAGTACCCCCTGGAGCCCACAGCATCCTAGATTACCACAGCACACACCTATTGACTCTGTGGTAACCCATGGTTCTAGATGTCTCCAGTCCTGCCAGGTTCTATCTAAGGGCTGGTGGCTTATTTTCTCATTCTGACCACTCTGACAAAGTACCCATGCTAAGATTTCATGTGGCTATGTTCACATGTACAAAATATTCTGGTACTTATAGAAAACTCACAGGAAGTAAAATATCAGAAAACTAGGTGTCATAGCTAGCTTCAGCTGTCAACATGACACACTCAGAGTCACCTGGGAAGAGAGAACCTCAATTGAGAAAGTTCCTAGATCAGATTGGCTTGTGACCCATTCAGAAAGGCATTTTCGTAAGTTCTAATTAATATAGGAGGGTTCAGTTTAATATGGGCAGTGCCATCCATGAGCATACAGACCTGAGCTATAGAAGAAAGGTACTGAGCAAGATACAGGAAGCAAGCCAGTAAGCAGCTGCTCCTCCATGGTCTCTACCTCAGTTCCTGTCCCAGGTCCCTGCCTTGAGCTCCTTCCTTGGTGTCCCCCAATAGTGGATAGTAATCTGCAAACTGAAATAAACTCTTTACTCCTCAAGTTGTTTTTGGTCAGTTTTTAATACATCAGAAAACAAAGACACAAGGTAGGATCTCTGGTGGTGGTGTTATTAATCAGCTGGCTGAGGTCCTCTTGCTCTGTCTGGATAGAAATCATGAGTATGCAGGGAGAAGCTCTCCAAGTACTGGTTTGGACATCCCTCAGCCTACCCGTTAGCAGTAAGCAAAGCAGCAGACAAATGACAACAGGGGCAGGTGATGCCCACCAGTGTTGTGGTTCTTGTGTGTGCCTAGGGAGTCCTGATTTGACAGCCCTTGGCAGAGCTGGCATGGCATCTTCTCACTGAGCTGAGTGCTGAGATTCCTCAGTACTCCACAAGTGGTCAGCCTTCTATCTCACAAACTCTGGAGTCTGTGAGACCTTTAAGTTTTATGGCTCTCTGGAACTTTCCAGCACACAGAGCCTGCAATTTCTCTTTCATGGGTCCAACACCCCCTTTGTTCCTCCATTCACTGCTGCTTAGGTCACTTTCCTTCAGCTGACAGGCAGCCAGATGTCCTGCCACTTTTGCTGCTCATCCTGCTGACTACTTAACTGTTGCTGCCACTGCTCCTCTGTCTCTGCTGCTTCTTGGTCTTGTCACCAATTCAGCCTACTCCACTAAATGTAGACCAGAAACACTAAAGAGAAGCCATTTATTGGGTCTAATATAAGAGCAGGGGGAGCAGCATAAGAAAGTGTCTCCCAATGAGTTGACTCACAAAATAAGCCAAATCGCTTATCTGCACAGCCAGAGCAAGGTGTTTACACCAAACACAGCAACCTCACATGCAAATGAAGGCTTGTGTTTACACCAATGACAGCATTGTCCTCTTAGCACCAGTCACATCCCTCTACTAGGTCACAAAAGGAAGTACCGTCTCACTGGTGTAGGAAGAAATGGTTGCATGTCACCTAGAGTTCACTGAGGTTTATAAGAGCAAAAACTCTGACTGAGCATGTATCTCCAGGATCCAAAATGATCAGCTTTGGTCACGGGGTAGTTTTGGAGGCTGGAAGTCCAAAACTGGAGCAGTAACATCTGTCAGGGACCTCATACTATCTCACAATAGGGTAGAACATTGGAAGGGCAAGTGGGTGTGTATGGAAGAGACAAAGGCAGCCCCTCCAGGGAGAAAGCCATTAATCCCTCTTAAAGACATAAAAGCCTCATAAATCACCACCAGCTCTCAGCACTATTACACCAAAAGTGGAATTCCAACGTGAGATTCAAAGGGTACAAACCACATTCAGACCCTAGCAATTCCTCCCGTGTCTGCTTTGTGTCAACTCTCTCAGCCTCTGCCTTTTCTATTCTCTACCATATTTGTTCTTTTGACGAATATGACCATATTCGCCATTTATTCATCTGTGAAACGGATCCTTATTAAGCTCTTTATTCCACTATGCATAAAACAAATAAAACTGTTTCCTGTTCCCCTTTATTTTCTAGTGGAGGGTCCCCACTGCCTCTCCAAAGGTCAATATCTCCTACCCCAGATGGAATTCCAGAAGACAAGTACCCCTGCCTGGCCCAGAAGGAGGGCAGAAGGCATAGGGTCAGTTCTCCTGGAGGCTCTGTGGGGGAATCTGGGAAAACTCTGTGAGTTGAGCATGGGGGCAGTTAATGGAGTAGGTAGAACACGGGCTCAGTAACTGACCTGTCTGCAGTGTGGGCTGTGTTACTGGGGCTGGGTGGAGCACAGCCTGTAGCTTCAGAAAATCAGACCAACTGAGAAATAGTCTCTTCCAGATGTGTAGAAAGCAACAGGATAGAGAACTGCACCACATCTGACTGGTAACCCCAGGAAGGAGAACCAAAAGAAAAGGGGAGCCAAAGAGAACTTCCTCTCTCTCAAAGACACAGGCCATTACTAAGGCCTTGAGATGGCATTTGAATGGAATTCTCTTGCTGGAGTTTTATAAACAAGGTCAATGTACAAGTCCTTCAAACACGAGAGGAACTCTGGAGCTCAGGGGTTAAGAGCACCGGCTGCTAACTGCTCTTCCAGAGGACCTGATTCAATTCCCAGCCCATAGTGGCTCACAACCATCTGTAACTCTTGTTCCAGGGAATCTGATGCCCTCTTCTGGCCACCACTGGCACTGCATTCATATAATGCACAGACATACATGCAGACAAAATACCTATACACATAACATTAAAATTACTTAATTAAAAAAAGAAGAGAACTCTGTTTCTCAAGGACACAGTGGATGCTTTGATCAGGGCTTGCTCCTCACCGCCCCCTGAAAATGGGCACTGGAAGCCATAAGAGGAGATGGCTTCTATATCTGAGGACAGTAGAGCTGTTTCGTGTCTCTGAATTCCACCCACTGGCAGCCTTACTTCTGTCTGCAGTCACACATGAAACACTGTAGAACTCCTCAGTAAAGCAAAGCATACCTTCCCCTCAGCACACTGTATGTTCATTTTTCCATAAGACAACCTAGGTGGTATATGAATTTAATTTTTTGACACACTGCCCAAAAGCCCATCAATAGTACGCAGTTCTCCTGAGTCACCTGACGACCTCTAGCTGAATCTGTCTCTCACAAATCACAGCTGGCTGCAGACTGCACAATCAAAAGGTTGCAGAGATCTGACTTTTGTCCTCTAAAAGGGACAGACTTTGGAAATAATTTAAGGTAAAGGAGAAGAGAAGATTCCTGAGGGAACAGGAAAGAACAGATTAACCAAATTATATCAGAGTGACAAGCACACTTATCTTGATCTGTGCATAATATAAATGCATAATGTCACATTTACTTTTTGAAACTTTGTTCGCTGTGCCCTGTGGGCAGTTGCTTATATCATACCGCCTTCGGCTGGATTCCTCAAAAACAGGTCTCTTCCTCAAATGATCATTTTTATTTAAAAAACATGAACAATGTGAAACAAGCCAGGGCCAGAAAATCAAATCCTGTATATTCTTGCTCAAATGAAGGAGCTAAAAATGTCACGGAAGCAGAGAGAAGAGGTGTTTACCAGAGGCTGGGAAGGATGTGGAGAGGGCGACAAAGAAGGGTCGGTGATTGGTTATGAAAATCCCATGGGGACGAAATTCCAGAGTTGTACAGCACAGTAGGGTGACTACAGTTAATAGTAACATGGATTTCAAAATAGTAAGAGGAAAAGGTTTTGAATGTTCCTGACACAAGGAAATGATCAATATTTTAGAGGGTGGACATGCTAATTAGCTTGACTTGATCATTATATATTGGACACACGTATCAAAGCCACGTACTCTATTACATAAGTATATGCAACTATGTACAAAGCAATTAAATTTTTAAAAAAATGAACGCATAGGTGATTCTACCTCTTTTTTTTTTTTTTAACTGACATAGAGAACATGACCTTGGGCTCAGAGAAAAGTTAAGACCATCCTCCTCCTCACTACTTTCTCCTGTGTTCCTCAATTCAGAGAGTTTTATAAAATTTGGAAACATCTGCACAGATGGTTGGTGGAAAGTGGGGGTACTTCTTTTGGAGTCCAAGGGTCTGGTCATTATTGGAAATTCCTCCAGAGGCCTGAAAGAGAATGAGAAAATGTTCTGTTGGTAAGATGTCCCCAGCAATTAAGAACGAAAGTTTCATACCTGGAAAATGCAGATGAAGGTTATATTCGTCAGAAACACATAATTAAGAATTAGCAAAAGATGAGACTGGGAAGATGCTAAGAACATGTGCTGCTCCAGCTCCAGAATATCTGACACATCTGTCCTCTAAGAACACATATACACATGTGCACATGTGCACATACCCACATACATATGCATAATTACAAATAATAAAAATAAATCTAAAACAGAATTAGCTAAAGGACTCTGAAGCTGTGCAGTCTTGCAGTCTTTTGTGGAAGCTGGGGGGGGCGGGTGGTTCCCCAAGGGGTGAGGGCAGCAGAGTCACTAGCCCAAGAAAACAGACTCTGGAGACCAGCCTCATGGTGCAGATCTACTTTATTGTGAAAGAAGCGGGACTTCTGTGGAGGAAGCAGAGCCTTGCATAAGGGAGAGGTCCGATCACTATGGCCCATGCTTACTAGGCACTTCAATCAGCCTACCTACAGCTTGCTGTAGCTGGGAGAGTGGGCAAGGTCGGGAAAAGTCCTACCATTTTTAGGCTTGTATGTTTAAGCTCTTAGCCTATCTGATACCCTGATGTTGGTGAACAAGGTTTCCATCAAGATAGGGGAAGCAGGCACCACCCTGGCAAGCTTTCCCATCTTGAGGCTCAACTGGTGTGCCAGGATCCTCCATTTTAAAGGCCATGGGATGTGCTGTGGACTGAGGTACTCGCCCTGGTGCAGGTGTTGATGCCCGTCTTTCTCTAGCGCTTCTGGGATCCCTTTGCCACCAACAAAGCTGGAGTATCCAGAGAACAGAAAGCTGACAAAGCCCAATCACAACTGTAATAAAGGGCAATAGGGAACAAACACAAGGTTGTCACCGCTCACAGAGAGCGGCAGAGGGGAGGTTGGACAATGGCTGCAAAATTTCAGTTGGAAGGAAGGGGTTTAAGGTTCTAATTGTATGACGTGGTAACTATAATTACCAACAATGTATTTTGTGCTTGAAAATTGCTAAAAGAGAGTGGAGTTTGTGTTCCTACTCCAGATAATAAACATGGGAAAATGTTTGTGAATTAGCTTATGTAGTCATTCTGCCATGTAAATGTGTATCAAAATAGTCTGGCATGCCATAAATATATATTCAATTTACAGCTTTCAGTTTTTAAAAGAAATGAACAAATATTTTTTATAAAAAAAAAAGAAAGTATGTCAGAATATTTAAAGAAGCATTTATTCTTCTGAGGCAGATTTTTATTATTTGTATTTGACTATGTATTTCTTTTCATTTGTTCTGAGACAGGGTCTTACTATATAGCCTAAGCTGGCTTCAGACTTGCAACTTTTCTGCTTCAGCCTCTAGAGTGCTGGGGTTTATAGTCACGTGTCACCAGACCCAGCTAGAAGTATTCATTCTTAATGGCTAATTCAACACTGAATAATGAAATAAATGGCACTCCACTAGTTCATTTTTAAGATGTAAACTTCTGTTAAAACAGCATGAAAAAAGCCATTCAGCAGTATCCCCTTGTCCAAACAGTAGTGTGTTCTTACACTTGTAGTTCTGAGCCACATGACAGGTGGCAGGTGCTCATTAGATACCCTTCCTGCATGACTGCACTAGACTGACACATTTCTCTCTTGCTACGCCCAGATGATTGTGGCTCTGTTGCTTGGCACAGGAGCCTAAGTTACGCACCAAGTCTGGCTCCAATGCTGAGTCTCACACATCCATGAAGACCTCACACTCCTCTCTTCTTTCTCTTTCATCGAGGCTGTTTCCTAGATATTTTTAGCTTGGCAGTTTTCTGGGTGCATTCCAAGATACTTATGTGTACATACTGACAACGCCATGATAAAAATATTGGGAATTCCCCCTGAAACCCACCCACTGTACCTTATCCTCCAGACCCACATAGGAAACCCCCATCCCCTTCTCTGTCTCATCTTTACTTTTGATGTGTTTAAGAGCCTGGAGCCGAGGCTGGCTCTAGTCTAATAAATCAAACTGAACTTTGGCATGAAATGAAAGAGAAAGCTTTTAAAGATATTACTTTTGGGTTCATTAAGCCAAGAGTCAGTTCTCCAATCCACTGACCTTTATTTAACTTTGGGGCTCATCTGGCTTATAAGTCCAGGAGTTATGATTCTTTCACCTCAGCAAGAGAAGGCTAGACCAGAGGAAAGGAGAGGCTACAGGAGAGGAGTTACGCTTGCCTGTTGGGTACCTGTACAGATGTGAGTAGAAACTCCTTTCTCTGTCTTCACTTAAAAAGCATAAGAAGAAGTAGGACAGAAAAGCAAATCAGAGCTGGCTAGAGAGATGACTGCCTGTGATGTTAGGGTAGCATGACCTTTCTGATGGGGTCAGTAGACCGTTCAGTCATGTTCTTCATGCTAGGCTTAAAAGCACTTTCCCTATAAGATGTTTAGAAAGAAGAGAGCTACCTGCAGAGTAACCATGTTTAAAAGTAGGAGTAAGGCTAGTGAAAAGGGGTGGGGGCAGCCAAAAGGGAGTTTGAATCATGGAAGCAGCCTTGAGGAGAGAGTGACTGTAAGCAGCTAGTTACTTAACACTGGACCTTCAGTTTCCCCTCCTATTCAACATGGAGCTGGAGTGGAAGTCTTTAAGACTCCATCTGACTCTAACACAAGCAGACCTCATGAAGCCAAAGAAGGATATTCCAAATCACAAGCCCCTGGGCTTTTCATTAGTGCTTACTACACCTCTAGTATCTGGCAAGGCTGCTGTTCATCGCCTGTGGTGGTACCTTGGATTCCTACGTGCCACAAAGAAGAGATTATGATCCAAGCACAATGTGTGTTCACGGAAACCCTCTGCTATGATTAAAATGGAGAGTTTACACACAGCGGGATGAGTAGAGAGGGTGGGGCTGGAAGACGACAAGAAAATATGACAAAAGAAGCAAGCCCTTCACTGAGAATGTGCCACAGTTTAGGGACTTGGTGCAGAGAGAAGATCTGAATATTTGCCTGGCCAAGGAGGAGACTGCCATAGGAACATATGGCTATCTTTGTGCTTATTTATGTACCTGGTAAGTCCCAAGGTGTCCTGGGAGCCACTGACCCTATTCCAATATTCACTCCCAGATCTTTAGTGTCCCACTTAGGTCCAGGACAGATGACTAGGAGGGCAGATCATCTGCTCCCTCCGGTGACAGATGTTAATTTTGCTACAGAATGGTGATCACTTGGCTAGAAGCTTGGCAAGATCTTCCCGTGCCAACTACCTGTTCAGCATTGCCTTCCAGGATCCGGAAAGCTCCCTGCTGTGTCCTTCTTTCCAGTCTGTGAGCATTGGCTTGAGCACCATAGTGGTCCAAAGCCCTGAGACTGACATCAAATGCATCGTTCCCTGACTTCTGTCATGTAAACTTGCCATTTTCTTTACATAAAAAATGTTGTTAATTTCTGACTCACCTTGTAGGGTAGAGACATGATCAAATAAATATGCATTTCTGAGAAGTCCTGACAAGCTTCAGACTCTGGAAAACCAGAGTGTTGTCATCACTGCCCTCTGTTGACTGCATGGCTGTCATCTTAGACCTGTTTGCCACACGGGACACCGCTGCCACCTGGCAAATGCATCTCATTCTTGTCACTTTTAATAGTTGCTGTCTCATTCCTTTTCATGTTTGAAAAAAAAAATCTTTTCAGGAGTTTGGGGAAATAACTCAATGGATAAGGAGCTTGCTACTTGTCTTAGAGGTTGAGTTTTTTGTTTGTTTGTTCATTTTGGGTTTTTTTTTTGTTTGTTTTGGTTTGGTTTTTTTGCTTTGTTTTGTTTTGTTTTCACATAGTGTTTCTCTGTTGTAACTCTGGCTGTCCTGGAACTCATTTCTGTAGGCCAGACTGGCCTCGAACTCACAGAGATCTGCCTGTCTCTGCCTCCTGAGTGCCAGAATTAAAGGGATGTGCCACCACCACACAGCCTAGTTAGTTTCTATTGCTGCTATGAAACACCGTGACCATTGACTTATACTTCCATATCACTGTTTATTGCTGAAGGAAGTTGGGGTACGAACTCAAACAGGGCAGGATCCTGGAGGCAGGAGCTGACGCAGAGGCCATGGAGGGTGCTGCTTACTGGCTCACTCATTGTGGCTTGCTTAGCTTGATGTCTTATAGAACCCAGGACCACTAGCCCAGGTGTGGCACCACCCACAATGGACTGAGCCCTCCCCTATCAATCACTAATTTAAAAAATGCCTTACAGGCTTGCCTACAACCTGAACTTATGGAGGCATTTTCTCAATTGAGGTTCTATCCCTGCGGATAACTTTAGCTTTTGTCGGGTTGGCATAGAACTATCCAGTGAAGACCAGAATTTATATCTCCAGAACGCATGTAAATGCTATGTGGGTGTGGCAACCTAACCATAATTCCAGCACTTGGAAGGAGGAAACAAGAGATCCATGAAGGAAGCTGGCTAGCTAGACTAGCCACATTGGCAAACTCTGAGTTCATCTGAGAGACCCTGTCTCAGTGACCAGGGTAGAGAGCAAGCAAAGTGAACTTCAGAAACCAACCCATCATCCATATGTAAATGAACATATATGTGCATACCCACGTACACCACACATACATATACATGGGAAAGAAAATCAGTTTTTAAGCTAGGCATTGAGGCACATATCTATAATCCCATCACTAGGGAGGCTGAGACAGGAAGATGTATGGGATTAGCTAGAGCTATGTAACAAGATCCTACCTAAGAAAGAGAAGAGGAGGAGGAGGAAGCAAAGGAGAAAGAGAAGAAGGGGGAAGAGAAGGAAAGGAACAAGGGGAGGGGAGGGAGAGAAGGAAGAAGGAAAGAAAAATCTGTTCCTTTGCTGCCTGATGTCTCCCTCCCTTAACTGTTATTCCAGCAGCTCTGCTATTTAGCTCTATGGTGTCATAGCAGACAGTTGGTGGGAAAGGTGCTATGGCACTGCACTGAAATCCAAGAGTGGCTTCTTCATATTTAGAAAGCCCTCCTAAATCTACCATAGTTTAATAACCTTGCAAGGAGCTCCCTTTAGTAGAAATAAAGAAGGACCTTTAATCTCATCACTCTCTGACGCATATTATACAACACACACACACACACACACACACACACACACACACACACACACACAAAGAGGGGATCCATGGAACCTAAACTGCCTATATAAGCATGCCTGTGAGCATTTTTCCTTCCTAGATGGAAAGAAATCGATGCAGGGATACAGAGGAGCAGGTGTGCCCATGCGGCTTCGGAGCCCAGGCCACCCCCGCTGCCACATCCTTGCTGAATAGCTGCATTGGGTTTGCAGATGTGTGTGTAGTCATTCAGTGCATTTGGCACACGCACACCAAAAAAGCCTCTTTTTTTGAAACTGAAAAGAACACAAGGGCTGCCTGGGGTGAGGGATGATTCCTGCCTGACCATCAGGATCCAGGGGGTTCAGAGGCTCCACCTCTTACTTACTGTGTCACTGTGGACAGTTTCTTTTTCGGTATGTTGATCTATGACAGTTTGTAAACTCTTGGGAAATCACTCCTTCTGCTATTCAGCAAGAAATGTTATGTCTTGTTTGACAGAAAATCAGACTATTTGAACCCTAGCCCTGCTGCCACTGTGTTATTTTACCCTTTCAGACTCGATGACCTCATCCTTAGAATACGGACCAAATGATTAAAAAAAAAAAAAAGACCTATTCACATACACAATGCTTCCTTTTAAGGATATAAAATTGAGTTTTGCAGATAACTTAGTTCATGCACATCTGAGAAAAAGCTGGATGGCTTGGGACTGGGACTTAATGACTGCTTATCTTGTTCCTTTGTTTTTTGTTTGTTTGGTTGGTTGGTTTTGTTCAGTTGGTTTTGTTGTTGTTTTGTTTTGTCTTTTGTTTTTGGCTTTTTTGAGACAAGATTTCTCTGTATGGCCTGGCTGTCCTGGAACTTACTCTGTGGAATGAGTGAGATCTGCCTGCCTCTGCTTCCAGTGCTGGAATTAAAGATATGGACCACCACTGCCAGGCTATTTCGTCGGTCTTTTGAGATAAGACAGTACTGGCTAACCAGGAATTAGCTATGGAGAGCAGACTGTCCTCAACTTGCGGCAATCCTCCTGCCTCTACCTCCTGAATCCTGGGTTACAGGGGTAAGCCACCCAGCAATTCCTTATATTCTAGCAATTCGCAATTCTAATTCTGTCATTGATTCATAATTGATTCATACGGGATTATAATTATCAACAATTTAAAAAACCAAGTATTTATTGGAAACCTACTGCGTGTCAATCTATTCTTCCCCTGAAAGATTTACAGTATAAATAAAGTACACTTTTTAGTGACTGACATATAGGTCCCACATCCCAATTGAAAAGTAATGGACAAAACAAAAGGTCCCTCTGGATCCCAAAGAGGACATGACCATTAGAGATGCCATGATAACATGTCCTGCTCATCCCATCCCCTACCGACTCAGAGCAACTCTTGACTAAACGTATTTCCATTTAGTAAGAAGAAGCCAAGCAAAATGGATTATGGATTATTATTGGATTATTATCCATAATAATGCATATATATATATATATATATATATATATATATATATGAGATATGGACTATCCATACTATATATAATAGATTATATGGATTATTATTAAGTTATTGGGGCTCAGGATATGGCTTAATAAAGCACTTGTCTTACAAAGGTGAAAACCCTAGATCAGATCCCTCAACCTCACATAAAAAGCTAGGTTTGGGGGAAGTCATGAGCTCTAACTTAATACTATTGTTTTGCTAAACTGACACAGTAACAAACTGCCTTCTAAATGTCTCTGTGTGTGTGCAAAGATAAATTCTGCTCTTGATCTTATGCAGGGAGATCGCTTCAGTGGACAGGGAGATTCGTGGTTGCACAGGGTGCTGAGAATAAGTGACTGTTAAATTCTCAGCCCTAAATAGCCCTAAATTTATACCATCCCTCCTTACGGTTAGGGGACATTGCAGGAGAGGGCAGGAAGAATGGAAGGCTAGAAGACAGGAAGAAGCATGGCAAAGTAACATCTTCAGGGCAGGATACAACCATTGTAATCTTAAATGTACACCAGCTGCTGATGCCTGTACTGGGTCTGCATAGGAATGAGCATGTCATTACCAGGCACAGGCAGAGGAGGGACTCCAATGTACTCGCTGCTAAACTATGTTTGATAAATTCAGAGAGAGATGAAGTCACTGTCTTTAATTGTGTACCTACTGATAACCCCATTAGGCTCCAACGGATAGTCCCAATAGTCACACAGAAAGCCCTAGTGAGTTAGACTAAGTGGGTCACAAAAAAAGCAAACCAAAAGTCATGAATCCAGGAAAGCAAATGACAGGGGTGACAGGGAGATGATGAGAAAGGACAGGGAAAGAGAATAATCAGAATGAATTAGATACATGCATGTAATTGTCAAGAAATTCATTTAATTAAGAATGTTTTAAATCCAGGCTCAGTCATGTCTTCCTACTATACTAACAGCAGCAAGATACGAGGTTGGAGACTGGAGGGTTCCTAGAGGTTCATAGCTAGCCTGATCTAGTGCTGAAGTTATGACCAATGAGAAAACCTGTCTCAAGTAAAAGGTGGGTGGCACTTAAAAACTGACCCCAGAGGTTGTACTCTGACCTCCACACTCCTGTTTTGCATGTACCATCTTTCCATCTGTAAGCATGCGAGTGTGCGCGCACGCGTGCGCGCACACACACACACACACACACACACACACACACACACACACACACACACACAGTGTTTTTATCTCCAGCCTCACCTAAGCACTGTTCTGCCAGCCCAACCACTCACGAAGTGGTGTCAACAGGAGTTCTGCATCTGATTCCTTATGATGGCCCTACAGAAGAGGAGGCTTGGCTTTCACTGTGTTCAAGTGGGAATGCTAGCAAACAGAGAGAGATACATCACTTTGGTCTCACTAAGAATCTTGGTCTTTGTAGTTCTCAAGATTTGTAAAAGGGAACTCAAGCAGGGTTCTTACATTTTCAAAGATAAGAAAACTAAAGCACAAAGCAGGAGAAGGTATCTACCGGGATATCAAGCAAGTAAATTGAAAAGCTATAGCAAGTCCTGCCTATGAATGCCAAGTTGCCTGAAGCGACTGAAAGATGTAACTGAAGTTCCTTTATCCTTCCAGACACAGGTTAAGGGGAGAGACTCCACCCTGGGAAACAGTTTCTCTTGCTACTGGGTTTGGGGAGTAAATCACTTGGTGTAATGATTGAACTGTAGGCACTTGTAGGTTATACTGGTAAATTGTCTTGTGCTGTTTGAGTTCACTGAGAAGCTGGCTCTGGAAGCAGGATCACTCCCAACTCCCCATTTCAGACCCAAGTATGTTTATCTTGAAGTGTCCTACAAGGACCTTTATAAAGGGGTGGTCTTCTCCCCAACTCTATGGCAGGGCAGGAAGAAAACAGCAAAACAGCCCAAGAGGGAAAACAGCTGGAAGGTAAACCATCTCCAACAGATGTTGCTCTTGTTTATCCTATGATATAAAAGTGCCTACAGTGGGAGAGAGAAGCCAGAATTTCCCCAGAAGCTCAGTCATGAGGCACTCATCCATAGAGACTAAGTTCAACTGGGAACTCTAACTGTCTGCCTCAACTTCCCCAGTTGACTTCTCTGGGTGTTGTGAGCACCTAATTTGATGATGCTATCTCTATCTGTTACTATTTGTTCTTTTATTTGACAGCTTCACCCGAGGGGACACTGTGCTCTGCCTGGGACTCTTTCAATTGGGAACTCCAGCTTGCTGCCTTAATGGGCTTCCCTAGTCAGATATTCGTAAACCTCTTGTGATTGTTTTAATTGCCAGCTTGATACAGTCCAGAATCGCTTGGGAAGAGGTCTCAATAATTGTGTAGATTGGGCTGGCCTGTAAGCATGCCTGTAAAAAATTTCTTTTAGTTGGGTTAATCGAGGTAGGAAGACCAAACCTTGAATCTGGGCGACACCATCTCGTGGTCTGGGTTCTGAACTGTATAGAAGTAGATAGCAGGGCTGATCACAAGTAAGCATGCCTGTATCTCTCCTCTCCTTGCTCTCGACTGTGGATGTGACTAGCTGCTACAAGTTCCTACCTGACTTCCTTACTACGTTGAACTGCAGCCTGGAATTATGAACTAAAATAGGCTCGTTTCTTCCCTAAGTTGCTATTTGTCGGGGTATTTTATCAGAGCAACAGAAAGAAAACTAGGACACCTCCGATTTGATGATGTTACCTTTCTGCTTTATTTGTTCTTTCACTTTGAAGCCTCACCCAAGGCGGACACTCTGCTCTGCCTACAACTCTTTTTGTTGGGAACTCCAGCTGACTGCCTCCATGGGGCTTCCTTAGTCCATTTCGGCTAGATATTTTCAGCACCCGACTTGATGATGGTTGACTCTATCTATCTATCTATCTATCTATCTATCTATCTATCTATCTATCTATCTATCTTTATTTTTATTTATCTATCTACCTACCTATCGACCTATCTATCTTTTATCTATCATTTATCTATCACTTACCTATCTATCATCTATCTATCCATCTATCTATTGCTATTTATTCTTTAAATTTCACTTGCTATTTATTTGATAAACTCTTCATTCAAAACCAAGGGTATGAAATATGGGTACTACAGATCATTCTCTGGACTGTGCGGAACAGCACTGGAATAAAACATTGTAATGGAAAGTTCTCATTGACTCCTCAATCTAGGTTCTTGTGCTTTGTTTTGGGGGACTCTGTGGCCTGAATGCCTTCTTGCTCACAGGCAGAGGGAGTCCTGACCCAATCAAGGAGATGCACATTGCTGTTCCTCTGTAGCTCACTCTACACCCACAACAGAGATGGATCTTTTCACCATCTTTTCTGACTTGTAGGCACTTGCCTGTCTCTTTCCCTGGCATTTGCTAGGTAGGAGCAGAAGTGGCCTTCTTTTGTGCCCTTCCTTCAGCTCTGCTCACCCATTTCACTGCTGTTCCCTTTGAAGTACTGTCACCTTCTCTGAAAAACGGAGGCTGTTCTTCCATTTTGTTCTTAAAACCCTCATGTATTATGACCATATGTAGATCTATTACATTGCAAGGAACCCATTGGTTTGCCTGCTTGTTTCCTCATTCAACAATGTTCCTGTGGGGACATAGACTCTGCTTTAGGTGACAAGGTACATCCAACATGAAACATCACAGTGCCTGGCACAAAACAGGTACGCAGTGAACTTTGCTGAATGAATACACACCATAGATAGTGCCTGGTCTACTGGGAGAAGTCAGACCCACTTCTGGGCAACAGTGAGGTTTCCAATAGCACTGAGTCTTCTTGTGCTATCTTCCAGCACGGGGGAAGAACAACACTTCTGATGGGACAAGACCAGCTGTGCAGTGCCCAGAAAGCAGTGACAGGTGGAGTGGAGGCGTTCTCCGTGGAGGCAGTGATGGGAGGGAGGGTGAAGCGTGCTCAAGATGGGTTGTAGGAGTCACGATGTAAGTCCAAACTCAAGGAAACGCTAACTCACCAGGAAAATCATGAGCCATGCTGAGTGCAGGAAGAGTCAGAGAAATGAATGGGAAATGACTGGTTTGACATTTTGATTTCATTGGGAGCGTCAAAAAAACTTTTAAAATAGCATTTTATTTATGTATTTTATTTACTTCTTTAGTGTGTGTGTGTGTGTGTGTGTGTGTGTGTGTGTGTGTCTGTGTGCATGCATGTGTGCATGGTAAGTACTTTTACCTGCTGAGCCTTCTCTCTGGCCCTCATTTAGAGCTCTGACTACTGTGATGGCTAATATGACCCCAAATAGAAGGCCGCATGCCTCCATGACTGTGACAACAGCTCTATGAATCCCATTGACACTCTCAGCTCAGAGCAAACCCTAGAATGTTCATGACTGTCAGAGCTGGTGGCAGATGATCAGAAAAGGATTTTAGGTACTGGTCGTTAGGCAAGATTTCTGTTCATTTACCAAACTAGACCGCCATGTTTTTCACACCGCTTCCTATTTGGGAAGGCTCAGTCATTAATAGGAAAAGTAAGAGTTTTATGGCCCACATTTTATGCCTGATCTTCTACCAACAAACAGAGCCATGATAAAACATTTTGCCTCACAAGGTCTCAGTTCATTTTTCTACAACCCTAAATGTCTACTGTAAATACTACCCCTTAAACTCTTGGCCCAAATATGATCTTTACCTGAATTTGCTGTCCTGTGTCCCAATGCCCAGGGGATAAAATTGCGCATTATCTGCCTTAGATACACAGAACTTGGCAACAGTTAGGTTGTTGCAGAAATACAAAGTGTTTGGATTCAAGGAGGACCATCCACAATCAGCAACAAAGGATATAACATGAAATGTCTTCAGCAAGGAAGACTTTGTTTCTAATGATCTCTGCAGTAAAGGTCATGGTTCATTGGCTACTCAGTCTGATGGCTGTCTTCATGACTGTCAGAGTGCTCATGGCTAGTATGCTCCAGCAATACATTGCAGGAAAGAGTTCTGATGAGTCTGCACTCAACATTGCTGAGGAAATACCCCTAACACAAACTATCTTAGGTGTCCCCAATTTCATAATCAACAGTAAGAAATAAAAAAGAGGCTTTGCATGAACGTTTTGGACCAGGCCCCAGCACATGCAGATTGATGGATCTCTCAGCCCAATTTATGTCTTTTTTCTTCCCTTTTTTTCTGCTCCTGGGTATAGGGATCTGGGGAGGTTGCCTCCTTATAAAAACCCTTCCCTGTTTCCTTTCCCAGTGGCAGAGACAGCCAATTAGTCCCTCCTCTGAGAAGTTAGCTTTCTCCCTAAAAGAGGCTTACTCAGCTCTGTAACACACTTCTTATATTAGCAACTCAATCTGTATGGTGATTGCTGTTGTCCGTGCAACGAAAGGCACTAGGTTGCAACCCACAAATGTTAAGTGAAAAGGAAACTTCCCATGATACAGATGTTACTGCTCTGCAGCTGATAGAGACTGTGAAGAAGCAACCTTAGGAAGAAGAAACACTGAACTACTTGGAGTTGAAAAGGTTGCTCAAAGGGCCATCAGTCCTCTCCTGCAGGGGAAGGGCATGCCTCTGGGTAGAGGTAAGAACTGGGGCTTTGTTTCTAATGATCTCTGCAGTAAAGGTCTTGATTCATTGGCTACTCAGTCTGATGGCTGCCTTCCTGACTGTCAGAGTTCTCATGGCTAGTATGCTCCAGCTGTATGTTGCAGGGAAGATTTCTGATAAGTCTGCACTCAACATTGCTGAGGAAATACCCCTAACACAAACTATCTTAGGTGTCCCCAATTTCATAATCAACAGTAAGAAATGAAAAGGAGGCTTTGCATGAATGTTTTGGACTTAAAGTAAGAGTCCAGCTCACAGCAAATCAAGAGAAACTAGACCAATCTAGTCGTCAGGGTGGCATGAAGGCAGGAGACAGCAAAGAGCAGGGAATGGAGAACGAACAGCTTAGGACATGAGCCCACAAGAGCCAGACTCCCCAAGTAGTGTCACTGTCAGCAGCGATCTTCACGGAGCTCTGGGCACCTGCAGCTGTGCCCTGGAAACAGGCAATTGTTACTGAAGAAGCGACATTCCTGATTTTGCCCATATGTGTCTCTTGTCCACTGTCACACGTTTGCACTCTGACAACTATGCGAGATCTAATCTTCATTCTTCTTGCTGGTCGGTTTTCCTTCTTTCTTAAAATAAAAAAGTTGAAAACAGTGAGTTCTTCCTTTAGAGCATGAGATGGTACTGCCCTGGCCTGAGACAGAACATTAGATGTAAGATCTAGCTCCAGTCCTATGAAAACAACTCTGCCACAAGGACCACAGAGAAGCAGTCAGAGAAGAACATCTTCAGTATTCCACACTATGCTCTCTTGAAAGCCCAAATCCTCCTGGCTTCTCCTTTCTATGACTGTGCCCCAAACACAAGTAGTCCCATCTGGGTCTCCTCAAAATCCAACTGGGCATTTTCAAATTACATGCAGTTTTAGTCCCAACCCAGGGTAGAGGCAATGGTTATCAACTCTGTTGTCAACTATGTATTTATTTATTTGAGGGTTAGCTCTGCACGTCATCTGCTTTACTGATCCATTGTGACAAGCACATATTATCCTAGCCTGCTCTGTTTTGCCTGTTTTATCTGCTTTTCTCACTCTGTTCAGAACAGAGCAAAGATGAACTGGGAAAACAAAAAACAAAAAAAAAAAAACCTAAGCTGCTTCTTTGAAGGCACACATTCAGTGTGGCCTCTTCTGGGATAAGAGCAGCTAAAGCCACCCTATCCTGGGTCTCCTCTCAGCTCTGCTGATAGCTACAGTAACACCAGCTCAGAGTCCCTCCTGACAATGCCCTGCAAACTTAGGCATTTCATCCTCATTTTACAGACTAGTGGAGCCAGGGCTGGTGACTGTGCACCTGCGCCTGGAACTTGGGTACCTTTAACTAGCATCTTCAGTAAGGTTCTCATCTCCACTTCTTAGGTATGCATCACTGCTTCACATGTCCAGGACCCTGGCATCTTCATCCCATCTCCTGACCCTACATTTCAGGGAAGATCCCAACCTCTCATTATGACTAGAAAGTCAGAGTTAGAGAAAGAATCCTGTGTGGGATTTTGTTTATTTGTTTCTTAGGATGTCGCTTGGTTTTGTTCAATGTTGGGGATCAAATCCAGGACCTTGGGCATTCTAGACAGGTGTCTACCATTGAGCTACATCTCTGAGAAAGAAAGAGTCTTTGATTCTGAACCTCAAAAGCTTCCTAGCATAAGAAACGCTGCTTATTTAACAGCCTCTGAATTACTCACCTCCTCCCTCAGGCAGCCTGCCTCCTTCAGAAGCAGGTGAGGCAGGTGGGAGAACAGAGTCAGCAGCCAGCTTCAGTGCCGAATCAGCTACATCCCCCCCATCGCTTCTCCTTCATCATTTATTTAATCACTTTCAATTATGGCTTCTGACTAGGCCCCCAGTCATTTGCAGCTTCGCCTCCCTGGTCTGACCCTCACCTCCTACCCGCGGGCCTCTGACTGTGCTGTGCTCCCCAGAATCCCCAAAAACGTGTCCTGACTGCTAAGTGACTCAAGAATAAGGACCCACCCTCTTCCCCCTCACCATCTGCTCCCAGCACCATGAGTCTTCTGGGGGCAAAAAGAGAAGGGAACTAAATCCCTTCCTTTTAGCAGCCTCTAGAAGACCAGGAAGCCCTCCATTAGCTGATTGGATAATACCTGTTGTGCTTCTCCTCAGCTGTGACTAATAAAGCTTGTTCTCAATTCACTAATTATGCAGCCTCCTAGAGAAGGCTGCCACGCCCCCAGTGTGGTCTATGACACCCCTTGGAGGGTGTCCCTAGGCTTTACCCACCCTCCTGCCCTTCCCTCTGGCCACCCATCTACACCTGCTCCTTCCCACTGCTGCCAACAATGTCTGGGGTCCAGCCACCTGTGTGGAATTCCTAAGCATCCTCATTTTGGCTTCTAGCCCAGGCACATGGGTACCCAAAGGCACCATGCCATCTGTCTGCCTTAGGGGTACCACACTGGGATCCATGCCTTGAGCCACCAGCTGAGGGTAGGGCACACAACCCTATGGAGCCTGAACAGGGTTCTCAGTGACCAGACAGTGAGTACATTTCTCTAGCATGGCGCTGTTCACAAAAGGCTCCCCTGAATGGCTTTTGTTTGACTTTATAAACACAATAGTGGTTACTATACAACTATCCTGTGAGAAAAAACTTGATGTCGCCATCACCCCTGGTCTTTTGACAGTATAGACAGTGCTTATAAGACATACAGCTCAGGTCATATTACCAAGTGCACATTACCTGGCATCCAATTATCCCCTGGCAAGGGGGACAAAAAGAGCAGAACATTGAAAGGGGCTTTGGGGAGGAAGACACCCCCAGTCTGTCCTCCCAGAGGACCACATTAGGGAAAGCACTAGATGTGGACTGGAGTAACCTCCAGAGCAGTGTGCCACATGCTCTACCTTTTATATGCTGGTTCCTTCTCCTAAGCATTCCCCCAAACCTTATTGTTAGCCAGTCACCAAGACCATTCTGGAAAGCATGTCTTTGTAATTAAGGTTCTTACCTACTAGAGACCTTCTTCATATGTGAGAATCTGGAAAAAAAAAATACAAATCTTTTTTTTTTTTTTTTTTTTTTTGCCTGAAAAATCCACACATAGCCAAATATACAAGAATGTTCTTAGAAGTCCAGGATGATAATCAGATCACAGAGGGTACTTCTGAGCCCGAGTTGATGAGCCTCTTCTCCATATAATCAGGAAGCACCCTTAAAATCTTAGTGTCGCTAAGACCGCCAAACCTCTCCTTTTTCCTCCCCATCTTTGAATTAGTTCCTCTCTCTCTTTCTCCCTCTCTCTCTCTCTCTCTCTCTCTCTCTCTCACACACACACACACACACACAGAGCATACCCCCCACCTCACTTCTCTGGATACTGCCCCTGGCCAGTGCAGAAGCTGTAGCACTGGTTTCGATGGCAATGGAGATGGCTGTTGCTAAGACAGCCAGGAGGCCAGGGTGGGAGAAGAGAGTGGGCAGCCCAGCAGGGCAGCGTAGCCCCTCCCTCTCTCCATGCATGTCTGAGAGCCTTAGGCCCTGGAAACGGTGTTCCCAGCTGGCTGCCATGGCAACAGCAGGCTTGGGAAGCTATTCATCTCAGGCTGGACAGGTTCCCCAGCCTGCACTTGTGCTTTCTTTTCCCTAAGTGGCTAATTGAGGTGTGAAAGGGTCTGTTGTGAATTGGTAATGGGCCACTAAGGGAAAAGGGTTGGCACTGAGCAGATCCCCTAGGAAGCTGAAAGGCCAGGGGTGGGGCTTGAACCAACTCCCCAGCAGAGGACTCCAGCTGCTGGGGAAGCAGCCCCAAACATAGAAATACCCACTTTTCTGCCAGAGACCTCTGCCTGGAAGCTCCATCTCTTTACCCAAGAGCCACCTTAAAAAGACTTCCTTGTTCTCACCACTGTCCCCAGGAAAGCATGCAGCCAAGGTGACACCTGGTTACTTCTGGCATAGCTATTAAGAAAACACAGGGATTTTTGTTCAGATGTAGGGAAGGGGTTGTCAGAGTGAGAGTGGGGGCTCTATGGGTGGGTCACTGGCAGAAATGTATATTACACAAAGGAATAGATGAAGTTAGAGGCAGGCTAAATAAGGCCTTACTAGGGTCCTAAGACCAATACTTCACTGGTCTGTCTGTGTGATTTAGCATTGTTTTCTTCCAAAAGCACTGTCTTTGTTGCCTTTATTAAGTGATTAAACATTGTGCCTATCTCAATTTAATGTCAAAGCTGTGTTTGTGTGTGTGTGTGTGTGTGTGTGTGTGTGTGTTTATGTGCGCGCGCGTGCTGCCAGCACTTGCGCGCATGTGGATAAAATCCAGGACCTTGAACATGCTAAGTATGTGTTTACTGCTCAATTACATCCCAGCCCAAAAATAAAGCATAAAGTGAAGAAGTGTTCTCTTTTTACAGATGAAGGCCTCAGAGAGGCAAACCACTAACTTGCCTAGGGTCCTTCAGTCCCGAGGATGTAAAGCTCCCACCTACGCTTGCATTTGTCTGCTCACAGACCCCATTCTCACTGAGGTACTAGCAGACATCAGGGGGTCCTGAGGATGTGATCTCTTGTGTCTCCTGACTAAAGCAAGCATCAGAGAGCAGGGCTTCAGATCCAGGGACTCAGCGCCTCTCTGGCCTGAAACACAGCTCTGAGAATAGCAGTCCAACATCTACTAGTCTGGAAGTTGTTTCAAAATCAGGTGCTCATATGTATGTGGTCCCTGAGCTCTAGCAGCCTGGTGGGGACTCCAGGAAACTCCCACAGGGAGAAGTCCCTTAGCAGAATACACTGAACTCTTCAGAAGGAGAGATCCAGGAAGTTGCCTGGTCAGTCATATATCCTAGGGAGTGCAGAGAGCTGGGTCTGGCTGGGATTATGGAAAAGAATGGAGCTGGCATTTCAAGAAATTCTGACATATTTGTATCTTTAACCTTCACAATAACCCCACAAGGTTGAGAGCATTAACATGCTTTACGGTGGGACATCAGGTAATTTGAAAGTGCAGCCACAAAGGATTTATGCCCAAACTTAACTGACTCCGGAGGCTGCACCGTTTCTGCTCCCTCCTCGGACCTCCCTGACCTTGGCTGCTCCCTGTAGCCTGTTAAAAGCCAGAAATCCCCAGTTGCAGCTTGAGAGTTTGGACTCTAAGCAGTATACCTTCTTCCTCGTGGCCCCCTCACCCGCACAACAGATGGCATCTTTCATCTTCTGGCTATTTTTATTTCTCTTTTCCCATTCTTCTTACCCTCTGGCTCGGTCCAAGCAGGAGAGCAGGAGACAGAGCCAGAAGCCAGAACAGAACTCTCAGTCTGTCTTCTACTCTATATGCAGAAGAGACAACGATGTGGGGGTGGGAGGGATGGGGGGGACCTTCACAGTTCAGAGTACTGAAGGAGATGGTCAACCCGGAGGCCTGGATGCAGGGCCTCTGTCTCCAGCCCATCCTGGATGCAAGCTATGGCCATACTTTCTTCACTAATTTGTGCTTCCTTGGGGAATGTCTTAGTCAGGATGTCTATTGCTGTAATAAAACATCATGACCAAAGCAAGTTGGGGAGGAAGGGGTTTATTTGGCTTACACTTCCACATCACAGTTCAACATTAAAGGAAGCCAGGACAGGAACTCAAACAGACCAGGAGCCTGGAGGCAGGAGCTGATGCAGAGGCCATGGAGGGGTGCCGCTTGCTTGTTCCTTATGACCGGCTTTTTTATAGAATCCAGGACCACCAGCACAGGCATGGTACCACCCACAATGGGCTGGGCCCTCCCTCATTTATTAATAATTAATAAAATGCCCGATAGGCCTGATCTTATGGAAGTATTTTCTCAATTAAGTTTCCCTCTTCTCAAACTACTCTAGCCTATGTCAAGTTGACATAAAACTTGCCAGCACTGGCAACATGCTCACATCTGCAACCTTTGCCTGGATCGCAAAGAGGCATGAGAGAAACGTTTAGTATGACATTTTTGTTCTCTGGGGTAAAGTTGTTCTGCTCAGGCTGGCCTCCTGTCTCTAGACAGGAAGTAGACTTGCAAACTCAGCCTGATTCAGGGCCCTAGGTCTCTCTTTAGGATCAATCATAAGAAGTGATTTGTAGTCACTGGATGGGCTTGAGGTTAGAAATCAAGACCTTCATTCTGGTCCTGGATCTGTCACTGACAAACTATGCGACCTTGGGCCTCAGTTTCATCTTTCGTAATAACTGGACCAACTACCCCAGTGTAACATTTTAAGATGCTAATATGACCTCTGCAGTGCCCCAATTCTGACCCATGCCTCCTTGCCTTCAGCCAACCATGCCTTCCACCCCCCAGTCTTCTGTCCCTCTCCCCTCCAGACACTATTAAGACTGAAGGAGTACAAGGCTGTGGTCTTGTTGGCATTTATGTCTTCTTTTCTTTTCAGGAAGGAAGTCAAATTTAAATTAAATTTAAATTATGCCCCGATCAGTAGCAAAGCTCAGATGCCCTGGTCTCCTCCACAATGGGTGTCATAAAAACAGCTCACCTCCTATTTTCCTCTCTCTTTGTTCCTGTTCTTTTCTAATCACTCAGTCAAGTAATATGCATTAAGTGGATCTGTCTGCAAGGTACTGTGCAGAAATGTAACCCAAAATGACAAGGTCCTTGTCCAAAGGGAATTTAAAATCCCATGAGGATGCAACATAGACAGGGCTTTTGCTGCCCCCATACAGCGGGAGAGTATAAAGGATTTTCTAATGCCTTTAATGTTTTAGCTTTTTTTTTTTTTTTTTTTTTTTTGTACCCACACTGGCTGTTAATTTTATAGTGCTGTCATGTTTGGGGTATCTGTTTTCTGCCTCCTCATCCGTGGGAAAAGCCATGCTTCTCTAAGACATTGGTTCCTTCTCTGAAGGCTCTCTGACATGCCCTGTCCAGCCAGCACCTCACCTTTATACCCTGAGCACCAATCAAGCTCTGCATCACTGTAGTCCAATGCAAGGTCTGAAGGTTGCGATGGTGATGATGGTTCTCTGAGCAGACAGAGTTAAAGAACAGGAAACCTGCCTTCCTCTGCTCCCAAGGCCCGGAGGTCTTCGAGGTATCTCCTGTTCCTAAATTCTTCTCCGAATCCCTCATTAAGCCTCAGAGAGGGCAAGAGCTCCTCACTGCCTCCTGGTCCTGACTCCTGAACACTCACATCTGCTCTGTCCATAATAACTTCTCTAGAGCTCTTCAAACGTGAGAAGGGCTTGCACTTACAGTTTCTCATCTAATCTTCTCAGCAAAGCTGTGAGATGGGATTATTATGCTCTTTCTTGACAGATCAGAATCAGGGGCTCTCGGAGATTTCATGAATGGCTCAAGACCTTGCAGAGGCACCAGCTGGCTGAACAGCAACCTCACAGGGCTCTTCTGGTTCCGAACACTACGTTTTTCCTCCTCCTGCAGAGTCTTCTACATAAAATGAAGGGGAAGCTCTGCTCCTTCCAGTGCATTCATTGCTTCCCTAAAATGTCACATCACCTGCTCCCTTGGGCCTGTTGAGCTCTGGGAGGCTCTACCTTTGACTCTTACCTGATCTCTTTAGACAGTTCACAAGACAGCTGGGCAGAAATCACAGTACTAGAGAGTTACAGGCAGGAGGACCAAGTGCAAAGCAAGTCCTAGCTACATAGTAAATTCAAGATCAGCCCTGGCTACATTTGAGACCTTGTCCCAAAACACTACACCAAAATAGGAGCCAAAGAGATGATACTATGGTACAGAGCACTTGCTGTTCTTACTGGGGATTTGGGTTCAGTTTCTAGCACCCACACTGCAGTTCACAACCATCTGTAACTCAAACTTCAGGGGATCTAACATCCTCTATGGTCTCTGTAGGTATGTGGAAAACATACATATATGCATATATGCAGGCAAAACACTCATATATATAATATAAAATAAATCTTAAAAAATAAAATTCTGAGCCATATCTTTAACTGAAATAGTAAACTATAATAAGTAGACAAATGCGCATACAATAAAAATAAATAAATCCCAAAGTTTTTGCCTGCATGTAAGTCTGTGTACCATGTGTGTACAGTGCCCATGGAGGCCAGAAGAGGGCGCTGGATATACAGGTGGCTGCTAGTCATCTTATGAGTGCTGGGAATCAAACAAGTCTTCTGGAAGAGCAGCTGGTATTCTCAACCACTGAGCCATCTCTCCAGCCCTAATAAACAAATCTTTAAAAATAAAAAGTTCTAGCTGGATGGTGGTGGCACACACCTTTAATCCCAGCACTAGGGAGGCAGAGGTAGGCAGATCTCTGTGTGTTCAAGACCAGTCTGGTCTACAGAGTGAGTTCCAGGACAGCCTCTCTTGAAAAAACAACAACAACAAAGTTCTGAGCTATGTTTAAGAAACTGGAAAAATAAATAAATAAAAATAAAGTTCACAGAACCCAGAGATGAACACAATAGTACTATAAGGGCAGTTTAAAAGAGTCCACAGTACATTTGCACAATGGGATATTATTCAGCTTTTAAGAAAAATAAAATTATGAGATTCACAGGTAAATGGATAGAGTAGGAAGCAATCATCTGGATTGAGGTAATCCAGACCCAAAAAGACAAATATCACGTGTTGTCGCTCATGTGTGGATGTTAGCTGTGAAACTTACATATGTGTGCTTTATTTGGAATTCTCATAAAGGTTAGGAGACTATTAAGGGGCCGAGAAAATCTTCCAAGAGATGGAAGACAGACTACAGTGACACAAAGGGGGAAAGGAGAATAATGGAACAGGAAAGATTAAATGGAGTGGAGGATGGGAGGGCAGGGTAGAAGAGGGAATATGGAGAGAGATAATAAACACTGAAGATCTTTTGAAAAAGTCATATGAAAACCTACTACTGTAGACATTGTACTAAATATACACCTACAAATATAAAGATTTTAAATGGAATTACCCTATAACAGGGGACAATATCCTTACCAGATACCACATGCTAGCAAATTAAAACTCTAATAACAGAAATGGGTTACCTCTTTTTGAGTTGTTGGACAGTGGGGTCACTTAGACCCCCCAAACATTACAGGCTATTGCCATTGCTCTATTGCTCTTGGTTACCCTCTAGAACTTGATGGTAAAACACCATATACATACGTCAAAAATGTGAAGAAACTGAGCTGGTACTGAACTGATAGCTTCATCCCTACTGACTAATTCCCACAACGTTGAAAGGTGCTATGCATGCTATTAGAGGTGAAAAGTAATTGTCAGTCTTACCCAGCTGTGAACCCTGTATGCTACAGTAACAACTATCTTGGCAAGAATGCCTACTAATGCAAAAGTGGCATGGATGTTAGGAGAGTAACTAAATATTTTCTAATTAGATTTAAGGACTACTTTCCCCATAAGACGGAACTTTTGCCTGGCATCATTATTGGGGCTAAGAACCTGTTGCTATATAGGTCATAGGCCCTAGGGGAGAACCTAGTGTTGTTATTCCACTACATGGACATATTATAAAAATGACTCTTGATGACTTGTCATTATTCTTAGGTTAGTTCATCTGTCAACCCTCATCAGAGAAGCTTCTATTTCAAGTACATGGCAATTAACAACAGGTACCCACAAATGGCAAAAATCCGGAGGACAAGAAATTGTGGCGGGCTCAGCCCTAAAAGGGGCATCTATATCATACCCCTTCCTCCAAGGCATGGGGAGGAAAAGAGAACAGAACTATTGTAAGAGCCAGAGGTTGTGGCTAACTACAAGGTAACAGTGTTTTCCAGACATAACAGGACAGTTGCTTACATGCATTCACAGCAACTGTGGCAGCATGAACAAGTCCTACAAAAACTCAAGCCAGACAATCCCAGCATGGAGGGGTAAGGTAGGCACAAAGTCCCACTCCTTACCAAGGAGCTACTGGTAATGAACAGCTACTGAGACAGGGAGAACCAGTTTTCTTTAAAAGTGTGACCCCTGACAGGTCTACCATGCTTCAGGACAAGCCTCACATCCAAGAGTGTTTGGTTAGCACAAATTGAACTCCCTGAGTTTTTCAGAAGATTAATATATAGAAAGAACAAGAAGTTGAGTGGGTCAGGAGGTGAGGGTGTATCTGGGATGATTTGGTGGAGGGGATAATATGACCAAAAGCTTGTATTAAATTACCAAACAATTAATAAAAGTATCATTTTTCTTGAAACAACGAGGCCACAAATTTTCTGTTTGCCCATCCCACCCCAAGCCTAGGCAGAGAGTCAAGATGTCTGTATGTTAGGGTCCTTTGGAGAGTTCAATCACAATACATCTTTAGGAAATTATTGGGGAGATGGCTCAGTGGTTGAGAATACTTGCTCTTCTTGCAGAAGACTGGAGTTCCATTCCCAGAACCCATTCCAGGTGAATCAAAACACCTTGTGACTCTAGCTGCAAGGGAACCAATGCCCTCTCTGGCCTCCATGGCTACCTACACTCACATGTACACAGCCCCCACCCACCCACATGCACAAATAACTTTTTAAATTAATATTGTTTTTGTTTTTTTAAACAGGATTTCTCTTTTGTAACTCTGGCTGTCCTGGAACTCACTCTGTAGACCAGGCTGCCCTCGAACTTACAGAGATCCGCCTGCCTCTGCCTCCAGAGTGCTGGAGTTAAAGCCACTACCACCCAGCTTTTAAATTAAATTTTTAAAAGAAGAATTTGATTATTTTTTCTGGACAGAATTAAAAAACAAAGTAAAATTTCAGAAAAAAAAATTAGGACATTGGCCTAGAAAGTCCATGTGATAACTCAGAAGTCTGGGTTGTGTAAGAAAAGCCAAATCAGGTAACAGAAGGCATCTCAGGACCAATCAGCTTTGACCAGGACAAGTTGGTATACGTAGGGGAAGCATCAGGGAAAGAGGAACCTGTCAGCTCTTTGTTGCCAAGGGATTCCAGGAAGGAATCAAGTGAGTCTATGCCACTGGAAAGAAATCCTATCATAATGTGAGCCTACAATCCCATGGTGTTTCTCAACAAGAGTACAGGGGGTTCCTGGAGGAGGTGAGGGAAAGCACAGAGCATCCCAGACGCAAGTCATGTCTCACGGACCTACTTCTGGCCACCTTCCAACTACTTGAAACAATCTGGCTACTTTGGAGAAAGCGATGCTGGAGAGATAGGCTTAGGAGGAGGCAAACTGGAAGCAAGAAGGACCAGGGATGGGAAGGTAGAGGGGTCTAGACCTCAAAGACATAATGCAAACAAACACAGGAAGCAACTGAATTGGAAGCATAAGGCAAGAAGGAGGGTCCAGGAGGCCAGATCATAGCTGGGAAGAGAAAGGAAACTGAGAAGCTCCAGGGACTGGAGGAGTGACAGTCGGTAGTGTATGAGGAAAACACTTAGCGACCTCATTCCCACCACTGACATTGGTCATAGCTGGTGTCAGCAAGCAGGAGATGCTGCCATTCATAACTTCCCCTCCTGCTCCTTCCCTTCTCATCCCACTTCTCTGTCTTCCTTTCCCTTCCCCTTTGCTACCTCTTTCTCTGTGGGCCAAGCCTGGTTCTGCTTGATTATCACCCCCTTCTAACCTTGAGCTACCACCTTCTGAGTCTTTCTAACTGCTCTGTTTATTTGACTCTCTCAGTCAGAGAATCCAGAAACTAAGATTCTGATTCTAGATCTGTTCCTCCCATCCTGGGAACACTGGTGAGGGACTTCTAGTCTGAAAGCACCTTTCCTTAGTTTATGAACCTCCCATGGGAGCTGTCAGGGATGGCAGAGCACATATAAATTGATTGTAAAAAAACGACAAATGATAAAACTTTTGATCCTAGTTTTTTCACAGGCCCAAGCTCCTCTGGTTTCCTTAAGGGCAGGTGATCTACTATGGTTACGTCATCTGCTCAAGGAGGTCAAGCTTGTCTGTGGGCCTCAACACATATTGCCCAACACAACTGTCAGGCTGCTCTGTCCACATCACAAGAGGGGGCTCTGCAGAGCAATCTCTGCTTTGGTGGCTCTCCGAGAGTATAGGTGGGCTCTCAGACATCCAGTCTGGTCTAACACAGGCTCCTAGATTTAGAGACCAAAAAGTTTGATTGATGAAGCAGATCTGGGCTTTTCACATGTAGAATAATTGAAGTGACTTTTCAAAGAAGCACTGAATATGTATGAGAGGGGAAAGAAAGAAAGAGAGAGGTGTTGAGAATATGGATGGATATGAATATGGGAGAAACTGGAAAGAAGCAAATGATGGATACAGGAAAAAAAAAAATACCAAGAAGATCTAAGGTATGGAGCATGTTGTAGCCAGAGACATGGAGAAGGATGGACAGAAAGCAGTAGGGAAAGGGTTCTGGTAGAGCAATAAGGAGGCTAAGAGGAGCTGAGCCAGGCAGCCTGTAGAGCAGGCAGATGGAACAAGAGAGACAGAGAACAGAGCCACAGAGTGGGCATGCAGTGAGGCCTGGCAGACAAGCCCTGTGGATTTCTGAGAGAAGCAGATGCTTTAATGGGAGCAGCAGTTGGTGGTCCTGAGCATGTGCATCCCTGTTGACTCCAGGCCCAGTGCAGCCTCCTGGGCAGCGAGCCTTAGCCGGGAGGTACAGTCTGGGTCCAGAGAGGCAGATGAGAGAAGGCCTTGCCCCTACGAGGGCTCCATTTCTTCTCTGCAATCCTCTCGTAGGCCCTGCCCACTCACTCCATCTTCATCTCCAGACCTCATGAATCCCAGAAAAGTCATGAGCAGCAACCTCGTGACATGCCAGGAAGGAAGTGGGCTGTGTTGAAAGGGTGAGTGTGAGCCACCACAAGGGTGTGTGCTCTGGTGGGAGGACTGGGGAGGGAAGAGATGACTCCATGAGCCCACAGCTAGAAGGTGATGCCAAGAAGCAAGAGCTGTCAGTGGAGATTATCCTGCAGTACTGTTGGAGAAGGGGGGAGAGCTATTAGGCTGTCTTGCCAGAAGCCCTCTCTCCCAAGGGTGCCCTGCCATGCTAGTTGAAGTTCTTTGTTATCACCCAAGCCCCAAGACTGCCACAACCTCTTCTGAGCAAAAAGGAGTTGAAACCCCAAAGAAAGTTGGGGCTTTCTCTGGCTTCCTTCTCCACAGACAGCTGCTATCTATAAGCACCCTCCAATAGGAAGACAGCAACATCAGTGGATTTTGGTGGGGATGACTTCTTTTCCCCAATAATTTCCTCTAATAAGAAGGAATCTCAGAATAGCTAAGGGGGGTGGGTATGCATCAAGATCTAGCCCTCTTGCCAGTCCAAAGTACTCCCATGATGCCACCTCCCTATCCACCTCATCCCCTCCCAGAGAACATCTTTGAGATAATACTGCAGTGACACACATGACAGGCCCCTCTGTTTTGCTTGTGTCAGTCTTTCATTGGTCCCAAACCCAAAGTCAGAGGTCCTTACAAGTGGCCCCAAAGTGGGCAAGAAGCTTCAGGTTCTCAGAGGGAAGGTGGTAGAGGGACAGAAAGGGCTTAGAATGCAGTATCCAGCGCAGGCACAGAATGAGTGAAAGACAGGTACCAGGGAGCCAGATGGGCCAAGACGAAACAGAAGTTAAGTAGGAAGAGACGGATAAACAGCAGACACCAAGCAACCAGCCAAGCATATGCTTTGCAAGCAGGCAACACAAGCACCCAGTAGGGTTTGGGGTGGGGGAGGGGACAAGGGCCCGCAGGGAGAGGGACACAGGCTTTTGCTGTGGCTGAATGTTGCCTGGTCAGAATTAGTGATCTAATCCCTCTCTGTGGAATTTTAGAAAAATGGAACTGCAGCTAGTGCTGGCAAGAGAAAGCTGCATTTGGCAGGGTGGGGAGGAGTTGCTTAGGCCTGTTGCCACGGATCAATGTGGGCGGAGGAAACTGCCCCAGACTTGAATAGCCAGGTGCCATCTCCAAGACCTCAAAGCAGAGATCCATGATGTCTGAAATGATCCACGAGAGAAGCAGAGAACTGTTGTGCGTCTGCTCAGGAAGTCCTTCAGCCCTGCAGGTGCCAGCTTCCCGCTGATGAAGCCCTTCTAGGCGAGAGTCCTCAGTCTGGGTGATGTCATCCCTTCGAGCTCCAGGCAGGAGAGGGGTGGAGCCAGGCTGCAGCCTGGCGGAGTTTGTAGGCTCCACCTCCAACCCAGTCTGCCTCGCCTGCCTTTTGACCAGGTTTCCTGGCCAACCCTGCCAGAAACCGGATGCTGCTGCCGCGCTGTGGGATGGGGAGGACCACCTAGAGTCCACCCTAGGAGAAAGCCAGACCTCTACAGGAATGGATTTTCTTTACCGGAGCCTCGGAGCCTCGCTCTCCCTTTGCTATTTGTTCCCATATCCATTTGGGGAAGCCCTGAGGTTTCTCAGTAGGCCAGCCTTACTCTCCTCCTACCTCATATGCTCCAATGTGCTGCCAAGTACCGGGTGTCCCAAGTACTGGAATTTCTTCTTTAAGTACTGTCCCAAGGGACGAGTGACTGAGTGAGACAAACAGCAGGTCGGTCTGTCAGTACTAAGCTAACGGAATAAAGGTTCTGAGCTGAATCTAAGCCTGTTCTAAGTCCTAAAGCCAACCAGCAGTCTTAAGAGTGATGCCTTATCCTCTCGTGAGGTCGTTCTGGACACAAGCCAGCCCTGTGCCAGTTTCTGGCTTCTTTCCAGAGCTAGCATTGGCTCCAGCTCTCTGCATCCTTGCCTCCTCCCCTAACCCAAACTACCACTCTGCTTGGAGCATTTGGATCTTTGGGTTCTGCATAACTGTGTTTTTGTAAGCCTGACTTAGATATCAAGATGCCAGGGAGATTGCCTTCAGCAGCACTATACCTGCCCAGGGTAGCACAGATGCCCAGCCCAGTCTGTCCTGGGAAACACCACACTGCAGGGTCTCTTGTTTGCACTCAGCAGCTTGGCATAGGCCCAGTGCCCAGGAGCAGAAAGGAACTTTCCCAGGTGTAAGCCTTAGGCGGTCTAGAGCTAAGCCTACATGCACCTAGTGCAGATGCTCAGATCAATGCCAAGGCATTCTCAGTCTTCAGTAAGTGCCGGATCTGAAGCCATGCCATGCTTGAAAGTGGCAGCAGTGAGGATGAGGTAATTTCTAGCAAAAGGAAAAACAGATCTGGGAGTGAAATTTCTACTTTGATTCATTGAGACCCTACACCTCTAGCCTACCAGGAAAATGTTCATGAACTTTGTACATGAAACATTGTCCTACTAGTCCACAGTAGCATATATATTACTCCAGGCTGCTTTCCTTTACATCAGATTTGACGCCCAGAAGACCGCTATTATGAAGATGAAATAATTTGATCTATGCTTACGGATAAAATAAGAATTTGATCTATTCTTATGAGTAGGGAAACTGAGGCAGGATTTGGGTGTCTGTTTATAGAAATCTTCCCAAGGTTTGTGAAAGCATACAAAAATAATAAGTGAGCAAAATAGCTTATAATGAATCAGCTAAGCTGAGAGGCCAGGTGCCTGGACACCTAATAAATAATCATTTCCCTGCTTCATATTCTTAGCTCAAAATGAAGAGACATAGCAAAATGACTGGGAACAGACGCTTCCACCCACAGACTGATGCTTGGAGAAGGAATGAGAAAAGAAAGTGGGGCAATTGTGTGACGAAGTGGGCTAACACCTGACAAGTGAGCTTTGATAGAGGCCACAAGGCTTACTAAACCTTAGAGAGATTGGGGGGCGTGGTCTTCCTAGGGGCGTGGCAGGAGGAGGTGGGCATGGCCCACTGTGATCCCACAGACTAAAGGGCTTTTGTTTCTGCCGACTGGAGTATGCATTTGTGTTACATGCACACATACATTATGTATGTTTATAGGAATGTTCTAGGAAGGTGTTATACATGAGTTTGGTAAAACTGTACTTTATAAGACATATATCAGTGGTGAATTCATGTGAGATAGAAAGGGAAGGGAAGGACATGTTGTGTGGAGACGTGAGCAGGACCCAGGACTATAAGGGAGAGTTTCTTCAGACAGGTTCAAGAATGTGTATATGAGCACCGGCTTGTGTTTGTATGCACCTCATGAGTACCAACCATAGGGGATCATTTCCTGGGACTCCCCTAGGATTGACTAGTGTTTCTCTCCTCACATTGGAGCTCTTAGAAGATTCTTCATGACTTTCTTACTTATGAACTATGGACACACCCATAAGAGTACCCAGGCCCCCAAGGTCTGGCAGAGTTCCTGCTATACTGTAGCTCCTCCTTCACTCCTCTCCCCTCCCAGTTCTGCAGAGCACAGGAGAAGTCTTCCTAGGCAGATCGATTGTGGCTAATAACATTTAAATTCTAGCCTGGAGGCAAGGAGTATTCCCAGGAAGAAGGAAGGTCTCTAAGGGAGATAGACCCTTAACTGGTCTTGGGTTTGGTGTCTGAACTGTCTGGTCTAAACCCCTTGGTGCCTGAAATCTCATGCTAGACTCAGACCTCGAACCCCTGCACCCTTGCTTGTATTATTAAAGCCATGGCTGGGCCCAAGTCTGGTACTCTGAGGATGATAGGATGAAATGTCCCTATCCATATCTGTGAAGGCCCTGAAAAAAACATCCCAGTGTCTATAGAGCAGGCAGACTACCTTCTCTACCCTTCCCTGCCTCTCAAGAGGTGCCTCAACTAGGGAGATTGTAGATCAGGTCTCATCAGAGTTGTATGGCTCACTCCAGACAGAAGCATGAGCCTCAGGAAAGTAGATACCCCTTCATTCCCACATAGCTGGCCAGCTGCCAGGAGAGGTTGTCCTTTGTCACCAAGTGACAGCCCCACCTGTCTTCCATCTTCAGGTGTCTGGACTGTGTTGAGCCTTTCCCTGTGGATTGAAATTTATAAGACGACAACCTGTGCCAAAGCCAAGACAGTATCAGCTTTAATCACAGAATGGGCTGCTAACTCCTTAAGTCCAGGAGCAGCCTTTGCAGTCTCAGCTTCAGCTGCAGCCTCAGCCTCAGCCTCAGCCACAGTCACAGGGGGAGGAGTCATCAGCAAAGAGGAGAATGGAGGGTGGTGGTGGGCAAGGAGTAGAGAGTGTCATCACTGAGGGCATCTGGAATTTCTTCTCCAGGGTTCGGTTTCTTCCCATGCAGAAGGGCTGCACCCTCTGAGATTGGGTTCGGTTTCTCCCCTTCACTTTCAAAGAGGATGCAACTATGCAACAACATGTCAGAGTCCAAGTGTATACAGAGGAGCTAGAAGGGACCCCAGCATCCCTCCCCATTTTACAAACAAGAATGCAAGAGTACTGAGACCTCTGAGGAGGGGGGAGAATTGACCAGTGTCCCAGAGGTCACTTGGGGCCACATGATTATAACTGCTCAGGAGTTCTGCAGTTCTTCTCTATCATTTGGTAGCATTTAGAAATGTTTCCAAAGGTTCAGCGGTAGCCAGATTCCCCTTATCTGCATTGGGAGATGGCTGTGATTAAAATTCACTGCACAGCTTGCCGGGAACTGCAGTATACATTATGCACCAGTGCAGGGCCAAGCTGGGCCTCTCTCTCTGCAGCAAGGGAACTCAAAGCCCTCCAAGTGTCCAAATGTCAGCAGGTCGTGGAGTGCTTGGATTCTGGGTATGTTTTGGAAGAGGGGTTCACAGTTTTAATTGATTTGTAAAGCAATGTCCTACCTGGACAAGGTTGAGAATTGTCTCACAGCATCAGGAAGCTAGGCTCCAGAGAAACTTGATCCTAGCAATCAACTGCTAGGCATGGAACAACATTCAGGGACCTAAAAGGGTTGGACTGTTGTTGTCTTGATTTATGAGTATATATCTTGCATGAAATTACTCTAGAATGTAAATTCCTCAAGAATAGGGTTCTTGCCTGTTTGCTTGTCTAACAAGGTAGCTTAAAGCCTGGACCAATACCTGGCCATAATGTGTGCAAATACAAAATTGATGGATTGATTGACCTGCATTGTGTAGATCAATTTTCCTTTCCCTGGCCACTGCTTAGAGTGCAAGAGGCACAAGAACTACTGTCGTTTGGGAACCTATGATGAGAATTTGCAACAATTATTTTGTAATTTAATATTGTGCTTCAGGATCTTTCACCTACTGTTAAAGACTACCACCACGATAAAAATCAAGGCAGTGCACTCAAAGCCAAGTCCAGTCCTCATGCTACTGCTGCAGAGGCAGAGTGTGGACCTATAGGAGGTGGCACACAGGTGCTCAGCTTGTGTTGAAACCCAGTGCCTCCTAAGAGAACAGGACTGCAGAGTGCAGTGTCTTGGAGCCTACGCTTTGGCAATGAGCTCTAAATCTGGCCAGGACCACACTAGACCTCCTCAAAGGTGGTGGGCCCTCTAGATAAATTCTGCTGCCCCTCTCTCCCCACTCCACTTGGCAGCCTCGGCAATTCAGCTGCTAAGCCACTGAGGCTTAATAAGTAGGGACAGGAGGCAAACCAGAGAAAGGCTTATCCTGGGACAGAGAGAGCGCCTTTCTGGGACAGAAGAGGGGAAGCCATGTGGGTTCTTAAGGCCTGACTGACCAGTCCCCCTCCCCTTCCTCAGTCTCTCCCACAGTAGCTGAAACATCCATGGAGAGATAAGCTCAGAGAGGCGGTGGACAGCTGCTGCTTCTGTCTGGAGCTAAAAATAACCTCCTCTCCCCATATCTAGCTCTGGCTGGGCCAGAGCCCTGAAGAAGACTCAGGCAGGAGGATCAGAAGGTGGGGCCAGAGACACATGCCCTCTCCAACAGGCAAAAACTAGATAAGACGAGGGCAAAGCCGGCACCATCTCAGAGCTGCATCCCAGCTGGACTTTTCATAAACTTTTTTAGCTAAGACATGGAGTTTCTCATGTCTGCATTTTAGAGAAGAAAAAATGCACAGGACAATTGCAAGTGGCCTAGGGCAGACGACCCGCGTATCCAACACACACACCAGCTGCTGTTTAAAAGTATGACAAGGACCCTGAGGTATAGATATTGGTGTCATTAGTTCCTCTGGCAGTTGAAGAAATGAAGCAAGACATAGACATTGACCTACCAAACTCACAGAGCCAGAAGCTCTGGCGCAGAGCTGAGTTCACTGAGTTCACTGAGCCTGGAGCAGAACCACACACCAACCCATAGCCCTGAGAGACCACAAAGAAGCTGAGAAAGAGAAACAAAATCACAGAGTTGTTATGCTTGGGGCATGCAGCAAGAGAAATGGGTCTGTACCCTTAGAGCTCACTGGGAGAGCCTGTAATGTTGGACGCATACACGTCCTGGCCATTCCCAGTTGTGAGGCAGATTCTCTCCAGTGTCCTTTTTGTAAATTTTTCATGTCTGTACTTCCCTGTCTTCTGCCAAGGAGCAAGAACATGATGACTAACCAACTCCAGGACTACAGAGGCTCCAGGCTGTCAAGAAACCAAGAGACAGCAAGTCCAGCTAAGCGCCTTTGGAGTCTAACTTGTTCAAAGCAGATTTGGATCTGGCTTTCATAGGAACAAGGTAAAGGGGGTAGAAGAGGATGGGGGAGGGAGGGGAGTCAAAAAGAGACCAAGGACAAAATGGCATTCTCCAAGAGACCTGCCACCCTGGCCTTCCTCTCAGCTAGTGTCAGCTAGTAGAGTCTCAGAGGGAAAGGCCAGTCCTGCAGAGCTGAAGTGGAAACAAAGAGTAGAGGCAGAGCCCTGTGTCAGCAAGCAGGACGGGGTCAGGGGGACCATGGCCAGGATTACAGGGCCTTGCGGGATGCTTATACACACTGCTATCGTCTTGCCTCCTCTACGGAAGCCTCTGCTGGGCCTGCTTTGTTTAAGGCCAAAGCACATGTCATCCTCCTACAGAGCCTCTAATGCAATTAACAAAACACAGTCATAAATCTTGCATGGTATCGAGAGCTGTCTCCTCTCTCTGAGCCCAGGAGCCGGTTCCTGAGATGCTGTATAGAGAGCTAGTGGACTTCTCTGGACATCCTAGCCTCCTGAAGAAGGTAGCATGACCTTAGTAGGACCGCCTCCTGTTGAACCCCATTTCAAGCGAAGAGGAGAAAGGAAGTACAAAAAAACAGAAGAGGCTTGGGAGAAGTAAATCTGTGCTTGTAAGAAGCTTATCAGAGGCTCATACCTTCAGAGCCCAAAGACAGCACTCTGTAGAGAACAACAGGCGCACCTTTGAGAGAGTAATGTTTCCTCAGGAGGACAGAGCATGAGCAAGCGTGGGAGACTGAGCCTGCCTGGGTGACAGGCAACGCAAATGCGACTTGGCAATGAGATAGTGTTTGTGTTTGCATGTGTGCATGTTTGCATGTGTGCATGTACTTAGTCTGGGAAACTGATGACTCATGGGAACAGAGAGTTATCTAATCTGAAGAGCTTGCATTCAGCTATTTTTACCTCCTCTGTTGGCTGTTTACTCCCTAATTTTTCCTTAATGTAAAAGTATTTGGTTGACCATGAATGCTGTATAAGCATGCTATTTTAAGCTTTGGGTCCAGAAATGGGTACTCAATAACAGGAACATATGATACAGACATGAGACACATGATTGCGTCCTGTATGTGTGTGTCATACCAAGCACACAAGTAAGCATGATAAAGCCAGATAATGACTCTGAGAATATACCAGAACAGCTATGCTCTCTTGTAGGTTAGTATAGACCCTTGCTCTATGTAACCGACCACTCATACGTGTTCATGGGTGTATGCCCTTCATACCCACCCAGGTGGGCACACATCTATAAACATGTCCCAGACTCTTCTCACATCAACTCTGGTGCTTATGAACACAGCTACAAATACAATCCTAGGCTCCCATCTTAGGAAAGGGTCCTGCCCTAATGTCTACTCCCTTCTCTGACCACCAGTTTCTTCCTTGCCCAAAATTTGTACCAGTTTGTCACATAAACTTTTCTGTAATGGTAGACAGAAGCATAAGAAATGCCAGTAGCTGTGCTGAACTTCTCCCGTGACTTACCCTACTCCTACCAACCCAGGAGTCATCTGGCTGTATAGACAGGTAACTAATCCTGCCTTCCCCCTGTTGGTGTCATTTTCCTAGGCCTAGAAGAGGGAGAAGAGAAAGCAAGCTCTGATAGTCAGCGTGACTTCAAATGATAGTGCTAGAATCTGGGAGCAGATTGTGGATGGGATTGCATTCTTCAAGTTCTAGAATGCCTGCATGTCTTGACCATGACTCTGTGTTGATGTTACAATACATATCCATCATATGACTACAGCTGTAGAGGGCTCATACCACTTCTTCCCAGAGGCCTACATGTTGTATATTGACCTCCAATGACATACATACATTATCAGAATATTGCACACGTACATTATTAGAATATTGAATGAGAAATCAGGTCAGGAGGCCACCTATTATGGGCAGCTTGAAGCCCCAATGAAGGGACAAAACACTATATGCTTGTCACTCCTTAACCCCTCTGCTGAGAGGGTGTACTACTGCAGAAGAAAGGGTTTTGGTGTCTTGTTAGCTGCCAGGGGCTTCTGGTATTCACTGGGTGCTAGGCGTTAGCTACCCGAGGAGCCATCCATCCATCCATCCACCCAATCATTTAATTCCACTCAAAACTCAGACTGGTGGAGATGACTCAATATATAGGTCATTTGCCACTTGAATGTGAGGACTAAAACCCACTAAAATCTGAGTGGGCATTGCAGCCTACCTGTAATCTTCTGGCTCTAAAGGCAGAGACAGGGGATCCCTGGGCCAAGCCAGTCAGCTTGACTAGCCCAGTTGTTAATGTCTGGGTTCAGCAAGGACCCTGCCTCAGTTAATAAAGTGGATTCTGATTAAGAAAAACATTCCATATCAACTTCTGGTCTCCATACATATGTAAATGTACAGACATACCCACATATATTCAAACATGTGCACACACATGCATACCACATACCACACACACACTAAAAACAACAACAATAATAAGCCATTGAGAAGACTTGTTTGTGTGATGCACTTAGAATAGTTGTCACAAAGGAAGGCAGATCCCAGATTCCCTGTCCTTACGTGTAGACTGTCAGAGAAAAAGACCCCGGCTTGAGTAGCCATGACATAATATGTGCCTGGGCTGCGTGTACATGCACTCAGGAGGAAGAATTACCTCTTTCTATAGGCCTTAGGGATCTTCATTGTAATCAAGGCAGAGTTTTTGCCTGGGCCAAGGATAATGAATGGATTTACCAGGTCCAGGAAGAACTTCTCCAGTAAGGGACCAGAGCTGTCTACAGGTGTGGCATTGGGAGGTATAGATGAAAGTCGGGAGGATAAGTTAGATCTTACCAGTGGACACATCTGGGCTCCAGCCCTTCATTGACTAATCTCTGGCTTTGTGACTCTTGTCTCAAGAAGTTTTGAATTATCTGTGTCTCCTTTTACCCCACATGGAAAGACAAGGTCTGCTCTTCCTAGAAGATCTGGCTTCCTTCTAAATGGGTGCCTTCTAAGTATCTGTAAAACAGATACTAATAGGATCTGCCTCACAGGGATGTTCTGGAGATTAAACAAGAGACTGTGAAAAGCTGTTAGCAAGAGCTAAGTGAGTGTGTGCTGTTAGTGGTTGTTGTTAGTCTGTTACTGGAGTATGTCAGTGATTCTCCATTGATTACACCACCCAGAAATCATCTGACAATGTCTGAGAAACATTCTTCAGTCTTCATGCCTGGCAGACGTAGACAGAGCTGGGAGTGGTGTGCATACCGGTAATCTTAGCATCCAGGAAGTAGAGGATCAGGAGTCAAGGCTGACCTGGACTGCAGATCCCAAAAAACAACAACCAAATGAACAAACAAAAACTGACAGAGGTGGGAAGTGGCCTACTCTCAGCATGTAAGGGTGGAGACCAAGGATGTTGCTAAGCATGCTGCCGCCACAGGATACCTCACAGCGATAGATCACCCACCCTAAAGTGTTAGTTCAGAGGTTAAGAAACTAAGTATAGGAGTGTGATAGTATTAAGACAAATGAGATGATGGTATTTTGAAACAGGAAATTATTTAAAAATATATAAAGTTCTAGCAAGAAAACCCCTTCAAGAAACCCACCACTGTGCCCACAGCTTCCCAGAAGAGGGGGGCACCCAATCACACTCCTCATGGCTTTTCCCATGCAACTCACAATTGAATTAATGATGGCAATGAGACTTTGCAGGAGGGTTGACCTCCCAAATACTCTGAACGGATAGTACACACAGGTCAAGCTGACTTCTCTGGGCTTTTGATAGCCAGGATGTGTCACATCTTCCAAGGAATCATGGTGAGTGGGTAGAGAGAGGAACTCAGGGAGTCCAAGATAGACTCGATCAGCAGAGAGGCTGAACCCTTTGCAACGTCAACTGCCCTTATGAGCTAAGTATGGAAGACAGGTTAGAAGGACTTGGGGAAGCCTCAAGTAGTCGGTATATCAATAGGTGAACCAGTTGCTTAGTGCTGCCGTGTGCTTAGTGCTATGGAAGATAGTAGAGCAATGTGAAACAGTAGTTCCTACCTTCACAGATACTACCTCTTTAATTGGGAAAGCATGACTAACAAGTGGAGAACCATCAGAAGACAATTAAAGACGAAAGACAAAGAGGCTCCAGGGATAGTGTAAGCTCACTGGATAGAAATTAGACCACTATCCCAGTGCCTTGGGCCCAATCATGTCCCTGTATCTCCAGCTACCTCCAACTCAATCATAGATAATGTCTCTATTGTCTGTATGGTAGATAGCAGTGCCACTCCTGATTGATTGATACTGTCTGCTTGGAGCACTGTGTTGAGAGAATCCTGAGGCAGTAAGCAGCTTTATTGGGAGTTCTTTGATGACTGGTGATGCCTATGTGCACGCCATAGGGATATCCTGACAATACCCTTGCTATTTATTAACCATTGTTGATTAAGAGCAACTGAATGGGGTTACTTCTAAGGACTCTTCCTCTTCTCAAATTCTGTAATTCTACCACCCAACTTAAATCTCCAGGCAGTGGCTGGAAGTACAATGAGACAGAGGTCTGTGTGGGTTGGAATTATCAAGGAAAGAGGCAGCACTTCAGTGAGACCCTGAGATGAGGGGAGTGTGAGAGGCTGGGCGGGAGGTAGGAGGACATTTATGTGCATAAAAATGGAGCTGAGCATGGGCTGCTCTTGGTACAGAACAGAGGAGGCCAACACAGCTGGGTGTAGTGTCTGGGCTTGGTGTGGTTAATATTAGCCATGAAAGGCTGCATATGGATGAAAACAAGAGCTCACATTTATAGAGAGCTCACCGTGTGGTACGCCACAAAACAAAGATGATGTTCCATATAACATCTCCTCTGAGACTCATGACTCCTCTCAAAGTAAAGTCCCTTACCATCCTTCTGAGAAGAAGTGGACACAGTCATTCAGGAATGCAACTACACCGTCCCTGGAGCTCCTTTGTCTTTTTACCCAGGGTCAGAGGACTAATAGGAAGTGGAGCTCAGTGTTCAGCCCCGTAGTGTAGTTCTGACAGTTGAAGGCACAGTTTCTCTGTCCTCTGTTCTCCTCCATCCCTAGACACTGGCAGTGAGGAGTTTCTGCATTGCAGCTGAGACATCATGCTCAATCTTTGTATTCTGAAGTCTGGGGGAGGAGGGGAGCTATAGACTGAGAAAGGAAACCTCTGCCTTGGGCAAGCAATTACATGAACAGATCCAAGGCAAGACGAGGCGTAGTGGACACAGATCACAGGTGAGTGCCGAGGGCTTTGGGTGGTGCCTCATGATTGAGACTTTTCCCAAACCCCAAATAAAGAAGCCATAGGAAATATCCCAGCAGATAAGGCAGGAGGGTGAGGAGAGGGGCTTAAAGCTCAGCCTGTGAAGGTAAGTAGGAACAGAACCTATCATGGTCTTCACACAAGTCCAGAAGCAAGTAAGGGCCTGAATAAAGACCTCACTGCAGACAAAGCCTCTTTACCTAGGGCTGCAGCCTGTGGCTGGCTCAGTGCTGTCCCTGCCTGTCACCTGGTGGTGTGCTGGGGAACTTCTGTCCTTTCTGTCTCTTTACTCAGAAAGGTCCTGTTGCATGTCACACAGCAGGACCGTAAGCAGCGGAAGACATTGTGTCTTCTCTTGCTTTGTTCACTCCCCCGACATCCTTGTCCACATTTCCCAGCAGTTTGCAAGATGAGCCAGCATGGCTCTGAATCCTGTAGATGAAAATGAAAGCTGCCTGGTAATGCCCCAGCCTCACCCACATCCTCCGTCACTGTTTTCCTTGGCTAGCCTCGTTCGTAGATGGTTCCATTCGATCTCAAGTGCACCTGGGAGTCCTCATTTATGGCTTCTATATCTGATCCCATGGAACTTGGTGGCACTGAGAAAGGCGCAGGACTGAATTCTGGGCTGGAGGATCCAGAAACCTGGATCTCTTCCTCTGCTCTAGCCATTGCTAAGCTCCTACTTCTGCTTCGTATACATTCACAGACACAAGTCCTAACTCTGTAGCTCTGACCAGGAGCACTTTCTTCCTCCTAGGCTGTTTGGCTTGGGTGTCCAACCTCTCTGATAGGAAATTGGTCTGCATTTTCCAGCTTAGATTCTCAAATTCATCCATTCTTTCTTGTTCCAGGAAAGACGTGGGCACTCCAAATCAGTGACTGTACATGTTAGTGTCCACCCCCAACAAAATCAATGCTCAATTTCATCTTTTTTCCCCTCAATATGGCCTCAATTCCTTGGACATGAAACACAAGAAAGAACCCCTTTGTTCCAGCTTGCTACACTTGAAGATAAGCTCAGGCTCCCCCAAGATGCTTGGCTGTATTAAAGAGGTTCTGTAGGAGGTCCTGAGACTCTCCACTGACTTCTGGCCTTTGTTGCTCCTTCCAGTCAAATCAGTTCAGGTCTCCTCAGGCTCAAAAAGTCATCAGCATCCATCTTGATGGGTAAAGATGGACACCTCTACTTTCCCTGTATGAGAATCTCTCTGTTTATACCCACATGCACATACCTATCAGGCCCTATCTGGAGCCTTCACTAAGACTAGATTGTGATGAAAATTGTATCAGGAACAGGAACCCCAGTGATGTCTCTGACCAGAGAGCAGGGAGACAAGAGGACAGAGATGCCTGCATTTGCCAACAGCACTGCAGGGAAATGGGACAGGGAGATGATCATATGCAGCTTGACTCTATGCAAGCCCTAGTGGGGAACTGGCTTGGCTTCGCTCCCCGATATGATGTTGATTTTGGGTTACTTCGGTAAGGTTCACTAAGATAATGTAAACTGTTTTCTGGTTGTAATAAATCATCTGTGGTCTTTAGCCCCACAAATCCCCCAAGTACTATATTCTAAGGACAACAAGACTCTCAACACTGCTGTTAGAGGGGCTGGAAAGGTAAGAGCTGTTATACAACGTCTGGGAACATTCTGATGCCCCCACACCCCTGTTCATCTGTAGAGTGAAGTCCCAGTTACATAAAGCTCCAGATGACTGGGTATAGGTTGTGACTAAGAAAACTTCCCAAACTTTCCAAAGACAGTTGGTGATCCTCCACCCTCTGCCCGTCAACTGGTGAGAACTACCCCCACAGAGAGGCAAGCAGGGAGGAAGGGGCCCCCCTCCCAGTGGCCCTGACTCATCCTGCACACAAACACTCCCCAACACTCTTTCCCAAAACAGTTCCCCTCCCACCCACCTACCCTCCTACCAGGGCTGGGTGACAAAAACAAACGCCCCAGAGATCTTGCCAAACTCTGGGCCAGGCTTAGCCCAGAGAACAGTCAAGGAGCAAACCTCCCACTGAAGCAAGGCATATCCATGACATCAGTCAAAGGAAAATCACCACTTGACCCTATGGACATCGTTTTCCAAATAGCTCCCAAAATGCATAAAACAGGAGTAGTGTCTCATAACTGTAATCCTAACACTTGGGAGGCTGAGGCAGGAGGATCTCTAAGAATTTGACATGAGCTTGAGGCTGCAGAGTGAGTTCCAGGTCAGACAGATATGGCTAAGAGTAAGACCATGACTCAAACAAAGACGATAAAAGAAACAAAACAAAACACAAATAAAGAGTTCTGTAATCACGAAAATATTTTTAGAACTGAAAGGACTCTTTAGCCATTCTCTCCTTTCCTATTTCTACGAATCTACCCATCTATTCATTTACTTATCTGTTGATACATGAATATCATCATCTATCATCAGCCCAGGTTAGAGTTCTAAAATGTAGTCTGTTTCCTCAAGGAGTCGCTGTCTTGGAGAGAAGTGAGTGAAGAGCTAGCTGCAGAATGGTTAGTACTGGCATGGGAAGATCGCATGTCCTAGAGGTTCTGAGAGGGCACGCCCCCAACTTACATGGTAGAAGGCATCCATGGACTCTCCCTTAGGGAAAAACATGTTTAGGTTGAACTTTGAAAAGGAGGAGCATTCCTTTTCAATCAGTAAGTGGTCTGTTTGGCAATTACCATAGCAGACTGGTAATTGGTGCACAGACTTGGTCCCCACAGACCCGACAGGGAGAATCATGGGCATACTATAAGCAAGAGAAGCAGGAGGGCAGCCTCAGGGAGGATTTTAAAGAGGAGAGAGGACATTTCTAAGCAGGAAAAACAGAAAAGGCTTTGTGGAAGAAGCATAATTTGAGTTCATCTTGAAAAAAGAGAAGATTTAGATGCACAGGTCAGGTGGGGAAGGCATCCTAGCCAAAACAAGGATACTAGGCAAGTTAGAGCCAATGAGCCACATACACTTGTTTGACTAACACACAAGAGGAAAGTGAGAGCAGATATGGGTTGAACGGAGGTATAAACAACTTATTTTGGGGATTCATGCTGTGTAGCCTTGCATTCACAATTCTCCTGTTTCAGTCTTTATCAGGGAAGCTCTTGAATCGGTAATTCTCAACCTTCCTAATGCTGCGACCCTTTAACACAGTTCCTCATTTTGTGCTCACCTCCAACCATAAAACTATTTTTGCTACTACTTCATAATTGTAATTGTTCTACTATCATGAATCGTAATTGAATATGTGATATGCAAATGGTCTTAGGTGACCCCTGTGAAAGGGTGGTTTGACCCTCCTCCCAAGGGGTGGAGACCCAGAGGTTGAGAACTACTGTCTTAAATGAAAGCAAGAAATCTCAAAATCTCAGAGTTGGTAGAGTTAGAGCAGACGTTCCCTCCCTTAGGATGCCCATATTTGCCTCCCTTCTGATGGAGCTCTTAGAGGACTGCTACACCCGCCCCCCCCCCACACCCACAGGGTTCCTAGATGCAGAGGCTGATTCCAAGGCAAGCAGTCAAGACTGCTGCGCTCTCTGTTGCATAAATCCTCTTAAAGGTTAGAAAACTTACCCTAAAAGGCTTAATTTAAGATTTCACCATGTTCTTCCTCAGTTGGAAATGTCTGGAAGATGGCTCTCTTCACAGAAACCTTAACCTAGAGCCTTCAGCATCGCTGTTTCCTCATACATGATCAGCTCTGGGCTCATATCCATGTGGGATCTCTGTTTATGACCTCAAGATCTTATAATGCTAGGATACTTTATATGGAACATCAAATGACAAAGCATTTTTAGGAAACCTTTGGCATTATAAGGGACCTGATTGACAAGGGGACTGGAGAGGAAAAGTGAGTTGTAATAGTTAGAATAGACCACAAGGTGGAGCAGTGAGGCTGGAGTAACTGGAGGCTGGAGAGGAGGGGGATCCCCTATTCCCACCAACAGCAACAGTGGTTTAGGCAGGCTAACTGGCTGCTAGGGAGTCTAGGGTCCTGGCTCCGTGGTGGATTCTGAAGCACAGAGAAAGACTTGCAGAAGCAGATTTTCCTCTTTGTTTTTCCCCTTTGTGTGTACTGTCTGTGACCAGAAGAGGGGCCAGGGTCACCTAGAACCACTTCAGTTGGATATTGCCCCAAGAAACCAGGCAGAGGGAGCAACTCCCACATGCCAAGAGCTGAAAGGCTCTGCTAGCCACAGGATTGCTGTGCATCTAATTTTACAGTTGGAGAAATTGGTGTTGCAAGCTGGGAATTTCCCACCGTTTGCTAGGAACCACGGGACACCAGTATGATGCAAAAACAAAGAGTCTTTATTGATACAATTCTAGAATTGGGCCAAAGCAATAGCTCGGCAGCACATCGAGACTATAAGTGAAGGCCCCAATTGATCTGAGCAATGGGTTTATATACAGTTCTTACAGGGAACTTGCAGTTACAAGGTCATGGAAGTACAGGGCTTACAGTTCATGGAAGTGTACAGTACACACTTTTGATTGGTCCGTCGCAGTGGGCCAAACCACAGAAGTTTCTAAAGAGTTTTGCAAACCTATTGACTATATTTCTGATTATATTTCTGACTGACTTTGTCTAGGGGTCTTCTAGGAAGCAGGTACATTACTTAGTGGAACAGAGAAGTGGGTGGGGGTCTGAGTCAAGGGGAGCTTTCACCTCAGAGTAGGGAAGTGGTCCATGGGCTCTCAAATTGAGGAAATTCTCTTAGGAACAGAGAGGCTCCATGGTTGCCTGCCAAAAATGGGGAAGTAGGTGTGGGGTCCCACTCACTTAAGCAAGAGAAATATTTTAAACACTGCATAAAGGCTGCCTTAATATTTTCATTAAACATTTCCATACAACACTGGTAAGCAGGGTCACAGATGTTTTATCTTTCTCATTTAATGAGCTTCTTGGAAGCTAGACCTGTTCCTGAGAGAAGCTACACTCTGAACAGTAGCTATAAACATACATACATACACACACACACACACACAGCCTGGAACTCATTGTATGTCCCAGGCTGGCCTCAAATCCACAACACTCCTTCCTCAGTCTCCCAATTGCCCAATTGCTGAGATTACAGGTCTGAGTCACCAGAACTGGCCAGAACTGGCTATTTGAAGGGCTCTCCTAGCAGAGAGTTTGAAGGCTTCTAGGAAGAACAGGAGCTTCCCTCCTGGTTTCCATCCAAAATCCATCCTACGCAAGGACCACGCACAAAAAAGATTTCTCTCACTTTAGTCCATGTGTCCTATACATGTCCCTTTCTAGACATTTCTCTGTGACTTTCTTCAAATTGCTACAGAAACATGTCTATGTACAGATGCACACGTACCCATCTTCTCTGGGGCCTGCATTCCACGAACAGCCACCTGTACCCTCCCCAGTCTCCACACAAACAGATCCCACAAATTTATGTACACATTTGTCTCAGACAGAAAGCAGATGTCTGTACACGTGTGCAAATGAGCGCGCGCGCACACACACACACACACACACACACACACACACACACACAGCTTGAGGGCAGAGCAGCATTTGACCTTGGAGTGAGACACCTGTTTTTCTCTTATGCAAGCTGATTTCGAGCTCAGCAATAGAAGGTGAAGGAGGAGAAATGGAAAAGAAATTCTGAGGAGTTGAGCTGTAACCTGTCCCGTCTAGCTAGAGAGCCAAAAGAATTTCTAAGAGGGAGGCTTTGATTTGGCATTTTAAGTGAGGTCAGGGAGTTTGAGGAAGACCCTCCCGGAAGAAGCTGGCTTCAGTAGGGCTTGGGAGGGACCTTTAAGCTTAGCCTTCATTGAACAACTGGGTCATTGTTTTTGCTTATGGGAAAAAAAAATATGTTGGAGGCGTCTATGTGTTTGAGGGCATGAATGTAAAAGACAGTTCAGTACAAGGCAGTCACTGGGGAAGGGGCCCAGGGGCAAGAGTACTGCTGTGAGTCCAAGACCAGTGTAGGCTACAAAATGAATTCTAGGTCAGGTGAGACTGCACCGCAAGATCTTGTCTCAAAAGCAAACCAGCCAAGTAAAGTGCAAGAAGGAAGGAGAAAGGTGGGGAGATGGGGTCACGGGGTTAATAAAGAGGTCAAGACCAGAATAAGGTGAAAAAGACAATCAGAGAGACCTGAAGGAGACAGCTTAGGAGTGGGAGTAACAAAAGCAGGAAGGGGAATGCCATCCCAGCAGGGGGAAAGGAGGAGAGCAGTGAGTTCAGACAGAAGAGCAGGCAGCGGCCTGGAAGCTGGGCCAGCCCTGATGTGCACCGGGCTGAGCAGGCCTTCTGTGAGCCCAGCCAGGCTAGTGGGGAAGGCACCCAGCTCATCTGTTACTTACAAGCGCAAGCTCCCCCCAATCCTGATTAACAGGAATTAAGTGGCATATGGCTAATCCTCCCAGCCACGGTTATTAATACTTCCCAGACAGTGCAGAGGAATCAGGCTGCCGCTTATCCAGCCCAGAGGCTTCTCAAAGCCTGGCATTGCTATGGCAGGCTTGGGCCACCCACACCTGCTGCAGGAGGGGCTTGGGGGGGTTGGGGGGTTGGGGAATTGGCTGGAGAGCTTTCTCTAATCCTTTAGGGACTTCTAATCCTCCACAAGTGTAGGCATTCCTTTGCAAAGTACATTTGTGCCAGTTGTTTCATTTATATAGTCACAGAAAAACCTAGGAGTTATGAAGAAATAGATGTTGTCTTTCCCATTCAGAAACTGAAAACATGTTGGGTGGTGGCGGCACACATCTTTAATCCCAGCACTCAGGAGGCAGAGCCAGCAGATCTCTGAGTTCCAGGCCAGCCTGGTGTACAGAATGAGTTCCAGGACGGCCATGGCTACACAGAGAAACCCTATCTCCAAAAACAAACAAATAAGCAAACAAAAAAAATCTGGTAAAACAAATTCAAGAGGAGTAGGAATGTCTAACTAAGAGCGTGATTCCAGACTTCAAGTATCTGTCCCTGGCCTGGTATTTAGAGAATGGTGGCCAACTCACACCGAGAATTAGGAGGGAGAAAGAAAATCAAAGGAAGTGGGCACTGGCTGACACTTGCTGGTCTTCTCACTGTGAGGGACAAGGTACTTCCTTATGGGACACTGCAGAGGGATGAGAGAGTGTAGGAAATAGGTTAGGGGGAAACAAAGTCAACATCGGTGAGGCCCACAGCCCCTGCCTCTCCCCATCCTTGGGAGAGCTTGAGATTAAACATGGCTTCTCAGAATTTCAGCCTGCCAGGCACTCAGGGTTTCCTGAGCATGATGGACAAGCGGCTCCAAGAGCTATGGGTACAGGCCATTGGAACGGAGGGACCAACCCCACCACTGTGGTTTGGATGTAACATGTTCCCCAAATGCTCCCCAGCACAGCACTATATGGAAGCAGTGAAACCTCTAGGAAATCAAGTCATTGGGGCTATCCTACCAAAGGGACCGAGCAACCCCACACTCTTCTTTCTTCCTAGCCATGGTATGAGAGGTCTGCTGAGCCATGTCTTCCTTTCATTATATCCTGCCCCCTCTAAAGGCCCAAATCAGTGAGGCCACTGGATCTTGAAATGGAATTTCCACAACTATGAGCCAAAATAAACCTTTTCTCTGTATAAGCTAACTGCCTCTATTATAGTGTCGGAGAACTGACTAACACAATCAGAGCATCTTGCAATAGTCAGAAAACACTCTTCTGAAAGGCCATCAACCTAAACATGCTTTTTCTCCTTCCCTTAGGAATTCACAGTACAGCAGAAAGATAGCTACGTGTGAAACACATACAAGCATAAAGACCACAAAGCAAAAGGAGATAGCTCCAAAAGTACTTTGGAACGCAGAATGATTTAATTCTGCCTAGAGTAGATTGGAGATTGGAGGAGTATTAGATAGGGTTAGGTCCTCTGTGTGTGTGTGTGTGTGTGTGTGTGTGTGTGTGTGTGTGTTCATGCACATGTGTACCTGGGGTGTTGTTCCTCAAAAGAAGTCCATCTTTTTTGTTTTTTATTTTGTGGTTTTTTTGTTGTTGTTAGTTGTAGTTTATTTGTTTAAGGTCTATCACTGACTCATTAGACTGGATAAGGGATCCATTGGTCCCTGCCTTCCCACCGCTGAGAACTATGAGCACACACCACCACTCCTGAGTTTTTATCAGAGGTCTAGGGATCAAACCTAGGTCTTTATGCTTCTTTGTGGGGTTAGCTGTGATCTATACTCTCCCCTATAGCAAAGTCCTTACTCACTTTTCATCTCCTGCACTATCAATGACAGATGATAGCCTAACCTTCAGGCCCCATGAAAGATATCCTTTTCCCTTCTCCCCTGCTTTAGACGTTGTATATCCAACTTCTATCTTTTTAAGGACTACCTTTAACTGTTTGAACTACGTGATTTAACTTTGTTTTTCAAGACAGAGTTTCTCTATGTACTCCTGGCTGTTCTGGAACTTGCTCTATAGACCAGGCTGGCCTAGAACTCAGAGATCTGCCTGCCTCTGCCTCCTGAGTGCTGGGATTTAAGGCATGAGCCACCTCCTAGCTGTGATTTAACTTTTTTGAGGTAGGGTTCAGGGTTCGGGCTAGGTAGAACATAGTGTGTATGTGACATCGCTTCAGCCTTACTGCTAAGATTATAGGTGTGTGTCACCACCCATCATTTTGTCTTTACTCTTTGTATTATTTTTTTTCTTGTTATTGGGTCAAAATGCCTGACAAAGGCAACTTATGGGAGGAAGAGTTTGTTTCTGCTTAAATCCATCGTGGAGGGGGAGGCATGGCAGCAAAGGCACGAGGCGGCTAGCCATACTACATCTGTGTCCAGGGGCCTGGAGTGAACGCCAGTGCTAGCTTGCTTCCTCCCTTTATTTAGTCCAGGACTCTAGCCCATGGAATAGTGCTGTCTACACTGAAGGTATACCTTCCCTCCTCAGTTGAATATCCCTCAAAACATTCACAGATGGACCTAGAGGTACATTTGCATGGTGATTCTAAATCCGGTCAAGTTGACAATGAAAATTAACCATCATACTCTTTAATCAAATCTCATTGATCACAGAATCCTGGGGCCTTGCAACATAACAGATTTTTCTCCTAGTTTTTCTTTGTAGTATTTTGCTGCGCCATGTTTTGGAATGACCCACGTGGCTGGGGCTAGATATGATAAACAAAATGAGAGATGTCTTTATCCTGATGTATTAGTCAGGATTCCCCAGGAAGACTAATGAAATATGCTTGTAGATATATGAAAGTAATTTGTTAGGGGAATTGGTTCACATGATTATGATGGTTGAGAAGCCTTAAAACAGACTGCCTGCAAAGCTGGAGACTGGGACACTGGGATCATGGCTCAGTCCAAGTCCAAAGGCTTCAAAATCACAGGAAGCTGGTGGTGTAACTGTAAGTCTGAGGTCAAAGACCTGAAAACCCAGAGGTTGGGTTAGGATGCTTTGGTTTAAGTCCTAGAATCCAAGGATCAGTAAGCCTGGAATTCTGATGTTCAAAACAGAAGACAAAGGTTGATCCTAGCTCTTGGAGAAGAGACCAATTCACTTCTGTATCTGTTCCCTTTGACCTGGTCAATGGGAAATGGCTGACTCACACTGAAGGCAGGTCTATAACCATCCTGGCAAGAGAGAAGACTTTCCACATAGAAAGCCTTGATCACCTTCCTTTGTTTACAAGCTATTGAAACAAAGGATGGCAAAGAAAAGTCCCCCAGGAGTTGCATGGTGGGGGAGGAAAAAGGCTGAAATCCTGACATCAGCCAGAGAGGAACTTGAGGACAAGAGTTTACATAGTTACATAATTTACAGGACAGACTAGAGCCAAGACAAGGACAGGTCAAGGATAAGCAGGACAACTTGATCAGGGCTGTTTATTTGCACATATTTCATGCCCTCTATTTAAAGCTAAACCTCACATAATACTGAACACACACTTACAAGGTTATTAGACCCCTTTATTTTTTTTCCTCTTCCCAACGTGGTCTCATTAAAGAATTCTCTGCTTAACATGATTGCTTCTTCACTTAGAATGTAAGAGATGGATGACCAATCCTAGCTTGGGACTGCCAGAAATAAGGGTGATTTTGAGTCTAAAAACTCTGATAACAGATCTCTCTCACCTGGTTAACAGGTTAGTCAGGTTATTTGGTGGTTCTTTTTGTTTGTTTCAAGACAGAGTTTCTCTATTATAACTCTGGCTGTCCTGGAACTCACTCTATAGACCAGGCTGGCCTCGAATTTACAGAGATCCACCTATCTCTGCCTCCCAAGTGCTGGGATTAAAGGCGTGCACCACCACTGCCTGGCTACTTGGTGGTTTTTAATGCTGGCAAGTTGATACATTAACTATCACACCTTGAGTATCCTACTAGGGAGAGCTTCCTTAAGCCATGCCTTTGGTGAATCCTGAGTAGGCTGAGCCTTTTCTTCACTATCTTTACCTTCATTCTTGTTCACAAGCTTTCCTGCAGTTCTTATTCTACACCTCTTATCTTACCATATCTCTTCATCCTTCCTGTGTTTCACCATGGATAATTGTCCAATGTGTCCCTTTCATTTCATGAGTTCTCTTTTACTCTCTTATTAATTCTTCCACTGAGGGATTTAGAACTTTTCCTTTGGTACAAGCTTCTCTGAAGACTTTCCATGGCTCTGTTTTTCATCTGCCTAACCTTTTTCAATGTCCTTTATCTCTCTCTGTTTTCTAGCCTTTTTATCTGTGTATACTTTGTAAGCCTTCCTGTTTTATTGTTTCTTTTGGATCATTTCATTCACCTCAAGATTTAAACAGATTTTTTTCCATTTGTTTCTGAGTTCTGGGGTGTGTAAGCTGTGGACGGTCAAATAAGTTCACACCCCATACAGGCATTTGACATAATCCTAGAGGCTGGAATTTGTAATAGGAAATGGTTTTTCTCTTACCCGGAGCTTAGGGGCAGAACTTGATGCTTTTCTTTTTTCCTTGATCACCCTCCTCTAATGGAACAAGCTTTTAATTGCAAAACTGCTGCTGGAAACAGGCCCTCGGAACCGCTTCTTTACCCAGTGGGTTCTGGGTCCTGCTCTGTTTTGCCAGATTCCCTGTTCACCTTCCTGCCTTCTCTTACTTCTGCCTCCCCCCGTCCCTTTCCATTATGACCTCTCTAACTGTCAAACATTTTTTTGGGCTTCCAATTTCTTTCAGTTTCTCTCAGTTGAGAATTTATTTCTCTATTTCCAGCTCTGTGTATTTAACTTGCTTCTTTTCCTTTACACAGACTTTCTCTGTAACATGGAAGAATAGCTGACATCAATGTCGGGTTTCTACAGCCTTAGTCATCACTTGTCTTCCTCTCTTTCCTGCAGGAGCACAAGTTCTTTGAGGCAGAAAACTTTTATCTCGGCTCCAGAGTTCCTACCTCAAAACCAAGCACATGCACAACATAATGTTTGTTAAATGACAGGAAGAACCTGTTGAGATAAGACTGTCCCTTTATAGTGACACTATAATCTGCAAAACAGCGATTTTTCAGACTATGCCCTGCTATTTTATAAGCAGCATTCTATTCTATTTTGAGTGCAAACACAAAGACAAGATGAGTCTTCACCTTGGTGCGCATGAAACCAACATCTGTCCAATACCACCCATAGGCAAAGACTAGCCAAAAGCTTATTCCTAACAGTAAACAGTGTTCCAGCCTATAAAGTTATCAAGGCAATTTGGGACTATATGGGGACATGGTATTATATGATAAAAACATTTCATGGGGAGACACACCATAAACGTCTATTTTCCCCAGATAGGGAGCCTTTGACAGATCAAAGTCCAATTTGATGAACCATAAATTTTATTGGAATTACTTAGAGGAACATGTGTGAGGAGTTACAGGAGCAGAAATGACTCAAAGGCAAGTGCATCACCAAAGCCCATCTCAGAACAAGTGATGGCTCACAAAGCTGGGAGCCTGGAACACATTGCACAGCGTGCAGGCAGCTCCGCGGCTCAGAGAGTATCCTTTCCAGGTGACTCAGTTTGTCTAAACCTCTTCCAGTGCTGATGGCTGTTAGGTTCCATCTGTGAGGGGAGGGGTCATCCAGGAGCCAGTGCAGTCCTCAATCAGGTCTTCCTTCCATTTTGACAGTTAGCCAGCTGGGGGGGTTGGGCCTGGCAAGGGGGCGGAGCTAAGGCAGAGCTAAGGCAGAGCTTCCCTCACAGAACTGTAGAGGCCGATTATAGATGAATGTGGAAAGGCATGTCAGAGCTTCTCACAGAAAGTGGGAGTCCCACACTATAGACCCAGGGAGGGGGGCAGAACCCCTCAGAGGGAGCCCTGGACTGTGGGCTATGTCTGTGGTCAGGGGTAGGGGGCAGAGCTCTCCAGCACAGAGCCTTGCTGTAGACTCTGCTTGTTGCAGAATCCTAACAAAGAAGAAGAAGAAGGAGGAGGAGGATTTCAATCTAGACACTTTAATCAGACGTTATTTCTACAGGACACAGGAGTGTTTCTTTCACTCTAAAGGTTTAATGAATTTATATTATTGTCTTGGCCTCAATTTTGAAGTCTAGATATGGAGAGAGCTGTTTGCAGACCACTGACTGCAACAATGCAGATAAAACATAGTGAAATTTGCATTAGATCAGTAACAGCGGCACTGCTAGCCTGGGGGGGGGGGTAGAATATGGGGACTTTGTGTCTCAAAGCTTAGCAAAATGACCTATTTCCTTCCTGTATTCTAGGGAACAGGGCCAGCCTGGAAGACAAAAATCTTGCCTGGAAAGAATGAATCAGCTCAAACAGAAGTCCTTTTAAAGATGTGTGGCCAAGCTCTCTGTCCTTCACAAGGCTGAGTGACATCGCCAGTGGAAGAGTTTTCTGCCAAGCATTGCCAGTGCTTTCAGGGTTCTGATTGTACCTAAGTACCTTGGGCCCCAAACTGAACATTTCCTTAGGCTAACCAAAGAAGAAGTAAAAATGAATTCTATTAATGTTAGCTTAACACTGCATTAGTTAAAAGGCTGGTTTGGGAGACCAAAACTTTAATTAGAGATAGCTAACCAAATTTATATTACCATGCATTTACCTTTTGTGTCAGGAAGGCACAACTGATTGTATCTACTGTCATCTGTTTATCCTTTAGCTTTGTTGACTGCTAAAGATCTTGTTAATTTTTGTCTTTTTTTTTTTTTTTTTTGTGGTTGCGAACCTGGCCTTTAATAGCTGAGCCATATCCTCAGACTTCTGATTAATTTTTAACTAGGTGGTGACAATAAGCTGAAGGATTGTTTTGTTTGCTGAAATATTAGTATTAGAAGGTTTTAAGATGCCATCTATCCTTGATGAGGGAGAACCTGGAAGTAATAGATGTTATAATGGATTTACTTGCTTAGGAAATAATAAGTTACAGAAAGTAGAATTTAACTAGAGAGGATCACTGGTTTAAAGGTGAGTAACATACTAACCAGGCTGGTTAGAAGGAAATTTTGTACCTTTAAATAATTGAAGTTTAGGCTTGCTAAGAAAACATTTCTATTCAGATTCCTTCACTGAGATTGTCAGCAATTAGGCCCTCTACAAACACAACAAAAACAATCCTGGATTACAACTAGCAACCAGACTCATTCCCATATTGAAGAACATGCCTCTATGGGCAGCTCAAAGGATCACAGGTGCCATTAAGTCCTACTTGATTATCAGGGGATGAACAATTTTGTCAGGTAGGCAGGGTGACCCTGAGTAACAACTACTGGAAAAGAACAGCACTGATTTACTTAAAAAATAACCGTGACAATATCTTTGCCAGGTAACTCTCATATTTGTCCAAATGGCCAGACGTACGGTCTCCTGTCTTTGGCTAATTCCTCAAAGTGTAACTTGGAGCAGGGACCTGAAAGAGAATTAAAGATGACAGTGTATGCTGAAGGTTAAAGCCTACGATCTATATAAGCTGTTAAAATTTGGAGGCCCTTTTCTCTTTGGGCATTAGTCAGAGCTGGATGTGCTGCACTATTAAAGAGCCTTTTCCTTATTCCCCAAGTATTTGGGATAAATCCTCACTGTGGGGCTTAACATGCTGCATCATCCCCATGCCTTCCCTGTGTCTACTTGAATACATTCACTCTCCTAATCTTAAATTTTATGGGACTAGACTGCCAGGAAATTAAAGATAAACTACTGAATATTAGAACCCTCACTCATTGTCTTAAGGCCTGAAGAATTGAATACTACCTGGACTTCCAGAGACTTTTCTCATTTAGGTGACCCAGGAAATAGAATCAAATCCCACTGGTCCTATTCCTAGAATCTGTACAATGGCAACTATAGAGGAATTTCTCTCTCCATCCTTGGAAAGGGCTGAGCAGTACAGGCCAGCATTCTCTGGAAAAATTAGCTCATTGCAAAGGCTAGCAACACCAAATTGGATCTAGCAGGGTCTCTACTAAAGCACAAGGTCCCTGCAGCAAAGGGAGAGTGACAGTGAAGGCTTCTGATTTCTCTCTGGTGCCTTGAGGAAGTAAACACTCTGTGGTGCAATTTGTGTGAAATGAAAATTACCTCTAATTGGAGGGCTGGGATAAAAATATCTCCAATCTATAAACAAAGCAATTGCAGTATGCTGGAGGCATACAACTATAGCATAATGTGCCACGGGTTAGGAGCATTGCAACAGGAGATAGGTCTTCCCTGTACCTCAGGAGCAGGAGTTGCTTCTGGCTTTGTTCCAAGGTATCCCAGGCTATCCTTGAGGCTCCTCAGTAGTCCTAGTGGTATTGTGTTTTAATATGTTCTGGGGAGTAAAAAGCCCCAGATACTTTAACCTTTGCTCTAGCACAGAAGAGGGACTGTCTTTAACCCCTGGCACATATATGAGTACACGAAGACACACAGAAACACCTACACTTGGGATCCTGTGTGATGATTTTGTTTATTTTTGTTTTTACATATTTAGATGGAGTTTCATGTAGCTTAGGCTGGCCATGAAGTCGCTATGTAGTTGAGGATGAACTCGAACTTCTGATCCTACTGCCTCTTGTTTATGAGTGCTGGGATTAAAGATACGTACTGCCTCTAGTTCCTGCATGCTGGCAAACCTGGTTTAAGCAGTACTTGGGATCAAACCCAGAGCCTCGTGCATGCCAAGCAAGTGCTCTGTCAACTGAGCTGCTTACCCAGGTCCCCTGTGAAAGTTTTGTTAAGTAGCTGATGCCTAGGCCTTACCATAGTCACTTGAGAAAAATTTGACATCAGTGTGACCTTTTTCAACTGAATCACAGAGACGAATATGTAAATCAAGTGAACTGCAACACATTTTACTGGGGGAGAAAGAGGATGTATCTGCAACTATTCATTAAATAAGTGTGAAAGGGAGCTTCCTATATAAGTAAAAATAAAGAACTACTTTGAAGACAAAGACAAGAGAATGATAGTTGGGATAAAATGTAGATAAATGTAGTGGAAAATGTTGCAAAGGAAGAGGGAGCTGAAAGGGATTTGAAATAGAGCAACAAACATATGACCAGACTCCTAGAAAGCTGTGTGGAGATATGCTTTGGGGTCAAGACTCCCATAAAGAAAAGGATCCTCCTTCTCTCATGTTGGGAAAGCTGGCTTTAGGGGGATTATTTAGGGGTTTAATGATATAGAGAAGGAAAAAACTATGATTGTGTAGTTTTAAATGATAATATCATCTGCTGTTACAGCACTTGGGAGGGAGAGGCAAGAAGGTCTCTGTGAATTTGAGGCCAGTCTGGTCTACATAGTAAGTTTCAGGCCTTGAGTCTTTTTCTCAGATTATCACAGGAAGAGCATAATGAAAAGCAAACATCCATGAAAAGCTCCATCTTTGCTTTCATTCCCTTTGACTTTTCTGCAGACTGAGGCTGTTTTATTTATCAAGGCTCTGGCAGAATATTGAAGTCATTTTTTGCCCAATCAGAAGCATGATAGTAAGAAAGAGAAGTGTGAGCAATAAATGTATATTAAACTCCGCCTATGTTTCAGGTGTTCACTTGACCTCAGATGGTCAGTTCATTGAGAGTAGTAGTGTCACTGTTTTATGGGTAAGTAATCCAAGTCTTAGATAAACGTAAATAACCAGTCAGCTTTGCTCTGCTCTGAGGTAAATCATGCAGGAAACCCATTCTTTGTCTGCCACTTCATTTACTTTCTATGCTTGTATTGAACAGTATTGTAAACCTTGTAAGTTCATTACACGCAGTTTTAATTTCTTGAGTTTTTAAAAAATGTATCTCTCCCTAATATGTCACATACGAGAACAACTGTGCTCAGATGGATTATGCTGTGGTAAAGGCACAGACTCCCAGCTCTACTTACCAAATGCTTCCAGAACATTGCTTCTACCTTCACTGAGTTCAATCCTTGCTGGTCAGAGTTGAATTTCTCCAGGAAGAAGGGATCGCATCACAAACATATGTGTTACCCTGCCTCTCAGCATCCCTAGTTGCACTTCTATTCCAAGAACATTCTTTAGCCATCATTTATGACATGCAACTTCTTATTGCGGAGGGAAGTCAATACCCTACAATGAAACACCTGCCGCCCTGTCTCCCAGGAACTCCTGCCCTTTATGGAATATTCATGAAGCCTTTCTTTGTAATCTCTGCCTGAATTTCAAAAGAGACTCTAAAACAGAAGGGTATTTAATATAAAGAACCATTTCATAATGCAAACACAAGAATTTAGCAGAAGAAAGGAGGCATTGGCTTCTAAATAACGGTAGTCTGTCCACAATCAGACACCATCTCACATTCCCCAAGTAATCAGAATGGTTTCTTCAGTTAGGTAAATATGACTGAGCATGTGACAAGAGGGAAAAAGAGAGCAGGAAAAAACCCAGTTAGGCTTCAGGAAAATTCCACGAAACTCAACTTTGCTTTGTGTTTAATGCAGGGAGAGAGGTCACCATTGCAAAAGTCCATTTACATAATTTACTTATGACTTAGACACATGGTGACCTGAAATGGAAGGGATGAAAAGACAAATAGTCTCATAATAGTTACTTTAAAATGTATCCTGACTTTTGAGATTAGGTGTATTTTTTGTTTGCTTGTTTTGGATTGTTTTTTGTTTGCTTTGCCAAGCTTGTGGGGGAGTAACTAATTTATATTTATAGAGATTTGAGCATTTATAAAATGTATACTGAACAACATATAGGGATAGAAATTGAAACATACTTGGCAATGATCCTTCTCTTAACTTACCCATTGAATAATGGTTGTTGGGAACTCTGGCACATTTTACTGACAGGCCCAGAATTCTGTTTTAACAATGTTGTTTCTGGAATCTTAGGGATTTTCTTTTGATATTAAACACAGCGCAAACTTTTCTCAAGAGTTTTTCCATTGTATTATGTGGCACTTCGAATACTCTAGTCTCCTTAGGTCTAATTTCCAGTTCATTTTTACCCTTCTCATCATCTGCTTATAAGATCTTGCTGCATTTTTCTTCCCTACCCTTCCACTGTTACCATTTCCCACTATTCAGAATTCAGAGCAAGACCAGTAAAATGGTCCAGTGGCTGAAGACACTTGCTGCTAAAGCCTGGCAACCTGAGTTTGATCCCTGGAACCCATGAAAAGGTGAAAGAAGAAAACCGACTTCACAAAGTTGTCCTCCGATCTCCACATGCTCATTGTGGTATGTACCTCCTACTATGTACCCCTGCACAAATAGCGGTGGTGGTAGTAGTAGTAGTCATAGTAATAAATATTTTCACTGAAAAGGAGTGTTGGAGAGATGGTTTAGCGGTTAAGAACACTTGCTGCTCTTCCAGAGGGCTCAAGTTCAGTTTTCAGCACCCACTCCAGGAGTCTCATACTGCCTGTAACTCTGACACCCTTGGCCTTTCTGGGCACCCACACTTACTTGCCCATACCCAAGACGCAGACACACACACTTACACATAATTAAAAATAATAAAAACAAATCTTTAAAAAAACAATTAAAAAATCCAGGAATGGTGGATTGAAATTCTGGCACCTCTAGGCAGAGGCAGTTGGGTTTACTTGAGTTTGAGCTGGTCTGGTCTATATAGCAAGTCCCAGGACAGCCAGGACTACATAAATAAGACTTTACCCCCCAAAAAAAGAGTAAAAAAAAATCAACTTAAAGAATTGTTTAGGATAAACTATTGGATATGCCATTATGCTTTAGCTCTACCAGAGAAATGAATTATACTTCTACAGCAATTTACTGTTTTTAATGTATCGGGTATATCTCGCTAATGTTTTACATAGATTTCAGTGCTTTCTCTTTTCATTACCTATAGAATCGGGGGCTCTACACACGTGAAAACACTACCGTTTCAAAAATTACTCAGCAACATCTTTGCTTGTGAAACAAAACCCATTTCCTCAACATTTTTACATTTATTTTATGCGTTTTGCCTGAATGTATGTATGTGCACGACATGCATGTTTAGTGCCCTCAGAGGTCAGAAGACGGTGTCAGATCCCCTGGAGCTGGAGTTACAAATGGTTGTGAACCACCATGTGGGCGCTGGGAATGGAATCTGGGTCCTCTGCAAGAGCAACAAGTGCTCCTAACTGCTGAACCATCTCTCCCTCCAGTCCCACCATTTCCTAAATTTTAGCGGAGTAATCCTTTTTAGACCTATAGTGATAATCTACAGTTTTATAAATCCACCCTGCCTCTTTCCCAGACATGCTTTTAAACCCTCTTCCGCTAAGTTCATTGACTGAGATACCGCCTGCAAGCCTTGAGCATCATCGCATCCATAGCAACCAGACTCGAGCTTCCTCGGTCACCATGGTGCCTGCTCGGCGGGGGTGGGGGTGGGGGTGGGACATATGGTCGCTATAGTAACTGGAGGCGGGTCGCAGGGTCCAGGCAGGCTGGGCGCATGCGCGTGGGGCGATTCTCCACGGCGAGCTGAGCCCCTCAGATTCCCCTCGACATGGCGCTGAGCCGGCGGCTGCGACTTCGGCTCTGCGCGCGGCTGCCCGACTTCTTCCTGCTGCTGCTTTTCAGGGGTGAGTGGACGCCTCTGTGCCGCTGGGAAGTGGTGTCCGTGACGATGGGAACTGAGCGGCCCGGGCCGCAGCCGAGTAGCGGTCTCGACGCGCGGGACTCAGGTCCAGCGGAGGCGCTGAGGGGTGGCCTGTGCGGGAGCGCGGCGGGCGCGGCTCAGCGGGCGGGCGGCTCGGGTCTCGGGCTGATCCGCTTGGCCCGGGATGGAAGGACCGTGGCAGCTGCTCCTCGGGCTTGGGAACTTGCTGGAGGAAATATCCCATCGGTAGCGTGGTGCCCAGAAGTCGTGGACGAAGAGCGGCTTGGGAAGCCCCAGCCAGGCTGAGCTCCCGAGGCCTGGCTCTCCTCCCGAGAGCTGCTTGAGGGTCAACAAAGAGGCTGAACCGGGCAAGGCCTGCCATCCTTGGCGCAGAGATAGAGCTGCAAAGGGATGAGCATCTTTGTTGTAGTTTGGTGGAGGAGACCCTCACCTCCAAATAGCATCTGGGCCATTTTGATCCCAACACTGCTAAACTTGAAAGTTTTGCTCAATTATTTTTTTCCACTGGAATTCCCGGGAGAGAAAACTTTCCTGGTCAGTTGGGCAGAAGCACTCTTGTGTTTACTCTGCTGCTACTTTCTATAAATACCACACGGCACTTTGAAGCCATTATCTCAATCCTTAAAACAGCTCTGTGAAGTAGGTTTGTGAACCCATTTTCAGAGGCTAATAAATAGTCTTTTTTAATTTCAAGACAGCCTGCCGAACAAGTAGTGCCAAACTTAAGGATGCATAAAGCACCACTTCTTACAAGTAATCCAATCCGGACCACTCTGCAGCCCTTGAGCCATTTGTTCCTTGGGTTTGTTGCAGTCCATGATGTTTTCCAAAAAATACAAATTAATACATCAAGGCACTGTTGTGAGTGGGGGTGGACACACTTGAGAAAACAAAGCGTTGTTGTGTTTGTTACTTGTTCTAGTGCGGTGCTCTAGTGAGGTGGTAGTAAAAAGAGGGTGCCTGGTGCAGAAGTCCTGGAAGCAGACCTCCCTGGTAAGGATGAGACTTAGCATTTTCTAGGTGACCATAGACTTTGCCTGAAAGTTATTTCAAACCCAAATGCAGTTGGGAGCAATAGATGGGCAGAGGCTCCCCAGGGGACAGGGGTGTCAGGAATGTCCAGCTCCCACTGTGTTGGATGAGCTGACACTGTCCTATTCACAGACTGGAACAACTCTCTATTGTTGAAAGGCTTTGTTCACGTGAAAGTCTGCAGTTTTTGTTGGAGAGACATTTGGCAGTTGACTTCAGGGATGAATTTCTACTTGGTGATTTGTTAGTAAAACCAGAAAAGGCTTTGTTATACCCTTAGCCTTCTGGAGGGGCTAATTCCAGTGGGTTTCTTGCCATTAAGGGATGGGATTTACTTGTACCACGCAGGAAGTACAATACAAATTTGCAGTCTGGGACTGATGGCAAAGATGAAGGTGCCAGGATGCATTAGTTCACTTTGAAAGCTGTAGCTTTCTTCTTAAAGTAAGTGGTTTTCATTATATGACTTTTAGCTTACATACGCCATCAAGCTGTACTTCTGGGGCTGAAGAAATGGCTCCGTGATTACAAAGTTGTGCTCTGGCAGAGAGAGAACCCAAGTTCTGTTCAAAGCACCAAGGATGGGTGTTGCAAACAGCCTGCGGCTGCAGCCCCAGGTAGCACACTCTTCTGAACTCTGCAGGCACCTGCACTCAAATATGCACATACTCCTTCACACATGAAAAAATAAAATAAATCTTTAGGAACATGTCATCTTCACAGGTGAGAACTGCACCGTTTTGATTTTTTTAGGATTATCACCATGCACTATTTTCACTCCATCCATCTGTGGCTCACACTTGTAATTATAGCGCTCTGGAGGCCGAGGCAGGAGGATCACTGTGAGTTTGAAGCCAGCCTGGGATACACAGTGAGTTCCAGGACACTCTGGGCTAGAATGAGATCCTGCCTCAAAACAACAACAACAACAACAAATTATTAGTCCCAAGCTTCCCAAGGATGTGGTGTGGCACATGCCTGTAATCCCGGCACTTAAGAGGCAGAGACAGGAGGCTCACTGCTAGTTCAAGTCCAGCCTTGGCTATATGGCACATTCAAGGAATGCATGCCAGGTCTGCACTGTGAGACCCTATTTCAAAAATTTTTTAAAAAAATTTTCTAACACAGTAGTAAACATTTCATGTAATTACTCTTTGCTGAGCCCTATTATGACAACTTCATGTGGATTCATTCATTTAATTTTGGTAACTTAAGAGTGTGGTATTATTTTTTCCTGTTTTGTGTATGGAGGAACACAAGCATGCAGAGGTGAGTCCCTTAAGATGGCACCTCAGTTTTCCTAGACTCAGAAGTGTCTAGTCTGTGATAATCCAGCCTTTGTAACCTGTTTATTGTATTTGATGGTGGAAACTCTTATCAGTTTAGTAAAATTATCAAGTGTTCAAGCCACGCTGTTTGGATATAATATTCCTTTGTAGGATTGATGACTGGTGTGATTCAGCTTTACAAATGTTATGCCTCATCTCCTTTTTCAGTGATTATGTAGCAATTCAGTAACTTTCCAGAACTTTCGATGTACCAGAGAGAAGCCTGTGTTGAGAACTAGAATAACAGTCTGTAGTCATGAAGACAGTTTGTGAAGTGAAATGTAGGGAAATTTCTAACCAAATATTCTAATTCTTCCACTTATCTGAACTCTTGGAACATGTTTTAGAATGGCCTACATTGATGGATTGGTTGATGTACCGGGGATTGAACTCAGGGCCTTGAACATGCTAGGCAAGCCCTTTTTTGCAGTTATAACCCTAGCCCTTTTATGGCGTTTTAATTCCTTTTGGTGACTTGCGTGTTAGAGTCAGTGTCAGGATTGTTTGTGTATTTTAAGAAAAACAAAGGACACCTGGTCCCCAGCATGTGAAATCGTTGGATCAGCTGCTTATCTCCAAATGACTTGTTTATGGTCACGCTACGGGCTGTGGAGATGGAACAGGTAGTTGCTAGCGATCTTGGTCATTAAGTAATCGCAGCGTTACACTCAGATTACAGCAGTCCATCCCCTTGGCTCCGCGGAAGGCAGGCAGCCCGAAGGGATAGCTTTGAGTCAATTTTCTGAAAGAATGCAGACACTCAAGCATGCATTCTGAGATGGCTATATTGTGATAGAAGATGCTACGGATATCGTACATCCAACTAGCAGCTGTTAGAGATAGGATATTAACAAATTCCTTCTTCGTAAATCCTTTGAATTCTTTCAGAGCACAAGTGGGGTGAAAGAAAAGAAAATATGTGTGAGTACGAGTGACGATAGAATGTGGAGTTGGCCGAAGACATCCCTAGTGATGGGAGTCGGATTCTCTTTTGAGGTGTGTTTCGAATCTGGTCAACGTGTGTGATGCCATTAGGGTGGAGTGCAACTTTTAAGTCTTCGCTTGTGCCCTCTGAATTCTAGCACTATATGCAAACATCTTCACTGGAGTATGAAGAGATCTGGAAACTAAGTTGGGTAAGCACATTCTTTTACACTCAGGTTAGCAAGGACACTATCCACTGTATGGGAGCTGAAGCGTTAATTCACTGCCTCTTTGCTGCTTGCCATGGCACACAGAAATCATCCTGAGAGTCAGTCCCTGTTTCTGCTGTTCCGGAAGCAGTGGTTTTTCATGTTGCGGAGTTCGGGGTTCTTGCCTTTCAGTGGTGTTTATTATGTGCTCCGCGTTGTGTTTCCCTGTAGGCATGCGCGCAGCAGGACTTGCAGTGCTGCTCTGCTTTTTAAGCTACAAGAAAGATTAAGGCTGTGCAATCGTCTTTCCTTAAATATTTCTTTAATTTTAAGCTTATTTTTTCAAATAAATGTTTTATTTTATGTTGTTATAGTTACTTTTCAATTGCTATAACCAAACACCATGACCATCATGGTTGGGAGCAGGACAGCAGGCAGGCAGTAACTGAGAGTGTACATCCTAATCTATAATCAGGAGGGAGGGAGGGAGAGGGGAGCGAAGAAGGAAACAGCTAATTGGAAATGACGTGGGTTTCCGAAACCTCAGAACCCACCCCCAGTGACACACTTCCTCCAACCATGCCATACTTTCTAATCCTTTCCAAACAGTTTGACCAACTGAACCAAGCATCCACATATATGAGCCTTGGGGGCCATTTTCATTCAAACCATTACACCAGGGTATGTGTATCGTGAGTGTGCAGTGCCCAAGGAGGCCAGAAGAAGGCACCAGGTTCCCTGAGACTGGAGTTCCAGATGACTGTGAGCTGCCAGGTGGGCACTGAGAACCGAATCCTGGTCTTTTGGGAAAAAACAAACAAACAAACAAAAACGTGCTCGTAACCACTGAGCCATAACTTTATTTTATTTGTATGAATGTGTGTCTGTTTGTATGTGCAGCACATGTACGCGGATGCCCAGAGAGGCCAGAAGAGGGTGTCAGAACCCCCAGAACTGGAGTTAACAGTGGCTGTGAGTCACTCTGTGTGGGTGCGGAGACCTGAACCCGGGTCCTCTGCAAGAGTTGCAAGTGTTCTTAACTGCTAAGCTCTCCTTCCAGCTTCTTAATGTCTCCTTTCATTTGTAGAGAATCCCAGTACTTCATTGGTTTACTTTGTTTCTACAATTATTATTAAAATCAAATTCTCCCAGTTATATTGTTTGTAGTGTCTGGTAACTTCAGCTCACAGTAATCTTTACTGTCTCTGAATAAGCATATATCTTAGTCTACAGTTCATTTCATTCCAAAAAGCATTTAAAATGTCTGTTTCATCAGGTGTGATTCTCCAGGGTAGGATACAGAATGAATAAGAAGCCCAGCCTCTGAAGAGCCAACATGTCTGTATGACCACTCACACTGGGCTTTGGGTGTTGGGTGTGAGTGCAGTGCATGTTATCAATGATGTTAAAAAAAAAATTGATGTTAAAAAAGAAACCGACCCAGAACAGAGATGGCTCTAGTAAGTCTTCCCTGCCTGTCTTTGTCACTTGAAAGCCAGTTAACATTTTTAACCACTCTGTGTATCTCGGCATTTTTAGTGTATCTTATTTTAGTTCAGTGGCTGCAGGAACTTCAGGAACATCTCAGTTTTTACTATAGTAGTTATCGTGGAAGGAAATGGTATTTTCTTGATTTGGTTTGATTTAAAAAAAAAAAAAAAATCTTTCTGTCATCTACTCTTTATAGCCGCAAAGTTAAGAAGGAAAACATGGAGAAATGCTTTTGATGCCCTTTAAAGGATGCGGGCTGCAACTACTACAATTTGTGATTATAATTATGTGAAACACCAGGGGAAACGTACAAAACATTGATGGGTTCTCTTCTGAGTAGCAGAGCTCAGTGCCGGTTGTTCTCTGCTCATGTGTTTTGTTTTCCCGTCTGATTCTTTTTTTTTTTTTTTTTTTTGACATCTCCTTTAATGAGTTTTTTTTTTTTTTTAATAAGAAAAGAAAGTTGAGTTTTGTTTTGATTTTTCATAGCTGCAGTACTGGAAGTTTAGCTTTGACATTAGTAAAGGGAAAATGTAATTTGTTTAAATACGTGTAGTCTGTGGCTGTTTCTGCTTTCTTCACAGCAGCCGAGTTGGGCGAAGGAGGAATGTCCTTGAAGTTCAGTTGTTTGCTCATGTATTATTCTTTGTAACACATTTGAGAGATTGTCATTGGCTTTGGGTAGGAGAACAGCTGTGGCACCAACAAATGGTTAAGGGGAAACCAAAAGCTGCTGGGAGAAACTGCCCTGCCCCCCATTCATTAGGAAGAAACAAAAGAACCCAAATCATTGCTTGGCTTGCTGCTGCAACTGCTCTGTGCCAGCTGCTGAGCTCGGGGTACAGTTCTCTTAGGTGATACAGATAATGAATGCAGATTTACTTCATTGGAAGTTGTTCGCCCATGTGCCAAATTGTTTCTTTCTGCTCAGTACGAATGTCCCTGTCTTTAGAATGAGGGGCAGCTGTCTGGAAGCTTACGGAGGATGCAGCAAATCCTCAGACAGCTGCTTCTCTTTCTCTTTGGTCAAAATTTTCACTAAAACATTTTTACTGAGGTCTATTTATTTATTTTTCTTTTTGAATCAGGGCTGTGTAGCTGAGGCTTGCCTGGAACTGTGTGTGTGTGTGTGTGTGTGTGTGTGTGTGTGTGTGTGTGTGTGTATTCCCATAATGCCAGAGGTTGATGTCAGGTGACTTCCTTATTTGCTTTCTATCTTATTTTTTGAGGTACAGTCTCTCAGTGAAACTGGAACTTGTCAGATTCCATCCACTAGGCTGGGTGACTAGCAAGCCCCAGGGGCTTCCTGTCACTACCTTCAGAGCACTGGGATTGTAGCTTGTGCTGCCCTGCCTGGCTTTTTACATGGGTTCCATGGTCCTCACTTGGGTCCTCATGCTCACATGACTTTACTGACTGAGTCTTCTGCCTCCACCTATACTGGGAAGTGTGTGTTTGCTGAGACTGAGTTATTATGATAAATAAATAATAACAGTTGTTGAACGCTGTGTGCCAGGCATTGTATGGGTTGTACTGGATAATATGCTAAGTTCAGACTACTATAACATAATATTATAAATGAGTGCCTTAAACCATAGACATTTGTATTTCACTATTCTGAAGTGAAATACACTCCAGATGTGTGGAGATGTCTGAGATTAAGGCTGCTGGCAGGTCCAGTTCCTAGGGAGGCCTTCTTGGTGGCTTGTAGATGACTACTGTCTTTTCACATGGTGGAGGAGGCAGAGCTTTGATGCTTCTTCTTATATGTGATGGGGTCCGACCCTCGTGACCACTTCTAAACCTAGTTACTTTTTAAAGCCCTTACCTAAGGCCATCTTTTATTAAGGGTTAACGCTTCTACATGAACTAGAGGGGGACACGAACTTGAGCTATCTTAACTGTTCTCAGCAGTCATTTTTATTTGCAGGTACTGAATTTGTAGATATGGAATCCGAGGCCTGGCCCAAGGTCACAATACGTAAAAGAGCCATACCCTAAGTGGGGCATCTGTAATGCTCTCTCCAAGGCTCAGGGGCCAAAGCACAAGAGAAGTAAAAAAGACAGAGTGAAAAAGCCTGAAGACATGCAGTGATGTGTGACATTGTCTTCTGGGCATGACATAGCCATCACACCCTTAAACTCTTAATAGCCATGGCTACCTGCACAAGATTGGGCTTGTCAACATTCTGCCATATGAGGCCTCACCCTCCTGAGGACTAATAGTTGCTGGGGAGTGAGGCTTACAAAGCCTTGTCTGAGGATCTGTTAAAAAAAAAAAATAGAGGAGCCAGTTGTCCTTCACAGGCCATTGACAATAGGTTGTAAGACATTTTAAACACCAGATTAAAATTTGACGTTACAATGTGAAATGTAGAAATTCATTTGTCAGTTGGAAGTAGGACACACACACACACACACACACACACACACACGAAGTCAAGAATATTGAAGTGGAAAGGTCACCTAGAAAGTATTATATAATAGTTCTAGACTAAGTTTTCTTTATATTCTAGACCAGCTGTGTTCACAGCCTGTGGGTGTGTGACCCCTTTGGGGGTTGAATAACCCTTTCACAGGGGTCACCTAAAACCATCCTGCATATCATATATTTACATTATGATTCATAACAGTAGCAAAATTACAGTTATGAAGTAGCAACAAAATAATTTTATGGTTGGGGTCACCACACACGAGGAACTGTATTAAAGGGTCACAGCATTAGGGAGGTTGAGAACCACTGCTCTAGACCCTCCCTCTTAGCTATGGGAGTTTGTTCCAAGACACCTAGAGATTTCTAAAACTGGACAGAATAGAACCCTGTGTGTCCTGTGATGTTTCCTGTATACAATATGCGAAGTTGATGCCTTTTCCCTCTTAATGAAGCACTTACGGTGGAACCATGGCTGAGATGCAGTTTGAGAAGAGTAAAATACAATTAATTTCTTTTTTCCTTCAAAATTTCAAACTTAGAAGATTCATTCTTACCATATCTTAGTAACTTCAAATGACTTATTTTCCTTTGTTTTATCAAGTCAAGAATTTCAACTTCTCACTCAAGAGTGGCACTGTCTAGCTTCTCTGTGCCATGTCTTAATTGCCAGCGTTGGCAGTTGGGGCCGTTAAGTAAAATAAGGGCTACATATGTCTATATTAATATATCATATTATTATATATTAATTAGTGTGCTATTGCGATAGTTGAGCCAATAGCTAGATGCCTCCTGATGTGAACAGTGAGCAGTCATAGACATGGTATAGACGTACTGAATAAAGGAGCAATTCCTATCCTAGGTAGGACTGAGCAGGATGGCACAAGATTTCGTCTCGCCACTCAGAGTGTCATACAGTTTCTAACTTAGGAACTGCTGCTTTCGGAATTTTCATTTACTGTTCCAGACTGCAGCTGACCCCAGACAAGTAAAACTGCTGATAGTGGGGGCTCCAAACTGTACCTATTTCAGTGTCGTTCTGGATGCATTATTTTAGGTTGTCAGTCATTTTGTCTTCAAACTTGAGGGGGGGGGGAGAGCGAGCATTCTTTGCCCTCTAGTTATGAAGTCTAAAGTTATATCTATGGTGCCCTCTATCTTGCTTATACTCCTTTTCCCTAGCTACATTAAAGGTCATTTCCCCCCTTTCTTTTTTTTTTTTTTGAGGGGGGCTTTGAAATGTTTCTGTAGTGTCTTTTTAGTTTTCTACTTATATAATTTGTATATCTATGAATTTTTTCCTGTGGATTCTTAAGTATTTGTTCAAATAGTCATCTTTTATTTTGTTTTATCCTTTCATTTTGAGGCTATGATTAAATGTATTAAATGTATTCAGGTACTCTGTCCTTAAAGACTGTTGAGTTTTCTCTCAGATTTTTATATTCTTGCCTGTGTAAGCCGCTCTGGGTTCTACAACTAGCTACTTCCGCTTTCAACCTTATCTATTATTGAAGCGATAGCTGGAGGGCTTTCCGCCTATTGATTCTCTTGTTCAAATCTAACATTTTACTTTGTTCTTCCTGTCACTTTTTGCTTAATGTTCAGTCTTTGAAAAACTTAATAGTGATGTGTGTCTGCAATCAGTTCTGGTTCTCAGGACCCTCACACAGGAGGACTTGAGTCTGAGCCCAGCTGGGCTTTAGATTGAGTTCCTGTCTCAATCAACAAACAAATAAATTTTTACCATTTATGCATAGCTGTCTTATTTTCCATATCTGGCATTCCAAATATCTAAAGTCGTGGATATCTAAATCTACTTCCGGTTTCTTATGACTTTTGCGTGTAGTCGTTAGCGTCTTTACTTCTAAGAAACATGATTAATCTGTGACAACTAGGCCTAACTCAAGGACGCTTTTTTGAGAGCGGGCTTCTCCTCACTGCCAGCCACCACCTGCTGGGATGACTGTTGTCCCTTGCAGGATCTCTGGAATAATTTGAAAATGTCAGGCTCTGCTTCACTTTGTTCCCTTTGGCTTAAGGACACAGTGAAGTGACCCCTGAAATGTTAATATGAGCATATGCCCTGTCGTCCCCAGCCCTGCTTTCTGGTTTAGCCCAAGCTGTTTCTGTTTGTCCTTTTACTATCCCCACTGCCTGTGAGTCCAGGGGTGCGGTCAACAACTAGTCTGTCAAGATCTTGCTGTTGGGGTACACTGTATTTCTGGAAAGTTCTATTTTACTTGTTTCCTCTTTCTGATTAACAGAAGAGTTACATGTGTTCCTTTAAATGTTTGTTATGAAAGTAATGCTCTTGTCATTCAAATATAATTAATAAAAATCTGCTGTATTTTACACAGTTCCAGGATGCTCTGCTGTCGCGGTGGAGAGTGTGGATAACACTGCTCTAAGATTGGGGCTCTGTAGCTTTAATCATATGCCTAGTCCTCACTAACCTTCATCTGTCATCCAAGACACAGCAGTGTGGATGCAAGCAGTTACACCGAAGTGGCAGTCACTGCAGAAACAGCTGTGAGTGACACAGCCAGAGGCCAGGGACAAAGGTGACCCTGGAGCTTCCAGCTGCAATTTGAGATCCTCACTTGTATAGGATGAATGTGGTTCACAGAAAGGACGGGCGCCACCCACTGCACCCCGTTCCTATCCACACACTCCCTGGCTGATGGAGCACTGCACTGTGGGTATCAAACATTCTAGATTCGTTCCATGTTCATATGATTCATATTGGGATCTCAGAGAAATAACACCATTTTTTAATCCAAATAATTTGAAAGTAATTAAACCATTTCTCTTCTCTTACACTACCACCAAAATATGCATGGTTCTTTCCCTTTGTTTTTAAATAATGGCTTTGATTATGAATGTTAGACCCAAAGAAGTGATTTCCAGGCATACAGCAAAGTCTTTAATTGATTAACTGAACTACCGTGTGTGTATGTGTGATATATATTCATTTTTTTTTTTACAATTGCATTTGAGAGTTTTAAAGTCTTCAGCAGAAAAATTCTTCCTCCAGAAGTTTAGATGTGGCCTGGAGCCAGGGAAGCTTCATTTGAAGCCCTACTAGGAGAGGTTGGAATAATTCATGGTCAGAGCGTTAACTTTGGTTTTTTTCTCCCCTCCATTTAAATCTCTCTTACTAGATCTAATGTTTCAAGAGTTTCTGTTTTTATTTACCAGGAATCAAAAAGGCACAGATAATTGGTTGAGTTAGCATTCTTAATTAGATCTATGTCATCTTTATGGTGGGAAAACTAAAGGCCTAAGGGAAATGTTCTCTCCTTGTTGCAGGAGACTATGGGAGAGGGACTGCAAGAATTCCTTCACAGCAACTTTGTTCTTCCCCAATGGCTCTGCCAGAGAGCAGTGAGCAGTGAAGATCATGAACAAACATCTTAATCACAGATTTACATAAAGTCAACACCTGCAGATAATACAAACTGCCAAAGTTTAGGCAGCCCTTCCCCCAACAATGTACAAAACAGTTATTATAAACATAACTAGAAGTAAGTGTCTCCAACAAATGCCCTCGTCTAGGTTCTGTCTGTGGGTATCTGCAGACATGGTGTGCACACAGACACACAAATAAACAGAAACCTAAAAAATAATTGAAAAAGTATGCATGTCATTTCAGAGAGGCTAATTCTATGACTTTCCCAGTGTTTCCTGGTGCTAACATAACCCAAGGAGATAGCCAACTTGAGTCACACCAGAAACAACAAAATACAGGGATGAATTTGTTGCTGGAATATCTCTTCTATCATCTACCTTTGTGTCAATTTATAACCCCCACCCAGGCACTGATGTTGAGAGAATGTTTCAAAGCATTTGATGAGGGATATGGACCCTAACGAGGCCAAAACAGTCCTGGCCCATGGCTCTAATGCCTCACTTGATGTTATCGAGGTATAGCAAGCTATTCCTCAGAGCGAGTTCAGAATCGTGTGACTTTAAGGAGGTGTATGTTTTGTGTTTTGTTCTCTTGAACTCGCAGAATTTACTCTCTGTGCTTCTCTCATCAAGTATGTTTGCTACGTGTGAAGTAAATAAGATCTGTTAAAACTTGGTTGCTTCTATTCTTACCTGTGAACAGCACCTTTTAGCTCACAAGCTTTTAAAGCTTTTTAAAAGACACTTTGAGGAGGAAAATTAGCTCAGGTTTGAAGATACCTCTTTAAAAATAATAATCTTTACTCTTGAGAATTTCATACACATATACAATGAAACATGATCGTATCTATCCTCCTCCACCCCCTAGCATCCCCCAAGCCTCCCCAACAAGGTCCTCTCAAAATTTGTGTGTGTATGCGTGTCTTTTTTTTTTTTTTCCTTCTGTTTCTTTTTTTGATAGGCCACTAAGTCATGTTGGTGCTGCGCATGCGTATGTGGGGTGGGGCCATGCACTGGAGCATGCACAATCTACCAGTAGCCACACGTGCAAAAGAGAATGATTCTCCTTTCCCAGCAGCTCTCCTGCTCATAGCATCTCAGTAAGGGCTGGTTCTTTTGTATATCAGGAAAAAAAAAGTAGGGGCATGTTTGAGAGAAAAGGAAACTCCCAACCCAACAAAGTTGATCACCCAAAGATATAATGAGCCACATGCTCGGACTTTAAGCCAGAGAATTGTGAAATTAAGTTCTAACCTTCCTGATCTCTCTCGTAAATTTTATTCATAATTATTTCAGATCTTTAGTTGAAGTCTTTAGGGTCTGCAAGTGTGAAGTATTGCTGAAATTAGAAGCATACACTGGGCAGCAAATCTTGGAATCTGCCTTGTTTCAGAGCTACCTAGACAAGACAAAATGTCCTTTGTCCATACAATTTGCTTGCTTTGCGCTTCTGTGCAAGAAGCTGTTTTATACAAATCTTGCTACTTAGTAACTGGACTGATGATCAGGAGGCCTGGGCTCTGCCCCTGGTTCACACTTGTCCCAACTTGTTTCATCCTTTTCTATTGTTTTCTACCCATAGACAAAGGCTTACCCATCAACTCATGTAGACATGCAGTGTGTTGAGTTTTAGAGTGGAGAGATGCTGTAAGGCAGGACCTTTCCATGCTCGATGGGCGATCTGCCCATGTGCTGCAGAGTATTAAGAAGCATATCTGCTCACTACATGCCAGGACAACTGAAAATGACTCCTGAGATTTCCAGGTGCACAGGTGTCAGTATCTCCACTGAGCACCACGGCTGTAAGACTGTTTAGTAGGAGGCAGCTGAGGCCTACAGAACTGAGCAGCAAGCTTCAGATCATATGTCTATTACAAGGTCGAATAGTCCGAAGATCCAGCTTCATGAATGAGCTTGACAGATGCTTAGTGTTTATCTGCTGCGCATCACCAGCTCTGAAACACTTACCATCCGTCCTAAAAGAACCCATTTTCCCCAGGCCTTATATGCTGAAAAAATGTTTTGCGCAGTGTTAAACAGTTGGAGTAGATTTTTTTGGGAGGCCTCAGTTTGCTTTTATGAGTCATATAGTAACTTTAAGTTCGATGTGATGTGTGGAATATCAACAACTAGTTAATTCCAGTGTCATGAAGAGTACAAGAGAATGCATCTCAGGAATCCAGTATCCATTGCCAAATAAAATCAACTGCCTTAGGGCTTATGTTGTTGAACTCTTTAGTATTTTCCATTTGTACTTTTTTAAAAAATACATTTTCTAGTTTATGCTTTTTAAGGCAAAAATCAACACATAGAGCAGTCCTTTAGTACTTCTGTTGTTCAGTTCCATACCTGCTTTTTTATCATCAAATCCTACATCTTCAATGTATAGAAATTCAGGATTCACTTGGAAACATGCAAAGAAAGTCATAAAGGAAAGTCTCAGAGAAATGAGAACAAACTGTGGTGGTACACACCTGTAATCACAGCACTTGGGAGATAGAGGAAGGAAGTTTAGGAGTTCAAGGTTATCCTTGCCTACACAGTGAGTTTGAGGCCAGACTGTCCTTCATGAAATTGTGTCAATCAAACAAAAAGTTGAGTACTGTTAGTTCTCAGAAAGAAACTAAATGTTAGCAGGGACATTTAGAACTATTAAGCAAACACAGCAGGTCCCGTCTGGATACTAGGATTCCAGGGTGCTTTCAAGCTCTTAGATGAGGATGTCTCTTGGCTGCGGTACAGCTATGAGTAGGACTTTTGCTCTGGTGGTTGTGTAACAAAGTCATTTATCTTTTGAAATCTTCTAAGCTACTTGCCGTGTTGAAGACCTCAAATGCTTTGCTTTGATGATGCTTTTCTTCTTAAATCTGCCAAGATTTCTGGATTTAGATATAATTGGGTTATTATATAATGTGATTCTAAAACTGTGAATTTATAACACGAAAGAGATTTGAGTCCCATGGTTAGTCTACCAGGGGTCACACCCTGAAAGTAAACTGACTGTCTACACCCAGAAGCTATCACTCATCAGTAACCCCTCAAGTAGGGGTGGGGGTCATGAGGCCCTCCCCATTCCCTGCTGGAGTATTGACTGGTTTGATCTTGTGCAGGTCTTGTGCAGGCAACCACAGCTGATGCTGTGAGTTCAGAATTTCAATGTTCCTGTCATGTCCAAAGATACTGTTTTCTCCAGTCCTCCCAACCTCTGGCTCTTACCATCTTTCCACCCCTCTTCTGCTCTGGACCCCAAGTCTTGGGAGAGGAGATGTTGATATAGATGTCCCATTTGTGCTAGCACCTATTTTTTGCACTCTGACTAATGGTGAGTTTTTGTGTTACCCACTGTTCATTGCAGAGACTTCTCTAAAATGATCTGAGAGCTACACTAATCTATATGTATTGTCATTTTATAAGGCATTGAGGGGGCTGGAGAGTGATTACAAGTATTGGCTACTCTCCCTGAGAGACCCAGGTTTGCTTTCCAGCACCTACATGGTAGATCACAACTATCCCAGGGGATCCAGTGCCCTCTCCTGGCCTCTGTAGGCACCACGCACACACTTGGTGTACAGATATACACGCAGGCAAACTACCCATACACATAAGATAACTAAATAACTAAATAAATAGGCCATTGAGCATATATAGGTTTTTGTATTGATTGGGGTTCCAGAACAAGTTCCTCGTGGAAGCCAAGGGCAGCCATTTGTGGTTGATAGTCAATTTTTGAACCCTTATTTTTCAAAGAGCTAATGACTGTATTAAATGAGTTTCTTGGATGCACTGGCAGTTTTGACCAGGATTGCTAGGGTTCAGGTTTACCTTGTTGGCATCAGGGCTAAGAGGTAGCTGTGGAGAAGAGTGCTCACCTGCTATTATACTTTGGAATTAATAGTATACTCAAGAGCCTCCTGTGTCCTTCCTGTCCTCTGTAGTCTATGTGCTATGATCAGACAACCCATACGGCTGAAACTTTTGCATCAGAATCTGTCTTTTAAAATTTTAAATTATGTTTTATTTATTTTGCATATGTGCATGTCATGGCATGTATATGAAGTTACAGAACAACCTGGAAGAGTCAGCTCTTTTCTGTTGATGAGAAGACTGGATTTGACATAGCGGGCTCCAAGTTCAGTATATAAATGGGAAGGGTTGAGACTTGCTGTCATTTCCCTGTCTTTATCTTCCCAGTCCAGGAAGGAGGTCTTCAGGTGAGTACTGGAAAGGCTTCTCAGACAAACACAAACACAAAGGCTTCCCTGCTCTCTGGTTGATTTTGCCATTACCAGTGTTTCTCAACCTTCCTAATACTGTGACCCTTTAGTACAGTTCCTCATGTTGTGGTGACCCCAGCCATAAAATTATTTTCGTTACTAATTCATAACTGTAATTTTGCTACTGTTATGAGTCATAATGTAAATATCTGGTATGCAGATGTCTTATGTGACCCTTGTGAAAGGATCTTTAGACGCCCGGAAGGGGTTACAGCTCATGGGTTGAGCACTCCTGCTCCAGACACTGTTCTTTCATTCTAGGGTAGGGTTGAAGTCTCATTCCTGTTGTCCAAAACCTCTGCCTTGTCTTCAGGCAGAGGGTGGTTGTCTTTCTAGCCACCCTGTACTTCTGTCTGACAACTTTGGTAGATTGGAGTGTGAAGTTGGTCACTGATAAACATGTCAGTTTGCATCTCTGGTAGACAGTGGCCAGATTTACTAATTAGATGAGTAACTAACTCACCAAATGTTAACATATTTAATTTGGCTCAATATTATTAAACATTTGTTGGATGCCCATGTTGTACTTGGTACTTTCCAGAGTATCTGGGTGTCTTGGGAGTTGTGGAAGAGTGCTATAGTCATTGCCTTTGCAAGGTCTTTGTTAAAATACTACAGAAACCCCGTGCCTTGTACCCTTGCCATTCATGCCTCACTGAGAGCTTGGGATGGGAACAGACACCTTAGGATAGGAATGAAAATTGTGACTGCCTTCCTTTTGCCCCCCACCCCGGCCCCCCCCAAGTAGTTTGCTCTTAGAACCAGTTTCTAAGGGGGAAAGCTGGTAGATGTGGCCTCAGTCATTAATATCTGTGGTAGGTGCTCTGCATTTCAAGACTTTGGCTAATAGGATTGTCCTAGCTGCTCACTATTCTGCATCATGTAGTCAGGAACAGAGTATATGGCACTTCATTAAAAAATTAATTTTAGATTATTTTATAGGTATAAATGTTTTTTACTACATGTATGCATGTGTGCCACTTGTTTGCCTGGTGCCCTCTGGAAGCCAGAAGAGGGCATTGGATCTCCTGGAACTGTAGTTAACTGATGGTTGTGAGCCACCGTGTGGGTGCTGGGAATCAAGAATCCTCTGGAAGAGCAGCCAGTGGTTTTAACTGCTGAGCTATCTTTCCAGCCTCTGGCATCATTTTCATAAAACCTTTTGTTAGATTTATTTATTTTGTGTGTATGAGTGTGTTGCCTGTATGCATGGATGTTTGTGTACTGTATGTGTTCCTGGCACCAGTGGAGGTCAGAAGAGGGCATTCGATTCCCTGGAACTGGAGTTATGAGAGGTTGCAAGCCATCACGTGGGTGCTGGGAACTGAAACTTAGTCCTCTACAAGAGCAACAGGTATTCTTAACCACTGACCGTTTCTACAGCCCTTGTGGCATCATTTTTGAGACCCGTGGAATCACCTGTTGAACCTTTCTGGTGCATGATCATACAGCAACCTTTTGCAGAAGCATTCCAGAAATCTTAATGGCAGTTGAAGCTTGAAGAGACAGGCTCATTCTGGCTGTGGGGAGCTCTTGTTTTTTCCTATTAATGGAGAATGAAAACATAAAATGTGGAAAAGCCAAACAAATCAAAACTGTTTTCTTTAACCATTTGCTGTGTTTCTGACTGGATAATGCTTATTTCAGGTTACTCTTTCTTTGATAAGTCCCATAAATTATGGAAAATAGATTTAAGGTTTCTCTTTAAGGTTTTTGTTTGTTTGTCCTCTCCAAGTTAGGGCCCTGCTGTGTAGTAGAGACTGTCTACAAGTTGTGATTCTCCTGTCCCAGCCTCCTGAGTGCTGAGATTACAGTTTTGCATCACCGCACCTTGCTCTATTTGAAAAATTTAAATCTATTCTTTTGTTGTTGTTGTTTGTTTGTTTGAGACAAATAGCTCTGGATGTCCTGGAACTTGCTATGTAGACCAGGCTGGCTCTGAACTCACAGAAATCCACCTGCTTCTGCCTCTGCAGAGTGCTACTATGTCCTACTTAAAATCTATTCTTTCTTTTCATCTTGCATGTGTAATGCTTTGCACATTAAAATTGATTCAAAGTTTTTTACATTGTTGAGGACTCTAGCCCTGGAAGGCTTGATAGGGAAAGGGAAGGTGAGGAAGATGGAGGAAGGGAGGGAGTGAGAGAAGGAGGGAGTTTGCTTTAAGTCTTATTTGAGGGAGGTAAGGTCTCTCTTGCTTCTGCTGCTGCACTGTGCACTGCAGGCAAACTGGCCCAGGAGCTTCTGGGAGATTCTCTTGTTTCTGCCTTCTATTGCCCCAGAGGAATACTAATATTGTAGATGTGCATTCTTACATCTTGTTTAATACAGGTTCTAGGATTCCAAAGTGAGGTTGTCAGGCTTGCAAAGCAAGTGCTTTTACTCCCTGAGCCATCTCTCTGGCTTGCCCTTGAGGTTTTAAGTTCTTGAAAATTTAGTGCTGATAGAATTATGAGGACTACATTCATTTTTTTCTAATTATTTCAGTCTGTAAAAATATAAACTTTATGTAACACACAGGAAACATTTCTTTTCCCACTTAGTTCCCTTAAAAATCTGGATCAAATCCAACCCTTGGGACTAGTCGGTATTTAGGGCAAACCTGCAACACCCACAGGAATGAATGACACAGGCTCTGCCTTCTAAAAGAAGCTAGCCCTCTTCTTTTCTTCCTCCTCCTCTCTCTTTCTCTTTCTCTCTCTTTGTTTTTGTTTTTGTTTTGTTTTGTTTGTTTGGTTGGTTTTGGGTTTTTTTTTTTTTTTTTTGAGACAGGTTTCTCTGTTTAGCCCTGGCTGTCCTGGAACTCACTCTGTAGACCAGGCTGACCTCGAACTCACAGAGATCTGCCTGGCTCTGCCTCCCGAATGCTGAGATCAAAGGTGTGCACCACCACCACTCATTGCTTCTTTATTTTTTTCCTCCTCTTCCTCTTTTTCCTCCTCCTTTTTGTCAGAGTCTGTATGTTGTCCTGGCTGTCTTGGAATTCAGGTTGTACACCAGGCTCGCCCTGAACTCACAGATATCCTCTTGCCTCTGCCTCTGCCTCTGCCTCTCTGCCTCTCTGCCTCTCTGCCTCTCTGCCTCTCTGCCTCTGCCTCTGCAGTACTGGGCCTGCTTTTTAGTGCACCCTCACTATATATATCACCTGTATGTAAAAACCTAAGAATAACTAAACCACCCCAAGTTAATGGAAATCTGTCTCTTAATAAAACAAATGTCACTTCTTAGAAGATGCTCAGTGGCCAATACCAGTTCATGTGAGATGTTTGGGATTTGCTAAATTAGCTTCAGTGTTTTAGGAATGAAAATTAAATTATTTTTTATTTGCCAAGGCGTTTGTTTTTTTCCTGCTTGAGTAGTGAGAACTGTGGTCTATGGCGCATACGTGCCAGGCCAAGTCCACAGGTGAATGTTTCTTCTAGTTGGGCAAGCTGTCTTGCCTTGTCCTCAAGAAGATTGCTGACGTGGTAGGGAAGACCCTTTGCTGCTGTGTATCTACATATTGTGACCATGCACTGAACTGTGAACTTAACTAATAGCAGTGTTTTCTCTGTATCTTTCCCTGGGTCTTATTTAACATTATACTAAGCTTTCTATCCATGTGATTTCAGAGTCATCTGGTGATATTTAACTTTCCACCTGCTGATACTTGTCAGGAGCACTCAATAAACACTCTGTTCTTAAGATCTCTTTTCGACTACTACTCATTGGTATTCCATCATTAGCAGTAGAACTTGGGGGGTTGTCAGAATCTCCGAATGTCCCTATTTAAGTGTGTGTAGGTTGTGTGGCTTGGGCATGAAAATGAGGTAAATATGGGATGAAAGTGTTGGGGAAAGCCCTAACCACGTGGCTGCTGGAGTCAGAATGACAGACTCAGACACAGGTGCCAGAGAAATAGTACATGGTGTTGAAGGCTGTTTGCATTCTCTTAATTTTCTTTTGTTCTTCCCACTCTTCACTAGTTAGAAGGGGACTTGAGGGTGCACTCAAGGAGTCTATTTAGATCCTTCTCCCACTTTTTCCTGATCTTCTCTGGTGGTAGAATTGGAGAAGACAGCCTTTATCAACCTCAGTTAACTATATTGTATTTGTAAGTCAAATTTTTACCACTTATTTGCATATGTTAATTTCCAAATTTCTCCCCTTTTACTTTTCTTTGCCTAATGAGGATTTTTCAGTGTTGCCCTAAGTATATTTATAAGTCAGCATATAAATATACTTCTAAATAAGTATATTTATAAGTTTTTGAACTAGTCAGTGCCTGTAAGATTAGAATTCTTCTTTGATAAAAGTTAACCCATAATATGGAAAGGTGAAGTTGTTATTGAACTAGGGAATCACAAACCTGTGCCCCCAAATGAGGTCTGGCCACCCATTCTCAGGACATGTATTTAAAAATCCAAACTAAAAGTGGAGGACAGAAGAATCTTTATTCAGTGTGGCCACATTAGGAAGAAGGACTGTCTTAGTTACTTTTCTATTGCTGTGAAGAGACACCATGACCAAGAAAACTTACAGAAGAAAGCATGTAATTGGAGGCTTGCTTACAGTTTTGGAGGGTGAATCCATGGTCATCGTGGCAGGGAGAGAGGCAGCAGGCAGGCAGGCATGGTGCTGGAGCAGTAGCTGAGAGCTCTGATCTGATCCATGAGCCTGTGGCAGGAAGAGAGTGAGGCTGGGTCTGCCATGGGCTTTTGAAACTCCAAAGCCCACACACAAATGACACGCCTTCTTCCACAAGACCACACCTTCTAATCCTTCCAAAAACAGTTCCACCAACTAGGGGTCAAGCATTCAACTATATTAGCCTGTGGAAGACATTCTCATTCAAACCACCACAGGGACAAAAAGATCCAGTGAACCTCCCATATCTGTCTTCAGGTCCTTAAGTGAGATCAAACTTTAAGTAGAGGGTGAAGGACATGCATCTAAGCAGTCCTGGTCCAAGTGTGGTCCCATCTACCACTGGCCCGTCCTCATCTGGGCTCCAGTCTTATCCTTTAAGGTGGTCTGATGAGTTGTTAGAAATGTGTGAAATCTGTTTTTGGGGGGACAAATTCCATGTCTGGCTGGTTCCTTTCCTTCTTCGCAGCATGAGATTCCTGGGGAAATTTCATTTTCTTTGGGGTCCATTGCATCAATAGTCTGATAGATCAAGAGACAGAAGTGTCTCTTTAGAATACTTTCATTTCTTCCTGGTTTGTTACAGTATCTTTTATTGAGATGGTAGGTCAATGGATACAAAGATAGAAATGTATTCTTGTTTGTCTCCGTGTATAGGTGGGTGCACATGTGTGTGAAGGTGCACATTCATGTTGGTGGTGGCCAGAGGTCAACCTCAGGTACTGTTTCTTGGGAGCCATTTTGGTTTTGGGGTTTTGAGACAGGGTCTTACTAGGTAGTCTTGGCTGGCCTGAACTCACTGTGTAGACCAGGGTGGCCTCAGACTCATAGAGATCTGCCTGTCTCAGCTTCTGGAAGGCTAGATTTAAAGGTATATGCCACCACATCTGGATTACCATCTTGTTTTTGTTTTACTGGTGTCTGGGGCTCACCAATTCAGCTAGCTCTTCTTGTGTCCACCTCCCCAGAGTTGAGATTATAAGCATGAAAAAGAATGTCTGGCTTTTCCATGGAGCTGGGGTTGGAGCACACACAGTCCTTCTCTTGCATGGCCAAGAATGTTACTGTCTGAACTATTTGACCTGCCCCTTTTTTCATTCTTGTTTTAATTTTGGAGAATAACTCATAACTACTGTGTAGTCCTGGCTAGCCAGAGATCTGCTATGTAGACCAGCTTGAAATTGCATTGACCCTCCCTCTTCAGCCTCTCCAGTGCTAGGATTACAGGTGTGCAGTACCGCAGTTGACAGAAATATATTACTTTTAAAGATTTATTTATTTATTTTGTGTGTGTGTGTGTGTGTGTGTGTGTGTGTGTGTTTTTCTGTGTGCCACATGCATTTAGGAGCCCACAGAGGCAGAAGAGGGCACCAGATTACCTGGAACTGGAGTTACAGACATTCATGAGCTACCATATGTGTGCTGGGAATCAAGCCTGGGTCCTCTGCAAGAGCATCCAATGTTCTTAACTGCTGAGCCACTTTCCCAGCCCCCAACAATGTATTCTTTAAAAAATTTTAAAATTTATTTTAATTTTATGTGCATTGGTATTTTGCCTGCATTCATGTCTATGTGAAGGTGTCAGATCTCCTGACTGGAGTTACAGACAGTTGTGAGCTGCCATGTGGGTGCTGGGAATTGAACCTAGGTTTTCTGGAAGAGTGGCCAGTGCTTTTAGCTGCTGAGCCATCTCTCCAACCCTTTAAAAGTGTATTCTTACCACCTTAAAGTACTTCATTAAAAATATTAGGTAAATTGTTCTGACAAGGATATTATTTATTTTTAATTGGCATATACCATTGTTGTTAGGCTGCTGCTGTGGCTGCTTAGCAAGAAGACACGGAGGAATTTTTCATAGGTGCAACCCCTTCCAGACCTTGGCAGAGGGAACCACTATCCTGGCAAGCGCCATACTGGACAGTGGAATCCCAAGCATCTGAGCTCAGGTGTTTTTATTGATCCAGAACTCCTCAGGTGTTCAACTGATACCACATGCAGATCATTAGCAATCAAACATCCCCCACATAAATCCAACACCTGTGGACAATACAGAACTCCAAGACCTAGGCAGCCCCTCATCTAACAGTGTACAAAATAATATTTTAAATACAACTAAAAATAAACTTCTACAACAGCATACAGTAACAGGTTCTATGGAGCATTGTTATACATATTTCATTTGATCATTCTCCACAACTTCTCATCCATTCCTGTCCTTGGACCCTTCTCCTTGAGCAGTCCTTATTCCAGATTTTTGTCACATGCATTATTTTACACGCCTCACCTCTCTTTTAATTAATTTTTTTATAAAAATAAAATGGCATCATTTTCTCCCTTCCCCTTTCTCCCTCTAACCCCTCCCATGCCCCACTCCCTCTCAAATTCATGGCTTTTATTCTTTGATTATTATTCTTACACACACACACACACACACACACAGAATACAACCTGCTAAGTCCATTTAGCATTGTGTGTGTATGATTTCAGGGCTAATCACTTGGTATTGCATAATAAATTAGGAGGCTCATTGGTGAAGATTCAAGCTGGATCCTGGCCTGAAGCCCCCCGCATCCTGAGGTCTGGCTTTCATAGTCCCAGAATGTGCTGTGCAACCTGCCAAGGGAGGGAACCAGTCAGTAGTCCTGTCCAGCTGTGATGCTGGTGAACCACAGCAATGACCAGCGTGGCCAGCTGTCCCTAAAGTACAGTAGTGATACTCATATCTTGGCAGTAGCCAACAGCTCTCTAATTGGATTTAAGACTTCCTCAGCAGGAGGGAAATCATGCCTGGTAGTAGAAACCTAGCCAACTACCTGGGGTTAGGAAGGTCATAGACCTTAGAGGAGACCTACTACTGCCATTTTACTAGACCGGTGTAATTCCTAAGTGTATTCTAAAACTTGTCCTTACATCCACAGATAAGTGTAGCTCTTGCCTATCATCAAGGAAGCTTCTCTTGGCAGCAGATGGAGATCATTAGTTATACCCATGATACCTTAGTGATGTGAACACCTGAAAAGACATGAACAATGACAACACCATAGGCATGCTAATGTGGAAGGAGGAATTCTCAAGGGTCCTCACCCCTAGACAAAGAACTACGGGCAACTCACTCTCCTTTCCCCCCCTTCCCTCCCTCCTTTCTCTTTTTTAAACTAATCTTTCTTTTCTTTTTCTTTTTTCTTTAAATTTGTTTTGAGACAGGGTCTCACTATGTAGATCTGGCTGTCCTGGAATGTACTCTGTAGATCAGATTGGCTTCAAACTCAGAGACCCAACCTGCCTCTGCCTCTCGTGCTGGGATTAAAGGTGTACACCACCACATTTGGTTCGTTCCTTCCTTCCTTCCTTCCTTCCTTCCTTCCTTCCTTCCTTCCTTCCTTCCTTCCTTTCTCACTTTCTCTCTTTCTCTGATTTTCTTTTCTTTTCTTTTTTCTTTTTCTTTTTCTTTTTTTGGTTTTTCAAGACAAGTTTCTGTGTTGTAACTCTGGCTGTCCTGGAACTCACTCTGTAGACCATGCTGGCCTTGAACTCACAGAGATCGCCTGTATCTGCCTCCCGAGTGCTGGGATCAAAGGCATACTCTACCACCACCTGGCAGTTTCCATCTTTCTTAAAACTCCCTTTCCCATCTCTGGATTCCTTTTCTGATTTCATGACTTCTTCTCACATCCACTTATACATAAATACACGTATATAAAAATAAGATGCAAGGACTCGTGTGAGAGTGAACAGTATTCAGTATTTACCTTTCTGAGTTTGAGTCACCTCACTATAATCCTTCCCAGGTCCACTCATTTTCCTGTAAATTTCATTTCATTTTTCTTTGTAGCCGGTTAATAGTTCATTGGGTATATACACCACATTTTCTTTATCATTTCATCTACTGATTGGCATCTAGAGTGAATATATTTCCCTACTGTTGTAAATAAAGAAACAATAATATTAAATGTGCAGTATCAGAAGCCTTTGGGTATATGCCCAAAGTAATACAGCTGGGTTGGTCATGTGGTAGTTGAATTTTTAGTTTTTTAAGAAACACCCATATGACTTTACATAGGGGCTACCCCAGTTTTTATTCTGTATCAATGAATGGGTGAATGTTCCTCTTTTCCCACACCAGCATTTGCTGGCATTCTGATTGGGGTGAAATGGAATCTCAAAGTAGTTGTAATTTGCATTTCCCTTAAAATCTATCTATCTATCTATCTATCTACCTACCTACCTACCTACCTACCTATTCTCCATTTGTGTATGTGCATCCCATGTGTGCAATGCCAGTCGAAATCAGAAGAGAGCAATGGATCCTCTTAAACTGCAGTTATGGATTTGAGCTGCTTTTTTGGTTCTGGGTACCAAACCCAGGTTCTCTAGAAGAGCAGCAAGCGCTCCTAACTGCTGAACCATTTCTCCAGCCCCTGCGTTTCCCTTTTAAGAATATTTATTAACCATTTGTGTTTTTTCTTTTGAGAACTGTTTGTTGAGATCATTAGCCCATGCATTGATTGACAGTTTGTGTGTGTGTGTTTAGTTTTTAGTTCTTTATAGTCTATATATTAACCCCTTGTGTGAAGTACAGCTCATTCTGTAGATAGTCTGCTCACTCTGCTGATAATTTATTTTACTGTGCAGAAGCTTTTTCAGTTCATGTAATTTCATTTATTAGTTCTTGTGATTATTGCCTATGCCATTGGGATTTCCAGAAAGTTCTTGGTTCTGCTTATGTCTTCAAGTGAAACTGTATCTAGCTTGGCAGAAATGACCATATTCTAAATAGATACTTAACAGTGGTCCCCAAGAGATGGGAATTTCTTTAGGAGTCTCATTCTGGAAGAAGGAAAAGCACTAGCTGGAGGGGGAACTTGTCCTCTGGAGAGAGGTTGCAACTTAGACCACTTCCCAGGATAAGGCCAGAGCCAGACAGTGATGGGTCAGTGGTGAGTGGGACCACATCTTGATTGGGTCTACTTAAGTCCTTGCTCCTCTATTTAAATTTTAATATCACATTGGGATATAAAGATGGACTGGAGGTGGGACACGGATGTCTTTGTCCTTCTTCTCATGTGTCCACATTGAATAAACCTCTTTTTTTCTGCTTTTTACTATTAATTAGGCTTTTTAAATTGGCTTCTTGAGGACAGGTGGCTGAATTTGGCTGCTTGGGGTACAGATTGTTGACTCCCAAGTTTGCTAACATTTTTCTCTAATAGTTTTAGGGGTTTAGGTTTTAAATTAGGGTCTTTGATCCATTTTGAATTGATTCTCATGCAGGTCAGAGAATGGGCCTAATTTCACTCTAAGGGTAGATATCCGAGTTTGCCAGCACTGTTTGTCGAATAGGTTGTCTGTTGCTACTTTATGTTTAAAAATTTTAAATCCAGTTTTTAAAAATGTGTATGTGTATTTTGCCTGCATGCATGTCTGTGTACCATGTGCAGGAATGTGCGCCTGGTGCTGACAAAGGCCAGAAACCGGTGTCAGATTCCCTACAACTGGAGTTATAGATGGTTGTAAGCCGTGTCTGTTCTAGAAATTGAATCCAGGTCCTCAAGAAGAGCAGCTGGTTCTCATAATTAACTGCTCTAACCATCCAAGTGTATGTTTTTGACAGTTTTGTTAAAATTAGATGGCTGTAGCTGTCTAGGTTTATTTATAGGCTTCTATTATGATCCATTGGTCTTCATGTCTGTTTTTGCGCATACCCTGTTGCCTCTGTCTCTACGATTCTGTAGTATAATTTGAGGTCAAGTGTTGTGATATTGTTCTTTCTGCTTAGGATTGCTTTGGCTATCTGTGATCCTTTTTGTTTCTGCATGAATTTTAGAATTTTTTTCATTTCTGATAAGAAAAGTACTTGAAGTAAATCCCTCTGCCCCCACGTTTAAAAAAAACGTTGTTATCATCTGTGTGCTCAAAAAAAAGTATCCTATTTTCTTATTCTGATGCAAACAAGTTTCTTAACTCTTCTTCAAGGCCCATGCATCTTCTGGAGAGTGTTTGCTTTGTACATAACATACAGTGCTTCGCTGCTTTCCACCCACAGAGCCTTCCTTGGTGAGGAGGAGGTGTGATACAGGAAAATTACGAAGGCTTTCAGACCTGCTTTAATTGATGGCCCAGATGGTGAGGAAAACCCTTTGGGGAACTAAAAATTATATGAGTGATAGCAGACTTAAAAGTTCGTAATTAGACATCACATTACATTCTCTCTCCCCGTCCCCCTTCTTCCCCTACCTCTCTCCTTCTTGCATTCCCCTGTCCTCTATCTCCCCAACCCGAGTGTGTGTGTGTGTGTGTGTGTGTGTGTGTGTTGTTTTTGAGACAGGTTCTCATGCCTATGAGAATGACCTCTAATTCACTATATAGATCTGGATGATCTTCAACTCCTGATCCTTTTAATCCTGCTGCTACCTCTCATATGCTGGGATTATAGACATGCACTACCACCTGACTTGATCCTCTTTCCACTTAAGACTACTTGAGAGAACCCATTCTTTTATTTATACATGGGAATTCTGTTTCCCAGTTGATAATAAGTTCCTTGAGGTCAGTCTTGAATTTGTTCATTGATATCTCAGCACCTATAAAATCATTCTCCAATATAATAACAATAATGCCTAGCATAAGCTGAATGCTCTCAGTGTGTTGGATACTACACTTTGTATTTGCTGTCTCACTTAATATTTGCCATCTTAGAAAATAAAGCAGTATAATCATTTGCATCTTATGCATTAGGATACAGTGGGATCCAAATCAGGACAACTGGTAAGCAATGGGGCTAGAATTGGAGCTCCACAGTATCACAACACTTCCGTATCAGACACATAGCTTTTAAAATAAGTATCTTTTGAGCAAAACAGTGAACAAACTGAGCTTTAAATTACTTTACCAGAATTGCGGTGATGTTTTATGCCTCTTTACACTAAACCGTGCTCAGTGTGAGTGGTCAGCATGCTGCTGTGCTCGGCGATACTTATAATTAAGGAGACAGTGCTCCTAACAGGTTACAGTGTAAACACATGCTTCTCCATACTTCTTCTTTAAAGTAGAACCGCCAGGAGCGCCAACAGCGATGTCTTAGTGAGGGACTTCACAAGTAATGCTTAGTGTAATGCTGAGTCAGTGTGGCGTTATTTATAGAATGGTCTTGTCATTTAAATGCAAATTAAAATGTGGATTATCACCCCAGTTGTTAGTTCGTGATGTGCCCTGGGAGCCACTGAGTATTTCATGGAACATCCTTGACTTGCTAAGGGCAAGACCTGTCTTTGGTCAGGATTTTCTTGCTTCTGTTAACTTGTGCTGAAGTTAACAGTTGCTCTGGAGTTGTGGTAGTTATGACCACTCTCAGGAGACCCTCAAGAGGGCCTATTAATCTTTCTCTGTATGAGGGGAGGCCGACTACAGGGCTCATAAGACCCTCAAAAACCCCTGTGGCTGAACACTTGGGAGAAGCTTTTGTTATTTTGGTTTCTTTAAAGATGCTAAATGGCATTTGGACTAGGTTTATGTTCCCTTCCCAGGTGTGGTAGCTGATGAAGAGTTTGATTTGGAATGCTTGATGCAGGTGCCTATAATTTGGTTAGGTGCAGTAGTTGTTTTGGAAAGTGTAGCTTGTTCTTGGGATTGTGTTTTGCTTGGGTTTATGGGAACATTTGCTTAGAGTATAAAAGATTTAAAGCCCTGAGAACCAGGATGGGTGTTCTATTGGTTGGTCTGTCATTAGTGTGCTGATTCTTGCATAGAAGAACAAAGGTTGGAGAGATTGGGTTTGCAGATAGTGATCTTGAGATGCTAGTCTGACTCACTGTCGGCTTGTCCTTTCCAAGTTTAGGACAGCCTAAAAAGGCTGTGAAAATTTCTACCTTTCTCTCTTCCTCTATCAAGGCCGCCTGCAAAAGCAGTGAGAATTTCTTTCTATCCTTCCTTTCCCTTTCCCTAAATTGAGGGTAAAAGATTGTAGTTTACTACAACAAGTGGTGTACCAACGTGGGGCTCGGGAGAAGGGGATGGAAAAGTGGGAAATTTGAATTCAGATATCATTGAGGGAAAGGATGATGGTATTGATACTTTAGTTCAAGAAGCTAGAAAGGTGTTTATAATGGCTGTGACCACCAAGAAGCACCCCTTCCCTGAGGTTAGACAAGAGCTAAACAGTTGGCATGTGGGAACTCTAATAGCAGTGTAGCTGCCTAAGAGTGTGTGAGGATTCTTTAGGATGTAGTTTTTTTGTGAATTGTCCATGTTTCTGGTGGACTCGTCAGTTATGACACAGCCGGAAGTCGTCCAGGGAGCTTCCTGGTGGTACAGCTGCCTTTGAGTCACTCCTGAATAATCGCAACAGACATTGGTTCTCCAGTCTGGACTTATATGGGCCTTAATTTGGCCCTCTCTGCGTAGTGTGAATAGATGCTCAGGTGTTTTGCTGCATTAAAAAAATTATATAAGAGTGTGTGTGTGTGTGTGTGTGTGTGTGTGTGTGTTGCATTTGTACATGAGTGTAGTACCTGCAGAGGTCAAAAGAGGGTGGAAAATCCCTTGGAACTAGTAATAGCCAGTTGTAAGCTGCATGATGTGGATGCTGGGAATCGAACTCTGGTCCTCTGTAAAAGCAGTTTATGCTCTTAATCACTGAGCCATCTCTTCAGCTGCTTGCTGACTTGTTTGTTTAACATCTACCCAGGATAACTCTGTACTCCAGTGTTGAGAATATTGGGGATGTTGAGAATTTAGGTTTGTCTCCACTTGGCATGTCCCAGTTTAGGTAAGACATTCCTTTGTCTCTGGAAACAGGAAGCATCCTAAGAATAACAAAAATAAGTGAGTTTCTTTGTGCTTCTCTGATACAGCATTCTTTTGGTAGAATTTCCATCCACTAGTAGTATCTCTCATTAGTTTGAAAAGAAGTCCGATCTTTTTTTTTTATTATCTGCTAACTTAAATATTTTTTTTTATTATTTCAGATTTTATTGAGTACTTGCTATGTACTGGGAATTTTTGTAAGTCCTTTACATGCAACTCTTAATTATGTCAATTACTTTATGTGATAGGTACTGATTTCAGCATTGCACAAATGATTAGTAGTAGCACCTCAGATAGCATGGTAAATGGCTGGGCTTCTTATCAACCCAGACAGTACAGTCCCAGAACCACAGTGATAATTACTGTCAGCAAAACATTTACTTCTTAAGAGTTATGCAGCAAAACAATTATGAGCCCCTATTATCTGCTAATTCCTGTACTAGCACTGATGGCTCAGAGGTGACCAGATAGAGTGCTCTCTTTCAAGTACCCTTGGCTGGAGTGCTTTGCTAATGACCTTGTAAATGATTTATTCAGGACTCTGGGCCACTCTAGCTCCTGCCCATTACACAGAAGGCAGCATATTAAGTTTTCTTTAGTACCAACCTGTTGCTTCAACCCTCCAACCTCCCTTTCTTGTGTTGAAGGTGTCTGTTCACGTCTTATGCCGTGTGAAGACAGACAGTTCTAACGTTTTGCAGAATATGTGCTCTGCCCTCATGTACTCAGAGACGCTGCTGGGTTTCTCTCCTTCACCTGCTCCACTTAGTGACTGCATGATCCGACTGAGTCAGATTCTCATCTGTAATTTGGGTGGTCACAGTACCCACCTTCTAGGATTGTTGGGAGGGGTATAAAAGTTGTTTAGGATTGTGGTGGCTGACTCAGAACAAACACTTCAGGGAATTCTATATGAGAATATATGTACATAGTCAATGTACACACATAAAACACTTTTCCATTTCTGATGCTGAATATACAGCTGTTTTGGGGGTGAGAGTGATTGTTTTTGGATTTTTTGGTTTGCTAAGACAGGGTCAGACTATGGCTGGCCTAGATCTCACTATGCAGCCCAGGTTGTCTGCAAACTCATAGTATCTTTCCCACTTCCACCTGTGTAGTGCTAGGATTACAGGCATGTGTCACCATGCCTATTATACAGCTCATTTTAAATTGTTTGAGAATGTTGCAATGAGATGGAGCGTTTTCTCATAGAAGCTATTTTCTCTTCCTCTTCCTCCGTCTCCTTTTACGCTGCAGATCAAAATCAGGCCTCATGTATTCTAGATTAATGCTATTATACAGCTACATCTATAGTTAGACAGCTACATCTCAGCCCGTTTTCCTTTTTTAACACTGTGATTTTATCCACCTATTTCTTTTCCTTAGGGTTGTACAGAAACAGAAGGAAAATGAATCTGTTTGACCTTTCATTGATGTCTTCTGTAGTTGAGTTAAAAATAGGTATGTGTTGGATAGGATGCCAATATGGGGAATACAGGAAGGATGTAAAAAGAACAAAGCCATTTCTATTCCCTAGGCCTTTCCTAGGAGGACACGGTTACATTACTTCCATATCTGTCCTCCGGTTACTGTTTTAATTGGTCCACGATCAGTATTATCTTTAGGGTTTGGGGTTAAAAAACAGTTGAGATATACTTGCCATGTGACAAACTGTATGTCATTTAAATATTTAATTTGATAAGTTTAGCAAGTCTGAAAGACCTTGCAACTACTACCACATTAAAAATAGTGACTGTAGCTATTATCTCCAGATGCTTCCCAGTGGACATACCCACCAGCCTGGCTGTCCCAAGTGGATGTTCCACCACTTGCAGCTGTCTCCGCATGGACAGGAGCATTACCCACAAGAATCCTGTGCTCCCTTCCTTCGTCACCCCTTCTTTACTGCAACCCATTCTTCCTTGACACTGTTCAAATATGTTCTTGTATGTGTACTGGTTTGCATTTCCTACTGTTTTTTTGAAGGATTTTATTTCTTTAAATTTAAAAAATTATGTGTATATATGTGTTAGTGTCTGGGTTTGTGCAGTGTCTGCAGAGGCCAGAAGGAGGCATCAGAGCTTCTGGAACTGAAGTTACAGATGGTTGTGAGCTGCCATGTGGGTGCTGAGAACTGAACTGTAGCCCTCTGCAAGAACACTATGTGCCCTTAGCCACTGAGCCATCTCTCCAGCCCCTGTTTCCTGCAATTTTATATAACTGGATAAAACCTGGCATGCTCTTTGATCAGACTTCTTTCACCCAGCATAGTTATTTTGAGCTTCATCTGTGTTGCTCTATCAGTTCATCCTTCCTTTTCAATGCATAGCAGCACTGCACGAAACAGCACTGATTGTTCTTGTACTGATGAGCATTTGCATAAGTTCATTAGTGTATATCTATCTATCTATCTACCTCTACACACATACACACACCACACACACACACACACACACACACACACACACACACACACACACACACACATATAAAATTGCTCTGAATAAAATTTCATTCTCTTTCATATTTAAGAGTATGGCTGGGAAAGTAGGCATATATTTCAGTTTGTAGGACAGTTCTCCAAATTGCTTTATATTTATTTTCATGGCAGCATGTGGGAAATCAAAAGTTTGATGTCCATATCAACAATCATGGTCAGTCCTTTTCGTTTTGGCCATTCTGATTGGTGTATAATGGTGTCTTATTGTGGTTTTAATTTGCAACTCACTAATGATGTTATGTTTATCACCTGTGGGATGTCTTACACCTACTTATCTCTTGTTTTAAGAGTGCAAGAAGCCATAGATAATAAGTAAATGATGAGCATGGTTGTGTCCAATAAAACTATATATACTAAAGCAGCAGCAATCAGACAGCAGCTTGCATTCAGCCTTGAGATTGTAATTTACTCTTCCCTAACATAGATGATCATGTCCATGTGAATAGAGCAGTTTTGCCTTTTCCTTTCTTTCTTTCTTTTTTTTTTTGAGACAGTTTTTCTATGTAGCCTAGCTGGCCTGGAACTTATAGAGATCCCCCTGCCTCTGCCTCCACCATGCCTGGCCCTATTTTGGGTTTTTATTGCTTAATTGTTCATGCCTAGGTGCACTAGCTAGAACTTCCAGTACAGTGTTGAATGGAAATCCTGAGAGTAGATACCTTTATTGTGTTTCTGATCATAGGGAAAAGCATTCAGTATTTATTATTCACTTATAATCTTAGCTGTAGTTGTTGCAAAGATGTTTATCAGACTAGGAAATTATCTTCTTTTTCATTTCTGATTTATTGAATGGATCAGTTTTTCGTTTATTGACTTAACCTCTATCATCTTTTTTTTCCTATCAGGAAATTGCATTTTGGCAGTACTCTTTTTTTCATCTATTGAAAATGTCTTCTTGCTGCTGTATTTTTGTCTTTTTCTTCTGGTGAGTTGTATCAGCTGAGCAGCAGAAGCTAAGCTACTCAAAGCTTCTGTCCTAACTGTTTGGTCTTCCCAATGATGGCAGAGTTTGGAATTTTTATACTTGTATCCGTAAAGGATATTGACTGTAGTTTCCTTATACTTTTGGTTTTGATGTCAGGGTCCCGCCACCCTCACATAATAAGGTGGGAGATACTTCTTTTTTATTTTTTAATGTTACTGGTGAGTTTAGGAAGAGCTGGCGTTTTCGAATTACACTTTTGGTGAAATTCACTAGCGAAGCTTGTTGGACCTGTTGTTTCTTTATGGGAAGGTTTTTAATTCTATACTTTTTAAAAAGTCAATACAAAGCTATTAGTTACTTGCTCTTCAGTGAAGCTTTACAGTATTTTTCAAGGACTCTTTATTTCATCATAATTGTCTAACTTGTATGAAATTGTTTATAATATTTTTTGTTCGTTTAATTTCTGTATCATTACAATGTTCTTTTTTGACAGTGTTAATATGTATCTTTTCATTATTATTCTTAGACTAGGTAAAGCTTATTAACTATTAATCTTTTTAAAGAAGTAGCTTTTGGTTTATTGGTTTTCTTTTGTTTTTTATTTTCTACCATGTTGTTTTTGCTTTGATCTTTATTATTTCTCTCATCTTGCTTGTGTTGGATACAATTTGTTATTTTTATGATTTCTTAAGATACTATCTAAGGTCACTGATTTGAGACCTTTCTTCTTTTTTAATGTAAGCCTTTTAGGTGCTATAGATTTTAAATTACTGCTTTAGTGGCCCAGCACAAAAATTTAATGTCATATTTTTATTCAATTTAGAATTATTTTTTTAAAAGATTTATGTGTGTGTGTGTGTGTGTCTGTCTGTAGGCGTGAAAATATGTGTCTGTCTTTGTGAGAATATGTGTACATTCATACTGATGACCACAGTGGTCAAAAGAGGGTGTCAGAGAGCTGTAGTTATAGGCCACTGGGAGCTAGGAGCTAAACTTAGCTGAACCATCTTTCTCTAGATCTTAGTTCAGAATACTTTTTAATATCCATTGTTGGTTTATTTGATTGATTGAGTGAGACAGGGCCTGACCTTGAACTTGCAACCTCCTGACCTTTACTTTCCAAGTATTAGGATTACAAATGTGTATCATCACTCTGAATGTCCTCTTTGATATATGGGTTGTTGAAAATGTTTGATTTTGTTTCTAGAGTACTAAATCCTGTTACTGATTTATATTTTAGTTTGTTTTGGTCTGATAACAGACCTTGTATGACTTCACTATTAAAATTTACTGTGCTTGATGGTTAGAACATGCTGTATCTTGGTAAGTGCTCTGTGCGAATTTGAGTAGAATTTATATTCTACTGTTTTTTCATGAATGAAGTATTATAGAAATATCAACTAGGTTAAGTTAGTTGGTAGGTTTTTTTCCTTTACTGATTTTTCTGCCTATGTATTTTGTTAACTAAGAGAACTATTGAAATTTCCAACAATGTGTTTATTTTTGTATAGGTCTTACATTACATTAGGTACATGACTCTTGGAATTTTATGCTGTCTTGAAGAATGACCTCTTTCTCTTTATTAGATAACTTTCTTTACCACCAGATGTATTAGTTACTTGACTTGTTATAAAGTACCTGACAAAAGTAACTTGAGGAAGGAAGGGAAGGTGTATTTTGGAGTACAGTTCCCAGGGAGACAGCCCATCATGACAGGAAAGTGAGGTGGCAGGTAGACATATAGACACATAGACACACATTCTCACACCGACTGACAGACAGACAGAAAGACAGACAGAAACAGACACAGGAGGAGGAAAAGGAGGTGGCTCCTCACATTGAGTCAGGAAGCAGAAAGCAATGAAAGCTTTGCTCGGTCCTCTTAATCTTTTAAACTTAGTTGTGAACATAGCTGGTGGAATGATACTGACCACATTTAGGGTGGGTCTCTACTACAATTTGCCTAATCTAGCTGATTCCTCCCAGACATACCCAGAGATTTGGTTAAATCCCATCAAGTAGACCATCAAGATTAACCCTCATACCCAGTAAAGTGCTTGGTCTGAATTGACTTTGACTTATCAGTATGGCCACTACATTTTCCTGTGACAGCTGTTAGAAAAATGTCTTGAAGAATCCTTTTATTGTGGAGCTATTCATATCTTTAAAATTACTTCATACCTCTAAAATTATTTAAAACATCTAATAGGATAATTCTGCCCAAACATTGTGATATTTAGACCATTTCCTTTCGATGTGGTTGTTAATATGATTGGTTTAAATATTTTACTTTTTGGTTCATGTGCTTCATGACTTTATTTAGGTTGAATTTATATTTTACCTTATCTCCTTTGTTGCCTTATTAGCTGTAACTCATGACCTTAACATCTTCTGTAGAATGTTTCCAGTTTGAGTTTGTACAATGTTCTCTCATGATTAGATTTGGGATATATAGGTTGGAGAGACTCCAGAGGGGTGTAGGACTCTTCTCAGTGTGCCACCTTCATCATCGGATGTAGGTGGCGTCTCCAAGCTTCCCCTCTGCACAGGAGCCATGATTCCCTTTCCCTTATATCCACTGGAAGTTTAGCCTACAGAGGGAGGAGGATTTGTAGAAATCGTGATAGAACCATCACAGTTATTAACAAATACTCTGGTGTATCAAACATCCATGTGTTCTGTTCTTCTTAAGGTGGTCCTTCTAACCTTGCCTGCATCAAATATTATTCTGTATTCTAAGGGTAATTTTCTATTTCCCTCATTCTTTCTACATTTAGTGATAATTCTCCAGAAAGAAAGCTTGTTTGTGTCTCCTAAGTATTTGCTTGTGCATTTGCTTATTTACATTAGAATGAATTCATGGATATTTATTCTTTGTGTTTTAATCCAGCACCAAGTGTTTTTGGAGGAGATTCTCAAAGCATTCTAGCTTTGGCCATTGAAATGGGATTTTTCCAACTTGGCTCCTTGTCCTTTAATTTTTTTTAATTTAAAAAATTTATCTTTTATGTTTATGTGTGTGTGCTTGCATGCTTTTATATGTACCACGTGTTTGTAGGAGTCCATAGAGTCCAGAAGAGGGCATCTCATCACCAGAACTACAATCATAGAGGGTTGTGAGTCACCATGTAGGTGCTGGGAATCGAACCCAGGTCCTCTGCAAAAGTAGTGTGCAAAAGCTCTTGACTGCTGAGCCATCTCTCCAGCCCATCCTTTAATATTTTTGTTGGTTTTAGGCAATTTCTTATGTTCTGGTACTAAAAGGCTCATCTTATATTTTCTGTGCCCTAGAATCAGCCATTTTCCCAATGTGTCCTAGGTCGTGTTACCGGAGAACGCTATTTAGAAAGCCCAGGTGCTTGTGCTTCTAGGCCTCTGGAACAGAGCTTGGCAGTACATGCATTTCTGGTGTTCCGTGCATGCCCATACATTTGTATCTATTCTCCATTTGTGTACATTAAAAAACATTTATGCTAGTGTCTCTTCTAACTCAGCACAAAAGCTTTGACTGCTCTCTGCACACTCATTTCTTCTGTCTTTTTAAGAAACTTGGTTCACTATCTGCAGCGAGGTTTATTTGATTAACTTGTATATGGGAAGATTTTTTTCTGAGTTGCTAACCCACATTGCCATGGGGGGAAAATCAACTAGAGTGCAGTAGCTTGTCAGAATGCACTTTTCAGTAGTTTCTCTTTCTCTCTCTCTCATTTTAACCTCAGGGATCTCTGTAAATGAGGTTCTGTTTTTTGTAACAGTTTCCTTTGTTACATTCTGTCCTCCATCTTAGCCTCCTGAACACCCTGCTGATTCTTTTTTTAAGTTCCTGTACAATAAAGTTCACTCTTTATGATCTCTATAATTCTTACCTTTTGAAAAATGCTTAGTCATGCATTCACCACTGCAGTGTCATACTCCAGAAGTCACATTATGTCATCCTTCCGGGCGTCTTTTTACTTTACTTATTAAAGTAACTTATTTCATGAGTACTGATAGTATATAATGTTAAGCCAATAGTAAAGATGCCATGGTTATCTTTTTCACAGTGGCTTTTGACATAAAAAAAAATATGTCGATTAGGCAGGATGAAATCCGTTGAATTTTGACCCCTGAAATCAGTTGCAAGGAAATCAAGTAGGAAAACACTGCTTTGTTTTCATTCTGTGCTGGAATGGTTGCTTTTAGCACAGGTTCCAGAATATTTCCTCTGAAAATACCACCTCTGATGTTCTTACCCAGGGCAGAGCCATTTAAAAGAGGTGAGTGGGAGCTCAGAGATCGCTGGTTAGAGAGACCAGAGCCTCCCACTGTTAATACCTGTAAATCCCTGTGTGCAGTGACACAGCCGCCTAACCATGGTGTGCGCTGCATTCTTTTAAAATATTTTGTCATTGTTGCCTTTTTCTTATATTTATGAACTTATTCACTTACTAATGAACTTTAGCTATTTAGTCATGCTTATATATATGGCACAAAAATGCCAAGTTTACTCTTATATTGGCCAGTTTCCTTAAACTAAACATGAAGCTAAAATACTTATCTTGAATTATTAGCTATATTTATTGACTACATTTATTTGTATAGTCTATATTTATATAATTTATGCAATGAATATACATACATTTCTTTCCTGCTTTAATTTAAAATATAATTTCTTTTTTTCTTTCATGAAAGAAGATCTCACTGCAGCCCAGGCAGGCTCTCACTTTCTGTGCATTTAAAACTTAACTCAAATGGTCTTCCTTCTGCTCAGTGTTCTGCGTGCTGGAATTACAAGCATCGTGCTAGCACACCAAGCTGTTTTGAATATTTTTCTTACTCATTGAGGAAAGAAAAAAAACTAAATATTGCTTTTTCTGTAAGTATATAAGTCAGTGGTTATGAGTTCAGAGAGATTTTCATGTAATAGACAAATACTTTAGTATTCTTGTCCAGTTTTGGTGGGACAGACCTGAAGCTAAAATATACACATGAGAATTCAGCTTAGTCCTTTTTTTTTTAAGACCACTTTTAATTTTCCCCATCCTCAACATTTCAGTTACATTGGATAATTTTTTTTTACCATGTTTATTTTTCTTTCATCATCTTAAACCTGAAAGTCATTCAGGTTGAATATGGTTTTTTGTTTGTTTGTTTGTTTTTTGTTGCTATGACAATGGAATAAAAAAATCTCATTTCTTGTTTATAGTGATCCATGGTAAGTTGAATTACCTTGCCATGTTCAGTCTGGGAACCATGAAGTGGCTATTCCACTCAGATTCTTAAGTAGGATCACACTCCTTCACTGCCTTTGACAGCAACAGCTAAGGCTGTTTCATGTACCTCTTGAGGCTGCAGAGACACAGCCCTGGGGAGAGTAAGCAAGATCATTGCAAGGTTTCTACAGTTGGAATGCAAATCTAGTTTGAATTATTCTTTATATCACATGAGAGCACATATTCTTGTCTTGGAATTCTGATACCAGAATTTGTAATGAGATGCAAATGGTGTTTGCAGGACTGGGCTCACACAGAGTGTGGCTTCCTGCCAAGGTCTCCACTTGGGGCATGTGTTAGGGGTGATGCATTTGCAGATGAGGTGTTTTACAGAATAAGAATGTGCCTTGACACATGCTGTGCATTTAGTCATAATCACTTGTCATGGCTCAGTACCTCCAAGATGAGTCTCATGGAAAAAGATTGGAGGACTTTATGTGTCTGCCTATGCATTTGAACCAAGAATAGTATACGCTTGGTCTGATCAGTCTGCTGTTAGAAAAGCTGACAGTGCTGGATTTGAATGAACATGTTGACCTACCTCTCTCTACCAAGTATGTTATGGTTCCATCACTTACTTCAGTGCAAAGCTAAACTCGTGGTCAGCAAAGCAGGGATGCCATCCAGCTCTCTTTTCATTGTATAAACTTTTTGAATGATTAAAAAAGGGGATCATTGATCAGTTACAAAAAGAAGTGGTGTTGTTATTCTGGATCATTCTTTCTCTTCCTCTGCTTTCCCTTCTGCCTTTCTCTCTGCCCATTTCCTGTTCCTGTCCTCAGTCTTACGTGCTGTCTCATCCTTCCTTCATTTTTCCTGGAAGAGCCTGTGGTCCAGATGGAGTGCACAGGCACTCCATATCATATCACCTGGTAGCTCCTGGTAGTTTGATACTGAAGCGTGTATATAACTTGGCTGTCCCTTCTTCTCGCTTGGTCTTTTCCATAGCTTCTGTGCACATAGAACTCACTTCTCCCCTCTACAAATCCCAGACCTGCTCCCTAAAGTGTATAAAGCTACTTTAGGGAAAGCACAGGAGTAGGGCTCATTTCTTTCAGGGTGGCTATTTCTTTAGTGACATCTATCTCAGGTTTTGCTAGACAGAGTTTTACTTCTTTTATATTAATCATATTTATGCTTATAAAATCTTTGATGGTGGAGCTGGAGAGATGGCTCAGCAATCAAGAATGGATACTGTTCTTACAGAGGACCAGAGTTTGGTGCTCAGCACCCATACCAGGCGGCTCACAGTCACCTGTAACTCTAGCTGTAGGGGATCTGATGCCCTCTTCTGAGGCCTGAAGGAACCCTGTACACCATCTACCCCAACATATACACATAATTAAAAATAAAAATCTTTAAAGAAATGAATCTTTGGTGGCTTGAGTTGGGAGACAGTAGAATCAGAGAAACAGTACCTCATCTGATGTTTTCCTACTAACTTATCACGAGGATGTTTCAATCCACTGCTCTGACGCTACACTCCGAGTTTCCCTTAGAGAATTCTTCTGAGCATGTGTACAATGTAATTCCATATATTGTTCTTTTATGAAGTGCCACAGCCAGAACATTAACATGTCGTCGTTCTTCAGAGAAACAGATCTCCGGAGAAGAGGTTTATGGTAAGGAATTGTCTCGTGAGATTATGAAAGCTGACATGTTCAGAATTTATGGGGCAGCCCTGAAGCCCGGTGACTCTGGAGAGACGGGTGCCACCAGTTCCAAAGGCATTTTGCTGAAGAACTATATTTTCCATGGGGAGAGTGCTTTTTAGTTGTATTTAGATCTGCAGCTGATTTTAGGATCCAATCTAATGATACCACAGAACCCAGAGTTCTACAGTTTAAATAGTAATCCTATGCAAAAACACCTTCCAAGTTGACACATAAAATTAACTATCCAAGCCAGGTTTATTTTTGATCCCAGCATGTTTGGCTGGGCCGTTTTTGTACTTTTTTTTTTTTTTTTAAAGGCAGAGCCTTGCTCTATAGCTCAAGCTGAACTAAATGTCTTACTTGTCCTGCCCTGCTCTCCTATGTGCATCACCAGCCAGGTTTGTACGTTATTTTTAAGGGTCTATTTGATTATATTGTCATTTAGTTTGACCTTGATTACAGTGGGTAAGTATAAGCAGGGCTTCACCCAGCTGTGCTATGGTCAGAACCTGTTTTGAATGACTTATAGTCTGCTATACATGTAGGCGAATGGTTCTGGACAATAGTGTTTCGTGTCCTTTCTCTCTCAATTCTTGCCCGTAAATTTCTTGAAAGATGGCTAGTAAGCTGCAATACTGTTGAAAAGATGCTTTTTACTGGAAAAATACCTTTCTGTAAGGTGGATTTCCCTAAGTGAGTATAAGCAAGGGTTCTATTTTGAACATTAAAGATATTGTTACTGTCCATGGAAAAGCCTGTGCTTCCACTTTATATTTAGACTGGAGCCCCAGTGGGCCAGCACAGTCCCACAGCGCTGCATGCTGACGTAATCTGCGCGGCCTGAGTCCTGGTTAGGAGAAAGTTCCTTCTGAGCAGGAGTCAAAGCGAGCAGAGTGCCAGGAAGCTAAATATAAACCCTCTGAGAGCCAGTTCTACATGAACTAGTTGTTAGCCAACAACGTATCATAGACTGAAATACTTTTTAAAGAAATCTTTTGTCTTGGTCATAGTGATGAGTGTAAGTCTCAGTTAACATAATTTTCCATGAAAAGCTAAGATTATTGATTTTTCTCTTTTTCCTGGTTCTGTAGTTAAATAATAGCCACTGTTAAAGATAGGAACCCCTTTATCTCTTGCCTTTTGTTATTATAGAATTTCATTTATGAGTCAGTAGATCTATCTGGTCTACCATTTACATGGCTTTAATTTCAAAAGGAAAAAGAAAAAAAGATGCATAGCTTTTACTGAGATTTTGAGCAATGTTAATCTGGGCTGTTCTTTCCAGTGTGCTACAGCTGTTAGAACACTCATAAGCATAAGCTGACCTCTGCTGAACTGAGAAGTGTGTGGGCTGAAATCCACACCATTTCATACTTCAACACCTCTTAAGGTTTAAGTCTATTTTTGTTGTATTTTATGTTATTGGTTGGCTTTGCTTGAGGCTCTAGAGGCGTTTTATAGCCAGTAACTCTCTGGATAGTAAAAGGAAGCATGGGCATCCCCGAGCTGGGCAGCAGGCTGTTTCTGAGTGTAACTACAGATGAGAGGCCTGGCCCCTCAAAACAAGTGACTTCTCAACGCTTCCTAGGTAACACTGCAGATAAGAATCTCCAGACATGCGTGGCAGGACCTAAAGATGTGTGCATTCCAGGGAGCAAGGGGGAGTTGGGCAGTGGTACTTTAAAAACACCTTTAAAAATTAACTATTTTAGTTAACCTAGTGGGTTTCACTGTGACGTTTTCATATGTGCATGTTATTGTACCTTGCTCATATGTGCCCTTCCTTCTGCCTCCCCCGCCCTCTTCCGTCTCCCAGTAGTCATCCTCCTATTGACATCCCTTGTTCGTTCGTTCTTTCCTTCCTTCCTTCCTTCTTTCCTTCCTTACTCTCCCTCTCCCCACCTCTCTCTCATTTTTTTTTTCCCCCTGAGACAAGATTTCTCTGTTGTAACTCTAGATGTCCTGGAACTCACTCTGTAGACTAGGCTGACCTGGAACTCACAGAGATTCATCTGCCTCTGCCTCCTGAGTGCTAGGATTAAAAGCATGCACCACCACCTCTCTCATATATAAGAAAATATACATCATCTTTTCCTCCCTTTACCCCCTGCTCCCTTTTCTCCCTCTTTAGACTTTTTCCTCTCATAGTCCTCCTTTCCAATGTTGCATGCGTGTGTGCATGCATACATAAGAGAGAAAGCATGACATTTGTCTTTCTGAGTCTGACTTAGGGAAATGGTGTTTTAACCAAGTGAAGGATCAGTGTATAACTTACCTGACACCCTAATCCCCAGATCTGGCAGAATCTCTGGGTCTCTCAGCACTGAAGGAGGAAACTGCAGTTGTTGTCCACAGCTGCTACAATTGTTCCAGATAAGAAAAGGGAAAGGGAAATGAGGAACACAGTAGCTCTGAGGTGCTCTGGGAGGAAGGCCGCTGTGACGCCAGAACTCGTTCCCATCGTGCCTGTCCCCTGCACTCTCCCTTAACTTAGTGCCATGTCGTCATTGGGAAGAAGAGATGTTGAGTGGAAGATGACAGTGCCAACTACACTTCACACCAAGGCCTTTTTTTAGCTCACTTCCCTTGCAAGCTCATCTGAGAAAGCGTTCCAGTCAAACAATGGGCTATCAAGCTAGATGTCAGGGTCTGATTCATGTCATCCTTTTAGTGTAAAATCTCCATTACATGCATTTGTTGCTGTCTCTTATGTTTCTTGGTAGATCTTCAGCATTGTTTCCTTTAAAAAATTTATGAAATAAATGAGGAAGTAGGAATGATGAGTTTAAACTCCCGGCCTTTAGTCTTGACTGTCTTTGTTGCCATTAACCTCTCTGGACTCCGTTCCCATGCCTGGGAAGTATGTGCATTTTAAATTCAAGGGATAATGGGAGGCTGAGTCAGTTGAGAATGTGTTGTTAGATAGCCCCAGTGATGCCCAGATGTACAGCCCAGAATCCCAGCAGCACTGAATGTGTCCTTCCCTGCTCCAGCACCTGTCAAAATATGGAGGCAGGAGGGGCTCCAATATCTGCTCGTTCTATTCTTTACAGAAAGCATCAGTCTGCAAGCAGGATGATAGTTTCCTTTAGCAGAATCCTCAGCTAACCTGCAAGAAGGAGGGAACCATCATAGTTGGTGCCTGTCAAAATCATGCTGTCTGTAAGTTTAAGTCTCATTTCTGGTCTGTGTTCTTTGCACACTACTGACTGGCTCCTCCTATGTGAAACTTTACACTCTGTAGCTGACGGATTTTCATACGACATTCCTTCCCCAGACTACTCTTGTTTTTCCAGGGAAAGCATAAATTCTCCTAGCGGGTGTAATGTCCAGAAGGGTGGGATACTGGCAATTCTTGGAGCTGGCTTCTTAACCAGAGGATATTGAACACTAAGAAATGACCCAAGGTCCTCTAACCCTCTTAGTTGCACTTGCTTTGTTCAGACTTAAGGATGTCAATTTTTCTCCCGTTTGTTCTCCTTGTTCTACAAATAACCTGCGTCTGGTGCATTCTAGGATACACTTGCCTTTGACCATTGTTGCCTTTGGGAAATAAGTGGATAGATCACACACAGATAAAGGATTTTCAGACATTTATCATACCTCCCTAACTCATATTTTTGAGACAAAGTCTCACTCTGTAGCCCTAATTAGCCTAATTTACTATGTATCACAGTCTGGCTTCAGTCTCTTGATTACTATTAACCTCTTGAACTTCTGGCCTCAGCCTCCCTAGTACTGAATCACAGGCCTGGGCCACCACTCCTGGTGCTTCTTTTTCCTTTTATTTTATTATTTAAAAAATGTTTTTTGAACATTTCATTTGTAGATATATTTTAGTTATATCCATATATCACCACCTCTTTCCAACACCCCTACACTATTTCCTACAGTATTTCCCTTCCAATTTCATGTCTTCTTCATATTTTTATTATTAATAACCCCGAGTCAAATTATTGCTATCCATATGCACACGAGAGTGTGGCCATCCCCGGGGATGCGAGCAACCTGTCAGCAGCTGCATCCCCAAAGAAACGCTAACTCTTTTTCCTCTCATAAGCTGTCAACTGCCAGTACTGCCCCTGGTAGGAGTGGGGCCTTCCCCCCACCCCACCCCATCCACACAGGAATTTTGACTAGCTTGATCTTGTGCCAGTAACCACAGTTGATGTGAATCGATGCATGTAACAGCTAGTCATGTCCAGAAGTGAGCATTTCACATCTCTCTTCTCCATCCACTGGTTTTACATTCTTTCCACCCCCTGTGTTTAGAAGTTCCCTGAGCTTTGGATGACAGGAAATTGATATGGATGATGCATGCATAGCTAAGCATTCATGGTTACTTAACACTTGACACTTGACCAATTATGATTCTGTGCAATAACAACTATCCACTGCAGAAAGAAGGTTGAGAGCAACACAGATCTATGGGCACAAACATAAATCCTTAGAAAGCAGTTTGACAACACAGACATTTAGCAAAACAACAGCTGTAGGATTTCCAAGTCATAAGCTTTTGACCAGGTGTATAGTAACAGGCATGAAATCTCTCTATAGAGTAGGTCTCACATCTGATCAGAAAAGTGGTTGGTTACCCCCATAACAGCCATTCTGCTATTGTACCAGTAGCTACATCTTGCCAGCAGGTCAGTATTGTAGCATGCAGTGCCCAGCTCTGGATAGGACCATTGATGTCTTTTCTCCTCAGCCTGCATAGTACCTTTTGGCACAGTATAAGTTAGATTCCTGGTCGGTTTGAGTTGATTTCTCTATATCCTGCATCCAAAGCCAGTGATCTCTTTAGCAATAGGATCTTATATCTAGCTAATGGACAACTAAGAGCAACGGCTGTGTCCTGTGTTGATTTGAGTGTCTCCAAGGCCTCTGTGACCAGTAACACGTAAGGAAGCTGACATCAGATCGTAGTGGCAAGTTTGTGGGGGCATTTCCTTGATTAATAATTGATATAGAACGTTCTAGCCCATTGTCGGTGGTGTCACCCCTGCACAGGTAGTCCCGAGGTATATAGGAAAAGCAGGCTGAGCAAGCCATGAGGAACAGGCCAGTAAACAGCATCCCTCCATGGCCTCTGCTTCAGTTTCTGCCTCCAGGTTCCTGCCTTGACTTCCCTTAGTGATGGAGTATAAGATGAAATAATACACCAGTGGTTCTCAACCTTTCTAATGCTGAGACCCTTTAATATAGTTCTTCATGTTATGGTGATCCAAAACCATAAAATTATTTTCATTGGTACTTTGTAACTGTAATTTTGCTACAGTTATGAATTGTAATGTAATTATCTAATATGCAGATGGTCTTAAGCATCCCCTATGAAAGGATCATTTAACCCCAAAGAGGCTGTGACCCACAAGTTGAGAACCACTGAAATAAGCCCTTTCCTTCCCATGTTGCTTTTAGTCATGGTGTTTATCACAGCAATAGAAACCCAACCTAAGATACTATGTGTCAATTAATGAGAAAAGATAGGCTAGAGTGATAATTTGGTCAATAAGATGCTTGCATTGAAAGCACTGGGGACCCGAGTGAGGTCTCTAGTCATGTGAAAAAACACCGTGTGGTGGTATATGCTAGCAATCCCAGAGCTAGGGATGCAGAAACGGTTAGAGCCCTGAGGTTCACTGGCCAGCCAGTCTACCCAAATCTGTGAGCTCCAGACCAGTGAGAGACTCTGTTTCAAAAATCATCCTGATGCAACCTATCTAGGGTAGTTGTAGCAAGAGGTCACACTGAGGCTTCATTAAGAAATACAGAAAAATTACTTTGTCCTGTCTGCTGAGTTTTACTTAGTACTACTGTCCTTTGTCTTGGTAGTAATAAAAGGTGGTTATTTCCACTTTCAAAGTTCTTTCCTTAAATTCTTTTAGACTATGAGAAACAAAGGCTTATTGTAAGCACACATGTCTGTTGGGCCTTTGTCAGCACTATAGCTACCCCAGTGCCCAGACAGCAGTCCAGAGTTCTGCTGTTGTCAGCTCCGGTGTTTATATCGCATTAACAAACCTACTCATCTCCTTATAGTCTGCCTCTGCTCTGTTCCTCTTGTGACTCTAAGCTCTCCACCTCACTTTCTTAAGTATTTTAACTCATACTCATTAGAAAAGTGAGCTGATTTAGTTGTGCAGGCTTTCATGAGTCACCTTAGCTATCCTTCGGTTGTCTTTGGGTCAGACACTGATCCCTGGTCACAGTCCCTTAAAGCCAATTTTAGTATGTTATCTAAATCATAGTGACCATACCAAAAGGACTGTTGGTGTTCACTTCTGTTAGAAGGAACCTGGGTGGGCTTGGCAGATAGTCAGTGCATCACACGTTTACTCTCCACTAATGAGCCACCGAGAGTTTTCAGATTGGAGGAGCAACAGTGTTGTGTATGCAATATTTTCTGCTGGTAGCTTATGGTAATCCCAAACCAGATTATTTTCAGGTGTCTTGGTCTGTAGACTTCTGTAGAAGTAACAGCAGCTCAGGTACATTATGTGTCTGCTTTTCATCACCTTCTATTCAACTTTTGCTAAAATGTGGGTGGATCTTAGTGAATAAGGAGGTAAACATACAGCTTGATCATTGCATATACTATAAAGGAAACAGTGGATTGTCATGGACGGCAACCTACTGATGTAGAAGGAGTGCAGAAGGAAGCAGATGGTGTCCTAGAGGAATTCCATGTTATCTTTGAGTGTTGGTTCTGTGGCTTGCAGTTCTGCAGTCTAAACTCAAGCACTGTTCTTAGCCACATAGTAAGCCAATATCCGGAGCCATCAGTGAAGGTTTCTGGGTCAAAGCCTTCTTTGGGTGATGGCAGCTTTTCTTAGAGGTAAGAAGCTGAAGGGTGGTGTATTATAAGTGGTTTATTATCTCTGCAAGATTGGTTGGAAAATGTTGAGACCATGGAGGCAGCATATCTTGATTTCATCAATTCTACAAACTTAGCTGCATGGAAATCACTATACTTTTATCTTTCTCACTTCACTGAAGTCTGTTGTGAACTTCTTCTTGGACTAGGTACATAAGCTAGATGAAAATGCAGTAAGATAGACTCTTAACTGGTTCATCACCTTGCCAGAGAGGGTGGCCGCCACCCTCAAGGGGAGGCTTCTGGTCAGGGGTTTAACTGTGCTGTGCCATCAGGATTGTCTTTATAGGACAACACCTAGAGAAAAAGGAAAGGCAGGGGAGGAATTGTAGAGGCCACACAGTCTGTACAAGAGATGGCAAAGCATCAATAAAGAAGTGTTTGGAAAGTGGTGGTAGAGGTGCACACCTTTAATCCCAGCACTCAGGAGGCAGAGGCAGATCTCTGTGAGTTCGAGGCCGACCTGGTCTACAGAGTGAGTTCCAGGACGGCCAGAGTTACAACAGAGAAACACTGTCTCAAAACACCAAAAACCAAAAACCAAACCAAAACAACAACAACAAGTGTTTGGGAAGACTGGCTTTAGCCCTCTTAGGGCTATGCCTGGGACTGAGAAGGGATGTGGACTTGCAGATTCTCTTTCTCTTGGTTCCTTCCAGAGGGCATACTGAAAGGAAAGCATCAACAACTGTTTGTCTCTAAGAGACTGTTGAGAATTATTTTCTCATTCCCTGTGCTTTGTGATGGACATCCACATCTACATGGAAGGAAGAGCTGTTGGCCTCCACCCAGTGTTTCTTGCTGTTATGGAGCTGTAAAGTGTCTGATTTTACTTCTGTTTTTCCCTTCAGGCTGTTTGATAGAGGCAGTGAATCTCAAATCCAGCAACCGAAACCCAGTGGTACAGGAATTTGAAAGTGAGTACAAGGAAACATGGTGAGGAGTAGGGGCCCCCTAGTGGACATTGCATAGATCTGCAGCCAACCCAGCACCTGTTCCCCTAGGGTGATTATTTTATCTATCAATCTATCTATCTATCTATTATCTAGCTATCTATCCATCCATCCATCCATCCGTATCTATCTATATATTTGTTTATTTGAGGCAGATTCTCTCTGTGTAAGTGTGGCTGGCCTGGAATTCACTACAGAGACCAGGCTGGCCTGGAACTCACAGAGTTCTGCCTGCTTCTGTCTCCCAAGTACTGAGAATAAAAGTGTGCATACTACACCCAGTCTATTTTTAAAAAAATATTTATTTTACTTGTGATTGTGTGTTTGTATACATATTAGCGGTGGTGGTGATACAGAGGCCAGAGAGGGCCTTGAATCTCCAGGAGCTGGAGTTACAGGTAGTTGTGTGTTGGAAATTGAACTGCTCTCTGCAAGAGCAGTAAATGCTCTCAACCACTGAGATATCCCTCCAGCCCCTGCGCTCCTGTATGTGATGGCCAAGAATGTTCATGATGGCTGTCGTGTATGGGTAGACTAGCAGTGTACTCTGCAGTTTACACTGGCTGACATCTGTTTCTTGCGCATCCTAATACATACGCAACAACAAAAAAAAATCTCACATAATAGATGCAGGATGTTTAAAGGAAGGTGTATTCCATGTGGTGAAATCTTCACTAATGCTTTTATTGTTTTTCTGGCAAAAACTCATCTTGGAACTTTGGAAAGATTGGACTTATAATCTTCCTCCATTGCTCATTAGGTGTGGAGTTGTCTTGTATCATTACGGACTCACAGACAAATGACCCTAGGATCGAATGGAAGAAAATCCAAGATGGCCAGACCACATATGTGTATTTTGACAACAAGATTCAAGGTATGATCCTATTAGCCTCCGTGCTACTCACTTCTCTTTTGTCCACAGGTCTTGGAATTTATATATAGCAGAAATTTACTCCAAACTGCTAACCTTCATCTGTACTTAGGACTGTCCTGATACCTTTGAGTTTATTGTAGAAAATTTCAGTTTTGGCATTGACATTTTGAGCCTCCCTGTACCTGTAAAATGAGCTTCAACAAATACCAGCTCATTAGTTAGGACTTGGATCTCTGCACAGCCTGCCTGTCTGAGAAATCACAGCCAACAGTGTTCTTAGCCATGTTGTTATGCCCCATGACAGACAATATGGGCAGATGACTCAAGTGGTCACCACAGCAGCACGGGGCCACAGTACCCACTGCGCTACCCTGTGTCCAGTTTTAGGTGCTGGCACCTCCCTACAATGGCCAGCAGGACATTATTTATCTGGGGGCAGTACTAACATAAACTGCCATGGATGGCAAAGAGGAGGAGGAGGAGGACTAGGGGAGGAGGAGGAGGAGGAGGGAGAGGAGGGAGAGGAGGAGAGGAAAGGGCGGCTGCCAGGCACCAGGGCAATAGGCTGCTGAATGCTCAGGTAGCCAGACAAGATAGCGAGTGTGGCATGGTAAGAGATGTGGTGGCAGGAGAGAATGTTGCCTATGGACACACAGACACCAGGGAGAGCTTAGCTGAGGAGAAGAGCTGCACCCAGGGCCTGACAACCAGAGAGGGAGATGAGGAAGACATGAGGTGCACTAGGTGTCAGACAAGCTAGGACAGTAGATAATACCCATCAGAGGTGCCAGGGGAAGGGACATGCTCATACCCTTGGAAGACCCAAGTGAAGAGACTGGAGATGAGCAAAACTCAAAGCAGGAACATATCAGATTTCCTTTGCAGAGTCTGGAGGATGGGGTTGCTCACAGTGGTGGAGCTGAGGTAGAGACTGGAAATGCAAGGGGAAAGTTGCTCAGGCTTGGCTGTGCTGAAGGAGGGGGGAGGACAGTGAGAGGTAGGATGGAGTAGGATGTTACTTTCTTTCTGACATCGAGGGAAGGAACGAGCAGGAGGTCCAGTGAAGGTATGTCCAGTTTTAGGGAAGGTCTTTGTGGTTTGAGTTCTACGTGTTATCAGGAGTTACATGCTCTTAAATATAGTTTGTGGGGTACAGCTGTAGTTCAGTGGTACAGTGGCTGCCTAGCATTCACAAAACCCTGAATTCAATCTCCAGGACTGAGAGGGGAGGCCAAACCCCGAGAATGTAAGGGCTATACATGTAGCTCAATGGTAGCACCCTCTCTGGAGACTCACAACTCCTGGGGATCTGACGCCTTCTTTTGGCTTTTACAGACCATGCTTGCATGTGGTGTATGGACAGAACACCATACACATAAAAGATAAATAAGTAAGTCTGAAAAACCCCATTTATTAAAACATAAAAACCCAGTGTATTTTTGGAGGTTCTGGAGAGAGAGTTGTTAAGAGTGTGTACTGTGCAGGGGACCTGCGCTCAGTTCCTAGCAACCACTCTGCAGCCTGTAACTGCAGCTCCTGGGTATCTGATAGCCTCTCTGTACTCCACATGCACCGCACTCATGCCTGCACATACCCACATGAACTAAAACATAAATATTTAAGAAAGAAAGCTCTTCCTCCCCTAGAGCTGGGAGGCGGCGGGCAGATGGACTGCTCATGCACGAGCCCCGAGTGTTCACCTGCATCACAAACAGTGACAACAACTTTCTCTTTATGGGCAGTAGAGGTTTTGCCCTTAGTCGGTAAGAATAGCTACCACAAAGAACCAGAAGGTTGGAGGCAGGACTCTTCTTATGCCTCAGTGTAGGACTGTGCCCAAAGCACCTGTTCCGTCTGTTCCCTTGAAGTATAAACTTCAGCTGTTAGATTCACATCAGTGTGGAACCACCACCTTGTCCAATATCAGAACCTTTCCATAGCCAAGAAAGAAGCCCATCTCCATGAACAGTCACAGGCCCTGCCCTCGCCTCTTGGCAGCCCTCTGTCTGCTCTTAGTCTCTCTGGATGTGGCTTTCTGGAGACTTCATGTAGAGAATATTCGTCTTCTGCTCTTGCCATCTTTAACTTAGCATAGTGCTTTCAGGACTTATCCATGGATCAGAACCTTGTTCCCTTCTGAGGCTCAGGCTGCAGGGGTTTGATGCCCTCCTCTGGCTTCCGCTGATACCAAGCGCATACCCAGTGTATAGACACACATGCGAGCAAAAATTCATATACGTAAAGTAAGTAAATAAAAAATTTGCCTTTTTCCTTTAAGACTTTTACAATTTTTAATTTTTGAGATAACACTTTGCTGATGTTGCTCAGGCTGGCCTCAGGCTTCCTGTGTTACTTGGACTAACCTCGAACTCAAGTTCCTTTAAGCTTATAGAATGTTGCAAATACCTGTGCCGTTCAGCCCAACTCATTCAACTCTCAAGCAGTGTTTGTTGACTGGAGAGGGGGGCCACGGATCAGCAGTATGTGGTATGTGGAAAGCCACAACGTCCTTTGTGGGTTTTCTTTCTTTCTTTTTTTTTTCTTTTCTTTTTCCTTTTTTTAAAAGAGTGAATAGAGAATTTATTTTTTGATCATTGGTATTGGAGAAAGAAAAAAAAAAAACAAACCAAAATCCAACCCTAAAACAGAACTTAATTATTTTAAAGAAGATACACCATGAAACACAAGGCTTTGTATGATCTTTCCCCCTCTACCTCCCTTCTCCTCTCCTACCTTCAACTCCTCTCTCTCCTCTCCTCCTCTTCCTCTTCCCCCTCATTTCTTCCTCCCCCTTCCTCTCCATTTTCATGCTTTGGTCAAAGTATTTCTATTTTTCCAATGTAATAATTTTATTAATTACTTGATTTTCATACAATGTTTCTCAATCACACACTCTTTCCATTCCTCCCAGGTCCATCCTCCCACCCCTGTGTCCTCAAAACAAAACAAAACAAAGCAAGCAAATAGACAAAACCCCACATGTTAAAAAAGGAAAAAAAAGAAAGAAAAGAAAATAGAAAAAAATTAAGTCAAGTCTGTGTGGCGGGACTATGGATCACAGGCATGACCATGGTTTTTGGTGGTAGTAGGCAGCTCGGATCATGGACATCCACCTGACCTGAGATTAAGCATGGCTGAGTTCCACCTGAGGTTGGCCAGTAACAATCAGGGACCTGGATATTACATGGGCACCCAAACATCATGAAGGCACCCAGAGGTCATGCAGGCACTCGGACATCCTGTTGGCACCCAGCCATGCTGCAGGTCCTCAGACATCCAATAGCCACCCAGCTGTCCCACAGGCACCCAGACTGCCTGCCAGAAGGAGCATCTCATTAAGCCAGGTTCAAGCACCAGGTGAACTTTGACGGTGTCAGCAATGTAGACAGAACTCTAATTGTCTTGGTCTACATGAGCATCTTGAGGTTTTTAAAACGCCTCCCAAAAGGAGAGGACTCAATCCTGAAGATAGAATATCTTCAACTGGGACGGGTGGGTTTGATGGTAGCCTGAAAGCCAGTGTCCACTCAACCTACAAGACAAGACCTTTATAGCTGGGATATCTTGTTGCTCAGGTTCAGAGTGATCCCATGTTTTGGCAGCACGTAAGGAGGATGTGTGTGTGTGCCAGAGCTTGCTTGGACTCCAGGCTGTTGTGCATCACCCTACCCTCAGCATTGTCTTGCTACCCTGGCCGCCCACAGGCAGTGCTACAGCCCATGCTGCACTCCCCACCCCCTCAGGGAGGGCACTGTGCCTGGCAGCTGCAGCCATGGGAGTGGTGGCTCAGGTGTTGTGGGTGGTGAAGTGGCTAGTGGATCTGGTGGGACTAGTCCCCTGTCCGCCTTAAAAGTGTGCCCATGTTTACCACCGCCTCGGTTATCCATGTCTTAGTGGTGTTCACCATTATTCCCTAGCTGCAGAGCCCCCAGCTCTGTGTCTCTTCCCTGAGTGTGCAGGATGGCAGCCCTGGCCTCAGGTAGCTGAGTACTCGTCCCACCCTTCACCCACCATCTTGGTTCCAGTTCAGTCTCTCTCAGTCTGCGACAGGGTCTGAGTATGTGTGTGGGGGGTGGGGGGCAGTGGCCCCAGCCTCTGAGAGTATTTCTGTATCTGTTTCTGCCACAACTCTAGCTCCATATCTTCGCTGTGTACCCTGCTGTATTTGGCCATCTTTCCTCTTTCTACTTTTGTGCAGTCTGTTTTCCAGGTTGTTGCTTTTCCAGCCACATTTAATTCTTCAAGTTTTCCCAGCTGGACTCAGTAATAAGAATAGCTTCTCTGTGGCCACAAATTGGTGAGGTGCCAGAGGTCACTGTATTTGGGAGCCCTATCGGACTCTGCCTACTGGCCCACCACTATCTTGACCTCTTTGGATTTTGTTCCTTTGTTGTTGTTGTTTCTGGTTTTTCAAGACAGGGTTTCTCTGTTGTAACTCTGACTGTCCTGGAACTCACTCTGTAGACCAGGCTGGCCTTGAACTCACAAAGATCCACCTGCCTCTGCCTCCCGAGTGCTGAGATTAAAGGCGTGCACCACCACCAACTGGCTGGATTTTGTTTCTTAATGTATGTTTGGCTTTCCTTTTAATGAGGATTCTCTCCTGGAGATAAAGCAAAATAAGGTTCCTGGCTTTATCTTAAATACTACCTACTATTTTTGATGCTTAGGTTACATATGGAAAGAAGTCAGTGGCTCTGTCCTCACAAGGGTTACTTCTTTCTCACGGGGACAGGACAGTCGAATGCAGTCTGCAGGCTTCTTGCTCTGCCACCAAGTCCAGCCCCACACTGTCTTACAGCGGCTAGTATCTCATGCCTCATGCTTTCTTTTCTATAGGGGACCTGGCAGGTCGGACAGATGTGTTTGGGAAAACGTCCCTGAGGATCTGGAATGTGACACGGTCGGACTCAGCCACCTACCGCTGTGAGGTCGTTGCTCTACATGACCGCAAAGAAATTGATGAGATTACCATTGACTTAATTGTGCAAGGTAGGCACATCAATGTGAAGCATTTCTGCTGGCCAGGCCTTATGAGTCCTTAGCTCTAGAAAAACAGACCAGCTCATAATCTGATTCATCCAGAGCTGCATTCCTGGGGCTATCTGTAATTTGGAGAAGGAAACTAGTGAGGCTGTCAAGGGTTGGGGTGGGAAGATGGGAGGTAGAGCACCTGCTTTGTTCCTTCCCAGCCTTAGGGACCTGTCTTTGCAAAGTTTGCCTTTTAGTTTACTTCTGAAGGTGTTAGAACTAGAAACTGTGGGATTGGACACACTGGCTGGGATGAGCTCCAGGAGTGGGCAGGGGGCAGCAGCAGGCAGCCTGTAGATGGATTGTGGTCTTTGGCGTTGGTTTATTACACTAGATTTTGGTATGAGGGGTTTGTGCTGAGATTTTAAACACCGACCCCTATTTTGCCTGCAGTGAGGCCAGTAACCCCTGTCTGCAGAGTACCAAAGGCTGTGCCAGTAGGCAAGGCGGCAACACTGCAATGCCAGGAGAGCGAGGGCTATCCCCGGCCTCACTACAGCTGGTACCGCAACGATGTGCCACTGCCTACAGATTCCAGAGCCAACCCCAGATTTCACAATTCCTCTTTCCTCGTAAACTCGGATACGGGCACCCTGGTAAGATCTCTAATAAGGAGAGGATGCAGATGCCTTTGTTGGGGCTAGGATGGAGAGCCAGTGAGGCTTCTTTTCAACGCAGAGGCAAAAATACAGGAAAAGTGGCCCTCACTGTTCTATAAACAAGTGCTAAGGGCATAAAGCAAAGAGAAACCGGTTAGAAGAGATCAAGGGGCAAGTAAACAAATGGGTGGGCATTATTAGGGTCCTAGTTTGAATAATCAACCAAACAAATCATGTAGGAAATGTGACTACTGGGCAGATGTTTGATATTTTCCTAACACAGCTGTATTGTGATTATAATTCTTAAGTCCTTATCATATAGAGATACATACTTATAGATAAAACATGTCTGGAATTTGCTTCATAATAATCTACTGTAGTGGGACGCCACATGAGAAAAAACTGTCTTGGTCATGCATCCAAGGACATGCTGCCTCCAGGCACTTCTCAGCAGTTGGTGGTGGGGATCTTGGTGTGTGAAATACATACCTGCATGTAGCGATCAGGTGAATGGTAATAGTATATTTGGTATTTGTCTAAGGAAGAGTTATTAGGCTCTCATTGACTTCAGAGTGAAAATGAAGCTGGCTTCTTCTAGGTATTGCACAGCCTTGCTCTCTCCATATCCTGGAGAGACTACCTTGTTGGCAAACTAGGCAAGAGGATCAGGGAAAATGGTGGGGTGGATGTACCAGGGAAGCCACAGGGAGGTCATAGCAGGTAAGCTGGCTACCTTGTGACCTCATCAGGGCCTCAGAGATCAGCCTTGGTGCCTGTCTCTCAGTTTGTCCTGCTGAGTGAAATAACACTCGTCATTTCTGAAACAGGTTTTCAGTGCTGTCCACAAAGACGACTCTGGGCAGTACTACTGCATTGCTTCCAACGACGCAGGCGCAGCCAGGTGTGAGGGGCAGGACATGGAAGTCTGTGAGTCACTTGAAAAGATTACACTGAAGACTGGGAAATGACTAGAACATTTAAAGTTGAATGTTAGATGTCAGTTTAGCTAACCACTCTGCCATGGGTCAGTTTCCTTTGGAGCTGACCAGGGAGCTTGATAGGAGTATAAAATAGCAGAAGGTCTAAATAAGTAGATCCTCAAATTTTCTGGGGGCTTGGAGTGTTGAACATGTCCAGCCATGTACCTTTCATAGGATATAATACACTCTTTTGATAAATGATAGAAGCATCAAAACAGTTGTGTAGGGAGTCCTCATGGACCTTTAGGAATCTAGCCAGAGAAGCTATTTTTGCAGGAAAAAGCCCCATGCTTTCTCCAGTACTATAGTCACTCTAGGGAGTGGGTTCACAGGGAGATGTTTGGAGGAAGTAGATAGGGTGTGCTGAGCTACATGGGGAGCTTCCAAAATTCTCAGTTGTGGCCTCCCTCAGAGCAGTGGTTTCCATAGCCAGTTGGAAGACTGTTGGCCACAAGGTCCAGTGACCAGCAGAAATTGCTGGAAGTGTCTATGTACATGTATCATCCCATGCTTCTTAGCTGTCAGGTTTGGGAATTACTTTCCGGTCATTTGCTGCTGTAGGAAGGTTTCATGCATTCTTCACGCATCTTTATTTGCACACAGCGAAAACCATTAGAGCCTCTGCCTGGAAGATTTGCAGGGGCTTCAGCACCCTCGGCCTCAGAGGGCCAAGGACAGGCAGCCAGTGAAGTGAAAGGTTATGTTTGCATTTAACAGTTTTTATGTCTAAGATAAACTTTCTTTTCCCCAAGTAATCTACTGCAAAGGCAAGCTGTATAAATTAGGGAGGTTACTTTCCTTAGGGCTCCTGGCTCTTAATTCTATATAAATATAGCCAATTCTTCATGAATAATATTTACAAGATTTTAAAGCCTTCTATACACTGGTAAGCTTCTCTCAATGGCTTTGAGTATAACTGATTTGAATCATACATGTCCCAGTACGTTTTACAGTATCAGGGGTTATAGAAGCCTGTATCTTCTAAGCCAGAGAGATGTTAAGGGGTCAGTTTCCTCTTCTGGCTAGGGTAGGAATGAATGGACAGGGGGCTAAGTGCAGGTTTGGGGTAAAGTGACCTAACAGGGCCAACGTCTTTTAGTGGAACAAACCATCTCTGCCCACCAACTTTTTCTGCAGATGATCTGAACATTGCGGGCATTATTGGGGGAGTCCTGGTTGTCCTTATTGTTCTTGCTGTGATCACGATGGGCATCTGCTGTGCATACAGACGCGGCTGCTTCATCAACAATAAACAAGATGGAGAAAGGTACGCCTGCCCTGTCGGAAGGTAAAGTTCAGGCTTGCATTAACAATGTAGCCACATCACTGAATTATCCTCTTCTGTTCACAGTTATAAGAGCCCAGGGAAGCATGATGGAGTTAACTACATTCGGACAAATGAAGAGGTAAGGGAGCAGAAAACCTAGGTGTGTCCTGCCAGGAAAATCACCTTCTGCTTAGAAACCCAGTGGATCTCTAGGTACCTGAGTTGCAGTGTACACTCTGAGCTCCTTGGCCTTCATCTAACTCATTCCTCATGGATTCCCGAGTGCTAATGGAGGTTACTTACTGCTGAAGAATGAGGATTTCGTCTACTTAGTTTTCCCCATATTCCCTTGGGGGGATGTGATTAACCCTCATTTAATTTGACCAGTGTGTCTCCAATACCACCCAACAAAGCCCCTGAATTGGTTCTTTGTGCTGCTTTTGCAGGGTGACTTCAGACACAAATCATCCTTTGTTATCTGAGACCCGGCGGCTGGGAGAGCACATGCAAATACCTCTATTGGAAACTGGTTATGGGCTGCTGTGAGCCCAAGGCACCTGTACAGAGCTACACATGCAGAAGCTTTTTGTTTTGGCCAAAGTTGATGATTCCTTCCTTATTCTAACCAGCCACGTGAATAAAAGAAACCCTCAAGATGGGCGTCATAACCTAGACTGTTGCTAGCCTGATCTCCTTACGGGGATCAGGGTGATCTTCAAGGCCTTTCTGGTGTCAGCTCTCCTGTGCTGGACGACTTAGACTGTTTTTTCCCTGGCTGTTTAGCAGCCAGGATAACACCAGCTGAGAGGATGAGGGGCTGGGCTGCAGGAGTAGCATGTGAGCATGGTGCCTGGGACAGGGCCCAGGAAGGTTTTCAGGCAGTGCCTTGCCCCCTGGACCCTGACCCACCACGTTGCCTCTGTTGATTGGCCAGTATTATGTCCGTGCTGGAGAATCTGTATGGATGAGCATTTTATAAAAACCCAAATCAGAAAGGTAAAATTGCTTGCCGGAAAGAGGGATCTTACCCAGAGAACTCTCCTTCCCAAGAGCTGCCAGGCTCTGTCTTAAGCTAAGTCCGAAATGGTACTGAAGTCTGCTTTTTTATTGGTCTTGCTTATTTTATAAGATTTTAACATTCTAAATTTTTGCTAAAGATGTATTTTGATTATTGAAAATTTCTATATAAACTATAAATATATTGCCATACAGTGTTTCAAAACTTATTTTTTTAAGAGTTCAACTTACGGCTTGGGCTACTAGTGTTAAACTGGAAGATACCAGTAATAAAGTCTTTTAAGGAATTCTCATAAGGAGGCTGGCTGAACATTCCTTTCTCCACAAGAAGCTTTAGCATTTTTCCTAAGAAAACTTACTTTGACCACTGTTGTTTAGGTACCAATTAAAAAATCCCAATCTAGTTATATTTGTATCTTTTTGCATAAAGAAACCCTGGGAACTCCTGGCTAGTTTTGAATGGCCTCTTCCTGAGATCATAAGATTTTCTACTCCCAGAGAGGTACTATGTGGACCAGGTTGGTTGGTTCCTGGAGTTAGTTAAGTCACTACTCATGGTTACTAACTAGTATTGGCAAGAATGTCCACTTAAAACCTGTACAGCCCTGACCTCAGCTCTGCACCGATTGTGATGTTCACTGGTGGAATTCTGGGCTGTGCCGTGCTTGCTGATTTTAGGTGGGAAGGTCAGGAGGGCTGGTGGCCAGTGGCACCCAGTCTGTTCTAGATAGCTCATAAAGCCACTTCCAAATATTTGTTTAGTTGGTGTTATCCAAGGCCAAAGGCAATTCTGAAGTCAAACCTGTCAACTCCAGTAATATTTAAAAAGATCCTACTGTTCTCTTCGTTGTGATCAAAGTGTCTCAGTACTGCAGCTGTCTCTTCTATGACAAGCCATCGTGTCCAGCCCAGCTCTTTGAAGAATATCAGAAAGTACAGCCAGGGTACAAAGCCCGACGGTGAGCAAAGTGAAATGCTTGACCAAAAAACAGTTTTCTAATTTTTATTTTAAATCTTTTATCTAACTGACACACTGCTCATTTTATGGGACATTAGCAACAGCATTCAAAAGCTTTTGTTCTTCAAGAAGAGTTGTTTTTGGTCTCAAACACTTAACCAAGCTAGCTAGACTCATGAGGTAAAGTGGTTTGAAATCAGGAACGTCTAAAGGAGTTCTAAAGGGTGTTTTCATAGAGAAGCTAGCCACTTTGTGATCTTATTTTTTTTTCTTTAATATTTCATTAGGTTTTTTTTTTCCTTTTTTTCATTGAATATTTGATACATACTGTTTTTTTTTAAGTTATGTGGATGGCTACATGCTAAGATTACCGGCAAGAGCGACAGGCCAGTGTTTCTGCACCTGCTTAGTGGGCCCAGTTCCTGTGGCCTCTGCATCTTGGATAGTATTGTCTCTCCTCTACCTCTCCCCTCTGGGTAGGATAGGACAGCTGGCACCCACACAGGTGGGTGTGGGCAGGCGATACACTGGCCTTCCAGTGGCTGTCACAGCAGCAGGGTAGTCATGTTGCCCGTGTTCACTCCTCTCTGCACTAAAGCCTTCTTTCTCAGAGCCATGGGAACTAAGTCTGACAAAGCAACACGTGACCCGAGAAGCAGGGGCCTGTGACTGCACACACGGACTGAAGGACTCACTCACCTGTAGGATGTGAATGTGACTGAAGAAACCTGAAAGAGGCTATGTTTCGGCCACGGGTGTTGAAGTTGTTGTTCATAGGCGTTACAGACTTGTACTAACACACCTGTAATCTGGTTATTTGTTAAAACTCACTCATTTATAAAAACTTAAAAAAAAAAAAATGAAAGCACTTCTTTCTTTCTATTAGGTTCTCACCCCATGTTCTTAGCATTTGGTTAGGCACACACTGCACAGGCCCAGCTCCATCGTGGTAAGGAAATCGACATCCGCACTGCAGCCAAGCTAGTTCACCCAAAGCAGCTGTGACACTTACTCCACCAATTGTCAGAGCTCCTTTATGGCAGAGCACAGTGATGCTCCATCCTGAGTCCAGCTACCACATGCACACTACACACAGTAATTTTGGCGCTGGAGTGTACATAGTTCAGTGATAGAGGGCTTGGTCAACACAGGGGCGGGAGGAGGGCGGCACCAGCCCGGTATGGTAGAGCATGCCTGTAGTCCTGCTACTCTGAAGGCTGAAACAAGAAAAGGATCCGCTGAGTCCAGTTCAACATGCTGAGCAAAATAATGAAACTCTCATCTCCAAAAATGCAGAACACTCAATTCCATCTCTTCCAATTGCTCAAATGGAACACAAGAGACTCAAGTCACACCCAGCTGTGGAGTAATCCTTAAGCACACTTACATATCAGAACCACTGCCACTCTGTCTAAGGGTCCAGAAGCCGTTTCATCATAAGCAGGATTATACCTAATGTGCTAACAGGAAGTTACTATATGGGAACAAAGGCAGATGGGCAGATTATACCCTAATGTGAAGATTTGATCTTACTATCCTTAAATACTTAATGCAATGTTAAGATCACCTGTTCCAAAAGCCAGAAAAATACCAAACGCTAGGTTATATTTATATTTGACCTTTTTTACTTCATTTTAGAAAGACTGTACACCTCTTAATAAAATGTACAATTATAAATAATAGAAAAATATTTCAATCAAAATATTGCCATTATCTAAGAGAAAATATCTATTACAATGAATTCACACAGGCTACAGACACTTGAGTTATATAGATGAAAGCTGGTTTTTAAAATTGTGTTCCTTTAAGACCAGATTGTAACTTACCACAGGTTTGACACTCAAATAGAATGTTACAATATTAAATAGCTTAATATTATTGTAAGAAAGTCTAAATATGTCATTTCTCTATTTACAAATCTCAACTGCAGTGACATAAAGGGAAATATGGAAAGTTGGTCAGCCAGACACGAGTTGAACAAAGCCAGGCTGGTGTCCTACAGGAAGGACTTGGCACTGCATAGGAAGTCTCTCCACACACATGTACAGGCCATGCCATCCTTTGCCCTGCCACATGGGAAAGGCAAATGTCAGGCAAATGACCCTGCAGAGCTGCCTTCAGTTACTACAGATGCAGTTTCAGTTGGCTGTCTTCAAGGGAGTCTTGCGGAGTGACCTCCTGCTGGATCTTGGGTTGCTCTTATTCCTAGCTAAAGACTTTACATTCCACTGTGGAGACTCTGGAGGCCTGGAGAAGGAAACCATAGTTACCCAGGGGTGTGTGTGTGTGTGAGGGGGGAGGGTAGCTCGACAAAAATGCCCACCTAAAAAACTTACGGTTTGTCAGGCAGTGATAAACATAAAATGTTATTTCCTTGATCCTGGGCTTCGATTTTTTCTGAAAAGGAATCAAATGTAAGGAAATTTAGTTTTCCCAGAACTTCAAAGGCAGTGGATGTGCTGACCAGAAGAAAACCCAGAACTTACCTTTGGTAAAAAGTGGAGTTGGTGGTGTCCCTATGTAACTGACCCCTGCTCCAAATGTAACATTATTGATGGACTCTGGGTAAAGGGGAACAGTGTTAATAAAACTTCAGTAATACATAGGCATCAAATGCAGGAACCTAAGTGAGTTAGCCATCGAGTTTTCTCTACTCTGGTTTTCATTCTTAGTCTCTACTTCACATACAAGTGATGGCCACTCATCAAGAGCTTGTTTGTCCCAGGACTTTACCCAGACTGAGACACCCTCCAGTCTTTCCTGCCTTCCTCTTACCACCAGGGCCCTTCTCACGTTGCACTGTAGCCCACACCTTTGTTTTCACACCTGTAGCTTCACCTTCCAGCTCTTAATCTTCTTTTGACCACCCATACAGAGGTGACCCTTAATTCTCCTCCTGGTTCTCTTTCTACATTTCCTATAATTTCTCGCCTACATTTCATTATTTATACCCCAATGTGTTTCTTCCTTGTCCCTATGCATTGGAAGGATTGATATATGGTCCTCTAAAGCTTTAACTGGCCAGAACCACAGGCTACATCTCTACATGAAGTCAGTAACTACCCTGTCTGTTGTGCCGCTCAAGTATCTCTTAGTCCTTGTTCCTACCCTTATGAACTGTAAGTGTCTTAGTCCATCTTGCTGCATATTCTTGATCCTTCATGCTGCCTCCCTCACCCTGATGGCCTCCCTAGCGCCCAGGACACACTAAGAAACACAACAAAGAACACTGGGATTGTGTTCTGGCTCTTTCACTAGAAGAAGTTCAAGTCATTCATGGTCAGTTAATATGAGATGTAAAATCTTTTAACACAGTTATCTGGTACATGGTAAATACCAAGGAAATAATTTATTAGCTATTATCCCCTATGTCACTAGAGTCATGTTAAATTAAGAACAGGGGAAGTTAGTGCCCTGGTTAAAGTACCTTGATGGGGCTCTGTCTATCAAGGAGAACCTAAAATCTACCATTTTTAGCTAGCCTCAAGCCACCTTTACAAACTTCATGAACATGATGTAATCCACTTGTGCACTGGGCATGTGGGTGCCCTTTCTGCACCAGGCCCTAGCCTGTCACACCTGTGTGCACATTCAACTCCTCTGTTACCTCTCTACCTGCCCATGATATGTTACCCCATCCTGGAGTCCTACAGCTATAGCCTCAGTATGCTGTGCACAATCCTAAGCTGTTAAAAATTCCACAAGGGAGCAGAACCTGGATCCACATGATACATTCCTATGGGTACTTGTGTGGCTTGCTCCAGAACTCACATTTCTCACATTCTGTAATTTCATGAACTGTTATGGATGGAAACATGCTAATACCCACTGCAGAGCTACACCACTGACAGCTACTCAAGCTCTGTTAACACAATGGCAGAGAACCCATCTTTTGTTACTGCCATCAAAGCAGTGCAACGCTGCTTGCTTCTGTGTCCGCAAAGTCTCTACCTGCACTGTCATAGGACACCCCCACCCCCAACACACACTCAAGAGACTCTCCCAGATGGAAGCCTCTATGCATCCTAGGTGGGTCTCACAGCCCTAGTGCACTCAGCTCAGAATAAAAAGGCAGACTGAGAAACCAGGAAAACTATTCCATTCACAAAACCAAAAACAAAACCTAGAAGTGTCTAACTGGGGTCGGGGATAGGAAGGCACCCTCTACAATGACAGCTACAAAATGATGAAGGGGAAAAAAGATTAAAGTATCAGATGACAGAGACTTGATGTGTGGGCTGAGGAGATGGCTGGCTCAGTTATTAAAGGCTAGACTCATAACCAAAAAGAAGACTTCCCATGTTCATGGATCACTAAAATTCACATTATGAAAATGGATGGGGTCACCAAAATAAATACAGATTCAATGATTATTTATCAAGATTCCATTGACATTTGTAGAAACAGAAAATTCTAAAATTCATATGGAAGCACAAAAGACCCCCAAAAAGTCAAAGCAATCGAGCAGAGAGAGCAATGCTGGAACATCAGCAGTATCTGACTTCCAACTGGACTACCTGGACCTACACAGTGGCAGGACTGTAACAGCTCAATGGAGCAGAGGACCCAAACATCAACCTATCCAAGCTGGAGACACCTGACTTTAACAAAGGTTTCTTAAGATGAAGAAAAACCTACCCTCTTCAAGTAAATGGCTTGAGGAAAATAGGCTCTACCTGCAGATCAATAAAACGAAATCCTTCTCACCCTTGGCAAAAATCTGGAAATGGATCAAAGGCTTCAATGTAAGGCTTTGAAACCACTAGAGGAAACACTAGGGTGGAATTTTCAAGATACAAGCACAGGCAGCAACTTTCTGATAGGATTCCAGGGACCCAAGGAGTAACAGCAAGACCCAAGGAATGGGGGTGCATCAAACCACAGCAAAGGAAGCAGAGTGAAGACTCAACCTCCGGGACGGACAAAATCTTCGTCAGTTTTTCCTCTGGTGGAGTTAATATCCATAGTATATAAGGAATTAAATACCAACAAAATCTAGTGGACAAATGGGGACTTTAATCAAAAAAGCTCTCAAAGTACAAATGGCCAATAAATACATAGAAAAAATGTTCAGTATATTCGGCCATCAGAGAAATGCAAATCATAACTGAAGTGATCAGATATCGACCTCATCAGAATGAATGGTTAGGATGCTAAGCCAGTGTGGAATTTATAAATCATGAGAAGGCAGTGCTGCATGCTCTGAAGTGCTCGGATACTCCTCCCAGGAAGGAGAGAATGGGAGCCCTGCTTTAAGAGTTCCTTCCTGGTTCAGAATATAGATGGGCAGAAATTGCATCAACAGCAGAGAGAGAAAAAGTAGTGCCCTGACCCAGTGATACCCGAGTTTGATTTTCCATCAAAACTGAGACTATACATGCAAATTAAAGCAGCATTAGTGCACCACGCCAGATTTCACTGCCAAGCAACACATGCTGCCAGGAAACCAACTGAAGATTGAGATCAGGGACTCATGGGATTCACAAAGCTGAAATGAGGTACATGTGCTCTGCCTCTATAGCATATGGTACCTAACTGCCAAAATAGAAGCACTTGGTTCCCCTGAGCCAGAACACTGAACATAAAAACTTGTCTCTGAAAGAGGACAATTTTACATATCTAACGTCATACCTGCTGGTACCAAAAAGCCAAAATTACTTACTGTCAAAAACTGCCACAATCCAGTTGTTATTGAGGAAAAGTACGGTGACAATTCATAATCTCCCTAACTGGGGGTCCCACATGACAATACCTACATCCTCTAAAATACTGTAAAACACCAAAGCACCATAGGTTTACAGAATGGCAAATGGCCAGAATCTAAGAGGTATGTCAGGAAGGTACATGGACTGAAGGCATGAATGTCTCATCACTGGATAGGATGGAAGCTCTGTTCTCATCTCACAGAGCGGCACAGAGGTCACCATCCGAGGTTTCTAAATAGGTCTCTGGGACATCTATCCAGGGCTTTGTGGCTGGCCTCATGCAGACAGGAGTAAGAGAGATTGCAACAGCAAGGGCAGAAAGAATGAAGCCTGAAGTGTGGGGTGCAGTGCTGACAAAGTCTGAGGCCTCTCCATTCTGCATGAAGAGGCAAAGGACAGGGCATTCGGGAGAGGACATGGAGACAGCTGGGGCAGGGAGGGAGGGCACCCCAGGCAGGCATTCGGGAAAGAGGATGCATGCCAGACAGCAGTGGTCTCTATGGTACAAGCTGAACAACTCTAATCTCAAAAAGGGGGAATCAGAAATGCCTTAAAATCGAAATGTTTCCAGTGCAACATGAAGTCAAAGTGGAAAATTCTACACCTGATCTCACATGACAGGTGCACTAAATGTATAAAATTATTCCAGGCTATACATTCGGGGTATACCTGAGACATAAATGAATTATGTTTAAACTTGGGTTACATTCCAAAGATATCTCACTAAATATATGCAAATATTCCAAAGTCTAAAGATATCTGAAATTGTAAACACTTCTGCTGCCAAGCATTTTAGAGAAGGGTCTTCCAACTGAGTAAAAATTCTTTCAAAATATGAGATTTTATTAGGTTTGGGAGAATAAGAAGCTAACTGTTCTAACTTAGGACATTAGGAAGAAAAAATAGGTAGTGAGGAGACTCATAGGCTTTTGGCATAGCTGGAATGTGATCTTCAACACACCACTGAACCTGTAAGTCTTGGTACACACCAGAGCAGAACCCCAGAGCACACAAAATACATGTAGTGCCAACCTCTGACCACAGCCTATGGCAAACCAGACTAGCACCTCCCAATATACCTAGAACAGCAGAGGGCTACCTCTATAATGTCACTTTTGGGTTATAATACAGTGGTTCTTAACCTTTTTAAAGCTATAACCCTTTAGTACAGTTCCTCATGTTGTGGTGCCTCCAACCATAAAATTATTTTTGTTGCTACTTCATAATTACAATTTTGCTGTTAAGACTCATAATGTAAATATCGGATATGCAGATGGCTTTAGGAGACCCCATGAAAGGGTCATTTGACTCCCAAAGGGGTGGGGACCCACAGGTTGAGAACCGCTGGGCTATGACCTGACCTATCTGTCCTCAGTTCACAATGGTCTCACAATGATCCCTCTCGGGTTGTGAGGTTTAATTCAGTTAATGGATGCACAACACTGGGATGAGTGCTTAATACTCAGTAAATTCTCCATCAGGTAATAGGAATCACTATGAAACATGCAGTCTGGAGTGACGCGGAAAGCACCAACAGCCAATTATAAGTACCATCTTTTTTTGTTTTGGTTTTTTCAAGACAGGGTTTCTCTGTTGTAACTATGGCTGTCCTGGAACTCACTCTGTAGACCAGGCTGGCCTCACACTCACAGAAGCCTGCCTCTGCCTCCTGAGTGCTGGGATTAAAGGTGTGTGCCACCACCACCCAGCTTATAAGAAGTATCTTACAACAGGAAGTCTTACAATCAAATTTACTATGGTGACTGTAGGGAAGAATTAGAAAAACTGGCCTATTCCAATTTTACTTACTTTCTGGGGTGCTGATTGCCCGTTTAGTTACATGGTTGACAGTTCTTTCAGACTCTTGCTCCAAGCCTAAGGAAGATCCTAGAACAAAACACACACACACATACACACACACACACACACACACACACACACACACACAGAGAAAATATAAGATACATGTGAAAAGTTAAAATTCCCAATGTTTCAAGTGATAAGCAAGCCATAGAAATTAAGAAAGCAATGCAAGTAAATGTTAAGGCTCCAGGACAATGTTTACACTCATGGCATTCAAGGAAATTGAAAGTAAAACCAACCTCCCAACCAACTAACCAACCAACCAACCAAACCAAACAAAACAAAGCTAAAAGAAAATTAAGTTGAGCTTGTATGTTGAGAGAATGGATCACAGGCATCATCACACTCTTTGGAGACAGCAGGCTGCTCTGATCATGGACATTCACCTGGCCCATATTAGCCCAAGACCAAGCATGACACAGGTTGACCAGAAGTTGGGCCTCGGTGCTCAAACCTGCAGGCAACAAGGCCTCCAGTAGGCAACTGGACATCGTTCAGGTACCCGGGATACTGACCAGGCACCCTGATATCCTGCAAGCACCAGGGCATCCTGCAGGCCCCTAGACATCCTGCAGGCACCCAGACAGCCGGCAAGTACCAGTACACCCCATAGGCACCAGGGTATCCTGCTGATGTCTGCGCATCATGCAGGCATTAGGTGAACTCGCAGACACCAGGACATCATGCAGGCACCTAGATAACCCACAGGCACCAGGACCTCCTGCAGGCACCATGGCCCCCTGTGGGCACTGGGGCATTCCACAGATGTCCAGGCATCATACAGGCACTCAGCAGATGGGTGACTTTTAACACTCCATTACCCAAATCCCTTAGCACAGGAAATCCACTATTTTCTCAGCCTTAATTCTAAATCTCCAATTAATGCTATTTAAGGACAATAGAAAACATTTTGGAAGAAATGAGACATATATTCGCTTTTTGAACTGCACATGCTGAATGGTTTTAGTGCTAATCTTAAGGCTTACCATAGCTGTAGGGTTGTTCTGCACTTCCAGATTCTACACTGAAAGGCAATGCTCCTAAGCTTCGCCTTTGACTCCTGCTCTTCAACTCCACAGCTTTCTTGACAGAATTTAGGATTGCGATGGTGCTTGGGGACATAGACCTATGGAGACAAGATGCCAGACACTGCAGACCACCATGGAGCATCAGTTCCTACCCACTTACTTCCTTTCTGATTCACTTTTCAACCACCCTCTTTGCATTCTCTTAGGGAAGCATGTGGTGTGAGGTGTCAGAACAGACACAGTGAGGGAACAGTTCTGGTTGAGGCCTGGTAGGGACAAAAAGATGGCTATGGGAAAACCACGAGACTCAGGCTGCTGCTGTCTCAGTGGGCTCCCTACCTGGCACTGGGCATTATCTTCAGAGGCCCATTTTCAGATAAGGGAGGCAAAGTTGGTGTGAAGCTGGACCCAGGTGCTGAAGGCCTGTTCTTGGCCTGAGACACATTATCATTTTCCTGGCCAGCAGCAGCAGGTACCGCTTGTAAGTCAGGAGCAACCTATCATGGGGGTGAACAAGAATATCATCATATGCTACAAGGAGTGCATAGGTAATCCGCTTTAAAACATCACCCCGCACAAGGATGAATACAATTTTCTCTTCAAAACAAAACTATCATCAAATTCCCCCACACAACTGTTGTCGCAGGTCTGTCTTACTTTTTAATATACTGTATCTCCTTGGACTCCTCGGGCAAAAGAATGTGAGCAACAGCTACACTCGGAAATACCCTCGAAGACAATAAACTCTTTAGGGCAGATACAACACTTAAGACATAGAAAGATGGCAGCTACAGAAATCAAAGGCTTGTGCTCTGCCAGTGTACCACTGGGAACTCACACATTCTAATGATTACTATGATTTTTAGCAAGACTTCTCGATAGGGCTTGGGGAAAGAGAACCCTTGAGCTGCTAGTGAACATGGTTTTGGCCACAAGGGACAAGCCCAAAAGCTCAACTCCAACCTCAGATTACAGCTGGATTTTGAGGAATGCCAAGGAAAATGACTGCAGACAGCAGACTAGAGAGCCTTCCTCACCTGCACGGCCGGTGCTCTGTCATTGCCTTCAGCCGCTCTGCTCACATGGGCATTCTTCGTCAGCTCTTGCTCCTGGGCAAGCTGTTCATTGTACTTCTTCATGTCATACTCAAGTTCAGATGCCAGCTGTTTGTCAACTGCAAAGAAATCTTTGATTTCATCTCGATAATCCTGCATCACCTCCTGAAAGAGACCCAGAGGCATCTTTAGTGCCTTCCCAATAAAAAGTGAGGTCTTCCTGGTATGGTGCAGCACCTGTAGTTCCAGCACTAGGGCAAGTGAGACGGGAGGATCATGAGTTCCAGGCCAGCTCAAGCTACACAGCAAACCTTATAACAACAACAAGACAATAATGACAACAAGCTATCAGCAGCATCTCCATTACACCAGCTAATGGGTCACTCAGCCCCTTGGTATTTTCTGAGGAAACACTGACCACATGAGCAGGTGACTGTGATGTGAGTTACTGGCTAGCAGCTGTGGTCTCTGGGAAAGCTTCCTGTCTAGTAGTCATGTTTCTTCAGGGAAAGGTCCCTGTAGAGGTCACAGAGGTGGTGCAGTCAGGAAGCTGCTCGTGTCCACGTCAACTTCCTCCACTGGTGTCTTGGGGGGGGGGGCGGTATGTCAACAACAAAAAGCAAATTCTCATGTTCTCTATGAAGTGAGCTCATCTTTCCTATCTGATCTTACCCAGGATGCAAAACTATTTGAAAAATTATACTCAGTGTAATTTTGCTATAGCCTTTTGAGAGGATTTGCCAATTTTTAAAAAACAAAAATTTAGTTTAAATGTAAAGTTACTGATGTCAGTTCTCCTCTTCTACTGGGTTCTGGGGACTGAGCTTGAGAGCAAGCACACCTGTATCTGATGTGCCAGACCCAAGATTTTTTTTTTTTTAATGAAGAAAAATAAATATGAACAAAGAAAATGCTGCTCAATTAAAGGAGAAACAGTGCCATTTCTTTCCGAATGCTTTTTGATCAAAGGCCCGAGGTCTTGCTTAGGTCCATACTGTAAGTAAACACACCCCAGCTTTGCAGGGGCAGCTTCTCCTGGTCCCCTGCTTTACAGCCCAAGAACAGGAACTGCCTTAACACCCCATCTCTGTGTGCATGATACAGCTATAGATTTGTGACTTTCTGCCCACAAAAGCAAACACGTTAAACATGATGACCAATTTCCCACCCACCCTTACAGGATGAATGAAGATAATGACTGACTGCAACAACATATTCCCAAGAATACATAAGTTCAGAACATCAAAGTATGCTTTAAAAACTCAGCTGCATGAGGAACAGAGGGAGCAACCTTGGTGGCACCTCTGCAACTCCTCAGCATTGCACAGTCCAGCAGTCACCGGTCAGCCTGGCAGGTATGTTCCACACAGACCAGGTTTCCCAGCATTCTGAGCTCCTCTCGTTCCTCTCTAGACTAGACAATGAGCCTGGGGCAGCGGGGCTGGGGAGGAGAACCCACGAGGCAAGTTCCTTATTTACCCTGAGGTAGTTCATGAGTTCCCGCAAGGCAAGGATCTTATTTTTCTCCAGCATAGTCTTCAGGGAGATGATGATTGGAATAATGTTCTCTATGAAATTCCTCTTTTGAACCTGAAGGAACACAAACAAAAGTATGCTTTAGATGCACACACATATGAAAAATAACTTTTTCCTTGATCCACTTCTTTAAGTACACCAAGTCCCGCAGCCTACAGAAGAAGCCTGTCTGCCGTTTGATCAGGACACTGGGAATGAAGAGGGCGTACAGCTTGTCTTCAGACTGCAAGCGTTGCGGCACACGAAGGCTTGTACAGCAGAATGCACGTTAATACTGCTTACACATTCTAAATGAGAACAAGTCAGAAATATGTTGAGGAACTTGACAAAGAACTCCAATCTGCACACAATCCTAATGGACTCTTGGCTCTGGCTCCACTCTACACCCTTCCCATTGAAAGACAATCTGTTCATGCAGACTACCAAAGAGACGCATTATAATCTTGAGTATTCATGATGATCTATAGCTGGGCAAGCATTACGATGGCCAGTCTTGTTTAATTTTTCTGAGTGTGTGTGTGCCTTTTTATATGTAAATGTAACTCTCTACGTGGTTTTGTTAAGTGTAATTTACTGATGTTGTAATCTGGGCCTTATAATCCCAGTAGTTAGGAGGCTGAGGAAGGAAGATCAAGGGTTTGAGGCCGACCTGAGCCACACAGTAAGACCTTCTTCAAAAACAAACAAACAAACACATACATAAATGTTATGTAATTTAAATAATTGGTAACCAAAATATTGTATAGTAAATCTTAGAATTAAAAGTAATTTACTATATTATCCTACATATGTAAGATTTATCTTTCTGAAGCTGAAATGTACTCTTCCTTTTCATTTAAAGCTAACAGTGTCTCTTGCTTGTACACTACTCATTCCTAAAGCTTTGGGTCAGAGTCCCTAAAGCAGAGGATAACAGGTATAGAAATACACACGGTACAAAACATGCATCTGCACATACAGTTCAGGAACTGTCTTTAAATTCAGCCTAAATGTGCTCGACAAGTATTGTCAAGTACAGTTTCTGTCCTAAACACAAGCTAACCTCTGGAGACACAGAAATGACATCAAGAATGTCTGTCCTCACACTGCTTCCAAACCAGTATGTGTTGTGACAATGGCAGGAGGTGTCAAGTTACAGGGGTTTAGGAAACTGATGTGGAGGAAGGATACCCGGGAAAGACAAGAGTAGGCAAGAATGCATACTGGAAGATTCTTTGTGATCATGCTTTAGATGCATGGGAATTAGGACAAGGGCAGTTTGTGTGGTAAAAGCACTTAGACAGAAGAACCAAAGGCATGGTATGGAACATATCTGAGTTAAAAGGGCAGGAATGAGGTGAGGGCAGGTACTTTTCTATGTCTTTGAGAATCCGGATTTTATCTAGAATGTTAGCTTAAAATTACATAATATTTGAAACGTTTATTGATTTAAAAAATAAGTATTTACTTTGTGTATGTATCTGTGCCCGAGTTCACGTGTGTGTGTGTGCCACACGCATACAGGAGCCCTCAGAAATCAGAAGTGCATCAGGTTCCCTGGAACTCAAGTAAAGGCCATTGTGAGTTACCACGTGGGTGCAGGAACTGAACTTAAGTGCTCTTAACTGCTGAGCCCTCTTTCCAGCCCTCACATTTATCGATCTAAAAAGAAAAGTTCCATGAGCATTCACAAAGTACTAGGTGTTTGATACCACAGATCACCCACAACCCACCACACCCCCAGAAGTTCTCTGTCATCTTAACAGCCATTTTCAGTATATCTGCAGAGAAAAATTGTGCTTAACAAAGTGTTCCAGCAGCAGAGAGGTACATGTCTGGCAAGAGAAAAACCAGAGACAGAAAGGGTGCTGACAGGAATTGGCACAGACTTAAAGAAACAACCATTCGAAAGGCAAAAGAGATAGGCATGCAAGCAGAATAGACAAGATCTTCTGGGAAATCGGGTGTAATCGCAGTCTCTTTCTCTTTGGGATCAGGTGGGAAATACAAACCAGACATCCGAACTAGGTGCAAGACCTGCTGAGGGCTGTGCCAACTAGACTTTTCCAGTCACTGAATCTATTTCTAATTTGAGACTCTTGGTCAACCCAAACATACTCCTGGCAAGCCAGACTCCTGTTCTGCCTTTTGCTGGAGCACAAATGATCTAAAAAGGAACCTTCAGGTGCATGTACTTTTGGTTCCATTTCCTACAATAGACTGGGAAAGAAACCAAGCAAGGAGAAATGATTCTGTTTTGACAGTAAATAGGCAATGCCATGGTACTCCCAGGCAGGCAAGTAGACACATATTTAGGCTCATGGGAAGAGCTGTAGTTAGAGGCAGGGACTTAAGAAATCAATCATCTAAGCACTAGTAAAGCCACCGGTAGGAATGGCTTCAGGACTCAGGTATACAATCCACACTGTGAAGATGCAGAGTGACACACCTGTGAGATGATCTTCATCTGGGCTTCCTGAATGACCACATTTGCCAGAGCCATGTCATCTTCCTCCAGGAGGTCCTTGCATGTTTGAGCTCTCACTGCCAACAGCTTGATCTCCTTTGAGCTGAGGATGTCGAAGGTATCTGAGAGCAACTCGCTGGCTTCCATGTCCAGGGGCAGGATGCCATCAGTGAAGCATGCTGAGAAAGCCCAGGAGACCAGCCTCTGAGAAACCCTTGGCCCAGAGGGGAAAGGGAATTCACAGAACTAGGGCAAGTCTGGGCGGGATGGGAGGTCCTAAGAGACATAACTGATGCCAACAAGGACAAAAAAGACATGGCTTCCACACAGACCTGCTGTGCTATCATCAACACAGCATTTTAATCTTAAGAACACATTTACCCCAAATATACCAGACGTACCCAAAATACTAAGGCAGATTTTGGAAGTGACATTGAATCGCTGCTCATCTGTGAAGTGCTCAAGAAGAAACTTATAGATTCTCATCCGCTTCTCCTTGTTTGTCTTTCCCTTTAGCAAAAACAGCTGCTTCCCTCTGTGGCAGAATAGAACAATACTGCTGTGGGTAGAGGTGACAAAGATTCAATACAGCACCCTCGATACTGTGTGACGAGGACACTGATAAGGTACCAGTGTCATTACAGGCGTTCCCTTAGGTGTCTTATCATTATGACTGAATTTGCTTTTGTCATCGTGCCAAAGAAACTAATGACACTGCAGCAGAAACCAGGTGTCAGTGTTCAACACCTCTGCAGCCGTACTGCAGCTTTTACTAAGACAGAGCCATCACCTCAGCTGCTCACTTACCTCTCTGACTGGGAAAACTTGTTATACTGCCCATGCTTCTCATAGCTGTTGAAGTGGAATATACATTCAATGAAGTGCTGGAAAAACATGGTAGGGTTCCTCTTCAGCAACAAGTGAGCCAGGCAAAACTCTCCAAGACTGCAAAAGAGAGAGGCAAAAGGAGACCACTCCCTGTCATTCTACAGATACACTAAGAACTCTGCCAAACAGAAAAACACAGAATTAGAAATACACCCCAACAAGCAGCCCCATCAGCTCAAAGCAAGTCAAGAAAGCTACTCGCTTTGTCTGTCCACTCAATGTTTCCTTGCAAAGCCAAGGGCCATAAAATGCTTTCCCTACCAAGTTTTATTCATTCTTAAGATTATTACTTTTAATTATGTGTCTAAGGGTATGTCCACATGTTGCAGATTCCTAGCCCGTGGAGGCTGGAAAAGGGTTCCAAATTCCCTGGCGCTGGAGTTACAGGGGGTCCTGAGGCATCTGATGATGAACAGAAGTGAGTCCTCTGCAAGAGCTGTAGGTACTCTTATGTGCTGAACCATCTCTCTACTCGGCTCTATTACGTTTTATTTCAAAACTCAAATAAGCTGTTACTATCCAGCTATACTTCTAATAGAAAAAAAGAGAGCCAAACTTTCCCAAAACTCCTTCAAGTAGAGGCCTGGGTTCTCATGGTGAATGCAAAAATAATGGTTGCCCAAATCTGGCCTTCATACTCCAACTTCAAGTTGTTGCCCACAATAATAAGCAAAAATCCGAAACTTTCCATAAGGATAGCAATAATAATAGCTTAACATTTTGGGCTAGGAAGGCAAATACTCTCCAGAGAATTGATGACTGTCAATGAGCTTTGGAATCATCAACAAGTCCTGGGAACTCTCCTTGCACCTGTGGCTTCAAACCTGGAAGTCTTTCAGCGTACCTGTATACAATGCCACACTTTTAACAAATATCACTTAGGACCATACCAGAGTGAAGGACAAACTTAATGGTTTCCAAAGCCAAACTGTCGCCTGCAGGCTACCTGTTTCTGTGTTATCATAATGAGCGAGCAAACACCAACCCAAGTGAGGCAGGGCTTACTGAGATTCACTCTGTCAAGAACACAGTGTTTGTTTCATTGTATAGCTTGGATGTGATTCCCACATACCCAAGAGCACCAGTCAGCTCCCTACTTGAGAGCACAGACAAGGATGATTGTCACACCTTGTCCTTGGCTTTGGAAGACATTAGAACTCTGCTGGAAATGGAATTCTCCTAGTTCCACTTCTCAGGCTGAGAATTAAGCTAGTTTGTATCACACATATATAGATTAAAATTCAGAACAGGAAGCTCAGAAACCATGATGTAAAAACGCTTAGGTTTTAAAAGTTCTACAGAGGACAATCAGGCACTGCCTAGGAAATAGGTATCAGGATAACTTTTTTAATTAAAAATATCTTTAAAAAATGGTGCCAGGTACAACACAAAAATTTTTCATACAATGTATTTTGATTATGTTATTCCCCTCTCCCAATTACTCTCAGATCCTCCCCATTTTGTTACCAACCAAACTTCAAACTTCATGTTCTTTCTCTTGTCCTTCTAAAAAGCAAAAACTCCAGTAAGACAAAAAAACAAAAAAACAAACAAACAAAAAAACCAAACAAACAAAGGAAACAAGAAGCCCATAAAATAAAACATGGAATTTGTTTTGTATTGGACAACTATTCCTGAGCATGGGGCCTGCCCTGGAGTGCAGTTGATATACAGTGACACTCCACCGGAGCAAATGGATCTTCCCTCTCCCAGTAGGTGTCAAGTGCAAAGAGATTCTGGGTTAGGGCTGGGACTGTGTGTCCACTTCCTTCAGTGCTGGGATTTTGTCTGGCTTGAACCTATGCAGGTCTCTGCATGTTGTCACAGTCTCTGTGAGTTTGTGCATCAGTCCTGTTATATCTGGAAGATCCTTAAAGTCATCCACCACCTCTGTCTCTTGCCATCTTTCTCCCTCCTCTTCCACATAGCTCCCTTAGCCTTGAAGATCTGGGAGTCTGATGAAGATATCCCATTTAGGACTGAGTGCTCCAAAGTCTCTTACTGCACACTGTCCAGCTATGGGTCTCTACTGCAAGAAGAAGCTTCCCTGGTGAGGGTTGAGTAAGGAACTATGGGTATAACTGTCTATGAATATAGCACTATGTCATAGTCATTTTATTCCTATTTTCCTTTATCAGCATAATAGTATTTGTTTTACCCTAGGCCCATTACCTATCTAGCCTCAGGTTCTTGGTCACTTTAACAGTGTCAGGTATGAGTTCCATTTCATATAGTGGGCCTTAAATTCAATTTTAAAAAGAGCAGTCACTCCCAAAAATCTGTGCTAGGATCACATCAGTACATCTTGCAGACAGGTCACTGTAAGTTGCAGGTTTGTAGATGAGTGACACTGATTACTTTTCCTCTGGTAGCATGCAGAGGGTACCTTCCAGGACCATGGGTCAGCAGGAGTGAAGCTTCTAGCTTGGTACCAGCTGGATTTTTCCATGCTCAGTGACATTACAAAGTGTCCCTAGCAATAGGGTCTTACCATTAGAGTGTGAAGAGCCTTGGCAATAGTCTGTGATGTTTAAGGAAGCTCATGGGATCCGTTTAGCCAATGACTCAACAAGATGTCACCTATTGCTGCAACTTGGCGTAAAGTGTCTAGTTGGGCAGTGTCTCTCCCACAATATGGTGACTTCATTTATATTCTTTTCATATATAAATGTATTTTAGGAGGCTTCTACAGCATGGCTTTTCAAAAGGCATTTGGTGTTAGCTGTCCCCTCCACATTCCTTCCTTTATCCTGTTCTCTTTGCCCCCTCTCCAGTCAATCCTCCTAATTTCCCCTTTGTCTCCCTGTAATACTGTATCTATTTCCCCTTTCTTGGGAGATCATCTCATCTCTACTTCCCCACCATCCCTTACTAGGTACCTCACCTCTGTGGTTATCCAATAGTAATACACATATTGAAAGCTTAACAGCTAATAGCCATGTATAAGAGGTAACATGCTATATTTGTCTTTTTGGATCCAGATTACCTCACTCAAGATGATTATTTATAGCTCCACCCACTTACCTGCCAAACTCATAATTTGGCAACAGCTGAATTCCATTGTGTAAATGTACCACAGTTTCATCATTGATTCATCAGTTGATATTTCAACATGTGTATATACTGTCAAATGTTTAAATTGGGTTAAGCTTATCTATTGCATCTTATATAGGAACTGATAAAAATGAGGGAAAAGATGAAATACAGATTACACAGACAATGCTGCACCCTAGGTTCACCACCTGAAAGCATTCTGGGCACTTTCACCAGGCCCAGACTGCGGATTATGCTATGCGCTAGCCACAAGGGCCCTTAGGGAGCACATTAAGTCGGAAGGAGTGGCACAGACCTCTCATCATCTCCAACTATATAAGAAGCCTGGGGCCCCAGCTTTTTTGGATCTGGCTCTAGACAATATTAATTAGAAGGGTAACCTTCTGCTACTTTGTAATGTGAAATGTTCCTCCTTTGAAAATTACACCCAAAGAACTCAACAGAAATTCTTCTATGGAAAGCAGACTAAATTATCGGTGACCAAATTTAGAACCAGAGGGAACCATTATTACAAGCTATTTATAGTTAATGAACTCTGTAAAGACCTTTCGCCCACTGTGGTGGCTTTTGTTGTGACATTCAGCATCCTGTTTTCCAAATGAAGATTTGCTTTAAAAGTAATTATTCATACAACATAATCTGTAGTAGCAAATGTTACCAGAACATTCCAAAGCCCCTTGAAAATAAGTCTTTAAAAGAAAGATAAAGGATAGGAATTAAGGAATGGCAAAGTAACACCTCTCCCTCCCAATTCTCAAGAAACACCCATTTCCAAAGAACCTTTGCAATCTGCACACTGCATTTCACACTGTGCAAGTCACTCTTAATTTCTAGAATCCCTTTCTTTAGGATTTCTGAACGTAAAAGTGGATCTCTTTGTTAAAATTAACTCTCTTGGTCTAGAAATCACTAGGAGAGTCAATAGTTAATGCCTTCCATACTATACAGTTTAAATGACAAGGCATAGAGTGTTCTTTAGTGAGAGCAGACCATGTCAGCAAATGATGCAGTCAAAGCTGAGATTATTTAGTTATCAGTCTGGTCAGTTTTGGTTTGTTGTGCTTTTAAAGAGTGCATTTATTATTTAGTTCTATCATTTAGTTTTATCAATTTAAATTTTCCTGGTAATTATTAAAAGCTTATTAAATTCCAAACAACTGTAGAATAGTCTGAAAGGACAGATAGTGCATACCAGACACTAGGTAAATTGTTGAGCTGTCTGACACATGAAGACAAGATTACCTGACAATGTCTGGGTGTGGATCTACCAGAGTGCTGACAAATCGAAAGAACAGACAGCCCTTCCATTTCACATATTCTTCCTGTACGAGGATAAAAACAGCATATTTCAGAATGAATTTTAATATGTAAACATTAGACGCACCAAGTTGCACAGTCGCTTGTTGACTTTCCTTTATGTAACTATTTGGGCAAAACCTTATCAAATTTACAGTTTAAAGAAAATGACACAAAGAAAATGGCTTTAATAGGCAGATCCATTGGTGCCTCTTAAGGTATATGATGCAGGAGAAGATGAGCATATGAATGTATAGAATAGTTGTATAACCTAGTGAATGCCTTCTTTTTAAATAATCAGATCTGTCCTCATTATAGGCTGAGTATAAGCTCTGAATGTACACAGAAATATCAAATGCTCTATGCAGCTCTGAAGCTCAAGATGCTTTATAGACTGGAAACAGCTCACTGGACTCTTGCAGCAATGCTGCGAGACAGTGCATTCCAAATATGATCTACATTGTAAAGAGGAGTCATTAGGAATGAAACACATGGATGTGACCAAAAAGAGCAGTGGGACTTGGGCTGGAACCGCCTGTTCCCAGACGCCCTCTGCAGAGCCAAGGACACAAAATTGCACTGCCTCACAGGATTTCTGTGCAAATATGCTGCTGAAAACCGAACGTTACAAGATATTCTAAACCAGAGATGAGAATAATTGTCTTTGGATTCTACGACAAATTCCTACTGTTAACTGAAAATTCCCAGCAGAAAAGGGCAGTCTAATTCCTACAGATACCTGTAAGAGGTTGGTGAGCAGGATGAGTGTCTGCTTTCGGATGAATGGATCTGAATCTTTCAGACAAATGGAAATATTGGGAATATAATTGTCCACCATGACAGTGTACCGGATACAGAGATCACACATCACAATGATGACATTGTTGCGGACAGCTACATCCTCACACACTTCAAGTTCTCGCACAAATGCTGGGATGCTTTTCTTTGCCAGGTCTTCATGCTGTAAGCACAGTTTACCTATCACAGAAGAGAGGAAGATGCCTTGATTCCACCACATGGGTTTGACATTAAGTAACAATATGCCTCAAATCACAACAACAACAAATGCATAGACAAACATCAAAGTTTAAAGTAGCAGTAGAAAAAATAAACTCCATTACAAGTTTCTTCAGACACGTGGATGTTCCTTAGAAATAATTAAACCACCTTTCACTTAAAGTCACTTTGAATTTTATAGTTACCTACTTACCCACAAAATGATCAGTAAAACCTAAGACATTTTACTTTTGATTATATGCACGCTATAAATACCCTTACTGAATTAGAAATGTGAGCTTGATAAGCAGGAGAAAATGTTGTCTCACTTATTTTATTTCTTATTCATAGTTAGAAGGAGGCTGCTGAATTTTATTCTCTAGAGTGTTTGCTTTGTGTGTGAGAAATGTTTTGCCTCATTTGTAATTCTTAGGTATTTTAAAAATAACCAATATTACAAAAACAAAAACAAAATACCTCAAACCAAACCACAGTAACAACAAAAATCACCATTCAAAACTTTTTCTACTATAAAATACTCAATCATTTTAATGATAGAATATTCAAATTATAGCCAGAGGTTAGTGTTTTCCTGATGAACTATTTGAGTTGGTAGAGAAATGTTCTCACAGTCCATCTGTCAGTTCTGGAAAATATTAAATAAACCATCTCCTTCTATAAACTGAACATTAAACTTTCCATTCTAAAACTCAGTGCAACGTCTAGCATACAGTTCTTTGTTATTTGTGTGTGAAGACTCATGTGTATACACAAGTTTCGGTAGAAGTCAGAAGACAACTTCGAGTGTTCTCAGGTACCATCCATCTTTCCCTTGACACAGGGCATCTCTCTGGTCTGGAGTTCAGCCTTTCACCAGTGAGCCCCAGGGACCTGCCAGTCTCTATAATCTCAGCACTGGGACTCTAGGCATGTACCAGTGGATTCTGCTTTCTTAATTTTTTTATTTTATTTTATGTGTATGGGTATTTTACCTGCATTTTTGTCACTTGGGTGCCTAGTGCCTGCAGAGGCCAGAAGAGGGCATCAGATCTCCTAGAACTGGAGTTACCGGCAGTTATGAGCTGCCATTTAGTGTTTTGGAAAAAAATACTTTTTGTGCATTGTTGGAAAAAGGGATGCATAGGCCTTGTTGGCCTTTTGTATTATTTGCAAGTGGTAGATTTCTGTGGAAGATGTTTGACTGCTTACGAGCTGCCCCTGAGGAGTTCTGAATCAATAAAACACCTGAGCTCAGATGCTTTTGGTGCGACTATCAAATATGGCATTGGCCATGATGGTGGTTCGCTCTGCTGAGGTCTGGCAGGGTTTGTATGTAGGAAAATGCCTCTTTCTCTTCCTTGGTGAGCTGCCACACCAACTTAACAACTACAAATGGCATACCAACGTGGGGCAGGACATCATGCCAGCTCATCCAACTTGCAGACAAGGAAGAACAAGAAATAAACTCCAGACCTCACAGAGTCCAGTAAAGTATGCTCAGAGATGCTATCAGAGGATAGATATTAAGGTATTAAGTGAAGGTTCCTGAAGGAAGAGCAGAGAGAGAAAGGAAATAAGCCTTTATGAAGAGAAAAGGCTGTGAAATTAAATTAATAAATAAATGAGGAAAAAAGCTCTGAGGTGAGAGCCACAGAAGAGTGCTTACAGCCCTTAAAGATAAAGAATTCAGCTGGGAGCAGGAAAAAGCAAGGTTCTTAATGGTTTTCCTGATCATGGAGCCCATGCTCCCTCTAGCTACTAGTGGTAGTGTACTGTTTCACAAAGAGAGTTTTCTGATAGCTGTGTGGTATGTGTGTGAAACTCAAGATGTTATGTTTGAGGTCTCTGAAGAAGGGTATAAGTTTCTCCTTAGTGGTGGTGAGAAAGAACACCAAATGGCCAGCGTGTTTTGTCAGAAACTCTTCCCACTGGCTCAGGCCCTCCTGCTGTTGTGGAAGCCACAGCTTGAAGCCAAAAAGCTGGTGAGTTAAACTGAATAGTTTTTTTGTTTTTGGTTTTTTTTCCCCTGAAAACCTGTCTAAAAGTGCTAACTGTACACCATAAGGGAACTCTTCCTTCAGACAAGAACTAGTTATTTTTCCAGCAAACCAGATTCTATCTTAAAATCTGGAAAGTGTTCCTCAGGGTCAGCACACAGAAGCTGTCTTCCAGAACTGGCTGAAGTTGTAATCTGGCAGCTAAACTTGGTACTGTAAGAATTACTCAGGTGCTGTTGGTTTTGAAGGCATGAAGGGGCCATGGAGAGCTGTTGAGGCTTGGTGCTGAGAGAGCCCAGGAGAGGATATTAGTGAAGGTACAGCCTCAGTAGTAGTTGAAGGCCCAGATGAAGGGGTCATGCAGACAAGTTGAGGATTGGCACCATGAAGAGAGCCCAGGAGAGGCTACTGGTCAAAGTGCAGCCCAGCTGCAGCAAGGGACCCCACTGTTCTGAAGATGCCAATACCACGGGATGACCACCAAGAACAGCAGCAGCAGTGAAATGGAGCTAGCCAGAGCCTAGAGGACAAGCTGTGTGTGCTGCAGAGGACAGAGCAAAGAAGTGACCTTTTGGAGGAGCTCAGAAGATTGTGAGTGAATTCCAGATAATTGGACATTGATGTTTTTCTGCTGTCCAAGATACTGTGAAAAGCTTGGTAGATGTTTGGTTTTATTTGGTCCTACACATTTGTAACCCTTGTGATTGTTCTTCTTGTAGATAGTTTTGCTGGTATAGTGTTAAATTGTGCTGTAAAGGTAAAGCGATTTTCTTCTTATACAGAAAAGGGGAATTGTGGAAAATAATTGTTTTTATGTACTGTTAGAAAAAGGGATGCATAGGCCTTGGCATTTTGTAATGTCTGCAGGTGTTGGATTTCTGTGGGGGATGTTTGATTGCTTATGATCTGTACCTCAGGAGTTCTGAATCAATAAAACATCTGAGCTCAGATGCTTGTGGTTCTACCATGGCGCCGGCCAGGATGGTAGTTCCCTCTACTAAAGTCTGGCAGGGTTTCCATGTATGAAAATGCCTGTGTCTCCTTGCTGAGCTGCCACAGTAGGAGTATAACAATGTGGGTACTGGAAATCGAATCAGGCTCCTTTGGAAAAGTAGCCAGTATTCTTAACTACGGGGTGGAGTTAAGATGGTTGGAGCCATCTCTCTAACCCTCTTGCATTTTAAAAACGTGGTTTCTGGGGATCAAACTCAGGTCCTGAGATACCTCCCCAACTTTTAAAATATACTTCTTGATAGACTTCAGTGAGCTATACTGTGAATATTAAAAACATGTCTAATTATAATTAACTATCATAATCCTACAAAAAACTCTCCCTATGTATTATATGTAAAATGTCCCACTTAGTCTCATGTGATTGAATATTTGGTTCCCAGTTGATGACACTGTTTTGTGAAGTTAGGTTAGAGGCAGGCATGGATCAGTGCTGGAGGGATTTTGAGGATCCTATCTCAGCCTGGCTTCTGGCCAGAGAACCTCATTTTCTATCTCTACTGCCTTGCAATGACCAGCCACTGCTATCATGCTTTCATTCTGTAAAATGGACTGCAGCACCCTCTGAAGCATGAAGTAATTACCACACAGAGTTAGAGTCTAAAGGGCTCTCACTGTGAATGAGCACTTTGTTACAGTTGCAGAGCTGGGTCCTCACATCAGAATTAACTCTTAAAATCATAAAAGCTAGAGTAGGAACAGCCTCAGCAGCACAAAGCATGTTATTGTGGTTAAACTTATTTGAGACAAAAGCTTCAGAGACTATAACCACATTTCCACATGTGGTACCCTTACCTAAAGTGATGATGGCATGTGCTCTGATCACAGAAGGCATAGCAAAGCTGACCTGGAAAGGCAGCTGACTGGCTGGGGCTTCCGAGGTCCCTTGAGATGAAGGTACTGCATAGAAGGAAGAGGAAGTGATTAATTGAGACAGTTAACTAAGCCTCGGGACAGAATAGTGTAGGGTATGATTCAAAGGCCTTACAGTGGTCCACATGAGCAGAAGAAGCCAGAACAGACTGGATTAGAAGGAAGACTCGCTTCTCTACTATGGCTGGACATAACTGGGCTATATTTCCTAAGGTAAAAATACATTTCACCTGCAAAGAGAATTAATTTTGCAGTAAAAATTAGGCGAAAAGAATATAAACTCTAGCTACTAGAGTAACATGTCAAAAGAACATTATTTTATCTCACAAATTACAAAAAGATTACTACCTTTTCAGAAAAAAAATGCATGGCTAGTAATAAAAATTTAGTTGCTATTTAATAAAATCGATTCCAAAATAGGATGACCAAATATCATTTTATCATCTAAGTCTAGACATTTCTGTGAATAACTGGAGTTTCTATTAATAATCATGTTGGATAGAAGGTGCCATCTTTCATATTAACATATACTACAACTGCTTAAAGACTATAAAGGTGCACGTGAAAGCTATCTATGGGTTTCATGATAATTTTACTGAGTATTCCAGTTAGTGGATATTCATTTCTACACAAGCTGCAGTGAACATCTCTATGAAACCTACTGTTTAACTTTCCTACAGGTGAAATTCAGATTAAAAGGGCACGTATGGGCTGGGAGTCTGACTCATGGTCGAAATCACTGTCCCAGCATGCTCTGCTCAAGGACCTGTGTTTCATACCTAGCACTTCAAACTAAATTTGCTTTTAGAAGCATGTAAGCTCACTCTATGTTGTAAGACATATTATCTTATATTCCAAATTGTCCTCCAGGTTAGTTTACTATATAAACTCCTACTCAGAACAAACATAAAACATTTGAGTTCTAGAAAATCTTGAACGTAAAGTACAGTCTTTTGTTCTAGCTGCTGTGGTTGTTTTTGTTTTTTTAATAATATCGCTGTGGTTAGTGACTGATACTTGACAAAAGCCAAGCTTATCACTGAATGTGTGCACACGGAGCGGCTGGCAGACCTTGGTCTATAATCACTAACAACTACAAGAGCTAAGCTGGCAGAGTGGGAACTAAACAGAGAGGAGGTGCTCTACTCATTTAAATAGAGGAGAAAACCAGCCAGGTTTGGTTAAATGATGACTCCCACTGAGGGGCATCCAAATAGAGCTTATTTCCTCTATCAGACAGTGTCGGACACCAGAGTCAGAATTATAGTTAACAGGCCTGTTAAGGCCCTATCCTGGTTCACAGGGATCGTATACACTGACACTATCTTTAAAGCAGGAGAGTCCATTAAGATAACTGGCTCGGACAAAGGTATCCGTGTCCTGGGTGGTCAAATCTCACTGTTTATTTTCTGCATTACAAAAGCTCAGGTCTATCCCCCAGTGTTATATTCCAATGGTTAAATAGCCCAGAAGACATGTTATAATTATTTTAAAAGTCAAGAGGCCAAACAGGGGTTGGAGGGATGGTTCAGTGATTAAGATCATTTGCTGCTCTTGCAAAGGACCTGAGCTTGATTCCCAGCATCCACTCATCAATAGCTGTGACTCCAGATCCACAGCTTCAATGTCCTCTTCTGGTGTCTACAGGACTCTGCATTCACATGCATGTAATCACCCCCCGCCCCCCAACATGAACATACACATAATATATTTTAAAACAAATTAAAAAGTAATCTATAAAAGCCCTTCTCCTGTCAACAGCATCCAAAGCTAACATTACACAATCATCCCCCCAAAAAACCTTGATTAAGAAAAAGTAGCTGCTTACCACCAAGTCTTCATCCATGTTCCCTGCCCCATCTTTCTTCAGAAGGATGTTAGAGAGGTGGTGCTCGCAGGTGGAGAGCACATCTCTACACACGTGCTTCAGAAGTTCCTGCAGCAAGTCACAAGCCAACTCTGAAGGGTCTCACAAATCTCAGATGACTCACCAAGTCCAGTTCTCAGAACCTCCAAGTTCTTCAAAGGCATGGAAGACTCAGCCACCACACCGATGACTTCCACCTTTCCATCACTGTCCCACATCACAGCAACACTCTGAGCAACTTGGCCCCGGGAACTAAGTCAAATGTTGAAAGAGCACTGCATATACATAATCTTTCTTTCATATCTGCTCTAGAAGAGCAAAAGGCAACTAGGAAAATCCAGGCCTTGAGATTATAAACCACCTTTAACAGCAATGCCCCTTATGCTTGTTGGCTTCCAGCCTAGCTGAGAATAAGCTCCAGGTTCAGGAGAGAGGTCCTGTCCCAAAATGAACAGGTATGCAGTGATAGACGAAGACACTCAACTTGTTCCTCTGACCCCTGTGCACATGCACAGATCCACACAGACCAAGACATAGACATAAACACAGAGACAGACAGGCAGACAAACACACACACATATACACAGCAGTTGTTATTCTTCTGAAATGCATTAGGTACAAGTTTTCAGTGTCTCTTACTGATTACAATAAGGTCCAGGGGGGTGGGAGGGTCACTGCCACTTACAACACAGAACCACATTTCTGTACCCAAAGCATTCTCAAAACCCAGAACTCCTGCACTTCATTTTCTTTAGAAGGCCATTCCAAAATACCTAGGTGGAGCTAAGTGCCTCTACCACAGAAATGTACATTAGGACACATCCTTTTACTTCAGGGATGTTTATCTGTCACGTGTATGTCAGGTGCTTTCAAAGATCATCTTAGGAATCACCCACTGCTCGTGACACTAGAGCAACGTGATGCTACATCCGTATTTGCCAAACAGTAGCAAATCACTACCATAAGCAAAATGTAGTCCAGCTTAGCCTAGGCGTTTTCACAACTACTATTTATTACTCTTAAAAGAATAATCACACCTATGATTTTTAATAAATTATACAACCTAACTACCACTTACTGGCCAAGAGAGCTGAAATCAGCAGGCTTAATCCTGAGGAAGAGAGGAAGGCTGACTTGTATAAAAGCTTAAGGCAAGCACTTGGGTACTACTCAGCACCACAGCCTGGAAAAGCTGTCAAGGCCAAACAATTCAAGAATTCTCTCCACGCAACAGCTTGAGTCTAGTTGTGGCACAGCTTCTTGTGAACAATTCCGAGGACAGGTAACAAGGCAAGCTCCTTTACTTTAGGCACACTTTAGTAAGTTTTTTTTGGTTGGCTGAAATCTGTTCCCTTACCATTCCCAAACACTGGAACAGATGGGGCATCTGGGTACATCAAGTAAATTCAGTTCTTTTATGTCAAAGTCTTCATATATCTGACTTTAGCTAGGCAGCCTGTCTCACCTAACTTCTTACGTGCTAACCCTCAGCTGACCACTACACAATTTGCTTCACATCCTTTCGCCTCTCTTCCACATAAAGTCCATTTGCCAACACATTTCCAAAGAGGGGTCACAGAAACTGAGTTATGGAAAATGGCACCTTAAATTTAGCTAGGACAAAGAGCAGGACCATTGCCATCTTATTCTAGACACTTTCTTTCCCCATTAAACCAGTCCAATCTCTCATCAAGAGTTTAATGACAGCCAGCAGTGGTGGCGCCCGCCTTTAATCCCAGCACTTGTGAGGCGGAGGCAGGTGGATCTCTTTCAGTTCGAGGCCAGTCTGGTCTACAGAGTGAGTGCCAGGACAGCCAGACTTAGAACAGAGAAACCCTGCCTTAAAAAACAAAAAAGAAAAAAAAAAACAACCAAAAACAAAAGAGTTTATTGACAACCACAGAAGACCAACTTATATCAAGCTTACAGATACCAAAAATGTCCCAAGACCTAGCTCTTTAAGTATACACGACTGTTGAATGGTATATTGATTATCTACTCGGAATCATTTCTTGTTCTCAGTAAAATACAGAATGCATATTTACAGAAGAAAAAGAGAAGTGTGTTTACATGGACTTAAATACTCTAGGATGCCAGAAAAATCTCAAGGCCTTATTCTACTGTTGACTACCAAGAAAGATGTAAGCAGAAAAATTGTGGCCATTCTCCTACCATAATCAAGTTTCCTTTTAGCTCTGTTTCTAAATCTGAAGATAACGGTTTGTACCTTCCCAGGCTCTAACAACAATATAACCAAACATCATATGACCACAGGCATTCACAAGCTAAGTCCACAGCAGAGATGACTTTTTCTAGCAAGCACTGGTGGTCAGGATACCAGGAAGGGATCTGAGACCTTCCTTCTAATCCTAGTTCTGCTGTTAGTGCAGTGTGTGCCACTGATCCTCACAATTTCCCCCGGGTCTTATGCCAAACAACACAGCAGCAGCTATATATTTTCTTATTGTTTGATAATATTCAACTGTTCTCCAAGAAATCTGATGGCCTCTATGGGCATCCTCACACACATATACAGGTAAATAAAAAAGTAAAAATTAGAAAGAGTGTATCTCATGATAAAAGCAGGAGACAGTGATAAAATGATTCATTAGAAACACTGATGTGGCTGGTGAGACGACTCAGTGGGGAAAGGTACCTGCTGCCAAGTCTGGTAACTGGAGCTCAAGCCCTGGGGCCCACCTGGTGGAAGGACAGAACTGACACCTAGCTGTCCTCAGACCTTCACACATGTGCTATCACAGTTACATTAAATATACAAAACTTAACAGGAAAAATCCTGACATGAGAATTTCAGCAGTGGTCAAAGTAACTGTCTTACATAAAGCATTCATTTGGATTTGTGACTATTCATATAAAAATTACTAGAATTGACAAAATATTTATACAAAATTACCAGCTGGCTAGGCAACTTTGGAGACATAATACCAGCAGGGAACACTTGAGTGACATAATAGCACAGGCATTCTCAGGAATGTGATATAGCAAAAGATCAAAATCCATCTGCTGTGCATGGAACTCTACAATTAGGTAAGAAAAAACAATGTCTTAAATGCTCTTGGAATGTCCGGGATATCACTTATTAAAAGACTGCAGAATTGTCACCAGAAAGATCTATATCAATCAGGAGGTGCAGGTTACTAAAAGACATTTGTACCTGGAGCCAAAGTGGAGATGGCTATCTATGGGAGCCATGTCTTCAGCAGTCAACTCTTAAGGAACATCAGCTCCTAGACACATAAGTACTGACTTGCAGCAAAAGCTACTGGGGACTACTCATCCTTCCATGCCCTCTAGTCACAGAGAACACTTCTCAGACTTCAAATGGAGTAGTACATTCAAGCAGAAGTAAGTGGGGAACACACAAAGGGTGTGTGGCCATACCTGCTCTTCCAGCAGTGTCTTTGCAGATGCTCTGCAGAGCCCTTGCAATGTGTCAACAGACGAACTGATTAACTCTAGAGACCACCGGCATCCAATCAGCTTGCCCTTGACAACATCTAAGTAAGAAAACAAAACAAACAAAAAACCCTTGAAATTTAACTGCTTAAAAAGTACGCAGAACAAAGCTGCAGTAAATGGCAAGGCCTTTCCAAGACGAGTCTCCATCAGACTCACCAGTTATTTTGTCCCGGGTGCTCCTGGGAAGATGCGTGGCAATATGCCCAATGACACACAGTACATAGCCTAAGGTGTTTGATTTGGGAGATTGTTCACTAGAGAAAAGGAAGGAGGGTGCCAAATGAAACAGCATGCTGCCAAACAACAACAAAAACTCTCATTTCTTCTGGATTACTAGTATTAGAAATCAAATAATTAACGCGGCTTAACAGTGAGGTCTGAAGACATTAAGGCGCTTAATGAATTTTGACAAAGGTAAACTTCTTGAATGTGAGTCTTATTTTTCGAGCTTGTTCTTAAGCCAGAATTTAAAGTAATAGTTATGAAGTAGACCATTTCCTGAAGACATGAGCTTTGCTTCCAGCAAACTGGTTACTTTTATAAGCATGCAAACCTGCTGAGTTTCTCCCATGACTCCATTATTTTGGTGTAGTCCAGCTTGGGAGATGAGCAGGTGATCTTGGAGAGCAGCATCCAGGCTGGGGCAGAATATTCTGTGTCAGTGTAGGATATCACACTGTTTACAAAGGTGGATGAGAATTTATCTTTCTTCGACCAGATATGAAAAGCCTTATTTAAATAGGGGCTGGAAAAAAAAAAGGAAAGGTATAATAAGGTGTTTTAATGGTAAGTGACACTTCAGAAATACAGCAGGTAGTTTAATGTTAAGTTACACTTTAGCTTTGAGGAAATCTTTGTAAATATTCTGTGATTATTTAATGTGTGCTTTCTGAGACTTCGGGGCAATTGTTAATTGTGGGATAAGACACTGAGGGGAAGGGCCGATTCCTGGAATGTGTGGAAGGTAGCTCTCTAGAATGTGTGAGCTTGGGATTTCGAAAAATTTGTAAATGATGAGTAACTATTAATGACTGCTTCCTGAAGATGTACCTGATTATAACTCCTGGCTGAGGCAATTGTTGTTAAAAATATTCTGCCCCTAAATTCTTACATGCTAAAGGCGTTTATAATATTGCTAATGAAGAGACCTTATGGTCCTTGTGTTTCCTGAAGCGCAGGCCCCAGGTTAGCTAGCTGAGATTGCAGGCGATATTAGTCTATTAATTGTACAAAAAGAGTTTTTCTATCAGTGGGAGAGGTCAGTTAACTTTGCCTTTCAACAATCAAGGATTCAAAAGAAGTGAGCTTTGGGTTCAGTTCTGCTCTTGTGAATTCGAGGTTTGCATCCTGAAGTGGCTTTCTGTTCTTTATCAAACTCACATGACTAAGAACAACCACAAAAAGGAGAATTGTTACTATAAATATACAAAGGTATTCTGACCAGTGCCTCACTGAAACAATATCAACTTGTGCAGCTCCAGGATTTCTCTGGCATGTAAAACATCCAGGCAGCAAGCCCAGATCTTTGCATATCTGATACTAAACAAGGTATCTTAATTTTCCCTTCAGAGTAAGTTGTTCTTATCCCCACCCCCCAAATACTCTTTACAACAAAGAACATTTCAGAATCACCCCTCCAAAATTTCCACATAGAAAGCTTACTATAAAAGGCATGTTCATGTTGATAGGAACAAAGTAACAGAAGAATAGATACACTGCCCTTTATTTAATGAGAGACTGCTGAGAAAGGACATCATAGCATTTAAATATGGCAAAGCTGATGAGTTGAAACTTGTTATACCTTAGTAAGACACAAATAAGATTTAAACTACTTCTAATGTACAAGTTTCCATGTTACTGTTTTTGTGCGCCAAGTATATGTACATGTTCTTGATGTTGAATGTCTTCCTCGGTCACTCACCTTACTTCAGGGTCTCTCATTGTTCAACTATACTAACTTGCCAGCAAGCCTCAAGGGTCCTCCTGACTCCCTTCCCAGTGCTGGCATTATGGTCATATGCCACCACGCTCATCTTTTCTTATGGGGGACTGGGTCTTGGGGATCCAAATGCAGGTCTCTAAGCTTGTGGGGCAAGCAAGTTATCAACCGTGTACTCCCCGCCCAGTGCCCTTCACTGTCGTTTTTAAATAATCTCTTGTTCTCTTTCCATAGCATGGAATGAGATACGATTCATGAAACAATGCCACATATTTGAAAAAGACAAAAACCCAGTCCCTGCCCAGTGTCCTTCATTGTTGTTTTTAAATAATCTCTTGTTCTCTTTTTTGAAAGAAGACAAAAACCCAGCTGCTGGGGCCAGAGACATGGCATGTGCAAGACACTGGATCTAGTCTCCTGTCAAATGAAAGGGGGAAGGGAAGGGACAGAGGAAGGGGAAGTAGGAAGAGAAGAAATATTAACAATATGTGATCACATCCTTCCGTTGTGCTCTTGTAACACACTTCCTACCAAAACTGACTGTTTTGTGAAATTTCCACCAGACGAAGAACAACCTAAATAGAATAAGGTGTCAAGTCCTGCAGCTTCCCAGCACTCAGAGCAGGACACTGGAAACGAAGTCCTTAACTCCATTTAACTGAACACACTGGACTCCCTCTTCCATTCCCTTCTACTCTCTACCCCCAATACATAGCAAGCAGCTCTGAGATACCTCCTTCCTCTAGCACCTTCCTCTGCCCCTATTACCTGTGACTTAAGTCACTTTATCCAGGCCTGTGTTCTCGATCTCCAGTTTGATCCACTTGGTCTCCAAACTCAAATCTATTTTCTGTATTTCCTAAAACATAAACTCCAGTCTTCTTCCCCTATTTAAGTTTATCAGCTACTCTGCTTTTAAGGTACGGTCAAGCTCCTTGGCATACTGTCTTGTAAGGCTCCAGTCTAACTTGGGTTGCAGACCCCACTAAAGTCATACCAGCCATCGGTGGGCTGAAGTGCTAGTGCAGTGCACACAACCTAAAGCACCCAGGGCTATTTCCTTTATCGGCTGTCCATTTGCTCCTTATTAGCTTTCAAAAATTAGTTCAGGGATCTGGAGAGACGGCCCAATGATGAATAATCCATATGGCTCTTGAAGAAGAGGATTAGAGTTTGGTTCCCAGCACCCACATTGAGTGGCTTTCAGCCAACTGTAAATATAGCTTGAGGGGATCTGAGGCCTCTGGCTTCTTTAGGCACCCATACTCATGAGCGCATACCCCAGAAAGATATACAGACACGTGAGCGTGTGTGTGTACATGTAGGCCATAGGTCTGTGTGTCAGGAGTCTTCTTCCATTTCATTTATTTAAAACAGGGTCTCTTACTAAGGCTGGAGATCAACAACTTGGCTATACAATCTGGCCAGCAAGCTGGATTTTCCCATCTCTGCCTACCCCCAGAGCTCGGAATACTCTTAGTTAGGTTTTCTAATGTGTGAAGAGACACCATGACCATGCCAACTCTAATAAAGAAAAATATTTGATTGGGGCTGGCTTACAGTTCACAGGTTTAGTCCACTATCATCATGTAGGAAGCATGGCAGCACACAGGCAGACATGGTGTTGGAGAGGTAGCTGAGAGTTCTACATATGGATTGGCAGGCAGTAGGAAGAGACTGACACTGGGCCTGTCTTGAGCATTTGAAACTGCAAAGACCACCCCCAGTGACATACTTCCTCTAGTAAGGCCACATCCTCCTAATAGTACCACTTACTCTCTATGAGCCTATGGGGACCATTTTCATTCAAACCATCACAGTTACCATCGCTTGTTATGTGTGTGTTGTGGATCCAAATTCAAGGCCAGAATCCAGATTCTGGTCTTCATGCTTACCTAGCAAGCACTTTACCATTGAGTCATCTCTCCAGCTCCATCCACCTTAGTTTTTTGAAAAAAGGTCTTTCCTGCACTGAATCAGCCAAGGCTCACCAGCCAATGAACCCCAGGACTCCATCTATATCCAGTCCTGTCCCCACACCACATTAATAGTCATCTGTAGCCGTGAATGCTGGGGATTCAAACCTATATCCTCATACTTATGTAGCAGGGACATTACTCAGCAAGTCATCTCCCTGAGTCACCTAATAGTGATTTTTTGCTTTTCAAACTGATTTTCTAGATCAGTGACTCTCATATCTTTTTCAATACAAGATCTCTTTAAATTCACTCACTCACTTATTCAACGTATATTTAGTGGCGCCATGCCTTACATACTAGGGAAGCACTCCTATCATTGAGCTATACTATACCCTCTTAAGGGTCTAGAGCTAGTAGACAAGCTTGTAATCCTAGTTACTAAGAAGGCTGAGTCAGGAAGACTGTAGATTCAAGGACAGCCTGGGCTACAGAATGAGTTGAAGCCAACTTGAGCAACTTCGTAAGATCCTATTACAAAATAACAAGTAAAAGGCAGGCTGAGGACACAGTTAAGTGACACACATAAAGCCCTAGTTCAATCCCCATTACTGAAAAGAAGAACCAGAAGCAACAAAAAACTCAAAACAAACCCATTTATATAATTATAATAGTACTTTTTACAAAAACAACTCTTCTCAAACAAAATAAAAGTGGTGAGTTACTGCTGTATCCTTTTATAAACCTACTAAGTCTGGCTTAAATAGAACACAGGGTTTCTTGTGTCTGCTTTTGTGTGCCATCTGTCACAATATCATCATATCACTGCTGGAATTTCCATTCTGTGATCATGAAAGAATAAGAGTAAAAATGCCAAGAAACCTCTTAATATTGTAATTAAAAGCTCTACTGCTGCCCTAGCTCATATCTCCATGGCAACTCCAAATGGTCATCACATGTAAGGCCTCCGCTCTACATCCCTCCTCATTTTGGGATAATTCTGATGGCTTATTAGGAAAAGAAAGACCAACAAGCTCTAGAGTTCATTTATTCCCTCTTTTCCCATTTCTCTTTCCTTTTTTTTTTTTTTTTTGTTTTTTGGTTCTCCGTTGTAACTCTGGCTATCCTGGAACTTATTCTGGAGACTAGGCTGGCCTTGAACCCACAGAGATTCGCCTGCCTCTGCCTTCCAAGTGCTGGGGTTAAAGTCGTGCGCCACCACCACCCAGCCCCATTTCTTTTATCTCAGAAGTTCCCTTCCTCTCCTTTATATATACAGTTCTTCATGTTACCTTTCCCCAGGTTTCTTCATTACATTTTTTTTTTCTTGGTGAGTCATTCAAAGTGGGAAGACTCACTTCTAATCTGGATCTTTGACATGGGAAGATCCAGATCTACCTTTAATCCACATCTTTTAAACTGGGAAGATCCACCTTTACCCTGGGCCACACCTTCTGCTGGCGGCCTATGTAAAAGACATGGAAAGAGGAAGCTTTTACTCTTTGCCTGCTTACTCTAGCTTTTGTGACAAGGCCATTTTCTTCACTGGCATTAGAGCCTACCTCTTCAGGATTTTGGCATATATTAAGGAACATTTAGTTGAAACATTTAGTTTTAAGTCAACCTGACAACAAGCTAGAGTCAGTCATCTGAAAGGAGGGAACCTAATTTGAGAATATGCCTCCATAAGATTCAAATGTTTTTTGGATCCAAAGGCATTTTCTTAATTAGTGATTGATGGGGGAGGGGCCAGTCCATTGTGGGGGGTGTCACCCCTGGGCTGGTAGTCTCGGCTTCTAAACAAAGCAGGCTGAGCAAGCCATGAGAAGCAAACAAGTAAGCAGCATCCTTCCATGGCCTATGAATCAGCTCCTGCCTCTGGGTTCCTATCCTGTTTGAATTCCTGTCCTGACTCCTTTGATGATGAAAAGCCAAATAAACCCTTCCCTCTCCGACTTGCTTTTGGTTTCAACATACCAATAGTAACCCTAAGACAATCCAGCCTCAAAGACTGCACAAACTGGATGTTCCATTGGTAGACAGCTATTGTTGAACTAGCTGAACTACAGCCTGTAAGTCATTCTAATAAATCCTTTATATAAATAAATGCATATATATATGTGTATGTGTATTTATTTATTCTGTAAGTTTTATTCCTCTAAACAACCAATTAATACACCAGGGGAGCCAAGGAAGACTTCCAGATAAAAGTAAAAGAAAATCTAAGGACAAATAAGATCAAACAAAGTAGCGGAAAGAACATTTCATGGAGAGAACCTGCTGTCCTCAGATGTATCTGTATTCAGGACAGATCGTATAGGGAGTAAGAGTGTGATTATCAAGATCCAGAATGCACATGGGGACACACAGGAGACAAAGAAGCAGCAATAGTAGGGTTATATGATAGAGAACATTTTCTGATGCTTCTGATTATGAGCATAGAAAGGTCAATGGGTGGACTGAAAGACAGACCAGACAGAAGAAATCCTGCCCGGGTGGGCTGGGGAGGCAGAGAAGAAGGGAGGACAGTATTCTTTTTGCTTAAAATATACAGTGCTGGGTTGTCTTATCAGCAGTTTTTGCAATTTATGCCCTCTTCAAGCACACAGAAATATCATTTTCTTAAATTCTCATTAACATCTTCTTACAGTATAGACTGCCAAGCCTTACACTTAACAAGCTGAAACTTGCTTTATTTTTAACCCCTTTGACTGAGAAGTTTAATACAGATTCACTTATTTACTGCCCATGTCCACTTCAACTCTTGTGTATTGCTTTTTACAGCGTCTACTTTCTATTAGGAGTCCTCTGCTGAGTAAGAATCATTAGTAAATACAAGTGGCCATGCTTCATTGTAGGTTCCAGTTTTCCAATCTGTTCTTCCTATGTGTTTTATGGTGTTGTCTGAGTTGCTATAACAACACCTGAGAATGTATAATAGTAAAGAACAGAATCTACTGTTCACAATCCTGAAAGCTGGGAAGTCTAAGGTTAAGGTTCCAGGACCATTCCCTGCTCCAAAGTAGTGTGAGTCTGGGTCCACACTTAATTAATGACACAGAATATATGCTTGCCCCTGATTGGAGAGTGCCAGGTAGGAAGTGGGAATACCTATGCAGGAGACAGGTAGGCGGGAGATGTCCAGGTAAAAAACACATCAAAATGTGTGCTCACCCCTGATTGGGCCTAAAAATGGGAAACACTTAGCCTCATGGGATCTGCCTTTAAGACACCCCCGCCACACACACACCACACACAAACACACAAAGTGAGGTACACCTCGAGGCCATCATGGAGTAGTCCCAGGGGGAAATCTTCACCTGGTCCTGATCATCATGGAAGGATCCTAGGGGGAATCTCCACATGGCCCTGGCCAGCTTCCACCATCTCTGGCCAGTATTAAAAGCTTGCTTATAATTTAATCAAACTTTGTGTGAATTTTTTTTTTTATTGGATTTGGGATTTACAGCAGTACCTTGCATACTGCATCCTCTATAGCAAGAAAGCAAGGGTGCTCACAGGGCACAAAGATGGAGTAAGACAGTCTATTCCTGAAAGCTCTCTCTTTCTGCCACCACTAAATAATTCAGAAGGATACAGCCCTAGCTGCCTAATCCCTTCTTACAGGATCCCATGTCATGATACTCTTGTATCAACCTGAGCTTCAGAAGGGAGACACGCAGCCACAGCAGCAGCTGCTGATCATTCAAACCCATGCTCACCACACCACTATGATCAAACCACTTAGCTTAGTGGTGAAAGAAGATACAATGTTTTCCCTTTAGAGATGTGCTATGGGCTGACCTGTGCCCCTCTAAAATCTTTATGTTAAAGCCCCAACACCTATAATCTCAGAATGTGACTGTTTTTGGAGACAGTGCCTATAAAAGAACTAATAAAGTCAAAAGGAGGCCACCAGTGTGGACCTTAATCAAATGTGACAGGTGTCCTGACAAGAGGAGGTTAGTCGCTGACAAGTTCCCGGAGCATACAGGCACAGAGAAAACACTCTGAGGGCATAGCAAGACAGGGCCGATTGCAGGCCACGAAGAGGCCTAAGAGAAAGCAAAGCTACAAGAAACTTGGCCTGGGATCACCAGCCTCCAGAACTAGGAGAAGTAATTTTCTACTACTTAAGTCACCCAGACTGTGATATACTGTCATATGAAACCAAACTAACACAAGGGACTATATCCATTCAAGTTTCACATTTAACATTTCTAAAAGAGAAAAAAAAAATTTCTAGAAACTGTGCCCTTTTTTATAAAAGCAGTTATCTTACTTTGGGCTTCTACTGCTGTGATGAAACACCATGACCAAAAGCAAGTAGGGTGGAAAGTGTTTATTTTATTTGGCTTACATTTCCGCATTGTAGCCCATCATTACAACAAGTCAGAACAGGAACTTAAGCATGGCAGGAATAAAATGTATAAGATTTAGCTTTTATGAATGAAAATGTAGGCTGGGTGTGGTGGCACACTCTTTTAATCCCAGCCATTGGGAGGGAGGTGGAGGCAGGCTGAGCTCTAAGTTCGAGAAATGCCTGGCCTACAGGACACCTGGGGCTACACAGAGAAACTGTCTCAAAAAAATGAAAAACCGAACACCAAAACCCAAAACCAAATCCAAAACCAAGCAAATAAACAACAAATAAAGATGTGGCCTTCCTAATAGCAAGTAGTGGGGAAGGTTGGTGCTACACAGGGTGCCTGTCTAAAATCAGAAAGGAGTTGGAAGGAAGCAAAGTGACCAAACCAAAGGTACCTCAAATACCACAATAATGCCAAGAAATGTGAAGAGTATCCAAAAAAAAAAAAAAAAAAAAAAAAGTGAGTACACAGGATCTTCACATAAACTAAAAATCTGGACAACTGGTCCTTAGATATCAGTGGAAAGATTATTATTAAAAGACCAAATGGGGTGAGTTCGAGGCCAGCGTGGTCTACAGAGCAGACTTGCAGGACAGCCAGGGCTACATAGAGAAACCCTATCTCAAAAAAACATTAAAAAAGGAAAAAAGAAAAAAAGAAAAGAAACAAACAAAAGACAGTATGGGAGTCAGAGAGATGGCTCAGTGGTTAATAGCACTGCCTGCTCTCACAGAGGACTCATGTTTGGTTCCCAGCAACCACATAATAGCTCAAAAAACACCAATAACTCCAGTTCCAGTGGGTCCAATGCCACCTTCTGACCTCCTTAGGTACTATGGACACACACACACACTCGCACACACGCACAACATTCATACACATAAAATAAAAACAAAAATTTTAAAACACAACAAAAACCAGCACATGGCCTTCTATATGAAATCTAAGTGATACGGTTAATGTACCTCAGATCCTGGCTTTCTGTGGTGAGGAGAGCGAGTAGTGCCCAAGCAAGCATCTGGTTTCTGTCCTCACTGTGAAAGTTCCTGTGATGCTTAATGTTCTGCAGCAGGATCTGGTCCAGGCACTCCAAGGCCTTCTCTTGCACTGTGCTCTCACTGTCCATCACCACTGGGATGATTCCCATCAACCAGGCTTTCTGGACTGGGACACATGTAGGTTGGATCTAAGGTTGAAAACATTATAGCAAAAGATCTGACACTATTACAAGCCTAGATACAAACCAATGAAGTTGCAAACAACATTTTGAAAGTCTAAATATGCTAAATATAATCACACCTACAGGGGGTAGGGCTACAGTTTAGTGTTAGAAGGTATTCTTGCTGGGTGGTGATGTTATATGTCTTCAATGCCAGCACTCAGGAGGCAGAGGCATGTAGATCTCTGAGTTCGAGGCCAGTCTAGACCACAGAATGAGTTCTGGGGTAGCCAGGGCTATACAGAGAAACTCTGTTTCAAAAAACCAAAAAGAAAAAAAAAAAAAGTAGGTATTCTTTGTGTGTTCAAAGCCCTGGGTGTAATACTTGGCAGTATAACCAAGCAAACAAATAAATTGCACTTAACTGCAAATAAAACAAAACAAAAACAAAAACACAACATTCAGAGATAATGAAAAACAAACTAACCTCCAACTTATGATGAATCAATACATATTAAAATTTAAACTTAAAATAAAAGCCATCATTTTATTATCAGTGGTCAGTATCATTTTGGTTATTTGAAACAATAACAAATGCTATTTATTTACTCCAAGGGAAACGTGCTGACAGAAAGTCAAAATATGCACCACTGGGCCTAGAGAAATGGCTTAGCAGTTAACTGCACTTGCTGCTCTCTTGAGGACCTACGTTGGATTCCCAGCACCCACGTCAGTCAGCTCACAACTCTAAGTACCTCCAGCTCCAGAGGCTGATGCCTCTGACCTCCATGGGCACTACATGCACAGGCACATGCTCAAGTATACATTCTTTAATGCCTTCTCTGATAAAAATAATCATCCTTTTAAAAATTCTAAAGCAGTCAATTAATTGGGAGAAATAAATTATATATCACATCAATGAATATGCTCTTCTGGTAGTATCTACATATCTTAATTGACAAAAATTAATCTAAGCCTAGAATTTAATCAAGTTGACTTTAAGGTTTCTGTTTCTGGGGCTCAAGAGATGGTGTGGTGGCCTCTCTGCCACATGGACTCTTTATCTCTGGGACCATAAGCAAAAATAAACTCTGTCTATGTTGCTTTGGTTACGGTGTTTTGTCACAGCAACAAAAAGTAACTAACAGAGATGGCTCGGTTAAGAGCCATGATTAAGAGCACTTGCTGCTCTTTCAGTGGACCAGTGTTCAGCTCCCAGTACCCACACTGGTAGCTCACAATCAACTTTGGAACATGACTTCTGACCCCTGTGGGCACCCGCATACACGTCCACATAATCAGAGACACAGACATGAACACATACACAAATAAAGATTAAAATAAACCTTAAAAATTTTAGTTCCTTTTTCTAGCTGACACTTAAAATAAAATCAAGAAGTGGCACATCATTGTTTAGTGTTAGTTCCTAGTTGAATTTAAAAAAAAAAGTCACCTGCCAAAGATACTTCCTTTTATTGCCCTGTTATGGTGTTAGTCCTACAGTCAATGCAGGTGAATTTCTAAATGACTTAACACTGAGCAACAGGTAATTAATTATTATGTAGTTACTCCTGACCCCTCTCGGTGTGGGTGACTAGACTCAAGCACTTTGTGCACACAAAGCACATGCTCCATCCCTAAGCCTCCAACTTCAGAATTATTTTTTTTAAAGACAGGGTATACTATAGAACAAGATGGCTTCCACTTTACAGTAATCCCCCTGCTTCGGCCTTATGAATGTTAAAATTACATTACGTGTGTGGGCCATTAAAGCCAGAACTGCTTCTGATGTAAAGCACTAAGCATTGCGCCACACATCATGATGTTCCTCACCATTAAGAGCTCTGTAAGAGACTGTAAAGCCTGCTTCCGCACAGACACCGCAGGGTCTCGACAATGGTCTCGCAGGATCAACAGGTCCTCCTCCATGTCCAAGATGTCACAGTGTTTCAGAATATTCACAAACAGCTGAAAGGCACAACACGAAGTGGTGACTACAGGGTACAAACACAGAAACAATAAACACTGACAAAGAAAAAACTCAAGTTTTTTTAAAACATTTTGGGGGTCATGAATCAATCCTTCCCTATAGTATTCTGTATTTTGAGAGGACTCTCTCTAGAGAAAACTGAACATTACAACCAATTTCACAAACCTACTGAAATTCATCTGTGGTCTTCAAACAAATACATACAAAAAGTTGTATGTTTTTACACTGTTGTGTCGACCTATCTGAGCTGGAACTCACTATGTAGATCAGGCTGGCCTCAAACTCAAACTTGTTTCAATCCAGATGCCTGTCTCTGCCACCTAAGAGTTAGGACTACAGGCATGAACCACCCCTCTCTACAAAAGTTGTGTGTCTTAAAAAGGCACTAAGTAAATCTGCAAGCTTAAAAATCAGCAAATTCTTCTAGTTCTTCTATAGTTTATAAATGAAAGAACCAAGTCAAGTATAAAAAGCAAGTTAAGTAATAAGTAATGAATATGGCATTTCTGAGTTTTTGTGCTTAGAGTGTATGTAAGGAAAAAGCTCCCACCTGGACAGCAGACTTTCTGACATTGATCTTTTCATCCCTGATTCTTTTTCTCAGCATTTCCATGATGCATCTCTCTGTTGATAAACACCAAGAAATCAATCTTGATAAAGACCAGGTACAACCTATATCTGTCATGATACTGAGAAGACAGGATTGGCTAAGTGACACACTAATTACTGTAAGTCCTAAGAAAGGAGAGTATCAAAGTCATGAAAAAGGAGTATCAAGTATCAATAATCAAGTATTCATTATATCTAAAAAAGCATTAACTTTAGAATGCCTATTAACTTGATTTTAAATCCTATCACTAATGTAGTTCTAAAGATTCACTTTAACTTTTGCTTTTGTATATATGTCTCCCCTCCCTCCCTCCCTTTCTCTCCTTCTCTCTCTCTCTCTCTCTCTCTCTCTCTCTCTCTCCCCCCCCCCCTGTGTGTGTGTGTGTGTGTGTGTGTGTGTGTATGGGGGGGAGGGTGCCTGTAGAGTTCAGAAGATGGCATCAGATCCCTGGGAGTTAGAGTCGAAGTCAAAAGCAGTTGTGGGCTGCCTGAATGGTGCTGGGAACTGAATTTGGGATGACCTCTGGAAGAGCAGTAGCTTCTGAACTACTGAGTCATGGCTCCAGCAGTCCTCTACAACTGTGAATGAATTATTTACGTTTTCTATTTTGCGTGGCTGCAGATAAGACTATTATAATCCAGAGTTGTTTTAAAGATTTGACGAGATAATATTTGACAACTTTCAGTTTTCTACTAGAAAGGCTCTAGCATTACTAAGCGCCTAAAAGAGTTGTTCTCTATAGATTATTTCTTCAGTATAAATCAGAAATTTAAACTGAGAATTGTAAGAACATTTAATAATTCATTGCAGAATAAGAGGAGCTGGGAAGATAGCTCTGTGGTACAGAGGCTTGTAATGCAAGCCTGACAACCTGGGTTTGAGTTCCTAAAACTCATGAAAAGAAAGTAGTTGTCCTCTGACCTCTATATGTGCACCGTGGCATGACCTACCTACTCTATTACACACAGACATTCAACAACAGTAAAATTTTTTAAATAAATAAAAGACATGCTATAAATAGCAATTTTTAAAAAACAGCTATACTTTCTAAAATTTAAAGAGTGGCACTGTTTTACATTTTTGTACACTCTGATGCTTGGCTTGGCGAAAGCTTGCTGGACTTTCATCTCTGTTATGGCATTATACATTATGGGACCTCTGGGAAATGTCAATTTATTCTCGTGAGAAGATCAAGGTGCGGAAAGTAAATGATACCTTGATAAAAATATGAGCATAGTTTTCACATCAAAGACCCTTGAAAGGGGCTTAGCAACCCCTCAAAAGTCCCCAAGCCAAAGATGGAAACCGCTTAGATATAATGAAGGCACATTAAAAAGAGAAAAAAAGAGAAAATTCAATGAAGCCTAAGTAGATGTTTTGAAAATATCTACAAAATTAACAAACGTTAACTTTAACTAGACTTATCAAGAAAATAGTATTCACATTGTTAAAATCAGATATACAAGAGGGGACACTATGGCATACTACCAGTTTTACATAGCAAAACGAGCACAAAGGGATAAAGGAGCAATTTTATGCCAACAAATTAATGAAATGAACAAATATTTAGAAGACTGATATTCAAAGATGACTTAAAAATTAAAGGAAAGGAAGGAAGGAAGGGAAAGAAAGACAGAAAGAGAAGAAAGAAAGGAAGGAAGGAAGGAAGGAAGGAAGGAAGGAAGGAAGGAAGGAAGGAAGGAAGAAAGAAAGAAAGAAAGAAAGAAAGAAAGAAAGAAAGAAAGAAAGAAAGAAAGAAAACAAGGAAGAAAGAAACAGATGACTACCATCCATAAATATAAAGAAACTCAACTGGCCATAAAGGAACTTCACATCATACTCAAAACAGTCAACGACTAGATGGTTTTACTAGGAATTTTACCAAACGATGATACAAACATAAGTGAGAATCCTTCACCAATTTCATCAAGACATTGAAGAATATACTTCCCACCTCATAATACTGAACTACTACCAACGTGACCACAAAACCTACAGACACCTAACAAAACAGAAGCCTTAAGGCTACAGACACCAATAATCTCAGAAAAACACTAGTAAGTTGAACTCAGCAAGATTCAAAAGCATTATGCTATGTCTGCTATTTATCTCAGGAATTAAATGTTGACTCTAGTGTGAAAATCAATGAATGAAAATACCATGGCATCAGAAGAGGAAAACTTTGCAATCTTAATAGATGAACAAAAGCATTTGCAATATTGAAGATAAAAGCATTCAGAAAATTTGGAACAGAAAAACACTTCCTCCCAATGATTAGGGCTATCCTGAAAAAGCTTACAGCTGATCTACTCAAATGAGTATATGAATGAATACCAAAAAGATGAATACCAACAGTTTTGCCCAGTTAAAAACAAACAATTCAAGACTTTGTTCATCTCTATTCAACATTGAACTAAAGAGTCTAGCTCTATCATCTAGGTAAGAAAAATAAATAAAAAGCATTTAGGTGGAAGGGAACAAGTAAATTATCTCTATTTGTAGAAGACTTAACTTTCTATAAGATTTCCACAAAACAAAAAGCAAAACAAAATAAAAACAATTGAAATGGGTTTAGTCAATGTCTTAATCACTGTTCTACTGCTGTGAAGAGACACCATGAACAAGGCAACTCTTATAATAAGAGAAAGCATTTAATTGGAGGCTTGCTCACAGTTTCAGTGTGTCTCTATTATCATGGCAGGAAGAATGGCAGCAGGTGGGCAAGCCCTAGAGCATTAGCTGAGAGCCATATCCTGATTCTTAGGCAGAGAGACACTGGGCCTAGCATGGGCTTTTAAAACCTCAAAGCTACCCCCAGTGACACACTTCTCCCAACAAGGCCACACTTCCCAATCCTTCTCAAATAGCGCCACTCACTGGAGACTAAGCATTCAAACATTTGAACCTACGAGGGCCATTCCTATTCATACAACCAGAGTTAAGATACAGAAAAGACATCAATAACCAAAAGCCTTTATAAAAACAATTAATGAAAATTTTAAAATGAAATAAAGAAAAAATCAATTTATGACAGCATCAAAAGGAATAAAATATTCAGGACTAAATGCAAAGATCCAGAGTTATTTATATGGTTGGCCTTATGTTTACACTTTATATGAAAGTTGGCCATGGTGGTAAATGCTTGAATTTTAGCACTCAGGGGGCTAAGGCAGGAAGACCAATAATTTCAGGCCAGTGTGGACTACTTCATGAGTTATAGGCAAACCTAGGTTGCATGGTGAAACTCTAAGTTTTTGTTTACATGGAAATAGCAAGACAAGGTGGGCATGGTAATATGCGCAGGCTGTACTTTATCTGCAGACTGAGACAAGAGGATCAAAGCTAGCCTGAGAAATACAGGAAGGCCCTGTCTCAAAAAAAAAAAAAAAAAATTAAAAGGGAAAATACAACAAAATCATCCCTGAAACAAATGAAGCACCTATTAAAAACATACCCAATGTTCACAGATTAGAGTATTATTAATCATTAGTGTGTTATTCATTTAACAGTACTCTCTAATTGATCCTCAAAACAATCCTTATCAAATGCAAGATGGGTGCCAGGAAGGGTGCATATTCATACTCCTGTAACCTTACCAGTGGGGGACTACGGAGGACCTCCAGTTCAAGAGTAGCTTGAGCTACACAGAGAAACCTAAACATTAAAAAAAATGTGCACATCAGGTGCCTTTTTGGTTTTTTTTGGTAGGTTTCAACAGGTGACTCAAAAATTCCCATGGAATACAAAGGGCCCAGAAGGGCCAAACCACTTGTGAAAAAGAACAAATACAGAGACCCCACACTTCCTGATGTTTAGAACCTACTGATGGAATCTAAAATATACCATTTCAAAACAGTCTTCTATGACAAAACTTATTTTTAAACTCAAAGCAATTAATCAGAGCAAACAGGGAAAAGTTTTATCTCCCTACTCTCTGCCCAGAAGCATAAAACATTCTCTGTCCCAAACATGACTTCAGATCTTACTAGCCCAGAGGCAACACTGAAGGGGTCTCCTAACAAAATCTCAGTCTATTAGACCACTACATTTTTACCTTCCCCATCTTGAAAGCCTACAACTGCATGCCCCATACCTTCATTTTTCAACAAACTTACAATCTTTTTTGCTGAAGACACTATGTAACTTTAAGCCTTTCCTCTGAGTTACTTTGCACTGAGGTTTCTCTACCATGATCTGCACCATATGTTAGTAAACCTGCTTCTTACTAAGCTGTTGTTTGTTTTTAAGAGTTTGACCCAATTAGTTTTAAAGTTCACATGGAAAGTGGGCAATAAACTGTCACAGGTGAGATGGGCACAGCAGCTCTCCACTGCCAGGACTACGGCTTCCACCTCCCTGAAGCAGGGTCTCTCGTTTCTGCTGCTGTCACATACTCTGGGCTAGCTGGCCCATGAGACTCTGGATCACACACACACACAACACTGCACTTTTTTTTTTTTTTAATGGGTTCTGGGGATTGAACTTGGGTCACCAAGGCTCTCCTGGCTAGTGTTCTTTTTTTTACCTGCTAAGCTATCGCCCAGTTCTATTTTTATTATTTTTGATTTTAGTACTTTTCCTTTTATTCACTTTAAACCTTCCTTTTCTTTAAATACATACATACAAACTCAACTTTCTGCCTCTTCCCTACTTACTCCTTTTTCACATTTTGAATATTTGATTTTCTTTTGCTTTTCATTTCCATTTTCTTCCCCTTACTTTTCCCTTTCCTTTTCAATCATCTTTTAAAATTTCCTGGTTTAGGGCTGGAGAGATGGCTTGGTGGTTAAGAAGACTGGCTGCTCTTTCAGAGAACCTTGGTTTGATTTCCAGCACCCATCTGGTGGTTCACAACTGTCTATCACTCCAGCTCCTAGGGATCCAATGCTCTCTTCTGGCCTCCAAAGGCACTGCATACAACCAGTGCCTAAACACTGAAGGTAAACCATCCATATATACAAAATGATAAAATAATGAAGAACTTTTAAAAATAAAATTTTATGATTTAGGGAGCCAATGAGATAGCTTAGCAGGCAGCCATTTGCTGTGCTTGACAGTCTAAGTTCCATTTTGGAACACATGGTGGGAAAAGAATTGACTCTTCTAAGTTGTCCTCTGACTTTCATTATGCACCAATGGCATGCATAGATGCATACCAACACACACACACACATACATCCAATGGGATGGTTTTAAAAATAAAAACAAAGCCAGGTGATGGTGGCACACTCCTTTAATCCCAGCACTCAGGAGGCAGAGGCAGGTGGATCTCTGTGAGTTCAAGGCCAACCTGGAAAACAGAGTGAGTTCCAGGACAGCCAGAGTTAACAGAGAAACCCTGTCTTGAAAAAACAAACAAATAAATAAAAAAAAACAAAATCACTTTCTGTTTCAGAATCCTCCTATCCCACCATTCCTGTTGTTGAGAATCATGGGTATGGAAGGCAGTATTCAGCTTCTACTTTATTTCTGTATTAATTAACTGCTACTTGTTGCTGTTATTAATGTCTTGCAAAATACTTTGACTACACTGTATAAAATGCTCTGCCACTGAGCTCCTTTCCCAGCCAGGGAAAGAAAACACCTAGCTCTATATACAAGCTGCCCTTGCTTGAACACCAATGAATACGTTAACTCCAAGATTAATATGGGAGACAAAAGCTCAAGTTGATGACCAGAAGGAGCTGACAGTTACCACTCCTACGGCAACAGCCTCGAGAAACACGAATACTGTACATCTATTCGTAAGAGGCTGCTGCACAGATTGCTATATCATCATAGCACTAGAAACCTTAACCAAAACAGCCTTTCTCATTATTCTGCATCTGGGGGTATCATATTTTTGTGAAGTATTAAATATATTTCCAGTTGGGTTTTGTAGTGTAGTTTCCCTGTTACTTCTCAGGTTGGAATTGGTGTATTTTGATAAGACTCTGACATACACAGGCATGTCAGAGTTTGAGGGTTCTGCTTTCTTCGTACATCTCACAGGAACATATAGTCTTATAGACGAAGCAGATGTGCTGTAACAGCCAAGTTTATGTTAAACATTAACAAATTTCTAAACATTAAGTTTAGAAGGTGGCATGAAGCTATAGATTAAAGGCAAAAAACAAAAACAAAACCCTACTTAATGAAAGAGGAATTTCCCAAGTCCTGGGCAAGACAGAACATTCAATTAAAAAAGGAAGCATTTGCACCACCCTAAGCCAATATGACCAGGTAAAATTTTAGGAGTGTAGAAGAAAGAAAGAATATGAAAAGTGCCAACTCTCTTACGAAGGCAAATCAAAAGGAAAAACAAAAGCTAACAAACAGAACCCTGGCAAATTAGATCATTATAACCAGAAGAGCTAGTTTCAGAATCAAGAGAGAAAGCCCTTCAAAGATAAACACAGACTAAAGAACCTTATGACCTCTAAGCCAGCATTACAGAAGATACAGAAATCCTTACATGAAAGATTAATAGCTTCAACAGCATGGTGTAGAACATTGCACAGAAGAGTAATAAGCAAACAAGTATTAAGAGAGAATCAAGCATTAATATGTACCTTCTAATAATAACCTTGAATGTAAATGGTCTTAATTCTTTAATTAAGACACACAGCTGCTTGGCAGCTGGGCAGTGGTGGCACACAACTTTAACCCCAGTGCTCAGGAGGCAGAGGCAGGCAGATCTCTGAGTTCGAGGTCAGCCTGGTCTACACAGTGAGTTCCAGGACAGCCAGAGTTACAACAGAGAAACCCTGGCTCAGGAGGAAAAAGGGAAAAAAAAAAAAAAACCCAAAAGAAACAACTGCTTGCTCCCTGTAAGAAAGAAATATTCCTTCCCAGCAAACACATACAAAGACTAAAGTAAAAAGGTGAAAAATGGTATTCCAAGCAAATGGAACCTGGAAGCAGGTAGAAGTAGCAATATTAATATCAGACAGACTTCAGGCCATAGATAAACATATTGGTAAAATAAATAATATATAAAAAAATCATGAACAAATACATACCAAAAGTTAGTATATTCAATTTCATAAAAAAATAAAATACTTGTGACATAAAGGGACAGATAGGCTCTGACAATGAATAGTAGGTGACTTTAACATCCCACAACTTCAAATAAAATAGGTATGGTGGTATACTTCTGTGACTGCCAACACCAGGGATGTGGAGGATTTGGGAGCACATTTAGGAGTGGTGACAAGACACTCTGTCTCAGAGAATATACACAAAACAACTGATGCTGGCAAGGGTGCAAGGCGAAACAGAGCCCTGATACACTGCCAGCAGGAACGGCTTTATAGGCATGGTGGTATATGCCTTTAGGCAAAGGCAAGGTGGATCTCTAAGTTCGGGGCCAGCCAGGGTTACATAGTGAGACCTTGTCTCAAATATGTACATAATAATCAGCAGTTCTTAATAAAATAGAAACAGAACTGTCATATGACTCAGCTATGTAACATGCATGTGGGTTTTTAACCAAAAGAAATCTAGCTCAGAACACAACGGATACACCTCTACTTTCATACTTATTGTGGTGTTTATTATTCACAAAACTGAAGGCACAGATTGACCTCAGTGTCTACATGGATACAGAATGTGCTACACACACAGGTGGAGTCCTATTCAACCACATGGAAAAACAAAATGATGCCATCTGCTGAGAAATGCATGTCAGAAATCATGTCAAGTAAAGTAAGCCATACTAGAAATACAGTATCACAGGTGTTCTCTCATATATGAAATCTAATTTATAAAAAAATTATATATATATATGAAATATATGTCATGAAAGTAGTACAGGGCATATTTGGGAAGAAGCAGACGTAGCAAGAGGAGTGGGAGAGAACATGTGTGTGTACCTCCAGGCAGAGCCCCTTCATCATTGTTGTCAGTGTTGCTTTGCCATGAGCACAAATTTCCACTGATAAGCCCTATTTAAAAAAAAAAAAAATTAAGGTAAAAGTCGTTATATTTTCAATAACATAACCATTGCATGTTACTCAACTGATGAAATGGCTGAAACAAACCTCAGCTTCTCTGAGGGAGAAAAGAACATTACAACAGGTGAGTGTGGAAGCAGGAGTCATTCTAACAGTCAGCACATTTTTAGAGCCAATTCAGTGTTTGAAAAATACTGATGATTACCTGTTGAGTTTCTCTGTAAGTTAGCAGAGTGACTCTGTGTTTTTGAAACTGAAATACCTGAAAGTAAACAGACGAATGTATAGTCAGAACAGACACATTTAAAATTTTCTTGTTTTAGAAAGGAGTTTCAAATATATCAGGCTTTCCTACATAAAAAGGGATTTGAAGCTGGAGATACGTCCAAGTTGTAAAATACATGCTTAGCTGTGTGAGGTCCTGGGATTGATTCCTCCCCCGACAGTAATTTAACAATAAATGATGAAGTGGTTTATCAGAGTTAAAATTACCCCCCCCACCCTCCCCCACAGCCTTAAAGAATAATCCACTTACAGTTCATTTTTTGATATTTTTTTTTTCTTGCCCATCCTTAGTGGGCCTTGACCCATGACCTCACATATACCAGGCAAGTGAACACTGAGTTATGCCTCTAGTTTCTCCCACTCACTGTTAACGAGGAACTCCAATACAGTTTCTGATGTGTTGCTAGTAGACAACTCCAAACAATGTGCAAAGCTGGTCAGTGCTTTACTGCGGACAGTAGGTGCCTTGTCTAAGCAACGATCAAATAAAATTTCTTGCACAAAGAATTTATGCTTTAGAAACTTCTGATGCTCCATTAATACAGTGTCATCCACCTCTCTTTCAGGTAGCTCTAAGAGAGCTAAAGCAACATCGAGAGTAAAAACCCGGTATGGGATCTGCCAAGGTAGAATCAGAGGAATCCATCAGTAGGAGTAAAATGCAAAGCAAAATACTCTTCTACATTCAGACCTGGCTATCATTAGGTGCTCAAAGCTAGGATCCAAGCTTTTATTCAGACACATCTCCTACCTTAGAACTTCGTGAATATTTGTAGAGCCAGGCAATGAATGCAGCATATTCCCGAGAGGGAAGTTTTATGAGCAGCTGGACCAGGGACTGTGCTGCAGAAGTCCGGTACTCTGTTTTATCTACCACCTGGAACACACAAAAAGAGAAGCTGGCTGGGTGGTGGTGGTGCACACCTTTAACCCCAGTGCTCAAGAGGCAGAGGCAGGTGGATCTCTGTGAGGCTGAGGTCAGTCTGGTCTACAGAATGAGTTCCAAGACAGCCAAAGTCACAACAGAGAAACCCTATCTTGAAAAAAAAAACAACAGAGGGAGAGGGAGAGAGAAGCTGTTGACTGGCCATCCACTTGCAGAATGACTGACGCTCATGCTTCAGCTGAAATTAGCAAGTGTGATAAGCTCAATCTTTAAACACTGGATAAATGACTAACAAATTTTATGTTTTATACCCCATTGAAAACTAAACCCTAAGCCTCACTGCAGAAAAACATTTAATTTCAGAGACTATGTGTCTCTAAGGCAGATAGTGTTCAAATTAAGAATCATTTCCTTAAACATTTCCATAACTTTATAAAATATTAGTAAAAATCTGAGAATGGAAGTTAGTGAGAAGGTTTAGCAGCTAAGAGTGCTTACGGCTCTTGCAAAGAACCTGGTTCAGTTCTCAGCACACACATAGCGGCTCAAAATTGTCTGTAACTCCAGTTCCAGGGGGGCCCAACACCCTCTCTCTGGCCTCCATGGACACCAGGCACACACATAAACACACGTTGGCAAAACAGTCATACACATAAAAACTTTTAAGAATTGAACGCAAATAACTGATAGTAGTTTGTCTTTTAGGTAATAAATATTTTATGTTCTTTTAAAAGTTCTTATCCTTTATAGAGCTATATATTGAAATATTATGAAAGAATATTCAGGAAAAAAAACAAAAACAAAAGCAGTGTGCATGTGTATTCAGGATATACAAACCAAACAAAACTGATTAACGATGGGAATGTGCCAACTACCCCACGTTATTCTCTCTGTTCCTCTGCATATCTATCATTTTCAAAATAAAAATTTTATGTTTTCAAAGAACACTTTGTTAGCTGCGTACGGTGGAGCTTGCCTTTCATCTCTGCATGTAAGAGGTGAAGAACAAGATCACGATTCAACCCTACCTTCAGCTACACAGCATGATCCAGCCTGAAAACACCCACCACCACCACCACCACCACCACCACCACCACCACCACCACCACCACCACCACCACCACCACCACCCTTGTTTAAGAGAGCATCTATTACTTAAAAAGCTACCTTTGGTGATACAAACTGGTTCTCAAGAACAAACGCATAGACGTTTATCTTTGTATGTATAATTACTAAAGGACAAGTACCTTGGTACAGATATGTTGTAGTAAAATACGAAGGACTGGGAATACACTTTCTTGTAGTTCATCCACAAGTGAGCTATTTCAAAGAAAAGCACAAATCCAGTTACAATGTATCTATGAGATAACACAGCAGTAACTTCTGACGTCTATGCTCAAAAAACAAAAATTGTGCATTTCAGAAATTTCAGATATTAAAAACAACCTACCCATTGGGGTCAGCAAGATGGCTGAGCAGATAAAGTATTTGGCATACAAGTCTGGCATCCAGTTTTATCCCCAGAACTGATTTAAAGGTTTTAAGATAGAACTGACTCCACAGAGTTTTTTTCTGACCTTCACATGTGCTTGTGGTGTGGGCATGAGGGCATGCCAACACACACACACACACACACATGCACGCACGCGCGAACGCAAGCAACAGTAACTAAAAAATTGTAAAAACAAACTACCCCTTTTTGAGTTGTTTCAGTAAAATAAAGAATAAAGATACATCACAACATATTAGAAAAACACGCTTCCTATGCAGTTCCATAAAGAGTTATCACTAAGAAGCTGAGTCATTAGGGAAGGACAAAAATACAATCTTCATGGACTCCTAACTATAAAAAAACTTCATAGTAAGATGTAAAATATATTACTTTAAAATATATTACTAGGATATAGTGCCATCTTGTGTCAGTTCAATGAGGTGCTAATACTTTAATGCATTCTCCTACTAGAAGAGTTTACTATTTGATTTGTATTGTTACATAAATATTCGACTGGAAATATGGTGAACTCTATTTATTTTTGTGTTTATCTGAGATAAGGTCTCTCTGTGTAGCACTGGATGTCCTGGAACTCACTGGGTAGACCAGGCTGGCCTTGAACTCACAGAAATCAACCTTTCTCTGCCTCCCTAATACTGAGATTAAAGGCATGTGCCATAAAAACTATGGGAAAAAAACATGTTTCTACTTAACATACTCTAGACATTTAATGTTTTAAAATTCTTATCCATGACGTCAGTGAGTTGGCTCAGTGAGTAAAGGCACCTGCCATAATGCTCGGTGACCTGAATTCAATAACCACATGGGGAAAGGAGAGAACTAATTCCCCGAATCTGTCCTCTGACCTCCTTATGTTTGCTGAGGCACACACACATATGGAAGAAGAAAAAGATGTCCTAGCCAGGCAATGGCGGTTCACCCCTGAAAACCTAGCACTCAGGAGGCTGAGGCAGGAGGATTCTCACAAGGTCCAGGCCAGGCTGGTGTACATAATGAGTTCTAGTCCAGCCTAGGTAACAGTGAGAGCCTGTCTCAAAAAAAACAAACAAACAAACCAACTCTATCAAGAGACACTTGCTCAATGACATCTCCATCCACACAATAAAGAAGCCTGCAGGCACAAACACACTAACACATACACATTCACTTTACTCTGCAGGTCAAATAATCAGTGATGGGGGAATGAAAAGTGAAAGGCACAGCAAACATACCTTTGCCAATAAAACTAAGAGGGGACTTTTAAGTGGAGCTATGCAATTCATGGCAGAAAATGTCATCCATCAACTAGTATAAGAAATTAAAAGTAATTTACTTACTTTCATCGTTCAGCAAGTACTTTCTGTTGAATAGGATGGAACAGAAAAGTGCAAATAAGAAAATAGGTGCAAGAAACATAGATGAAAGTAGAGAGGAAAATGTGGAAGAGGAGGCAGACTTGCTGGTCTGGAGGGTTGACACCTAAGCAGACAATGATAGACAAGAATAGGCCAGGGGCAGCTATCCTCTCAGCTGACTGCACAAATGATGGAGTCAAGCTGGAGTCTGACGGGCTCAGAACTATAGATTCACTATGTCCTTAACCATGCCCTAACACAGAAGTTGTCAAATGTCACTCATGTATAGGAAAAAGATTGGTTATCAAGTGCTTAACTTTGACCAAAACAACTACTGGGTCTGATATTCCAATGCCACAAGAGTCAGACACCTCAGTTAGTGCAGGGCCAGACTGTCAAGGAAGAATGATAAACAACCAAAATTCAAGATGTATAAACTTTACCTGATAAATTGGACTGCCTGGTTTCTACAATTGTTGACATGTGAGGTTATAGCAAGGGGGGCACAGCGGGACCGTTCCCCTACTTCTAACATCAATATCAAATTTAGCATTTGATGGAAAATAGAACCAATAACCTAGAAGAGAAAATTCGATTTAAAGAATGACAGAGAATCCAGTGGCCTCAAATATTCTGCTGCTGAACACTAGGGATGTGTCTCTTGGACAATGACCAGGTATTCAAGAAGTGCATGCTATACTTTTATGCAGTAAGTTATTTACAGTAATAAGTTACAACAGGTAACTTTAAGAATGCCATCTTGTTTCCCTAATCTCTTCATATCATTTCACAAAATATAGGATACTGTCATTTATTAATAGTACTATTAATATTACCATATTTTAAAAGGAAATACACTTGCACTTTATGAAACATCTTCCAATATATTATCTTATATAATTTATTCATCTGGCAAATGAAACATTTCAGTAAGGAGTGAAAACCATGTGGTAGGTATTAAGAACTTTCATATATGTAACTAGACTAAAGAACTTTAAGGATCTGAGCAATTCTTTGAGGCAAGCAGGACGAGGTATAATTTCCATTGCACAGGTAAGAAAATAAATTCCAAAGGTGAGGTGAGTTGTCTAAAGTCAAATAATTAAAGCTCTACTAAAACCAAAATTATCAAACATGAAGCAAAATATTCTCACAATTACAAATTCTTAGAGTCACAGTATACCTACAAGGATGACTTTTCCCATCTACTTTATCTTTTAAAATGTTTAGGACACAGAAGTTTTACCTCTGTGAATTACATCACCTTTATAGTTCAAGCACACAGAAGTGTTAAGATTAAAAAAATTATCAACTACTACATGTTTCTGGGCCTGGTGGTGCATGCTTTTCATCCCAGCACTTGTGAGGGAGAGGTAGGTGGATCTCTACAAAGCCAGCCTGGTCTACATAGAGAATCCCAGGCCAGCCAGGGGGATACAGTGAGACCCTGTTTATTTGGACTTTTTTTTAAAGCTTGTTTTTGAAACAGGAATTACATTCTGTATTTAGCATAATTTTGTTTAATTCTGTGGCAATTCTAGGATGAAAGTGAGACTTTCTGTCTTCCTCATCCATACGTGAAATCTAAAACTTTTCCAAGATCAAGTAACTCCTAACAGGACACATTGCTAGTCTGAAGTGGAATGGAAATTTGAACACTGATGTGCAGAACTCCAAAACATTTTTCACTACCTCATATCACAACATACTATCTATATCACACCCACCAAAAGCCACAGGATCTTGATTGCCCATGTTTTCCTCAGACTATTCTGCTTCTATTATGATATCTAAATTTAGTGAAGTTCCCTTACTATAATGTTTACTGGAAAAGTAATATACGGTAGCTCAGAAAACAAGATCTAGGCTATCAATGCTAACCATAAACAACAGCCTAAAAATTTCTATAGAACACCGCCAAGAATAATACAAATACTAATAGATATTCTCAAACACAGATGGACTGCCAAAAAGAACTTTAAAAATTCTGACTGTTCTTTTTGTTTGTTTTATTTTGAGACAGGATTCCACTGTACAGTTCCTGTTATCTTGGAACTTACTTTGTAGACCAGGCTGGCCTCAAACTCTGCCTCTGCTTAATGAGTGCTGGGACTAAAGGCATGTACCACCACACCAGGCCTGACTGCTCTTTTTAGGACAATTTGGCCAGTTCCTACATAAAAGTGCTCAGTCTGTTGCTCCCAGTTAAGTCATACCAAAACCAGTGTTTCCTCTCAGACACATAGCAATCATTTATTGGGGTCACCAAACATACTGCATGGTAATGAAGGCTAGAGAGTAAACAGAAATAGTGACATTTTATTATAGAAACAATGTCAAATCTTGAAATGAAGTTACAATGGTTACACAGTCTCTTAGCCACAGAGTTATGTGGCAAGACATTTCCCCAGCAGAAGTCTAAATATGTGGCCAGTAGCAATCCTGTATCAGTTTTCCTACCCAGACATGACTACAATAAAATATAATTTATAAACCTACATAAAAGCTGGGCAGGCATGCAGTCTGCCTATAATCCTACCACTCAGGTAGATACAAGGTAGCTGCAGGACAAACTGCTAGCTCAACTAACCACAATATAGATTAACAAGAGTGAGATGAACAAGAATTAAGAAGCAGAACAATTTTAATACACTGCAATAAAAAAATATGTGGAGGTGTTCTCTCAGTGGAGATATGACCAGTTCTCACCTCTTTTACCTATACACAACTGCAGCTAACCAAAGACAGATGGATTATCAAACATCTTTGCACTATGTGGTTTTCCGCTTTCAATTCAACTAGAAAATTAGAATATACTTCTCCCCTACCGTATGTCCTTCTCCATGGCTTGGAGAGCACAGCAAGTATAATCCATAATAGGCCAGCTCTGATATGTGCTTTACTTTGTTAAAGTTCCTAAAGAAAGGGAAAAATCTTGGGTGATAAATTTGATTTTACTAGGAATATTCCACAGCCTGTAAGCCTTATTATTTATTTATTCTTTATTTTATTTAGGGATGCAGTATCACTGCGTTGCTCAGGCCGCCCTCCTTCACTCCAACTTCTGAAGGGCCTTAATCTCCCAAGCAGCTAGCATACTCATGTGCCACATCAGCATTATAAGCCAAATTTAAATGAATCCTATTTACATACTAGCTAGAATGAAATAGCATTTCTATTCTGAAAAAAAAAAAAAAAAAAACCCAAAAAACATTAGGTCATAATGTTACAAGATTAAGGGCTCACCTGGCTTGTGAAACAATGAATTTATGAGGAACTGGCTCAAAATTAGTTAATGCAACAAACACCTAGAAGACAAATACCAAGGAAAGGTAAGAGGTTTTTTCCCTCCCTCTATTCAGTAAATACTAGCTATAACTATGTCCTTTACAATAACCCCAAAGTCTTGGGAATTTCCACTTACCTCTATACAAGTCTGTATAGACTGTGGCTTTTCTTTAAGGGAAAACTTGGGCAAAAGCCTTAAAAAATTCATTAGAAGGTTAAATATGGCATTTCGGATTTGAGAAAGGTCCCGGGCAGAAAAATAAATATCTTCTTCTTCCCACTCGTCCTCTTCGGAATATTCATCCACCTGGATCGAGGAAAATGAGCAAGTGACTGTGCTGTCGTCTCAGACGCTTGTCCCATGGTTTCCATTTACCCCAATGAAGTAACGCAGGTCCTAGCTGGGCTCATCAGATCATCTGACTTTGCCCAGGTCCCTATGTTGTTCTGGGCCTCCAAGGCCACAACAGTCTGTACTAGACTGCATGACTACTGTAATTCTTTCTATTTCTGTATTTGTGGTGGGTTTTGTTTTTTTTTGACACTTTGTAGCCCTGGCTGTCCTTGTACCCACTATGTAGACCAATCTTGCCTCAAACTGAGAGATCCACCTATTTCTGCCTCTCAAGTGACACCATACCACACCCAGCTTGAAAATGTCTCCTTATCCCTACTTCTTACCTGATTATCCTCTCTCCTAGGCAGTTTTCCTCCTTTTCTGCCCCTTCTAGCATTATCCTTTGAACTCTTGGGGTATTCCTTTTTCCTTTTTTGATTCAAGTTAGATTCCTGAGGCCAACTTTTCTTCAGAATCTGAATACACTTATCAAACATCACTGGGTGGAATACTTGATTGACTACACTGCCTAGTCACAAAGAATAGAGAATACACAGGTTAGTTTTTTCCCCACATAATACTTTTATTAATTATTTGAGGGTTTCATACAATGCATCTCAATCACACCCTCTTACCATTCCTCCCAGGCCCACCCTCCAAAGCCTGTGCCCCCAACCCCCCCCAAAAAAAAGAAAAAAAAAATTAAGCCCAGTCTCTGTGACAGGAGCATAGATCATGGGCATCCACGTGGCCCATATTAGCCTGAGATCAAGCATGACAAAGTTTACCCTGAAGTTGGGCTTCACTGCCTAAATATTTAGGCACTCAGACATTGAATACCCAGACATCACACAGGGCACCTGGACATCACCACAGGAATGGGAGCAGCAGCCCTTGGGAGTAGTGATGGGGCCAGGCAAGTCTGGTGGTAGCCCAAAGGCCAGTCCGTGTGTGAAGACTCAACTCAGAAACCGAGACATTTTTCAGCTGAGATATCCTGTTATTGCTCAGGTTCAGGGTGATCCTGTGGTTTGGCAGCATGCTTGGGGCAGGACCTGCTTGAGCACCAAATGGCTGTATACCACTCTACCCTCAGCACTGTCTGTCTTGCTAACTTGACCTTTGGGCTTGCCTCCAGTTCTGTGTTTTTTAGCGGTGCTCGCCATTGTTCTCCTAGCTGTGTCTCTTTGCTGTGTGTGCAGCTCTATTCTCTAGGTGGTAGCCCCGGCCTGTTGGATAGTGATAGAGTGGCCCAACTGTGGCCCTCCCTAGCCTTCAGGTAGCTGAGTTCTCGCCCCACCCAGTCTCCTTTGCCCATCTTGCTGGCACCACTGCCAAGACTGTGTTTCCAGTTCAGTTTCTGTCTGCAATGGGGAGAGGTGTGTGCGGCAGTAGCCCCAGCCTCCTAGGAACATTTCAGCATCTGTCCCTGCCATGACTCTAGCTCCACATTTCTGGTGCATACCCTGCTGCATTCTGCCGTCTTTCCTCTTTCTACTCACGGGCAGTCAATTTTCCGGGTCTGTTGCTTTTCCAACCACCTTTATTTCTTAAAAAGTTTTCTCCACTCAGTGGCAGCATAGCTTCGCCAGGTCCACGAAACGGTGAGTGGCCAGAGGCGACTGTAGTGGGGGCAGCAACTGTCAAACTCTGCCTACTGCCCAGCTGCCATCTTAATTTTTTTTTTTTTATAGGACTCAATTTGTTCAAGAAATGAGGGCAACAACTGACAAGTAGAATTTCATAAAACTAAAAAGCTTCTGCACAACTAAAGAAACAATCAACATAGATCAACATAGTAAAGAGGAAGCCCAGAGAATGGGAGAGAATCTTTGCCAACTATACACCTGTCAAAAGATTGATATCCAGAATATTTAAAGAACACAAAACACAAAGAATCAGAAAAAATAAAAAATAAAAACAAACATTTAAAAAATGGGCCAGGGATCTGAACAGAGTTCTCAAAAGTAGGGAAAAAAAATGGTTAAGAAATATCTTGAAAAATGTTCATAGTCTCTAGCAATGAGAGAAAAGCAAATCAAAACAACTCTGAAATTTCATCTTACCCCAGTCAGAATGGCAAAGATCACCACTACCACCACCAACAACATGCTAGAAAGCATGTAGGCAAATGGGAACCCTCACTTTTGGTGGAATTGCAAACTGGTAGAGGCACTATGAAAATCAGTGTAAAGAATTCTCAAAGAGCTAAAAATAAATCTACTATACGATCCAGATATATCACTCCATGGCCTACTCCACAGTTACTTGCTCAGCCATGTTCATTGTTGCTCTATTCACAATAATTAGGAAATAGAAACAACCTAAATGTCCTTTAAATGACCTAAATGACCGATGGATAATGAAAATGTAGGAATACTATTCAGCTATAAAGAAAAATGAAATCATGAAAATTTCAGGTAAACCAGAAAAGAACATATTGAGTGAGGTAACCCAGAGCCCCTCCCCTTCCCCCACCCCTCCCACCCCTGCAAATGGACGCTTCATGTTCTCTCTCATCAGAGGCTCCTAGCTCCAAATCTTTAGATATGAGCACATGGCCTGGAGTAACCACAAAAAAACCAACAATAAAAGGAGACCATTGTCAGGATAGGGGAGTAGAAGAGCTAGATAGAGGGGAATAGCCAGGACCCGAGTGATCTGATCAGAGAAAAGGGAAAAAGGAGGAGGCTCTAATCAGGGAGGGGAGGGTCAGATAAATACATAAGGAGGGTAAAATAACAATAAAGACACCTAGAAAAGTAACAAGAAATCATACCCCCCCAAATCTGAAGATACTAAAACAGTCAAGTCCCTTATATAGAATCTTGAATTATGAATTTTTGTTTCTCTTTGAAGGTGGTTATTTACCTATAAACTACACACATCTTTCTGTATACTTCACATCATCTCTAGCTATCTAATACAATATAATAAGTGTAATAATTGCTCTGCTGTATGGTTTAGCAACTAAGAGAAAAGTCTGTACATGTTCAGTACAGATCAAATCATCACAGGCTTAAGAACGTGCGCATTATCAACAACATTTTCAAGTATTTTTTCCATCCAGTTGGCTGTATACAGATGTGGAACCTTATAAACACAGAGGGCCAGATGTATACATACCTGGTATTTCTAGTAGCAAAAAGTAGAGCCCAGCAGCATGAAGGCCGTATTCTCGACATTGAGCACTAGCACCTTTTTTATGAGCTTCTTGGACAAAGTGGTAGAACAATGCCACCAGTGTATTACTGGAAATGTTATTTTCAACGAAGAAGGTCCAGATGCTCTGGGAGGAGAGTGCAAATCACAAAAGCCAGTAATGAGATGAATTAAAAAAAAAAAAAAAAGCTTACTGATGTTTACAAGTACCTAAAAGGAGTATAAATACTGCTTAGTGCCTTCTTAGCTCGTACAAGTGTTGGGACTAGATCCTTAGCAACACACATACACACCCCCATGTGCACATGCAAGCACATATACCCAGTCTAGCTCCTATTTATAAATGTCCGCCAACGCCAAAGAGAAGGAAACAAAAACTAAGTTGTTCCAGTCTGAATCTGAAACACCACCGAATCCAGGTTATTGTGCATTGAGTGTTTGCTCCTCAGCTGCTGGTGTGAAGCTGTGGAAGCTTTGGGAGGTAGGGACTTGCTGGCAGAAGTAGGTCAGACGTTTGAAAGATTACAGCCTAGCCATGCTTTGTAGCCATCTCTGCTTTATAGTCTGTAATGTAATGATGAGAGATAAGTGCTCTAGTTTGCTTTCTTTTGCTATGTAAGCTCCATGACTAAAAGCAACCCAAGGGGAGGGATGAATTTATCTGGTTTCTATTTCCAGGTCACAATCCATCACTGAGGGACATCAGGCTGAGCCCGAATAGAAACTAAAGCAGAAACTACTGGCTAGCCCTTTGCCCTCTCGACTCAGCTAGCCTTCTTACACAGCATAAGGCCACTCTACCTATTTATGGTACCGCCCACAGGGGGCAGAGCCCTCTTACTTAAATCAACACTCATGAAAATACCCCACAGAAAGTCCACTGGTCCCCTCCTGAGTCCATTACAAGTGTGCACCACCTCAATAGGCCTTGAGTATCTTTCAACATAACAAAGACTAACAAAATTCAGGAAATCAGATTGTGTGCTTCCTCCTTCCCTCAAAAGATAGGGTAAGAAGCAGGGTATGTAGTGCACATCACTGGTCCCTGCATTCTTGGGGCAGACACAGGTAAGTCTCTTGAGTTCAAGGCCAGCCTGGTCTACACAATGAGTTCCAGGACAGCCAGAGCTAATCAATGAGACCCTGTCTCAAAAACAAAAACAAACAAAAGACAGAGTTAGGGGTAGGCAGTGCTGCAGAACAGCCACACTGCACATTCCAAACTACTTTACAGATTGGTGACAATCCTATCTACACTGGGCACGGCGGCCTATGCCTATAACTTCAGTATTTGGGAGGCTGAAGCAGGATGACAGAGTTTGAAGCCAGTGCACAGCAAGACCCTGCTTGAGAAGCAGGAAGAGGGGGAGGGGAGATTCTTTTGTGTTCCCCTTTTGCCACAGTGATACTCCAAATGCAACAGGCATCTCCACTCTGTGCACTACAGTCACCAGAACTCAGCTTGCTGTTTTCCCTCAGCCATGTGACCCAATGACCTCTGTCTAGTCTGCAGGGTCTGCATTCCCACCCACCTCTGACTACTTCCCTGTGGCCTCATTCTATAGCTCTTCCATTCCTACCGTCCTCTTCCAGTCCTAGCTAGTACCTCACCTATCTCAGTGTCTACTCACACCTTGATCCAGGTTTTGCTCTTATCTTTTGGCCTTCTGACCTGCATTTCCTTTTTCTTTTCTTTTCCTGAGATAGGGTTTCTCTGATGTAATTGTGGCTGTCCTGGAACTCACTCTGTAGACTAGGCTGGCCTTGCAGAGATCCACCTGCCTCTGCCTCCTGAGGTAGGGGATTAAATGTATGAGCTACCACTGCCTGGCCAGACCTGCATTTCTAACTACCACTTATACCTTTGGTGAATCTTCAAATATTATCTCACCATGGTGAATACCCTCCACCGGGTTTTGTTGTTGTTCTGGGGTTCTAAGGCAGTACTGGGGGACCGAACCTAAGGTCTCATGCATGTTAGGGGAGCACTGTGCCACTGAGCTACCGTTCCAGCCCTTTTTTCTTTCCTTATACCTCATTTGGTAATTTATGCTATGCCTTAGATACATGGCAAAGACTTACTAGTTCCAAAAACTATGAATTCTATCTAAAAAATTTTCCTATTTTTAGCCTTTCTTCCCAATTTCCACAACTAAAACTCCAGACTGCTGCACCATTTGCACTTATTACACACGATTACAGCCGTCTCCCAAGGGATCTCCTGGTGCAGCTTTTCCCACTATAGTCTGTCTATGGGCAAGAACATTTGTTCTATTCATACTGTGAGTTAATATATGCACACTGCTTAAAACAGAACCTCACACATAGCCATGCCTTACTAAACTTACCATACTCGTCAAGCAAAGCCCATTTATGCTGGCTAGTTTTATGTTACCTTGACACAAGCTAGAGTGACTTGGGAAGAGGGACCCTCAACTAAGGAAAATGTCCCAATAAGACTGGCCTGTAATCAAGCCTATGGGGCGTTTTCTTGACTGACGATTGATGTTAAAAGGCCCAGCTCACTATGGGTTGTGCCACCCCTAGGCTGCTTGTTCTGAGTGCAATAAGGCAGGCTGAGCAAGCCATGGAGCAAGCCAGTAATCAGCACTCCTCTATGACTCCAGGTTCCTGCCTTGCTTGAATTCCTGCCCTGACTTTACTAATCGATGGACTATTACCTCTAAGTGTAAGATGAAATAAACTCTTCCTTCCCCAAGTTGCTTTTGGTAAGGATATTTTATTACAGCAATAGAGATCTAATTAGGACACCATTTAAAATGACCCGTAATCTAGCTCTCAGTCTAACTTACTGTCCTATGTTTCCCATATTTTAAAAATTCTGAATGCCATTCATAACCCAATGTCCTAATTCTCAAAATTCCTTGCATATTCCACTATATCTCAACCCTAACCCTATTTTCTAAAATACTCAATTGCAATGCTTAGTATTACACTAAAGGAATGTTCAATCAAATAATTTATTCTTGAGCAAATCTTTTGGAGCGAAGCTACCAGAACAATGAACAAAACATAGTTTTCACATTACTCTTACCCAAGAAAATTACCTTTAACTTAAACTATAATGATTTTCATCCTCTGTAACATGTAAAAATGGGTAGCTTTATTTATTTATTTACCTCTAAAGATCCATTTTCTTCAGAAGCAAAGGAGAAAAGGCTTCCATAGAGTTTTGTGAAGACATCTATTCCAGGTTCTACGATCTCTGCTACTATCCTGGGATGCAAGGGCTCAGTCTCTGTGAAGTCCAGTTCCCATACTGCGTTGACCCATACTTAAGAGGAAATGAAGTAAAGTTAATGCACACTATCAAGCAAATAAAAAAAAAAAAATCATCTTTAGAGTCAGGTATACTCTAGAAAGCAGGCATTTTTCACATTTAACTACAGTCACATGGGCATTATATAATACAAGAAAGCTGCAAACATTAAGAAAACTTTTTAACGCAAGCATGGTAGTTGGGAGCAATACATCCCTTGTAAGTCTGACGCAGGGGGATTATCAAAAGTTCAAAGCCTACCCATAGCTACACAGTGAGTTCCAGGACAAACGGAGCTGCTCAGCAAGACCCTGTCCCAAAAATCCGAAAGGAAAATAAAAAGAAAATCTTTTTAAATCATAATGATACAGCTGAAAAACATGGGGCTGGGAAAGCAGCTCAGTGGTAAAGCCACAGGCACATGCAAAGCTAGATTTAACTCCCAGAAAACCGAAGAATGTAATTATACCTCTCTGTACTTGCAGAAATGTTTTAATTTTCATTATAGGTGTCACACATGAAAAAGCACCTTTCCTGGCTCTGCCTGTGATAGCATAACACTGTCACTAGCATCACGTCAAATTTGGAAGCAGCAACTGGCCCTGATTTCAAAATCTTCTTAAAATTATCCATGAGTTGAGTCATGTCATTTCTTGTATCCTTCAGCTTCTACTACTTCATCTCTAAGATACAGGTAATAACACCTATCAGTTACATAAGAGAAGTATTTTTTTTTTCTTTGTTTTTGTTTGTTGTTGAGACAGGGTTTCTCTGTGTAGTCCTGGCTGGCCTCGAACTCAGATATCTGCTCTGCCTCCTGAGCAATGGGATTAAAGGCATGCACTACCACATCCAGCCTAAGAGAAGTGTTTTATTGGAAATACTTGTGATAGAAAACAGGTAAAGTACTCCCTCAAAAAAAAAAAAAAGAGTAAATATGAGCAATGCACATGACATACACATATGAAAAGGTCACAGTGAAACTCGGACTTTTATAAATGAATATATACTAATAACACAAAGGTCTAATAGAGATGGCTCAGAAATTAAGAGCATTGGCTGCTCATTTAGAGGACCCAGCACCCATACGGCAACTCACAGTTACTCTCAGTAACTCCAGTTTCAGGCTCAGGGGATCCACCACCCTCTTCTGGCCTCTGTGGACATCAGGCATACATGTGGTACATAGACACACATGCATGCAAAACACTTGCACACAAAAAATAAAAGGTAAAAAATAAAATAAATCTTTGGTGTCAGGTAACCTAGCTCCTATAAATAACTCTGCTCCTATTTAATTTGAGGCTGTCATCAAATCATTTAATTTCCCACATACACCATATCCTTCCTTACCTAATTTCTCAGCTGTCAAATGGAGACAATTCCTGTTCTGTTGACTAAGACTAAAGAAGAAAAATACCCACTACACCTCAACAAACATTTTAAGAAAATAGATGATTAAGTCTAGATTATAAGATGAATCAACCCACTGATCAACACCTCACAACACTGTAGAAACAGTCTATCATAGGAGAAAGCTTACTGCGTTTTGAGTCATACAGGATAAAGCTTATATCCTAACGACCATTAACACGTAGCTTATCTATTCATCACTGGCCCTACATCATTTTTGTGAAAGACAATGTGCATGAAAGACCAAAAGATGTACTAGCTGCAAATAAAACTCTCATCGAATAAACAACTACAATTTTTTTTAATAAGGCAGTTTGTTTTGTTTAGACACTCCCTTTGTAGCCCATATTGGCTTAGACTCATTTGTGCAGCAAGGATGGTCTTGAACTCATGGCAATCCTCTGTGCTGGGCCTCCCGCATGCTAGAATAGTTTAGCTCTCCTTTCAACAGTTATTCGTTAGGTCTGAGACTCCACTGTAAGTCTGGCTGGGAGGGAGAGTCATTACCCAGGGGCTCGGAGTCGCTGAAGGGACCTGGAGCTCCACTTACCCCACCCCCACCCTCACCGGGCCGCGGGCTGAGACACCTTAGGTGGTGCAAAGCACACCACGCCCTGAACCCAGAGCTCCCGGTTGCATTTTCTCACCGAGGCTGAGATCCTGGGGACACCAAGGCTGTAGGTCTCTCCAAAGAGCCTGCAGCGCCATCGTGACCACTGAGGTACCGGCTACCAGCCGCTCCCGCGCGCGCTCCAAGACGCTTCGGCGGTCCAGTAACAGCATTCGGGATTTACAATCGACCAATCACCGCGCGGGGCCGAGTTCGTGACGTAAACCAATGGTCTGGGTCGCCCACTGCGTGCGCACGAATGGGAGGGGCGAGGGCTCGAGGCTAAACAAGGCTTGTGAGGATTTTTAATTAGCTTTCCAGTTAAAGTGGGAGTCAGCACCTAGGTTACGCATTTGTGCAACCTCTTTCTTAGCCCTCTTTCGTACAGGGCAGGAGACACAGAGGCCAATGGAGACAGGGTACTTCCTGTATGAGCAATCACCTTTGCCCCTGCCGATTGACACTTCGCGTGCGTGTCGAAAGTACCTCACCCCGTCAGGCACGCAGACATTGTTCATATTCGAACGTGAAGAGTAGCCCGGCGTTTACCGGGCTAAGAAATAAGGAAAATGCCACCAAAAGTATTACAAGGACACATCTGCGGTGCTAGAACTTTACGGAATATCTGGGCCCGAGTTCTACTGGAAAGATGCCAGGGCCGCCATGTTAATTAAGGGAGGGACCCGCCGCCCTTTGGCATTGCACATGCGCAGAGGAGCGCACCGCTGGGAGGCCTGGAGGCTGAGGGAGGGGAGGGGGAGTGAGAAGAAGACGTGCGCGTGCGCGTGGCATCTCCTTCGCATCCGGGCTGGAGTTCTCCTGCCCCCTCCCCCGCTCAGCGCCTCCGTAGCACTTCGGTGCGTTGCACCGCGGGAGTCGGGGCAGTTCAACGCGCGGCTGGGCGCTGGACCCCACCCGGTGGCCCACGGAACGCGTGCTTGCGCATGTGCGCCGGGATCCTAGCTGCTGCACCGCCGGGAACTGGGGAGGTACCGCGCCTGGCCTCCCGGTGCATTGCTGCTCCGGGCGCCGCAGCCCGCAGCCGCCTGCCTTCCTTGGCCCTGTCCCTCCCCAGGGGCTCAGGCAGTCCGTGATCGCCCACCGCCCAGCTCATCTGAGCAGGGCTGCGGTGCCGCGTCCAGCGCGTTCTCGCAGCCGGTTCTCCTGCCTGCCTTCCCCGCAGGCAGCCCGCGCCTTGGAGGGAGGGAGCAGTCTGTGCCGACTCCGGTGCGGCCAGCGGGGAGATGAGCTTCTTCGGCTTCGGGCAGAGCGTGGAGGTGGAAATCTTGCTGAATGATGCGGAGAGTAGGAAGCGAGCGGAACACAAGACTGAAGACGGGAAAAAGGAGAAATATTTCCTCTTCTACGACGGGGAAACCGTCTCGGGGAAGGTGAGCCTATCTCTGAAGAATCCCAACAAGCGACTAGAGCACCAGGGCATCAAGATCGAGTTCATTGGGCAGATCGGTGAGTCAATTCCCTGGGATCTTCCCAAGCCCGCGACGTCAGCCCGCCTCTGGAGTCGAGTGTAGGATGGGCGGGTAGCAGAGATTTTCAGGGCCCAGCCCCTGCGAGGCCTGTGACAGGCTCTTGCCAACTGCAGTGTGAAGCCCGGGGTTCATCGGCGAGTCCCGCCCGTGGGCGACTCCCCCAAAGCATTCATTACCTTCTTCGATGCCAGAAGTGACAGCGTGCTGCTAGGGAAGTGGGAACAGCCTAGGAATTACGGTAGGGAGCCCCCTGCTGTATGGTCTGATGTTCACCTGGTGCTTGGGTACCCCCCATTGTCTCTGCAGTATGCTCCCCAGCTTTGCTTCTTGCACCTAGATTTCATAGTGAGTGCTTAGGCAATATCCTGCAGGTGGGTTTGACAGCTACAGCTGTCGGATCCAATCCAAAGTTAAGCTGTGACCCCACCCACCCATCCATCCTTAAAAAAAAAAAAAAAAACATGGTGTGGGAGACAGGGCTCATCAGTTCTGTTTATCTCACCCCCACTCTGAACTACCTTTTATGTGCATGTTTTAATACTGCTTTCGCCTGCCTCATTTTGATTGCCTGTATTTCTCAGACTTCTTTAATACAATGCTAGTCTTAAGTTGTCCAATTTTCTCCTTAAGGTCAAAAGAAATGTTGCAAAGACTACAATTAAATGAGCAAAAATTTTCAGTGCTCAATAATCTTCAAATATGGTTATTAATTTTACTAGAACTAGACAAGGAAAAGGTAGTAAAAAATATCTCAGGAGCCACCTTGGTGTGGTGGCACACACCTTTAATCATAGCACTTGGGAGGCAGAGACAGGTAGAGCTCTGTGAGTTGAAGGCCAACCTGGTCTACATAGTGGGTTCCAGGCTAGCTGGAACTACATAGTGAGACCCTGTCTCAAACAAAACAAAACCCCACAAAGACTTGGGGAGCCGCCTATCATGACTGGGTTGTCACCAATTCTAAGTATTTGAAGCCTTCTGTGTTACCAAATTGCTTGGGTACTTCTAAAACAAAGTATTTGTGTCATGCGGTCAAGAGTAGATTATGCCCTGAGGGTGGTGAACACCTGTCAAAAATCCCTACTCTGTACTCCATACCGCACTTGGGGACCCTGATTTTAGAGACTTCCTTGGGAAAGCTTGTTAAATTCATATGCTAAGAGTTTAGCAAAGCATTCATTCTTTCCCTTTTACAGAAGCAAGGAACACTGGCAGGAGGAACTCTGGGAAAAAAGAGTCCTAGTAGCCAGATTTTGCAGCCCACTGTTTGGCCTTAAGCATCTTCCCTCTGGTATTTAAAAATATGAAATCCAGATGAAGACTGATCATAAAGGACATTTTTTGGTTGTTTTACAGCCAGGATATCTAAGCTCTGTTGCTGTACCAAGAGAGGGGTTGAAGTTTGTGGCATGGAAGTATCACTACATTGACTACTCTCATCTTTATAAGAGAATCCTCTATCTGAGACACAGTCCCCCAATATCTCATCATAACAACCAGGTGATTCTATTATACTTGATTTACAGCTGACAAAGCTGAGGCCCTTTCAGGTCAGAGTGCCCAAGGGCCCAGGGAAAATTATCCCAGGAAGCAATAAAAGGTTTTAAGAAAATTCAGTAAGGTTACATACAGCCTTGGAATGAAGGAGTTAGGCAAGAGACCAGGTGGGGGAATTACAGCAATCATCCTCTTTGGCTACCTTGCATTTAAATAGAAGAGAAAGAGATCTTGACGCCATGTGTTCCTTCTAGAATGGCTCATTTCTATGTCTGAATCAGAGAACATTCTGAGTTATCACTCACAACCAGGGAGTGATGGTATAGACAAAGACTAAAACATACTTGTTTATACTGGTATTACAGAGTGAAAGAACTGATGGAGTAACTTTAAAACTCCTACATAAAATACCAATTCTCAGTAGGCAAGTACTGACTATTTCATACATCATGCTTAACGTAAAATGCTTTGGATTTATATAATTCCACCTATGATTCTTTAGTAGGGGTGATTTTATCCTCCAAGGGGACACATAGCAATATCTCAGGGCATTATTGTGAGAAAAGTGAGGGATCCACTGGCTTCTAGTCAGGAGAACCTGAGGATACAGCTAACAGCCTACAGCAACAAAGCATGATCAAGATCCAAGTACCAAGCAACAGTGTTCCTGGCCTGCCATCCACACCAGAGCAGGAGAGCAGAGAGTGTGAGATTCTCACCTCAACCCCTCTCCAGTACAGCAATAGAGCTTCGATATCCTGGCTGTAAAATAACCAGAAAAGGTCTTTTATGATCAGTCTTCAGCTGGATTTCAAATTTTTAAACACCAGAGGGAAGATGCTTAAGGCCAAACAGTAGTCCCCTAGACTTCTTATATTCTTCCCAGTTAGACTGCCATATGGACTCTTATAGAGTACATGTTTTAGCTTTTTGCATTAAAGCTTTTGCTTCTGCCACATGGGCTTTCACACAGTTAGCAGTTAGTGTGGTGCTTAAAGTATATAGCTCACATTTATTCACATTCATCATCCATGGTTATATGAGAGAATGGTAATAGATTAAAACAGAATTTTAAACAGTATATTTATTCTTTGGGGTTGAGATATATTTCTTGATCAAGGAGAAGACCTCAGAAAAACCTTTCTAACCAGACATGATGGCATATACTTAAAATCCCAGGACTCCAGAGGCTGAGCAAGAAAGATCTTGAGTTCAAGGTCAGTTTGGCTACATACTCTGACTCAAAACAAAGCAATAAAGAAAAGGCCTTTCTAGAGATGTTTGGTATAAAATTATCTTCCCACTTCCCTCTCTGCATTCTCTGTCTGATTCTAAAATTGATTGAAATTAAAGATGTACCTGCTTATTCAGAGGCACAAAGTACTTTCCTTAGATTGTGTATTTCTTTATTACCATTGTGACTTCCCCAAAGAATCAGGGCATGACATATTGTGTGATACATCTAAGGCACTTATGAGGTGACTTCAGGGCACCAGAGCGAGGCCAGTGGGTAACTCTGTTAAGTTGTGGTTCTGTGGTTTTCTCCTTCATTGCATTCTTTGACTATGTATCAAGTAGGTGGAACTTGTGTCAGGTTACAGTGTCAGGCTATACGGGTAACCGTAGCTATATCCAAGAGAGGTACTTAACCATCACTGAGTTCTGTCCTGCTTCCTAATGAAACAGGTTGTATATTTCTTTGTTGGGATCTTGGAGGAGTTGGAACCATTGTCCCTTGTCTCAACCTGTCTCCCTTGTATAACCTGCTCTGACAATCTCTTCTATACCCAACTTCAATTTCACACCTCCACCTCTTTTTTGTTAAGTAGTACTGGAGATCTAGCCCAGGACCTTATATGTCTCTTTCTTATCTTCTATAAGGGTGAACTTCCTAAAAGGCAATTCTCAGATTGCCAATCCCTTAAAAGTTTTCTTTTATTTATTTTTTTATTTTTTATTTTTTATACCAGCTCCTTACTTGTTGGAGTATATTTGGGAGTATATTTATTTCCTTCTTGGAACTTCTCCTAGCTGCCTTTCCAGATTTATCTCTCTTTAACTTCATCCTCACTGATGATGGCTCCTTCCTCTTCTAGCCAGGTGTGGTGGTGCACATCTGTAAGCACTTGGAAGACTGAAGCAGGAGGATCATAAGTTCCCAGCCAACCTTGGCTACATAATGAAAGACTTACCATAAAAATGAAGTAGATAGGGCTGGAGAGATGGCTCAATGGTTAAGAACACTGCTCTTCTCAAGGTCCCGAGTTCAATTCCCAGCACCTACATGGTGGCTTATAGCCATCTATAAGTGTAGTCCCATGGGAACCAATGACCTCTTCTGGTATGTAGATATACATGCAGGCAACACACCCACATACATAAAATACATAAATAAATAAATCTTTTTTAAAAATGAAGTAAAAATAGGAGCTAGAGAGGTAGCTCAGCAGTAGCTCTTCCAGAGGTCCTGAGTTCAATTCCTAGCACCCACATGGCAGCTCACAACCATCTATAACTGTAGTCTCATGGAATCCAATGCCCTTTTCTGGTATGCAGACAAAATATCCACATACATACTTACATACATACATGAGTAAAATAAATAAATAAATGTTTTTAAAAGTGGAGTAAATAAATTATAAAAATCCTCTTCTGTATGAGGTCCTGGGTTCAAACCCCAATTCTACCAAAAAAAAAAAAAAAAAAAATCAAAGTTTTGGTGTCTTCCCTTTGTATTTTATCTTTTTTTTTTTTTTTTTTTTTCTGGAAAGTATGACCTACCCAATTTGTACCTTTTCTTTATTCTTCTCTTTTCAAGCAGGTTGTAACTTTGCTATTGTGTTAAGTTTATTTTTTTCAGTTGTCTATCTTCTTCAGAACCCTAAAGGCCAGAGACTGCCATCAGTCCGTCACTAATCCAGTAGTTAATCTCTAGTCTCTAAAGCTAGTACATAGAAAGTGCTCATTAAATGTTTGTTAACTGGATATTACTGGTTCTTATCAAAAAGTTTACAGAAACTATTTTCTGGAATTTTTTTTCTCATTTCCTGTAGAAACCAGGAACAAACTTGGCCTTAGAAGCCACAGCTATGCCAGGCAAATAAAATATTCCACAATTCTGAGCTACATCCCTAGGCCCTGAAACTACTTTAATGAAAGAAAGGAACAGTCTAGATCAGGCAGCTTGGGTTCCCTGCACATGCCTGTGCAGGAGGCATGAGCTAGCTAGCTGTTCCTATCAGTCAAGGCCACTGGGAACTAGGGTGGCACATGCCTAGTATGCACCTATTGAAACAGTGTCTTCCTGAGGGATCTGAGCGTGGAAGCAATATCTCTGATGTCAGCTCACTTGCTTTTGCAGGTTTTTTTTTCATCATATTCCTAATGTCAAGTTGAGACTACCTCTCCTTGTTTGAGAAGAGAGGAGTTGCCAGACCTGTGGCTCATTGGGTCCTGCAGCAACTGCTCTGATGTTACAATGTGAATATTGTTCCAAGAGAGAAATAAGTTCCTAGTTCTTCATATAGATCCATATGTTTTTGTTATCCTCAGCAAGTTTTTCAGCTGTATTGTTTTCCTCCCTACACCTAGCATGCTTCTTCTGATGGCATGGTCTCTGTTGGAACAATGCCAATAAATGTGTGCTAAGGGAAGTCTTCAAGGTTAGAGTGGAATTAGAAAGAGCACTGAGGGAAGTACTGCACGATTATAGAAGAAAAGACCATTTCTCTGCTGCAGTGCTTTGGGAAACACTGGTAGAGGATGTAATCCTCTTTGGGAATCCTCTTTGGGAATGTTGGAGGCTATAATAAGAAGGTCAAACTTGCAGAGATGGACAGACACAAATACCCTTATGCCCCATACTCAAATAGATAATTTTCATAAAGTTTTTAATGAGCTCATCAGTACCAATAAACCTGCACTTTTAAGAAACTCCAGAGACTTTTATTGTAACTTGTGTACTCTTGAAATACTGAGTGAAGAAGCATGTAGAGATCAACTGGAGTATCTTTGGCAGACTCACTAAGTTGCCAGTAGGGCTTAGATTTGCACAGATCAGAACTGCGAATGGGCAGCCCAGAGGTGTAATTGTTCTCTGGTTCTGCCAGGGACAGAAGTTATGAGAGAGTTATGGCAAGCAGGAATCTTGCTCACATAGTCAGCAAACAGAGGCTAGGAAAGTCAGATGAAAAGAAGGCTCTTGCTGCTTTAGATTTCTTCTAAGTCCAACATGAAGCCCAGACTATGAGTATATGTGGTCCTAGTCCAGCAGTAGGTCCCAAGATCAGCCTGTGGTATAAAGTTCTCTCAGTTTCCTCCCACAGTGGCACCCTCACTGCTTGGCCGTTGGTGGTAGGTATTACCATGAAAACATCCTGAGTGCAAAAATTATTTCCTCCTTTTGAGTGAAGAAGGAAACTAATGACAGAAGTTACATTTAAAAAAAAAAAAAAAAAAAAAAAAGATGACGTGAAGGCTTCACCTTTTACTTCTAGCCTGAAGGGCTGTCGTGCTTGGGAAGACTCTGGCGGTTGCTACTTTGGGATGGAAGGGAGGCTGTTTTTATAGTCTCTTTAGGGCCTAGGCCTCTTGCTAAAACACTTGGGATTTTCTGCCTTAATTTATTCAAGATAAAACCAACCTTCTTTGCAAATAGCAGTGTAAGGCTACTATTTCTGCCCCTTTGGCCACAGTGTTTGCAGAAACACTCCAAGTTGCTTATAAAATTATAAATCAAAACAGCCATTCCAATCTAGATGTGATGGCACACACCTATAATTCTAGCACTAGGGAGGATGAGGCAGGAGAATGACCATGAATTTAAAGGCTAGCCTGGGCTACATAGCAAGACCTGTCTCAACAAAATAAAACAACAAAAGGTCATTCTAGCCCTCCTCAGGCCACACTGTTCTCCCAGGGCGTTTCATACAGGCACTGGTACTGGTGTGTTATTGGAAGAAGAACACTGGGGAAAATGTGATGCTGTATAAGAAAGGACTTCTATCCAAGTTCCCTGCAGGGGCAGGCAGTGTGCTGTACTGTTGCTAGAATCCTCAAATGCTGACAAGCCCAGCACACTCTGAGCCTTCTCTGTTTTTGTTTATTTCTCATGTTGCCTTTGGACTGCATGATCATTGCTTCCCCCGCGACCCCTTTCCATTTTCTCTTGATGCTGCAATTGTCCATTGAAAGTTTATGGACTTTAGGGTCTTGCACTTTGTATTTGAATTCATTGGAACTGGGGCCAAAATCCAGTGCTTGGAGCTGAGGTACAGAGTTCCCAAGTTAGGGGTTCAGGTATCACATGAGCCAGCACTATCTATCAGGCTAGGTAGCAAGACTGAGTTGTCACCAGTCAAAGAGGATGGCCAGCTCAGTCCTGCCTTGTCCATCTCTGCAAGCTCTTTCTTTACTGGGGGCATAGTTACTGGGTTGATCACTTTCTCCCACATAATTTGGAACTGTCATCTTCCTTTAGTGGTTTTAGTTGATTATCACTCAACTACCCATCATGCCACCTACTGCTGAGATCACTTAGTGTTTGGAAGAGTAAGTAGATTATTTGTAATAAAAGACTAAGCTGAGCATGGTGGCACATGCCTTTAATACCTAGCACTCCAGGCAGAGGCAGGTGGACCACTGTGAGTTTGAGGCCAGCCTGGTCTACATAGCAAGTTCTAGGACAGCTAGGGCTACAGAGAAACTGTCTCAAAAACTAAACCAAAACAAAAAACCACTGATCAAAGTATAACGAGGTAGGAAAAAAGCCACATATATTAATCACAGGATACACTGTAAATTTGTATGGAAATAGCATCATTACAATGGAATTATCTATACTATTACCACTTTCATGAATTAGATAACTGCTCTTTGAGATTTGTTTGCTTGTTTGTTTAGTTTTGGTTGTTTTTTTCTTTTTTCTTCTAAAGCTGGTGTCAAACCCAGTGCCACCTCATGTATGCCAGACAAACATGCAATCACTGATCTGTACCCCCAAATCTTACAACAGCCCACTCTGCTTCCAAATACTCCAAAGCTAAGGAAAAGCTCCCCATTGGATGAGCATGTCAGAGTAAACTCATGGAGAGTTGGGGGGGATTCTGTACTCAGGTTAAGAATAACACTGAAATTGTTTCTCTTTGTGTGGAGATGGTCTTTCCTCCAGGACAGGCCTGAAGGCTACTCTGGCACTAGACAGGCAGGATATTTGGTTTCTTGGTCTTGATCCCAATCAAGGCTTCAGATCATATGCTGTAGGAGCTGGCCCCAGAGCAAGTACACTGCTCTGCCATTGTCCTGGTCCATCTACCTCCTGCGGGTGACAGCCTAGCACAGTGCTTGAATTCAAGAATACTTGAGGGATGGGGCTTGACCCATCAAGTGGCCATGTATCATCACAGTGCTTACAACTGGGGGCCAGGAAGCTTGAGCTACAGGCCTCGTCTTTAAAGGCCTTCAGTCCAAAGTAGAGACCAAAGACCATGTATGTATCAAAACTTAATTCTTAAATAGCAGAATACAAAGACATAAAGCAATATGGGTCTGGTGATAACATAAGCTTATCATGAATAAATACCAGCTGGGTATGGGCCCACATCTGTAGTCCCAGGATTTGGGAGGGTAAAATAGGACTGCTGTGAGTTTGAGGCTAGCCTGTGCTACATAGTGAGTTCTGGGCCAGGCTGGACTATGGAATGAGAAAGCCTGAGCTACCCATCTTACAGACTTATTGAAGGGGGTTGTAATAAAGTAACCATGCATACCCTTCAAAAGTCAGGAATGTTAGAAAGTGCTCTGTTTTGTTTTTTTGTTTGTTTTTTCAGTTCTCTTGATACATGCTGAAAAGCTGCTCACTGAGTTGTTCTAACCATTAGATTCTCCTTGCTTTTATTGGCAGTCAGTGGATTGCTAACATGAGCAATGGCATAGAGCATCACATTGGCTGTTTTTTTGTTTGTTTATTTATTTTTTTGTTTTGTTTTTAGGTTTCTTTATTTTATGCCTATGAGTGTTTTGGCAACATGTATGTATGTGCACTGTATGCATGCTTGGTACCCATGGAGGTCTAAAGAGGGCACTGGATCCCCTAGAACGAGAAGTACAGATGGTTGTGTGCTGAGGATTGAACCACTGTGTTAATTTCTCCATCATACTGGCTTTTTAAAAATTTTATTTGTATCACGGATTCTGACTCTGAAGCAGAGGAGTCAGTTGGGCACGGAGGTGCTTATTCCAGCTATTTGGGAGACTGGGGCAGGAGAATTGCTTACACCCAAGAACCAGTACCAGCCTAGGTAACATACTAAGACCCTGTCTCAAACAAGCAAACAAACAAGGCAGTGTCTTTGGAAAGGCATGCGTCTGGGGACTTCACTGGAGAAGCTGTGGTCAGGGGAAGAGACCCTAAAACAAGGCCACAAGTCTGGTTTGGTGGCGGGGCCTTCAGAAGAAACTGGTGTCTCCAACTTGTGGTGCCTTCACTGGGTTCAGTGTAGTCCAGGTTGGCTAGAGGAGGCTTTGCTCTTTCTCCAGAACTCTACTATGACCGTGGGAACCACCATGAATTTGTGTCTCTGGTGAAGGACTTGGCTCGGCCGGGAGAGATCACCCAATCGCAGGCCTTCGACTTTGAGTTCACTCATGTGGAAAAGCCGTATGAATCCTACACAGGACAGAATGTAAAACTACGGTAAGTGGTCTCTGCTATTTCTCTGTTGTGCCCCTGAACCTGTCCACAAGGGCAGGGCCTGAAGCTTTGTGGCTTTTAAGGGTCTCTTTGGCTACTAAGAAGGAAGAGTACTGCAAGCAGTTGTATGCTAGTAAATGTTACCATTGGACTCCTTTGGGGAAAGCCTCCTGAGTGTACGTCCCACGGCTAACTGCTAACCTGAATGCAGTTGCCACCTTTACGGTTACCATCACAGAGTGTTCCTCTCCAGCAAGGGCCTCCTGTAGTCTAGGAAAATGATTAGGGAGCAAAGAGGTTTTTTAATATGTATTGCCCTCGTTTCTAAGGTAATTCATTTATTTGTAAGTTTATATAATTTAAATAACCATTTTTAACAACCATTTCTTAAAATTCTTTAAAATGCAGTAATTGGCTTTCATAACTGAGGTGGCCTGAGATAGACACATCCCTGCTTGGCTTCCAGAAGTACTGACCCCTCCCCATCTAACTGCCACACAACAGCAATGTCATTTTGGACTTTGTATATTAAAGCTTTGTCTTCTGAAAATGGATATTAGATTAGGATTCTAACTCTCCATCTTTTGGAAGAGATACGAAAACAATATAACACAGCATTAACAATGTCTTTAAAACTTAGACACAATTGCTTGGATAGCTCAGTCAGTAGAACATCATACTTTTAATCTGAGGGTCCAGGGTTCAAGTCCCTGTTCAAGCGGTACTTGCTGGGCATTGGTGACTCGTGGAAGGCAGTGGTGGCTCACAAATTTAATCTCAGCACTTGGGAGGCAGAGGCAGGTGGATCTCTGTGAGTTCAAGGCCAGCGTGGTCTACAGAGTGAGTTCCAGGACAGCCAGAGTCACAACAGAGAAACCCTGTCTCAAAAAACCAAAACAACAAAACAAAAAACCAAAAATCCAAAAACTTTGACGCAGAGCTGAGCATTTGGCTTAGTGATACAGCACTACAGTGGTACAGCACTTGCCCAGCTCATGCAGGGGTCTGGGACCCAGCCCTGGGACCATAAACAAAAAACTTAATGTGCACAGAAAAACCTGAGATTGTTTTCACTACAGTCTGGGAAACTCTGAGGAAGGAGACCGATGCCTGGGCCTCTGGGGTTAAAAATCCACAGTAGCTCTAGACTCTTTAGATGTGACCCTTAAGATTATATGATATCACTGGGATAAAGCAGACTCTCCTGTCACTCCAGTCACCTGATCCCAAATCTTGATACCATCTCACAAGATCAACTTGTTTTCATCCCCTAAAGGCCTGGGCTTAGGATGGTGAAGATGACAGAGACACCTTCCTTATGTTCCCCTGGTTTCCATCCACCCATTAGAACTGTGTTTATGGACCCCTTTGAAATATTTGCACCTACTAAAGTAGCCCCACTAAAGACAGTAATTCATTCTATCACTCTGCAGGAAGCAACAGTTAGGATTATCTAGCAATCACTTAGCTTGGCTATAGGAATTGTTATATATATATAAATTTATATATATATATATATATATCCCCCTTGACACAAGGTCTTGTTATGTAGCCCTAGGGTTACCTCTAACTCTCAGTCCTCCTGCCTCAACTTTCTGAGTGTGGAATTACAGGTGTGTGCTACCATGCTTGGTAATTCTTATACTCTAACCTAGCGGATTTGCTTCAGGGTTTTTATGTCAGGAAGAAAGGTATTGAAAACAATAGGGCAGCTCCTTAAAAATAAACAGAGGGCTGAGAGTATAGCTCCGTGTGGAGCAGCACAAGCACATACTTGAAGAACATGCAAGGCACTGGCTCAGCCCCTAACACACACTTACATAATTAAACAGAATCACTGTGTAATCCAGCAATTCCACTTCAGCTATGGACCCAAAATAATCAGAGTCTGGAACGGATAATCTGACACCTGTCACCACAGCAGTATTATTCAGTGATTAAAAAGTGAAAGCAAAGCCAGGAGATGGTGGTACACACCTTTAATCCTAGCACTCAGGAGGCAGAGGCAGGGGCAGAGTTGTGAGTCTGAGGCCAGCCTGGTCTACTGAGTGAGTTCCAGGACAGCCAGAACTACACAGGGAACTCTGTCTCAAAAAAAAAAAAACCAACCTAACAACAACAAACCTATGTTCAGTTGCAGTGGCATACTAGTTTCAGGAGTTTACAGTCTTTTCTTTCCCCTCCCAGTTGTATGAGTGAGAAAATGTGATTTTATTTTCTTTTTGGGGGTGGGAGGAGGGATTGCTATTGGAAGAAGTAGAAAGAATGAAGGGCAGAAATGTACTTAGGCCCTTAATAAAAATAGCACAAAGCAGAAAAGAATTACAAATCTTGGTTCAAAAAATCTTTAATAGAGTAAAAAGTCGTCTTCTACAGAGAGTGAAATGGATTTGAGACCTGAGCAATTAGAAAAGGGTTAGGGACAAATGTCTTGTGCAGTGCGACAGAAGCTACTGAGGAAAATAAAAGGGGTTGATTTCGTAAAAGCAGTCAGTACCACACAGAGCTAGTAGCCTCCATGTGTAGTTGATGTAGTTAGCATGTCCTTGTGATTTTCCAGTAATGAGGGATTCAACCCTCTCATGAGGGTTGGCATAGTGTTATACCCGGAGGACTGGAATGTTGGGGAAGGCAGTGCTGAGTGCCTGTTAAAGCAACTTTTGCATCCACTTATGTATCTTCAAACCTGTGTTCTGTGCAGCTGCCTCCTCCAGTTATACCAGTTTTTGCTACTCTGTTGTGTTCCATGTAGGTCTGTTCTTGGAGTCTCTTTTGTCCTCATAAACTGAACTGTGGTTTTTGAATTACCCTTTCCCTGTCTTGACTCTTCTGTTTGCTCATCTCCCTCCAGATTGAGAGCTTCCCTTGAGACTGTTTTGTACTTATCCGATGCAGAGCATGGGCTTAGCTGAGAAAGACCGCTGAAATGAATAGTTGGCTGGATTTCTCCATTTCCTTTATTCCTCACTTATATCAATTTGATACTGTTTAGTGGACAGGCATGTAAATGTATGGGCCAGGTCTCTGTGCTCTAATATCGAGGAGTTAGGTAAAGAAACAAACCCTCCACACATATGGCAGGTAGTGGTAGGGGACGTGAAAGGCCTTCAAGATGATGTTGGAGTAGAAAGCTGAGAAATTACTAAGAATTTACTGAGACAAGGTTCTTAGTTCATAGTCATGAGCTTCCAAAAGGATTTTGAAGAAAGGCTTTGATCTGCCTAAAATTGTAGTTGCAGAAGATTGTGTATAGGTACATATGTACACTTTTTTTCTAAGAAAGGGGCTCATAAATTCTCAAAGGGATATAAAGCCCTGAAAAGTTAAGCATTACTGTAGGGTTTCTCAGGTGGGCTATTTTGGTGTCTGATCTATGCAGCATCTAGAGACTGGAAGTCACTTAGGATGGCTCTCTCTCTTACAGCTATTTCCTTCGAGCCACCATCAGCCGCCGCCTCAATGATGTCGTCAAAGAGATGGACATTGTAGTTCACACACTTAGCACATACCCCGAGCTGAACTCATCCATCAAGATGGAAGTTGGGATTGAGGATTGCCTGCACATTGAATTTGAGTATAACAAATCCAAGTAAGTATCCTGAGCCCCAAGCTCATGTGGTAATTATTTATGGAGGTTAAGACAGATCTTCAGTTGAGTGTATGCTGACAGATGATTTCACAGCTTCATGGTGACATACTGCAAGGGGAGACCACAAATATAAGACAGTAGATATATGTGTTTGGCTAGTTACAGATAGATGGGCCAGGAAATAGAAACTTCATTGTCCAGTATATTAAATTATTTAAGATTACATAATTTTAAGTTTAATTTTAAATTTAAGATTAAGATTACAAGATTAAATTATTTAAGATTATCTAAACATCAAGATGCCTTTCAAAGTCAAGCTAAACTAGCTTTTAGGTTGCTTGTTTTGGATACTAGGTAAAGCTGCTTCCTTTCACGGGTGAGAATATAATCATAGAACACAATGCTGCTATCATTTGTTTCCTCCCTGCCTTAGAATTCAAAGTGAGGAAACCGTGCACCGGCAGTGGGCTGCTTCCTCCCTGAGCCAAAATGAGTTACAGTAAAGAGTAGCTGATGCATTTTTATAGAAGTCTTAAAATAACTTTACCTGGTGAGTTGGGAGGCTGTGTTTTAAGTTGAATTTACTATTAAAGCACCAAAATATTTAATGGCTTGTAAAACACAGGATTTTCTGGCAGTCTTGCATCTTTCTTTTGAATATAATCTATTCCTGAAAGTATTTGGAGATCAACCCAAAAGTGAAAGGATCTTCTACTCACAGTCTTTAACTACTTTCTTACTATAGTGGTCTTCCCCCCAGGCCCATTGCCAACCAGAGGCTAGGGATTGAGGAGAGCCAGTTTGCCTACTAAGGGCTTAGGAACAGAGGGGAGACAAAGACTCAACTATTTAGACTAACCTGGCTTCAAACTTGTGATCCTGTCTCTACCTCAAAAGTGCTGGGATTACAGGCAAGTGTCACCATGCTAACTGTAACAGTTTTTAAGTCAGAAACATACTTGACTCCAAGAACAGTTGTGAAGCAGAGTTATTTGTTCCTCTGTTCCGTGGCTTGGAACCTATTGAGGTCCCCATAAAATGACAATTGTGACCTATAGCCAGTCCTGCTTGGCCTGGCCCACCTGTTGGATAGGGAATAGGTGCTGGGAAGGAGTCTCTTTTCCCATCAGTCTCTTGCTCAGCGTGGTCCTGCCCACTAATTCCCTAACCCTCTGCTAAAGGCAGCTAACAGCACTGCTACCTATAAGATCCCAGAGCAGCCACGAGTCAGCAGCTTTCTGAATAAAGGTGTTTTAGAGTCAGTTACAGGCAGACAGGAATAGACATTCCTTGTCTTCCCCTCTCCTTGTACAACAGGCTGTACCATATACAAACATGAAACATGGTTCTCACCTGGGTATGCTCCTGTGTAAGGTTTCATTACATTCATTCATTCATTCATTCATTCATTCATTCATAGTAAATGAATGCTTCATTTATAAGCATGTAGAAAACCTTAGCATCCATGCCTGGTCTGTAAGAATCCCTGAGAAATGCTGCTGGTGGCCTCCTGCACTAAAGCCTGGGAACTATGAATCACCTCTCTGAACCCTTTCATATCTAGTTGAATGATCTAGTCTCATCCAATTTCTTTTTTCCCACCTGCCTTGTAAGGAGACCTAGTTCTGAAGTCTGTTAGGGTTCACAAGCCATGAGTCTGAGCTTCAGGTGTGAAGAGTGTGCTGTCTGTCTGGCATACCTGATACAGGGCTGTATATACACAGACTGTCAGCACCATCAGCCAGCCCAGAGAGAAAGACTTAAAGGTTTAGAAAGTGTTATGCAACGTGACTAAATTCCTAGCAGCTCATGAAGCATAAGCCATGCAAGCAGAGCCCAGAGAGCAGGGGTACAGAGGGAGATTGATTTGTTTTGTTCTTCTGCTCCTGCCTGAACTGTCCTTCCTGGAGCAAACAGAACTGTTTACTGGTAACTGTTTAAGGCCCAGTTCCCAAAAGGCATTGTATGGAGACTACGGTGGAAGGACTTGATTCCTGTGTTTGTGAGACTGGCCTAATAAATTAGAAAACACATACATTAAAAACTACTAAAGGTATGTCCTGTGGAGACAGAGCAGATGAACAAATATTAATGATTGAAATAACATGTATCATCCTTTGAGCAGGATGTGGAAGAGGAGATGTCACACAGATTCCAATAAAGGACCTATCAGGAAACTATTCCAACAGAAAAGCTGAGCATACCCTTCATTAGAACTCTCACCAACATGGCATTCCAGACAGCATGCCCCATGTTGAAACACTAAGGGGCTAGACACTGCACAGCCATCTTACTTCCTCTACTTTCTCTTCTTCAGATACCATTTGAAAGATGTCATTGTAGGGAAGATATACTTCCTGCTAGTGAGAAATCAAAATCAAGCACATGGAGATAGACATCATCAAACGGGAAACAACAGGCACGGGTCCCAATGTGTACCACGAGAACGACACAATAGCCAAGTATGAGATCATGGACGGGGCACCAGTTCGAGGTGAGCTTGTTGGCCCAGGGCCACTGCCACTATTTGATCCCAGGCCATGTACAGAATTTTAGAATTTGGGAAGGGCTCAAATAATTGTACTGTTGAAGTAACATTTTTTTGTTGTTGTTGTTTTTGTTTTTGTCTCACTAATGTAGCCCAGGCTGGTCTAGAACTCATGGGAGTTCCCAGCACTGGAGTGGGAAGGGGAGGGAAAAGCACTAAGTCTGTGGAACTGCAGCTTCCTGCCCCATCCCCAGCCACAACAGCCCCACACTGACCTTCTTTATATATTGACTTCTACTGCTTGCACATTCCTATTATCCCACCCCTTGGTAAGTGGAGGCAGGAGGACCAGAAGTTCAAAGTCATCCTTGGCTACATAAGGCTTACTTAGGGTACATGAGATCCTATCTTTTAAAAATAAATAAGTTTTGAAAATTGACTTGAGATATGGTTTGAATGTTTAATTGCTTTTTCCTCTTGACATTCCGATATGTCTTGCTGCTCAGGACAAGAGATCCATGCACTCTAGTCATTTTCATTGCTTATTTCTAGCTACAGTAAAATGTTTCACACTAGGAGTTCATTCGTCTCCCGTGAAAGTGCAGTTCCCAAAGTGCAGTAGATTGCCGGCCCACATTACAAGGGCTTCATATATAACTTGAGCCCCACAGGGCACTAGGATGAGTGGGCTTGAAAGCTCTTTGCTGTTTGGGAATCCAGATGATTATTGGGGAAATAGCAATCATTCAGATTCTTTATTGGCTTTGTAGCAATTGAGGATGAATGTCTCACTTTGAAGTGGGTGGTAGTACATTCCCAGTGGCTGTCCATGTGGAAGGAAGAGGTCACACTAGGCAGTGCACAGCACTGGAGACACCACCGATTCTCAGTATTGGAACCCAGTGCTCTTAACAAACATTTTTTGTCCAGTTGTAAAGTAGAGACAACTGTCATTTCTCCTGTATAAATGAAATGGGGCACAGAGAAACAGCACAGAACAGCAGATAATTAAAGGTTCATTTATATTTAGCTTATGGTTGGCCTTTCTCAGTAAATTACTGACCTCATTTTGTTCCTTTTATCAGAGTATGATAGGACCTAAAATATGTCACTGGATTCTTTGATTTTCCATATGAAAGCTACACCTATACTGAGAAGTCAAAGTGGCTACTGGTGAACAGGGTCCAGAATAAGTTTTCTGTTTTCTAGGCCACCCACTATCACTATTAGTTGAGATGTATTCTGGGGCATACGCCAACTGGTTTCGAGCAGTGGTATTATAAATGTTGGAGAGATAGCTCAGAGGTTAGGAGCATGGACTGCTCTTGCAAAGACCTGAAGTTTGGATACTAGCACTCACTTCAGGCAGCTCACAGCCTCTTAGAACTCCAACTTTCTTCTGGCTACCTTGGATACCTGCGCACATATATACTAACTTAACAAACTTATTGGCTCACACCTCTAATTCTAGCACACTTGAAAGGCAAAGGCAGAGAGATTGCTTTAAGTTCATGGCCAGCCTGAATTACATACTGATCATGTTTCAAATAGACAAAAGAAAAACCAGAAACGAGGCACATTGCACATAGCAAGTGGTGCCTATTGGTTCAGTGCCTGTGCCATCCAGTCAGTGTTCCTCACTGCTTTCTGCAGTGGGAGGGTGACAGGATGTTTAGAAGCCTGGAATGGACCTAGAAAAATTACACATTTACTTCAGGAAACTGCTGGGAAGCAAGTGTGTTACATCTCATAAGACAAGCCTTTACTTAGTGTTTTTGCCTTGCGCAGCTGGAGTCTGACCTGCTGTGGCCAAAATGGCTGTTGGTGGAGAGCAGTGCCTTTTTGTGTCCCTTGCCCTCACTGTTGCCTCACCCCTTACAGGCGAGTCCATCCCCATCAGGCTCTTCCTGGCCGGGTATGAGCTCACACCTACCATGCGGGACATAAACAAGAAGTTCTCTGTGCGCTATTACCTCAACCTGGTGCTGATAGATGAGGAGGAACGGCGCTACTTCAAGCAGCAGGTAGGTGTCTCCTCCAGGACTCTGAGTCCCTGGGCGCAGAACAGAAAGGTTACCATTCCCACTGGGGGCTACCATGACACTTAAAGCAGAATGCTAAAAGAAAATAGTCAGCCTGTTTTACCAGGAGGTAGTGGGACCTAGAACCCTACAGCAGGAGTGCCAATTCCCAGTTGATATCTAGGGTCTGCTTTCTCAGGCCTAACTCCTGCTTCTGTGGCTCACACCAGAGACATGGATATTAGGAGACACTGCTTTGGTGGAGATGAGCAGGTTATTCCTGGAGACTCCCTGGGACCAACTTGGGAACCCCTGAGAAAAGCATCCCTGAGCCTCTCTCAAGTACCATATTGCCCCTTCTTCCAAATCTGTAGGAAGTGGTGTTGTGGCGGAAGGGTGACATCGTACGGAAGAGCATGTCCCATCAGGCAGCCATTGCCTCACAGCGCTTCGAGGGCACAACGTCCCTGGGTGAGGTGCGGACCCCCGGCCAAATGTCTGACAACAACAGCAGGCAGTAGGCCCCTGGGGCCAAGAAGTTGCTGGGCTTCCACCGGCAGCACCCCCATCTACCAAACACCAGCGACTGGGGGAGGGGGAGGATGGTGTGAGGCTCAACTGACCGTTACTTGCAATCTTGGAAACAAATCATGTTTTTGACTTAAATTCTTTTCTCTGAAGAACCTAAGGGGCTTGGGTTGGGCAGCAGTCTCTCTGGGATTCTGCAGCCTAGGTAGGGGCAAGGAGAAGAAACATCCTGGAAGCTAGTCTCTCCCTTGGGAATGAGAGCTGTCTGTCAAGGCTGTCTCAAGCCTTTGCAGAGTTGAGAGCACACATCGTTGGCTCCAGGTTCTTTGGGCTTCCTGATAACAGGAGCTGAGTGTGCCCCTGGCATTCACTTGCCAACAGGGCTCTGGGTAGTCACATCTTATACTCCCTTCGACTGTTCCTGAGGTAGTAGCAGAAGTTGTTGGGCTTGTCTCAGCCTAAGTTGGAGGAAGACTCAAGATCAGGAAGCTACCTCTCTGGGCATCTGGGACGTGGTGCTCTGAAGTTTCAAGTCACCTCTGGCCACTCACTGCTGGGACCAGACACCTCTCTTCTCCATGTTTTCTAGCTTGTCAGGAACCATATGGGAGCAGAAGCCTAAGGGTGGGTCTGGGGCTGACTGTCCTCTCATTTGTGACTTGTCCTCTCATTCAGAGAAGCCGTGAGACTGGTGTTACACATGGATGGCCGGGAGGCTGAGCTAGGTCTACTGAGGGGGGAAACATCAGGCAAGGCAACTGTTGCCTTCACCACAGGATTCCACTTGGCAACCCAAGGTCTGGGTTGTTCCGGGGAATTATTTTAAGTTACCTAACAAGCCCTAAGCAGAGGGTCTGTTCCCTTTAGTATAGATCCTTAGAAGAGGCCAGGATCTATTTGCCTCCCTAAAAGTGATCTGTCGTTACTACTTGTTCTCCACTTGATTTCTGGAAATGAACTCGGTTTCAGGCACTTTGTTTTTTATTTTTATTTTTGTTCTCATTCCCACCCCAAACCCTTTCATCCCACTATCTACACGCTAAGGGAAGAAGGAACTCTGCAGAAAACTCTGCTACCATATCTTCAGAATAATTCTACTTGCCAAATTATGTCTTTATCTTTACCAGATCACTGACTCAAATTTAGGACCACTGGGTTTTTTTTTGTTGTTGTTGTTGTTGTTGTTTTAAACAAATAGGAAAACTCTGGTGGATGTTGTTGCACTAGAGAAGCAGCAGTTCTTCCTCCTGTTCTGTGCTGGGGCCTGAAGTAGTAAAGAGATTGACGGTCTTTTCTGCCTCATCTGGGAATGACCAGGAATTATCTCCTCTTGGCTGCCCTTCCCTCTGCAGAAAGATCAAGTGGACCTGATGTCCAACAAGCAGAGTATTCACTGGTCTGTGTTCTTGGTAATTTGGAAAGTAAAGGATTTGTTCCTGTGTCATCTTTCAGTTAGTGTAGAAATGGGGACTTTTCCTCAGAAATCAGTGCAATCTTGGGCTTTGACAGGGCAGGGCCTATAGATCAGAGTTCAGATGAAAGACACTTGGGGTGACTGGGGATAGCAGAGCTAAGTAAATTTTGCCCCATGTCAGACCCAAGTTTAGGTGTGACATACAATCCCCATGGGAACAGGTTCACCCATACAGCTGCCCTTGAATATCAAGGCTGGGCCCTAGCATGTAAGGGAGGGAGGTTCTGTGCTCTTGCCTTTTTCAGGGTATGAGACTAGACTTTGCTGTGCCTCCTTTTAATAGCTAATTAAAAGCATTTGTCAATTTTTCTGCCTCCCAGCTGACAACACAAATTCATTTTTCAACTTTGCTAACATCTTAAGCCTTTCTTCTGGGAGAACTAGAAGGTAGAATATGCTTTGTTTCTCTCAGGAGCTGTGCACAAGCCAGGTCTTGTTTTTTCTGACTCTGCCCCCATTCTCTTTTCTCTGCCAACTGTGAAAGTGATGGGGAGGCTCCCATCCCTATCCTTTAAGGTTCCCAAACCTGGAGTGCATAGGTACTAAACCAAGCAGTGCAACTTGTAATTAAGAAGCTGCAGTGTTTACATGTTTCTTAATGTGTTGTCTTTTCAATGGCTGTATTTTAAAAGAACATTTGTTTTAATGGTGTCTCTAATTAAAGGAAGCCCTGTGGCTCTGGAGGCATTGTGCCCATGGTCCACCAGATTCTGTGGTCTTTTTCTTAATACTGTCTCATCTCTGACACACTGGGAACGAAACAGTCAACATGATACCTTCTTTTTCAGTGGATGGTAAATAGTAATAAACACTGTTTTAACTACCCATTGGTTAATGAGCAAGCATGGCTCAGTGAATTCAGATTTTATCCTTGTCTGACAACTTGCCTGAAACCATTCATGTTTTCACCTTCAGTGGGACCCAGAGGACTTAGGGCAGATGAAGAAGACCAAAAGTGGTATAGAAAAATCAAGACTTAGGTTCATTGAGTGTCCACAGACCAAGGGACTCAGTACTACATTCTGCCATTTACTACATATCTACAGAGGTAGGGGCAGATGATAGCAGAGGTGCCTGCATCTTCCAGTTGGCAAAAGGAACCAGGCTTGGATATAAGACATACGGTGGAGGAGTCCACCACACTCAACACAGGCTTAGAAGAAATAGCTTTCAACCTTGTCATTAAATGTTTTATTGGGGAAAAAAAATTAACAAACCACCTATACTTATGACCCCAGATGCACACAGCAAGCTTTTTTCTTTTGTCTTATAAAATCTTGACTCTGTGGATTAATGGCTTGTTCACTTTCATCAGTAGGGCCTTCATTAACTTGGTTCTGTTTCCTCCAGGCTCAAAATAAAATCAAACTCTTCTACAAAAAAAAAAAGGGGGGGGGGGTTGGGATAGGGAGGAATGAGGTATTGTATCACTTCTTGCAGAGGGAAGTTAGTGATGGGCATTGGTAGGGTACTTCACAAATTCCTGGAGCAGGAAGGTATCCACTCAAAAGTTACAGAATATCTCAGGGTACTGGGTATTTAGCAATGAGCAACTTAGCACATAGCTTTCCTCATGGGTGACATCAGTGAGGACACTGACTCAGTTTAATATGGTCTCCATGTTTGGGTCTTACCTCGAGTCAAAGGCTGAACTGAAAGTCTCTGACGAGTGAAGAGAGTCATGCTTTTTAAGGGGCCGCCAGTAGCTTTGTGGGCTTGGTGATAGGTTTTAAGCTCATCCAGGGAGATGAAACGCTTCATCATACGAACAAACTGTACATCCACCTATTTGACAGCATTGTAGGGGACAGAAATATGTTCAGCCAGAATGCCCAATCTTAAGGAAAGGGTCTCATTATGTTGCCTAGTCTGTCCTTGAATTCCTCAGCTGAATCAATTTTCAAGCATCAGCCCACTGAGTGGCTAAGACTACAGACACTTGCTTCTGTGCCCACCCAGAGTTTCTGCTGTTTGCAGGAGGTGCCTAGTGTTAGGGCTGCCAGTATTCTGTTCTAATATCCCAATGCAGCAGAACTTCATCTATGTGAGAACTGGGCTGTGCTTTTTGACCTAACAGTACCCCATACTCCTCTCTTTTTGTCCATTCTCCCCCTATAAAACAGGAAGAACAGTTATTACCATTGACCATTTAGGGTTGTCCTCTTTGCTGGATGGGTCATAATGGGGATTATTTTTCTCAAACTGTGTGTGGTCTGGGTAAGCCTCCTTTACGATCTGAAAATAAATCCAAAATCTCCAATCATTTTAGCTCCCTACCCAAGTCTTAATCGACATCTGACTTTGACTTCTTACCGTTCACATTCTGACCCATCTCCCTTACAGATATAGTTGGTGCTAAGACATATAGAAATAATAGATAGCCTAAGTAAGCATAGTTAGGAAGGAAATCCTATTTTTCCAAAGTTTCACAAGCATGTTCTGAAACTAAAAGCTAAAAGTTACTGCTGGAAACACATTTTTATCATCTCCCACCAGCACACATAGTTTTATCCTGAAATTCTTAGCCAAGAGGAACTACCTGATGGATACGTCAGACTGTGAGAAGTATTAGCAGGGCCTGAAACGAGCCTTTCTTTTTCTAACCCTCACAATACAGGAGACAGGGCAGTTTTCCTCACTTTCTGTGACAGGGAGAATGGGGAGTATACTTTTGTTGTTACCTATTTAAGCTGCAGGCCTTACATGAATAAGTCCCTGAAGAGAGAAATCCAGGCTAAAATGTGTGCACCTAACCTTCATAAGTCCCACGATGCCTGGCTGTTTGCAGTTGCTATGGTAGAAGAAGGCTTCTTCCTCCAACTTCATGGCCCTGAGGAAGTTTCGAGCCTGTGTGGGAGACAAAACAAGAATTACCCTCCTACCAGCTGGGAAGAAATCAAGTCTGGTTTTGTTAGATGTTTTTTCCTGTTTTGCAGCTTCTCTTGGATTCCTAACAAAGTCTGTCCCATTGTTCAGAGTCCTAGTCTTGTTCCAGGACACTAGCCAGAACCAAGCCACTTGCAGACTGCATGCTGTCACAGTGATTGATATTTCTGAAAACATTTTCAGGATAGAGTTCAAGGAAAAGCAATGTTGGCAAAAAGGTGCTGCTACTGAAGAGGCAGGCATGTATCCTAGCCTAGATTTCAGGGTTCCTGCGCCTTGTCTTCTTACCTGATAGTTACGAACACCATCCCAACATGCTGTCTGCTTGGGCTGTGCTTTGAGGTCCTCAATACTGAACTAGGCAAGAGAAAATAAAGTCATCCACTAAATAGTCACTGGCCAATTGGTAAGCTTCAATGGAAAAAAAAAAAATAGTTACCTCTCTAATCCTGAATAGTGCTATAAGCTATAAAGGAGCTAGGTAGATTAATGGGACTTAGTTCCAGGGAGCCACTGATGTTGAATGAATATGTTAAGCCTCGGGTTTTACATCGTGATCTTTGCTAATTAAGATGATTAGTTGAATGGATAATCAGGATAATAAAACAGTCTGCTGGTTCCCTGTGTTTCACTTATTAAAGTATCATACTTCTCTGTAGTACTTTTATTTTCCTCGAGCTAGTATTAAAATCACCTTATGTTCATTCCCTGAATATGTGGCAACATGTGTCTGGAAGACATCTAGGAACATGGCGAGTAGTTAAGAGCCTGGAATCAGTGCCAGGTGTGGTGATGCACACCTGTAACTGCAGCCCTCCTGAAACTGTGAGGCAAGGAGGATCATAAATTCAAGGGCAGCCTGGGCTTCCTCAAAAGTTAAGAGGCCAGCTTGAGCTACATAATGAGATCATCTCAAAAACATAACAACATCAAAATTAAACTAAGATTGATATCGGCAACTTAACCGTATGCCTAATTTTATAAATAAAGTTTTACCTGAACTTAACCATTCCGTTTTATGTGTTGTCTGTGGCTGTTTTCTTATTACAGGGACAGAGCTGGAATACAGACTATAAAATCCCATAAGCCTCTCTGGCTCTTGGCAGAAAAAGTCTATCAACCCCTGCTTAGATAGGAAACACAAACGAGATACAGGTTGGGCATGCCTAATCTTAACATCTGAAATCCAAACTACACTGGAATGTTCTAACATTCAAAAAGTCTTGTATTTTATTGCAGTATTTAGATTTATTTTATTTTATTTTATTGGTTAGGGATATTCAAATTGCAAAATCTAGAACATTTCTGGTCCGAAGAATTTTGGATAAGGGTTATGTGTGGGAGTATGTGTGGTAAGAGCACGACTTTCAGGAATTAGTCCTCTCCCTTCACTGTGGGTTCAAGGTCACCAGGCTTGCACGGCAAGTGCTTTTACCCACTGACCCATCTTGGCAACATGGACACAACTACCTCTCACCTTCACATCTACACCCTTCTCTAGCCGGCTTTCTGGCTCTGACTTCATCAGCCAGTAGTTGCTTAAATTCTTGCCACAGTTGTTAGAGGCTGAAGTCTTCTGCGGGCTGGAGTTCTCCAGCTTAGCTGATGTATTTTCTGAGTTTTCAGTTTTAGTACGTTTTCCTGATAACTCCTTGTCTGTAATAGGAAAGCAAATAAAACGTGTCACCCTGCTGGGAGGCAATGTTCCATTGTGGGGAAAAACTTACTCTTGGTGTTATACCTGGTCTCAAAACTTAGACTCATAAACATTAGCTGTACAGTATTAGCTATACAGTCCCATACAGAAGTAACTTTACCTTCTCAATAGAACTTGACAAGAATACCTACTCTCAGGGGACTAAAAAATGACATCCTCTTGACTCAACACCACCATTGAAACCATCAACTCACATCAACTCCCACTACCTGCACTGGGCCCACACAAGATTGACCCTGTCAACAGTCATTCATGAATGGGGAGGTACTCCTGGGGCCCTATCCCTTACTGCTAAAATTATTGGCTGCTGATAGATTCTGGGAGAGGGGGGAATCACTGTCTTGAGTTATGTAGCTACTGCTGAGCCCACCAGCTCTCTCCAGTAGAGAGCTCCAAATCCATGACTACATAGATGACTTTGGTTAAACTCAGTGGGTCACAAACCAAAATGAATAGATGTGAATGGGCAAGAGGTATAGGATACAGGTATAGGTGCAGTAGAGAGATGGGAAAGGGTCGGGTAAGAGTGGTCTTGGGATTAGGTGGATGGCTCTGCTTAAGATTCTATAAAACTCAAGTCCTGGCATCCACATGGTGGCTCACAACTGTCTTTAACTCCAGTCCCAAGGGATCCAACACCCTCTTCTGGCCTCTGCAAGGTATTGCATGAGTATGGAACAGACACACATAAAGGCAAAACACCCATACTTATAAAATAGTAAACATTAACATTTTAAAAACAAGATTTACTTTTAAAAAATGGTTCATTTACATTCTATACATTTGTGAAGTTGTCAAAGAAATGTAATTAATAACAAAGAATACTCTCTTAGATATCTTCTAGACTACTCAATGAGATAAAGGACCCTATGAAGTTAAGATTAAAAAGTACTGGTAGTCATCAGTAAGTGTGCACCACTCCAATTCTGTGCCTTTAATCAGGCTATTCTTTACAATGAGGAAATAAATCACTTACTTGAAATTGTTTCAATGATTATTTCATAATACATAGGAAAGACCTAGGAAATACGTCTTTATCACAAATGTTCAATAAATATTAACCATTATCTTCATTATCTCATACTTTTTTCTTGTTTCATACATGCCTTTCTGTTTCTTAACAATGTTGAGAGAAGTTTGAAAGAAGTTTATTCAGGACATGTAGAAATAGGTAAAAAAAACAAAACAAAACAAAAAACTAGATTGTTTTTTTTTTCCTAATGGTGCAGACTGAATCCAGGGCTTTACCCATGCTAGACAAGCAATCTCTCACTAAGCTATTCCCCTACCTTTTTTTTTTTTTTTTGCTTTATTTTTATTTTGAGACGTCTCAGTGAATTTCCCAAGCTGCCCTCCATCTCATTCTGTAGTCTAGACAAGCCGTGAATTTATAATCCTCCACCTCTTGATGAGCTTGGATTATAGGTCTTTACCATCAGGGCTCGTTTCCCCACCTACCAAATTCTAAAGATTGAACTTGGGGCCTCAAATATGCCAGGTACTGCTCTACCACTGAGCTACGTCTCCAGCCCTGAAACTGGCTTTTACTAAGCGAATAAAAGAAAATACGTGCCTGAGACATAGTAACCACTCAACATATCAGGCCTCAGCCCGAATTTGGCAAATCAGCATAACCTCTGAGATGTTCGGTACACCCTGACAATGTGCTGCAGATCACAATCCAGTCAGCAGCATGAAGCTGTGAATCTAGTCACAACTGTCTCTTGAGTCTGTCTGAACCTACAGTTAACTCACCCTACTACCTCAGAATTTAGTTTATTACTACATCCGTCTCCCTTAAATACCATTATGGATGCCTGACACTCTGAATTTAGAGTATCTTCTTTGCACAATTTCCTAGCTATCCTGAAGGACAGGCATACTATGTGTGGTTAAGTAACCACAACAATGTGTTAAAGAGGCCCTTTTTCTACCTTCCACTACTTAATTTCTGCTCTTTATCCACATAGCATACATTCATTTTTATGAATGTAAAACATGTTTTCTGAGTTCCAGGATTTTGCTAGTGGGAAGCATTCCCTTTCTTTCAAGGCTGGGCTCAGTCGGCTTCCTTCTCAGGGCCTTCTCTGTGACCTGCCTCCTCTCCCCCTCCCCTTTGCTACCTCCAGCATACCGGTCTCAAGGACCTTTTCACTCACTGTTTGCATTTTCCCTGGAGAAGTGCTGTATCTCCATTGTTTTTACCTTATAATCAATTAATTGCCTTTTTCTATTAAGTTCTGATACATAAAACAAAAAGTTGTACATATTTAATTTAACCCATACAACTGCCATATGGTGTTTCCATATGTGTATATAGTTTAATACTTCAGTGAGTTCAAATATATTTCCTGAAGTATCTTTTTTTTTTTTCTTGTTTTTTGTTTTTTGAAATACTCTATAGCTCAGAAGGCTGGCCTCCAATTTGCAGCAATCCTCCTGCCTCAGCTTCCCAAGCATTGGGATTACAGGCAGGAACCACAACACATGCTTTTGTTGTTGCTGTTTTGGAGATGAAGGTCTCACACTATAGCCCAGGCTGGCCTAGAACATAGACAGGTATGAGCCAGTCACATTTGGCTCCACTGTTTACGGTGAAAGCATTTAAAATTCTCTTCCACTTCTCTGAAAATACAGTACATTGTGTACTGTGTCTCTGTGCAATACATTGTCATCAGCAGCCAGAAATAACACTAAATTGCTGGCTACAGAAACCTGAGTCTAACTCACAACCTGTGATTCTTACACCACACAAAAGAATTTCAAGGCCAGTGAGAATGGAGCCAAGATGGAGTTTAAAAGATTTCAAACTCATGTTGGCTCATGACTGTAATCTCAGAACTTTAGACCTGAGTTCAAGGCCAGAGTAGGATACAAAGGTCTATCTCAAAACAGAAAAGGGATTTAGCATAAAATTAAGCACAGGCATCAAGAGACAGACTGTGGTGGGTCAGTAGGTCAAGGCACTTACTACCAAGCCAAATGACCTGACTTCCATCCCCCTGGGCCCATATGATCAAAGGAGAGAACCAACTCTTCTGCATCGTCTCGTTGGCCATGGCACGCATACATACCATCTGATAATCAAAAAGAGACACAAGATAAGAACCTTGGAGCCAGGCAGTTCTACTCCTTTAACCCTAGCACTCCGGAGGCAGAGGCAGGTGGATCTCTGAGTTATCTGAGTTAGAGGCCAGCCTGGTCTACAAAGTGAGTTCCAGGATGGCCAGGGTTACACAGAAAATACTGTCTCAAAAAACCAATAAGATAAAATAAAATAAGGACCTCAGAAAAGCCCTAGAGCAGATAGGGCTTGTCAGCATAGCTGGATTAAGTGTCTTAACAATAAATATGTATAAGATTTTGGTAGTCTTTGAAATTACATTGTTCAGAAAATTTAAGATTAAGTAAAAATGGTTTTGGTGATTGACCAAACCTATAACCAAAGCATTTGGGAGTGAAAGCAGAAGGATAAGGAATTCAGGTCATCCTCAGTAATTCCAAATTAACAGACTGATAAAATAAAAACCTAGGGAAGAACACTGTGTCAGGGGAGTGGACTGGTAAAGGTGTGTATGTGTGTGTGGGGGGGTGTTTCCTGTAGCCCAGGATGGCCTCAAATTTTTGAACTCCTGATCTTGCTTCTTTTACTTATAGCTTTCAACTTTTTTTACATTCCATATTCCACTTAGAAGCATGATCTAAGAGCTGGCAACGTGGCTTAGATGGTAAAGGCAATTTTTCCACAAGGCCTGACAACCTAAATTTGATCCCTAAGATTCACACAGTGAAAAAGGAGAACTGATTCCTGCAAGTTATCCTCTGAGCAAATGTGTCAATTTAAAAAAAATGTAATTTTAAAAATATACTCACCACGTTGGAAAGGATCCATCTCTACACACACACACACACACACCCCGTTTTGGAAACAGGTACTCACCACGTTGGAAAGGATCCATCTCTACACACACACACACACACACACACACACACACACACACACACACACCCCGTTTTGGAAACAGGTTCCTGGTTATGTAGTACTGGCGTGGTACTCACCAGTATGTAACGCAGGCTGTTCTTGAACTCAGGGCAATCCTTTTGCCTTAGCCTCCCACATGCTGATACTACAAGCTTGGGCCACCACAGCTCTTTATGTGCATGTATTGCAAGTATCTTTAGTGCTTAATTGCTGTTTCTTGGATGGACTAACAAGTGGAAGGGACTTCAAGTGAAAGCTTGGCAGAAACAGTAAAGGTGACTAACAACGATATATAACAACTCTCAAGTTCTTCCAAAACCAGGGAGTGGAAAAATGAACAATGCACGCTCTACACAAACGTTTTTCACCTGCTGCCTTTAGCAGCCTCTGTGCAGCTCACCTGGGCCAGCAGCCCCAGTCAGCCTCTTCCGGGGTCTCGGCATGATCTCTCTGCAGGAGGCTGATGATAACCGGAGATACAGGAAGCAGCTCTTGTCTTCCAAAACCTGCACGGTGCAAGATGGAGGAGGCAAGGAAGCCGAAACAGGGCTTGAAACTTCTGAACAAAAGGCATCTATGATTAAGCCATTTTAATCCTTCCCTCCGTTATCTGCGCCCTTTTCATCTCGTATAATCTACCGCTAAATGCTCCTCAGTCCCTTCCTGATTCGGCTCTTCCCTCCACCATTCTCTCAACGCATCATTGCACAAGGGTCGCAGGCAGATCGCTACAGAGACTCGAGAGGACTAGGGCACTCCCGCGGGCTTTGTAGAAATCGCGTCTAGGCGCCGCCGTCCCGAGGATCTCTGGAAACTGTAGTCCCAACAACACAGTAGTCCTTCTGGAGCTCCGGCTTCAAGGGCTTGTGGACTACAACTCCCACAGTGCCACGGGGAGGGTAGCGGGCCTCAAATACTGGCCTGGGCAAGCTGGCTTGAGATCTGAAACTGGCATCGGCTCCGGCGATGTTGCGGTGCGGTTCCCGGCGCGTAGGCGGTCTGCTTATCACTCTCCAGTCCCTGGCTCAGACAAAGCACCGGAGCATCACCTTCTGCATCGATCGTAAGTTCATCTGGGCGAGGGGAGAGCGGGACTCTATTGGTCATGTTTGCGGCCCGGGTTTCCTACCGCCTGCTGGCTACTGGCTACGGTTAAGGCCCTGACACATACACCCTCTCCACTTCGTCCAGTCATCTTGTCCCTCTGACGGACCCACTTTGTCCTCAGACCCTGCTCAGTCCCAGACCCGCTTTCCTCTCCCCTGTCTGTCCTGGCTCTAAACCTATTTCCTCCCATAACCCAGAATTTGCTCTAAGGGCCAGATCCGCGACCCTCTGTTAGATCAGTCCAATGCTCCCTGTCCCCTGCTAGCCCTGGCCAGTGCTTTATAGGAATGAAGGAACTTGTGACTTGGCTGGTTGAAATGGTAGCAATAAATACAAGCAGAAAATACTTAATACAGTAGGAACTGCTGCAGGAAAAAGAAAGATAACCACAGTTAAGAAACTTACCAGAGATTACAAACTGATTGTTTAGGAACCTGGAAGAAAACTTGAACTTAACAAGGAGTGTTTGCCACCCACACAGACCAAAGGATACCAAGCCAGTTAGTTTGTGAGTTGTGTAAATCACTAAAAATAACAAACTACTACTACTACTACTACTGCTACTACTACTACTACTAATAATAATAATAATAGCCCAAACCATTTTTTCTTTTACAGATAATTTTAAAATAACTTTTATTTACTTAAAATAACTATCCCCGGTTTATGGCAGTATGACCGTGAGAATTGAGAACATGTCTATAAAATACACTCAGGCATAGAAGACTTTTCTAGAGAAGACCAGAGCTGATTTCAAGAGGCACTGCCTTACTTAGGCAACTAAAACTGGGTAAACAAGGTAGTCCTGTTTGATACTAAAGCTAATAAGAGTTTGTTCCAGTAACAAATGAGTGAAATGTGAGTTTTCCCAGTAGATGGTAGTTTGACTTCAGTGACTAAGATATTCTTTCATTCTTTAAAGAAGGGTTTGGAGTTGGGCACCTAACTCAGTTTGAGTGTTTGCCTAGCATTTTCATTAGTGAAGCCCTGGATTACATCCCCAACACTAATTAAACCTACCAAACCTGCCGTTATGGTTGGTAAATACCTGTAATCCCTGCACCGGAGATTTGGATGCTGGAGGGTTAGGAGTTCAAGTCCAGCCTCAGTTACCTAGGGAGTTGAACGCCAACCTGGACTATAGTCTCAACAACGAAAGAATTATTTTTCATTTGTTCAGATAGAAAATACTTATCTGTTTGTAGATTTGTGTACCATCCTAGTCAGTGGGCTGAGGTGCTTAGTGGCCTTAGTGGTAGAACGCTTGAGCCTTCCTTCTCAAGGCTCTAAATTTGAACCTAAGGTTCTAAATTTGAACCTAGCACTACAAAAAAGAAAACTGACTGATGATTAGCACCTACATCTATAAATTGTTTTGTTGGCTTGTTTGAGTTGTTTGTTTGTGGGGCTTTTTTGTTGTTTTTTTTTTTTTTAATTGTCTCACTTTGTAGTTCAGGCTGGCCTAGAACTTACTGTGTAGCCCAAGATGCATTTATTTTAAACTTGAAGTGTGAGCCACGTGTCTGTCTGTTCATTGCATATTTTAAGGTTAAACAATTGAGAATGAAGGCTTACTTTGTATATCTAATTTCTTCATTTCACAGGTGAGGAAATGTGGTCAATGTCTAAAACCTCAGTTTACAGTCTGCTGTAACAGTTTAGAGAAGTCCTCCTTCTGCTGACAGCTATATAGTCTCGGCTGTCCTGGACAGTCATGAGACCAGGCTGGCCTGGAACTCACACAGATCCACCTGCTTCTGCCTCCCAGGTGTTGGAATCGGACTTGTACCACCACGCTGGACCTCCATTAATCACTTCTGAGCCAGAGCTCAACAGCTTGGTTTGCTGCTGTTGTCAGGCACTTTTTGAATACCTGGATTCTCAGAAGGTTATTTTCCTGGTTAACTTTATTTCACAATGCTAATGTTACATAAAGGTTTTTAGGACTTTGCCTTTTGCTAATAGTAAAGACTTTATAATCTTCGTTGGTCTAGTTGTGGTTTTTGCTGGTTTATTGTTAGTTTGTTTGCTCTTAAGACTATATATCTCTGTGTTGCCTCAATCTGGCCTGGAACTTGCAATTCTCCTTTTCTGCTTTCCAGTTCTTTGATAAAGGTGTGGCCCACCACATACCTCTGCTTTTCTATGTATATTTCCCTTTCTGTGTGTGTTTGTATTCATGCTTTGAACTCTGCCCTTTGATTTTGTTGTTATTGTTTTCTGGGAATTTTGTTCTTTTTACCTAGATACTATATAATTTACTCTTGTTGTCTGCTTTTTAGAGTTAGAGTGTCTATACGGCCCAGGCTGTTCTTGAATTTACTGTGTAGTTCAGACTGGCCTTGAATTCATGGGCTTCAGCAGCTTTCCTAGTGTTGGAATTATAAACAAGATATTGTGCTGGCTTCACAATATTTAACGTGCCATCTCCATTTTGTTCTCTAAACGATGGCTTTCTTTTGTTGGTCATTTTCTTTTCTAAAAGTCAACTGTTCATTCTGTAAGAAGAATAGGTGGTTACATTATATTTACTCTAATATAATTTACATAAAATTACTCTTAGAATAAAATTCTAAACTTCTAAATCTTTGGTTACCTGAACTGTTTATCTTAGGAAGTAGACTGTCAAATAATAAAAGCTTTATTAATATATATTAAAGCTGGGCATCTAAACCATCTAAAGTGGTTTAGACCTGTAATCCCAGCACTTGGAAAGCCTAGGCAGAGGATTACCTCAAGTTCGAGGCCAACTTGCAGGTCAGCTTGGGCTACAGAGTGAGATTCTCTCAAAAAAACTAGAACCAAACAAAACAAACAACAGACTCTATGTTGAACTTTTACTAGAAGTAAAATTCTGTAGCTCTTTTTTATACCTTAAGGTCTTTGAATTATTACCATTCACATAGCTGTGTGTGTGTGTGTGTGTGTGTGTGTGTGTGTATGTATGTGTTTAAGTGTATGTGTGTGAATGGACCATATCTATCTTTGTAACACCAACATTGCCACATAATTGATGCTCAATAAATATTTGTTGGGTGCAAGATTACTGGTGTTCATATTTAGGGCTTTGTTGTGGCTGAACAAGTCTCTGTAGCAGTACACCTACTGTGTAAGCTCACAGGGAATTCCTGCTAGACCTCAGCAAAGGGAACCACCATCATGGCAAGCACCATACTGGACAGTGAAACCTCAAGCATCTGAGCTCAGCTGTTTTTATTGATTTAGAACTCCTCAGGTGGTCTACTGGTAGCATGTGCAATTCATAAGCAATCAAACACCACCACCACCCCCTTCACGTGCACCCTTTATAAATCCAACACCTGCAGACAATACAAAAGACCTAGGCAGCCCAACAGTGCACAAAACAATTATTTTTGTTTTGTTCTGTTTTTCGAGACAGGGTTTCTCTGTTGTAACTCTGGCTGTCCCAGAACTCACTCTTGAACTCAGAGATCCACCTGCCTCTGCCTCCCAAGTGCTGGGATTAAAGGCATGTACCACCACCCAGCCACAGTTATTTTATACATAACTAAAAGTGTCTCTGAGTCCCTACCACTTAAGTATGACCCTAGTCCCATCTTGTTGTTTCTTGTTTAAATAGTGCATTTATGCACAGTTATTTCCTCTAGTGCTGTGAGTTAAATCCAGGGCTTCCTGAATGCTAGGCAAGGCATTACCACTTAGCTGCATTCTCCCTCCCAATTCTTATGTAGATAAGCATTAAACTGTGATTTGCAGCAGCACTTGTATAAGAAAGAATGAAAAAATGGCCTGACACCCCCTTGCAGTTAAGAAAACTGAATTTTTTGTTCCACCCCATATTCCTAAGAGTTATATCCCCAGGTTTCTGCTCTAGGTCTCTTAGGGAAGCTTTCTCTTGAATCCTCAAAACTTTTCCTTTCTGGGTCCCGTCCCCCCCCCCACCCCCCTCTTGAGACCAGGTTTTATTGTGTAGGCCTGCATATTCTGGAACTCACTGTGTAGATTACATTGGCCTCAGACTTACAGAGCTGCACCTGCTTTTGCCTTTTGGGTGCTTGCATTAAGGTGTGCACCACATTGCTGGGCTTCCCTTTTTATTAAGAGCAATGCCTAGGTCTTCCCCAGAGGCATAGATTTGCTGCCAACACTTGTGTGCTATTGGAAGGACAGTGCATAGCTAGCAGACCAGAGTAAATTATTGTCAAGAATGGCTCATACTTAAGTCTACATCCATACCACCTCAGACATCCCCATCTCTTCCGCATAGCTTTTCTTCAGTGTTCATTGCCATCATAATGACCAAAGTTTTAGTATGGAAGAGCAGTATCTTAGGAGCTAACTACAGAGGATCTATGTGCCTGCCCTCTCTCCTTTTGTCTTCAAAGCCATCACTGTACCCCTGCTTTTTACTGGGCTCTAAGTGTAGGCATGCACTCACTCCTCTCTATAGTTTGCACCAGCACACTCGAGACAGACAGTTCTTCTCACAGTAAAAGAGAAATGAATGTGAACAGTGTAGGCCTGTCTGATCCTATACAAGTTGTTGGTTCTGATCCAGCACCCTAGCTCCTGGAATTCATTCTGTCTTCTTTTTGAGTCTTAAAAGGTCATTGCTTTTCACAATTTTGCCTAAGTGCTTTCAGTGTTTGTCCTGTCCCAGTTGAAATCTGCTTAATCTTAGAAAGCATGGAAAATACTCCAAGCTTTACTGACCAGCTAGTTGATAAACAATACTGCTTTCCAATTCAGTCCTACCTTCCTTACTGAATGTATATAAAAATGAAATTTTGTGTTTTGCCGCTAGGAGACCAGGGTACTTATATTGTGTGGGTAGGTCGTATCTCCCACTATTTCCTCTGATGAGATGTTCTTACAGTATAGTCTTTGTAAGTTTTATGAGTTTCTAGAAAATTTTCCCATCTGTCTATACTACTGTCTGTCATCATCACTTTGCCAATTCATTCTCCTAAGCTTCATTTATCTCAGTCCAAGAAATGAAGTAGTTACCCAAAGTCATATTACTACTAGTGGTTAAGACAAAAAACTTTCTAAGAATCCAACTTCTCTGTTGGGGACTTAACTGTGTTTCAACACAAGAAAACTTTTTTTTTTTTTAATCAGTGTTATCTATGAGTTAAAATGTACATGCCAAATGTACGACCATATTATTCCATCGCTTCCTTAATTGGAATGTAAGCCAAAGTACACAAATTAAGATTTCTCGATCGATGTTTTAAAGTGAATGTGTTGGAAACGGAGGCTGCTGCAGATATGTGGAGATAGGATGGGAATTTTCTAAGGAGTTTGTGGAGAAAAGCTAGGACAGCCCATCAGAAAACATCATCTGAGTATCTGAGTATTTTTTACTCTCTGTGCTTCTTAGTTTTGCTTTGTGATGCTGAGCTTGGGTAGAAGCCTCAACTAGGCAGCCCTTTGTATCAGATTGTTTCTCCAGCCCTTCATCTAAACAACAACAGCAACAACAAAATGGGTTTATGAATAAGAAGAGGTAAACAGTGTTTAAAAGCCAGCTGGAATTGACAAAGGATGGTAGGTTGGCAAGATTACTTAGTGATGTAATGGCACCTGCCACCAAGCCTGATGACCTGAGATTAATCCCCAGAACCCACTTTCAAAAGTGGTCCTCTGACCTCTACATGCATCCATGCACGTATATACATGCACACAGAGAATGGATAAATAAAATTACATTTTATTTTTAAATGAATAGCAATGGTATTTGATGAGTTAGCTTTATTATGCATCCTGCTCTTCCCACTGATTCTTTTTGCGTCCTGGTTTCTTCCCCCATTGCTTTCCCTGAGGCCTCTACCTATTTAGGGCTACAACTAAGTGACTGAGGAGGAGATGCCATGTTTTATCTTAGGTTGATGTGGGTAAGTGCTAGAACTATCCCTTCTCCACCTGGGAAACTAGTAATGATCCTAGCACTGGGGTAGCAGAGGCAGGATGATCATGAGTTCAAGTCCAGCCTGGACTAGAGCATGAGACGCTATCTCAAAAACAAAAACAATGAAATACACAATAGATGGCAGCATTCTCTTGCTGTTAAAAGTTATGTCTGGGAAATGCTGTAGTGGGTCCATTCTCAGCTTTGAGGCACTCCTTGTTAGTGAAATTCTTTTCTCGCTTCTATCCTAGAATTGAATATGTCTGGTCCTATTCACAGCTTCCTTGGGACTAAATGAAGAACAGAAAGGATTTCAGAAAGTGGCCTTTGACTTTGCGGCTCGGGAAATGGCTCCCAATATGGCGGAGTGGGATCAAAAGGTAGTCTTCTTGTGGCTAGTTCCAGCAAATGCCTTATGTAATGACTTATCTCCCCGTTTATAGTCCTAACTGTTCAGGGTCTGTTCTCCAGTCGCCAACTCTTACTGCAAGTGTGAAGACTGATGGTAGATGTGCTGAGTAGTTTATGTCAACTTGACACAAGCTGGAGGGGAATCTCAGTTGAGGCAATACCTCCATAAGCCAAGGCTGTAGGCAGCCCTGTAAGGAATTTTTTAAATTAGTGATTGATGAGGGAGAGCCCAGACCATTGTGAGTGGGACCACCTCTGGGCTGGTAGTTCTGAATTCAGTAAGAAAGCAGGCTGAGCAGGCCCTGGGGCCTGCTGCTTACTGCAAGTCAGTAAGCAGCACCTTTCCATGGCCTCTAAGTCAGCTCCTGCCTCCCGGTTCCTGGCCTGCTTGAATTTCTGCCCTCACTGCTTTTGATGATGAACTGTTATATGGAAGTGTAAGTGAAATAAATCCTCTCCTCCCCAGGTTGTTTTTGGTCATGGAGTTTCATCACAGCAGTAGTAACCCTGACTAGGGCAGTAGATGACTCTTTTTGTAAAAGTCATCCTAGATGTTGTGTAGGTGCTCCGTTTCTTTTTTTAATTGATCAAAGATTTAGACATACCAAAATTCAAAGCAGTTCTATAGAAAAAATTTTGGAGAACATATGTTAACTGAGAAATCCTGTAGTCTCCCAAATATAAACATCCTATCCTTTCATTGTCCCCTCTAAAGGAAAACCTGTCTCAGAAGCAGTTTCTGACTACCTTGCTTTCTTCTATATAGGAACTGTTTCCTGTGGAAGTGATGCGGAAGGCAGCACAGCTGGGGTTTGGGGGAATCTATGTGCAAACAGATGTTGGTGGGTCTGGACTGTCTCGCCTTGATACTTCTGTCATCTTTGAAGCCTTGGCCACAGGCTGCACCAGCACCACTGCCTATATAAGCATCCACAAGTGAGCATCCACACCCAAGAGCATGGCGAAGGGCTATGATCACAGGGGCTCATAGGGAAACTTTAGATCCATGAGAGAAAGATGAATCAGGTTGAGTTGATTGTACTTGAGAAACTATACTGTTATGGTACACAGTAGGTTTGTTGCTGTCTGCTGGATTTGATTCTGTTGTCTTACCAAGTAGTACTTAGAGAATCAGTTTGCCGACCTTCTCCCATTTCCCAGTGTTGGTACTAGCAGACTTCCAGTTTTCCACAGTCTATAACTAAAACTTCCAGCAATTTGAGGAAATAATAGGAATTACATTTATCTCTGATGTTTAGGACTCATTTAGTCTGAGAAACACTTGGACCTTGGGCAGAAGTATTCCAGGAATATTTTTAAACCAGTCCCTTCCTTTCCAATTGAAGCTTCTCATTTGTCTCTTTTCCCTTCCCATTCCTCTCCTGCTTCCATTCTGCTTTGTTGCCCTTTGTTTCTTTTTCCACTCCCATCCCCATCCCTAATTTTCTTCTTGGTGTACCTATCAGCATGTGTGCCTGGATGATTGATAGCTTTGGAAATGAGGAACAGAGGCACAAATTTTGCCCACCGCTCTGTACCATGGAGAAGTTTGCCTCCTACTGCCTCACTGAACCAGGTACATTGGTCCTCCCTGCACATAAGATCTAGCAAGGAGAGAAGTGAACCTGTATAGTCACTGAACATCCTCGTCTGTTGGCACGTGATGCGGTTTACCAAGCAGTTTGGTTGTGGAGTGTTAAAGGGTCCCAGGGGCCTTTAGGTCAGAGTTCCTCCTGGCTGCAGACCACTTTTAGTTGGTTTGTTAAGGGACCATGGATTCCTTGGTGCAAGTAGTTTTTACCAAGTATGAAGTATTCCTTGGCCATGTGGATTTTGCATGATGGACTCTCTGAGGAAGATTTCCTAGGATGTGGAACTGTGCTGAGCTCCTTTGACTTTGTTAACTCCCTTCCCTGTTTGTTCCCTTTTAATCCCTACTTCAGGAAGTGGGAGTGATGCTGCATCTCTTCTGACCTCAGCTAAACGACAAGGAGATCATTACATCCTCAATGGTTCCAAGGTAAGAGCCTGTGTTCCCAGAGCATTTGGAGGCTGTTGCCACATCCCTCCTGATAGCCCTTGGGTCTTCAAGTCTGTGAGGTAATATTCCCATAGAGGAGTTTATATGTTGGGAAGAGAATCTCACTGCTTATCTTTTATGATCCGATTCTCCATAACTGCATGGATTTTTGTCTCATTTATATTCTTATCTAATCGGCAGTGCCCGATTCTGTAGGCACTGCCAGAGCCATTTACCTTTTATCCCACTCTCTCTGCATTATGCCTTTGTTCTATCATTGGGAGTCAGGTTTAGAGCTCATCCATTCGCTGATCCTCATCCACTCCATCTCCACCCACAAGGCCTTCATCAGTGGGGGTGGTGAGTCAGACGTCTATATAGTCATGTGCCGAACTGGAGAATCAGGCCCCAAAGGCATCTCCTGCATAATTGTTGAGAAGGGAACCCCTGGCCTCAGCTTTGGCAAGAAGGAGAAGAAGGTGAGTGGCTACTTGACTGTAAGCAACTCAAGTTATGCGCCTCTGCCACCTGTTAGACTAACTCCTGCCCTATTTTGCAGACTAGGTTCAGGAGCAGGTATGTTGCAAAGGAGAAGTCATAGCTAAAGAAACAGGCTCCTGGGAAAATGGCAAACTTTGCCAGCCGGTTTCATAAGCTGTTGACTATTTAATTCTCCTGTACTTTCTATGTTCTTTTTGTCCTGTGTTTTTTGTTTGTTTTGTTTTTTTCTCTTTGTATGTCTGTACTGCGTTGATGTGTATGTGTTAGAGTAGGGGGAGCAGAAGTTGATGTTGGATGTCTTACTCAACTGTTGTCCACTTTATTTACTCATTTTTTTGGTTTCTTTTGTTTAATTATTTCTTTACTTTTATTTTTTATTTTTTTATTTTTTTGAGACAAGGTCTTACTGTGTAGCTCTGGCTAGTCTCAAACCCACAGAGACCCACTTGCCTCTGCCGTCATGTCTGACCAGACAGCACCTCCTAATGAACCTGGAGCTTGCCTGTTCAGTGAGACTGGCTGGCCAGCAAGTTCCAGGATCCTTCTGCTGCCACCTTCCCAGCTCCACCTGGCTTTTTATGTGGGTGACTAGGATTGAACTCAGGTCCTCCAGCTTGCACGATGAGCACCTTACCAATCGAGCCATCTCCCCAGTCTTTGTCCTGTATTTCTTACTCAGCTTTTTACCACAACTTTGTTATTCCAGAAAGAGATACTTACAGGAGGTCTGATACTTGTCAGAAGTTTCAGGAATGAAAAGCATATGGGACACTTCTCTAGACAAAAATAAAATAAAACTCATTGACAGGGAGGGGCTGTGGGTGTTTCAGCCATCTAAGAACAGTGTTTCCATAAGTACTTTGAAAATTAAGATATTCCTAGGATTGGGTGACCAGGAAACTGTGATAATGTCCTTGCTGATAGGTTAGAACCCATTGAGGTTTTTTTTTTTTAGGACAGGTGATCAAAACAGTAGTTGTCCTTAGATTAGGGCTTTTGGAGATAAGTCAGGTATGAAATGACCCTCAAATACCTTCTAGGTCTCTATACTTTCTAGGTTTCCATATTTTTTTCTTCATGAAGCTTTTTGGCCCTTGGCAACTGCCAAGAGCTTAGAGGTTTTAGTGCTTCCTCTCTTTTATAGTGTTAACAGGCATTAGATGCTTACAGTGTTAAAGCTATGTACTGTCTTCTGGGAGGACACAGAATCCTTAGTCATTCCTAGCCCTGTTTGGACTTTAGAACACATACAGCTTTATCTATATAAGGTCTCTATACAGCTGGGCATGGTGGTACGCACATTCTGCAAGTCCAGCATTCAGAAGTCTGGGGCAGTAAGATTGCAAGTACTAGTGTTCTGACGTTTCTCTGGGGCTTATATCTGAACATATCCAGTGATGTTCTAGTAAGCCAATTTTCTTGGAGAAACAAAACAGAAACTCAAATTTGTGGCATTTGCCAATTCAATGGCGGATTTCAAACCACTGTTGCAAGATCATGGAATGCCAAACTAGAAAAAACAGTGCGTAATTGGCTCTGGGTATCACTGCAGCTAAATATTAGACCATGTATATCATTTATCTTGTCTAATTATAGCACCTTTTAGGAACACTAGACCTTTGAAAGGAGAAATGCGGTTACTGTTCACAAGGCCTTTAAAAGTAAATTTTTCCAAATAAACTCTCATAGGAGATATACTTACTCACAGAGGTACTGAAAATGAGGATGGATCTGGTCCTGATCCTGCAAGAAGTGAGAAGTATTTGTAGATAGAGTACACAAAGTAGATTTGAGTATGCCAGGCACGACGACTCACACCTGTAATCCTGAGGCAGGATTGAGAGCCTGAGGCAGGAAGATCACACTGCAGATTCTAGGTCAGCCTGGGCTACAGGGTCAGACTATTCTGAAAAGTAAAACATTGTTTATCTGAAATAAACACCCTTCTGATTATTGATAAACCTTTACATCTGAACTGTTTTCTCACTGTTTTATGTTCTTACGGGTCTAAATACCAGGGTTCTGGACCCCATACTTTACAAGCTTCTGTCCACAGGGAAGGCTGCCCTGCTTGGGGAACCGTTGGGCAGCCACCCAGACCCTGATTTTTGCCAGGTGGGGTGGAACTCGCAGCCAACCCGAGCAGTGATCTTTGAAGACTGTGCTGTCCCTGTGGCCAACAGGATTGGGAGTGAGGGGCAGGGCTTTCTCATCGCCATGAAAGGATTGAACGGCGGGAGGATCAATGTTGGTGAGACCAGAAAGGAACTGGGGAAGGAAGGCAAGGGCTGAGGGCAGCAACTGTCATTCAGGCTCGGCTAAAGTTCTGACTCTTCCTCTCCAGCATCCTGCTCTCTGGGGGCTGCTCATGCTTCAGTTATCCTTACCCAAGACCACCTCAAGGTCCGGAAGCAGTTTGGAGCACCTCTAGCCAAAAACCAGGTAAGACACCTGGGGTCTACATTTGTATTCTGTTTAGATCTTCCCTAGGACCTATATTTTTGGCTAGAGGAGGGGACATGATATCCCATGAAGAACTTGAAGAACTTGATACCATGTTAATCAGAACATATGTTTTGTGTGTACCAGTGTTCAGGAGGCAATACTAAGGCAAGCAAAGCAGCCTTCTTTAGAAATGGCAATAGGCTTTGAGGAATTTAGAAAAGGCACTTAATTGTGTGTGTGTGTGTGTGTGTGTGTGTGTATGAGACATACTCAGGTACACGCATGTCATAGTGGAGATAGCACGCATAGTATGCGGAGATCAGGGGACAACTTTGAGGAGTGGTTCTCTTGCCATGGGATCATCTGGGTATGGAATTCAGATGGTCAGGTCTGGCTCAAGATGTCTTATCAGAAGTTTCAAATCAGATCTCAGATGGCCTCTCTAAACCTATGTGTCTCTTTTGGTTCCATTCTCTCCTGTGGTTGCAGTACCTGCAATTCCAGCTGGCAGACATGGCCACAAGGTTGGTTGCCTCCAGGCTGATGATCCGCACTGCAGCAGTGGCTTTGCAGGAGGAGCGGGAAGATGCAGTGGCCCTGTGCTCCATGGCCAAGCTCTTTGCTACAGAGGAATGCTTTAATGTAAGTGCTAAGTCTTCTGGCCTTCCTGGGATAGACAGGAAGCAGCTGCTACACTTAGGGATTTTGAGAGGGATAAGTCAACTATAGAACCCTGCCCACCTGAGACACTGAAGGACTCATTTTGGGGATTAACAATTCAAATGAATTCGTGAAAGGCCTGCATGGGCACTCTTCCTACTTTGTAGCATTCTCTATGCTATTAAATGTATCAGTAAGACTCTGTCTTTCAGATGTGTTCTAGATGAGGCACATCTTTGCAAGATTCAAAACAACGCAATGATGCTAGCCCATATTTAGCACTAATTGCCATGTTTATTTTGTTAGTGCAGAGCTGTTCCCACATTGAGACTACATTGCCACTAGTTGGCACCTAAATTCCCTATAATTGTCAGTCAGGGTGGTTGTAGGCAGCTTTGCCTCCAGGACAGCATAAAGGAGAAAAACATAAAGATGTTTGTGTATTGTCTGACTGGCAGGAATTGACTGATTCAATAGGAGGACCGCCTTTGTGTCTGACCATTTAGAATCTGGAGTTCCTCGCTGGGCTCTGCTCTTTCTCTGTTTCATTTATAGCGGGCTGCCAGATTGGAGGAACGGGGGGAATGCCAAGTACGCCACAGTTTTCTCGGGACCAGAGACATATCTACTCCCTGTTTCCCAGCAGATCTGCAACCAGGCTTTGCAGATGCATGGGGGCTATGGCTACCTGAAGGATTATGCTGTTCAGCAATATATGCGGGACTCCAGGGTCCATCAAATTCTAGAAGGTAAAGCTTGGCAGCCGTTATTTTCTTCTGTTTGGAGCAATTACAGGATCTATGCTTCTCCCAGGCTATCTCAGTACTTCTGTGCTGGCTGATCTTGGGATCTTGCCAGGCCCTGTGTTCTTTTCTCCATTCTTCCTCAGCCCTGCTCTGAAAGTGGTCTGCTGCTACTTTAGAAAGAATTCTAATCTGGGAGCCAGGGGTCAGGAGCCATCTTTATCCTCATGAGTGAGGCATCGCTCCACTTCTTTTTGTAGATTTCAAAGAAGGCTTAAACCAAGCTAGTGTGTGAGAAATCTTGAAAAGCACACTGGTGATGTTTTCTAGTGTTGTAAAGGACTTGGTCCTCGGGGATCCTAAACTTCCAAACAGTAGCTTAGCAGCCGCATTGTTTAAATGTTATCTGCGTCATTATTGCTAGTATATTGTTTAGTAAAATTGTCAGCATGCGGCTTTCTTCTTTACAGACAATTCTGTCTGGCAACTGTGTGAGCTGTTAGTCAGGTGCAGAGCACAGCTTCCACTCAGCAATCAGTGCATAAGTCTGGAAGGAACAAAGCTTCTGTTCCAGCTAGTGTAGGCAGCAAGGGCTGTCACGGTGTGGAGGAAACCTGGGACAGAACATTCTCTTTGTGCTTTTTGGTGAAACAGTGTAGGGGTGTTTTATTGGGGTCATAGAAGGCTAAGGATTTGCCTCCCTGCCTTCAAAGGATCCATGCCACACCTGAGTGGGCACCATAATCTTCTGGAGGGCTTTATTAAAGCGGGTTATTGGGCCCCAGCCTCAGAGGTTCTGCTCCACTGGGCCAAGTGAAGGCTGTGGTCACTGGCGCAGAAACAGTTTGAACCCCACTGGCCTTATGTCTGGATCATGACCCTAAGGTCATGCTTTCTATTCAAACTTGAGCTCTACCCTTTATTTGGCTCCATCCCTTATACTTAAACCAAACTTCACAGAGTTTTTTGAGCGGGAAATGTCACCATTTTGCAAGGAAGTTTGAATTTGGCTTTTTTTGAGATTGTGTGATTTATTATTGGTTCCTCGCGGTCTTTGTATTTTGCTTGTCTAAATTGTGTGTGTGTGTGTGTGTGTGTGTATATATATAGTTGAAAACCTATAAAATATGGAAAAAGTGAAAGAAAAAAATCATATTTTTACATCTAAGATATGTGTGTGTATTATATTTTTTTGTTGAGTTCTTCTCCTTTCTTTTACAAGTATAGTTAAATTATTAACTTTATTATTTTTAGCTAAGTTAAAAATTAGAGTTATAGACTGGCGGGTAGTGCATGCCTTGAATCCCCTTACTTGGGAGGCAGAGGCAGGTGGATTTCTGTGAGTGCAAGGTCAGCCTGGTCTACAGAGTAAGTTCCAGGACAGTCAGAATTACAACAGAGAAACCCTGTCTCAAAACAAAACAACAATAAAAGAAAAAGAAAAGAAAGAAAAGAAAAGAAAAAAAGAATTAGAGTTATACCATTTTTCTTTTACATGTTTCATTTAATACAATCATTTTTGTTATCAGGAGAGTTATTTAGAAATGTAAATATTATCCCACTGAGCCAGCAAGATGGCTCATGAGTGGCCATCTTGTGGCCAAGCCTGAAGGCCTAAATTTGATCCCCAGGACCCACATGGTAGAAGGAGTGGAGCAGTCACGCAAGTTGTCCTCTGACCTTTACATGCACACCGTAGCATGGGTACATCCACACACATGCATACAATGAATACATGTAATGAAAAGATTTTTAAGGCATAAATGTTGCTGGGTGTGATGCTGTACATCTATAATCCTAGCACTGGTGGGGGCAGGAAGATCAAGAGTTCAAGGTCATCCTCAACTACCTATCTAGTTCAAGGCCAGCCTAGGCTACATCAGATCCTATGTCAAACAAAACAATAAATGCACATACTGTATTTTATACTATTGTTTTTCTGTAATTACAAGAGTAGTGGTTCTAGTTTAAATCCATGGTTTCCTTGCTTCTACTGAATCCTTCATTGTTCCTCTTGGCAGGTAGCAATGAAGTAATGAGGATGCTGATCTCTCGAAGCCTACTTCAGGACTAACTTCCAAACTGGAGAGTCTAGCCTGGAGTTCTGTGTGTAGCTGCAATCACTGTTGAATGCTCATACGGACTGTTCTGTTACAAATGGATCATGGAGTAGATTGAAGTGCCAAGCTCTTCTGTCAGCAGCATCACTGGCTCTAAGATGGGAACAAAGTTCTTAGTAGAGCTGGGAGGGCTGCCCTGGAGAGCCATGCCAGAAGAAGATCTGCCCCCTGCTTTCCTCATACTGGAAAGACAAGCAGTCAAAGCTGTGGTTTGGATCCACACTTTGTACATTTTGTTGATTCTTGTCCTAAGGTGTAGGTACTTCAGTGAAACTTTTCCTGATTGTAGAGGCCAAGTGTGGGAGGCGGAGCAGTGGACAGTCCTCTTTCTGTTCTCTGTTCTGCATTGGGGGTGTCTCAGGACAGCACTCTTGAGCTCAGATCATGATGAAGTGAATACTTGGGAACCTGCTGCTAAGCTATGAATTAGGTGTACTTCACTCCGACAGCCACAAAATAAATGTCCAGGGCTAAGATTATTTGGGATATTTGGATTTTTATATGGGCTTTTATTTCCTCTTTGAGTGCTGCTTCTCTTTTTAAGTACTTTTAATTAATAACTTGTTAAATAAAATCTACCTCTTTACTCTCTCCTTCAACTATCAGCCTTATAACTATATTTAAGATTTTGTATTATATTTGATGAAATATTTGATTGGATTTGGGAATAATTAGAAATCTCTCCTAGGGCAGTTTGTCTTTAAAAAGTGCATCCTCTTATTACTAATTTTGCAAACAAAGCATTATTTGTCAAGTATGAAAGTCTAAGTATTATCCAATGATGAGGACTTTGGGGAAATCTCTGTTATAGATGATTATTTAATTAATCTTCTGATGTTTAGAAAAGAAAAATGTGCAAGATATTTTGTTAAACACAAGTCAGTGGTTATAGAAAATGGTATATGTCTGTAGCTGTTGTCTTAAGGATGGGGAACAAGGTGTGATTTAGCTAAAAATAAGATTCTGTTGTCCACAGCTGTGTTTAACAGGAGCTGATATAGTACATGGTAACAGTTTCTGTGCAAGACAGAATAGCCTGGCAAAGGGGTAAGGTAGAAAGAAGTTCACATAGAAGGTAAAAATTCAGATTAAGCTTTTATGAAAATGTTTATTATTTAAAGGGAAACTGCTTTACAGAAGAAGTCAGAGAAGGAGTATTGGATTTGTGTGGGAAGTATTGACATTGTGTTCATTTTGGTTTGAGGTTGGCATGAAACAAATCATAAATTAAATGTGGATAGAAAATGGAGAAAGATAGGGTAGGGTTTTATTTGTATGGGGGTGTATGTGCGAGTTCCACTTTGTGTGAAAGTCAGAGGACAACTTTTGGAGTCAGTTCTTTCCTTCCACCATGAGGGTTTCCAAGAATCAAACAGATCATCAACCCTGTATAGCAAGCACTTTTACCTACTGAGCAATCTCATTGGTACCAAATTAATCGGTTCTTAAGAATATTCTGGAGTAGTTGGGATGAATATGAATGTGTAAAGACAGAAGGTAAGGCTTACCTAGTCCAATGGGTTTTCAATAATAGTCAAAGTATGAGGGACTCTGAGCACATCAGGGGAACAGGAGACAGAGGAACAGGTGAAAGCCATTGTAGAACAGCGCTAAGAATGTCCACAGTGGAACCTAGAGGCCTTGTTATTAACCAGGCCGCTTGCTGGCATTGCTGAGGTTCCTACTCACCTTTAAAGCAGTGACAATGCTGTCCAGATGGATGCCTTTGAAATTGCGGTTATTGAAAAGTACAAGCTGTGGGACTGGAATGATGGCTCAGCAGTTAAGAGCACTTGCTCTTCCAGAGGACCCAAGTTTGCTTCTCAGCACCCACATCAGGCATCTAATAATTGCCTAGAACTACAGCTTCTGTAACTCTGGCCTCTATAGGCACTTGAATTCATGTGCACACATCTTCACGCACATACACACACATGAAATACTGATAATTAAAAATAATTAAAAAATAAAATTAAAAAAACATGCAAACTAGTGTGATGGTTCATCTGGCAAGAAGGTAGTCAGTGAACTACAACATTAGCAAGTAGTCAATGAACTTTTAACTAATTCTCATCATTGTTCTATATAATAAGTAAAGCAAAAATACTACAGTGATACTCACTACTCTTTGAAAGACACTATGGTATGTGTGTGAGTGTTTTGCCTGGTATATTTATATGTATACATGTGTGCATCATGTGCCTGCCTGTGCCTGAGACGGTCAGAAGAGGGCCCAGGAGCTCCTGGAACTGGAGTTAATGGAGAGTTGTGAGCCATCATGTGGATGCTGGGAACTGAACCTGGGTCCTCTGAAAGAGCAGACAATGCTCTTAACCACTGAGACATCTCTCCAGGCCGAGGATATAGAACATTTGAATTTTAATCTCCTGAACCTCTTCTACCTACCTACCATAATCTTTTTTTCTATCTTCTCAGTACAGTTAAATCAAAATTTGTGGTAAAATTAATGTTCAGTGTTTTCATTGAAATGTAATTGTTTATTTCTTTTCAGTCTCATAGTGTTCTATGATGTCTTTTTATTTAATAATTTAATTTTAGAAATCCAAAATAAAAATTAGTTGAAATACCAATTAAATTGGCATTGATAAATATTTGTCTGTGTTTGAAATAATATATTTTTGGCCATTTTCTAGGAACTCTGGAGTGGTTCTGGCCAGAGTTCATCATCCTGGCCAGTATTTAGTTAAAACTTGCTTCAAATTTGACCCAGAAAAATGAAAGTAATAATATATTTTCATCTTAAATGCAGCTGTAATGTTAATATAAATGTCTAATAATATTATATAAAATATATTGATACCAATGCAAGTACAAATATAATAATTAGAACTGATCCTATTCATATTCACAATAAAACCAGTGTAATACATATAAAAACAGTTGCCATGAGGGATAGAGGTATAGCTTCCTGATACAGCGAACTTCCCTTAGACACACAGGGCCCTGGGTTTCATCCCTTAGAACCTCATATAAATTAAATAAATACTAGGAAAGGAATGACACAAATGCAGATTCTGGATTATCTAGCTTGAGTTGAATTGCTACTCTGATGTTACCCAGTCTCACTTTGGACTCCTTTTACTTCCTTGGTTCTCATAATCTCCACTGAAAGAATTCAAATGAGACAAAAAGCATAATGCAGAAGAGAAATAGGATTTATTACAGTGTAATAAATCATAGGCAATGACCAAAGGACCCTTGAGTATAGGGCACAGTCTGAAGTGAGTGGACAAATGGCCTAAGAGACCACTGTACCAACCTATGTTTTTAGGTAGGCCTTATGCAATTTCTAAAATTTTTAGAACAGGAAGATTTTCTTGTGGTAATTAAGAGGCCCATTTGGATTAACTCTTAAAGAGGAGAGGACTCTTGTTTATCGGTTGTCTTTTTTTTTTTTTTTTTTTTTTTGGTTTTTAATATAGGATCTTAAGTAGGCCAAGTTGGCCTTGATCTTATTATACAGCTTTGGACTCCGGATCCTCCTGCCTTTGCTTCTGTAATGCTTGGATTATAGGCATGTGTCACCTTGGTTGGCCTATGTCTTTGTTCTTTAGCAGAAAGCCTCGGGCTACATGGCAATCTTAAATATATCCATCACCATTCTGGATAGTTTAGAATGTCACATCTCCACCAAGGGTTAGAGATCCACTCTGATATCACATTTCGGACCAGTAATCAGAGTTCTCTAATTTTTGTTCCTGCCTTTGAAAACTGTTAATTATCAGGAGGAGGGATCTATTCCCTTTAAGCCTACTGACATCTCACTAGCTACCTGACACTGAGACAGTAGGTAGAATGTAATAGTTTGGAATCAACTTTGGGCAGGAGAGCCAGACCCAGTATGGATCATAGACTTAAATGTAAAACAATAAACTTACCGGGCTGGGAGTTTTAATAAAAGGTAGAACACTTGTCTAGCAGGCATGAACACTTGGGTTCACCAAGACTCTCTTAGCACTACCAAAAACATCCTAAAGCAAATAAATAAAACAAATAATCAAAAAAATAGAGTAAATAAAATTTTTCATTCTATATGATTCTATGTGCTCACTGAGAATCAACCTAGTTCAGAGTAAGAATTATGTTTGTGTGGGGATAGTTAGAAATAGAATCTAGGGAAACACATTTTAAAACTGCCTTGCAAATGTCCTCCTTGGTTTTCATGATGACGGGCATGCTTAAAGCTTAAGATCACGGAGAGTGGGAGGGTTATTATGTAATTTGCTGGTCAGAAATTATGATTGATTTGAGTTAAGCTGTTTTTCTTAAGAAAGGATTAGATCGTATCTCAATGTGTCAGTGATTAAGGAAAAGCAGGAAGGTTTCACAAGTGGTTAAAGAAGGTGAGTGAATTGTAGTTTGCCCAGTCCAAAGGTTACCATGCACACCACTTCAGAATGTCAGTGCGGATATATCCACTTCATTTCATTTCATTTTATATTTTGGGATAGGGTCTCAATTAACCAAGGCTGGCCTTGAACTTGTGACCCTTTTGTCACTACCTCTCAAATGCTGACATTACGAGAGTATACCACCACACTCAGCAATTCCAGTGCTCTCAAACCAATGTTACTCTCCATTTTTCTTTTCTCCTTTGATTCCTATAGAATGCTCTTGAAGTGACAAAACAATATTATACTACTTGAGACAGACCAGCGGTTGCCTGAGGCTAGGAAGAGTGCAAAGGGAGATGTTCTGTGATCATAAACATGCACTATGAGGAATGCTTGCTGCAAGAATGCTCTGTATCTCCATTTTACTAAGGTCAGCTTCTTGGGTGAAATATTGCACTATAGATTTGTAAGACATTCATTATCACTGGGGAAACACTAGGTAAGTGGTGTGAGGAGTTCTGTGTTTCTTCTCATAATAGGCATTTCGAATTGCTTTTGCTAATCTTTTAAAAATAATTATTTCCTTGGTCTCCTAGGTGATTAAAGTCAGGATAAAGCCTGAGATCTCTGTACTTTGTGTTGGTCTCTGCCTTACATCAGACTCTTGCTTGATTCTGAATAGGCATGTTAGTCACTCAAGGACTATCTGTCTGTCTAACTTATTTCACATACATACCCCCACCCCGATGTTTGTGTGTGTGTGTGTGTGTGTGTGTGTGTGTGTGTGTGTGTGTGGTGTGTGTGCAATACATGTGCAGGTGCCTTTGGAGAACAAAAGAGAGTGTCAGATCTGAAGTTGGAATTAGAGGTAATTGTGAGCTGCCTGACGTGAGTGCTGAGAACTGAACTGAGATCCTCTGGAAGAGCAGCAAGAGCTCTTAACTACTGAGCCATCTCTCAAGACCTTATTCCATGCCCTTCTAGGGCTGGAGGAACAGAGAAAAGTTATTGTCCTAAACTTGTAGTCAGATTCAAGGAGCAGCAAAGTCTTTCAGGGCAGACTATCCCCAGGTTGATGGCAATTATCCAGGAGGAAGAAGATGTACCCTGAAGCATAGTCATTTTCTGAGAACAGTTTGTGACTTCCTTCCCACTCCCTACCCCAACCATCACAACATCTTGACCATCCTGGTTGACCAGCACTGAGATACTGCTCATTGGGAACTACAACATGATCAGGATTGCTTAATTATACATATCTCTCACCCCTTGCCCCTATGCTGTTTCTGATTAAACATGAAGCTTGAGTAGGGATCACTGGGTTCCTTTATTAGTTCCTCTTCTCGATGTGTTGACTAAATCTCTTCTATATGCTTTTTCCTCATTACTTGTTTCTTTAATTAGTGAAAAACAAAACAAAACAAAACAAAAAAACCCAAACAAACAAAAAAAAGAAAAGAAAAGAAAAGAAAAAACCAGAGCAGTGGCTGAGTTGAGCTAGTCAGGACAGCTAGAACCAGGGCTTTGCCCTAAAATTCTGGTTTCTGGTTTCAATATTACAAAATATGATTGCAAGTTGGCTCAGTGTGTTGAGAGTAGTGTTGTAAATCTTTATTCCCATCCCAGCACTAGGGAGGTGGAAGCAGGGTGAGTCTTTGTGAGTTCAAGGTCAGCCTGGTGTACAAAGTGAGTTCCAAACCAGTCTGGGCTACTCACTGAGACCCTCTCTCTCTGTCTCTGTCTTTCTGTGGCTCTTTATCTCTGTCTCTGTCTGTCTCTCTCTCACTTCCCCCCCCCCACACACACACAAAGATGGCTTAGTGGATAAAGATGCCAGCCTCAGGTCTGACAACTTGATTTCATCCATGGAACCTATAGGGTGGAAGAAGAGAACTGACTCTTACAAGTCTCCTCTGACCTCCACCCATGTGCACTCACCCACACACAATAAATAAAGAATTATTATGCTGAAGATGTAGATCACCAGCAGTATCACAGACAACAGGAACTACAACTTAGTATTGTCAGCATCCACAACCTGATGCTCCCCATGGAAAAGAAATTCAGAATAAATCAGAGCAAAGCAAAGTTAGTGGGTTTATTAATTAAACAGAAAGACAAGGTGCACTTGAAAGTCAGGCACAGGCATTAGGAGGAGCACAGCAAAGTGCCTCAGTGGTCAGAGAGTTGGAACAGTTTAATCGGCATCTAAGTTGAGGTATTAAGAAAAGTATGTTGTAGTAGTATGCTGTTGGGTGGCTCAGCCAAGAAGACAAGGAGACATAATCATAGGTGCAAACTCTACCAGACCTCAATAGAGGGAACCACTATCATGGCAAGTGCCATACCAGACAGTGGAACCCGGAGCGTCTGAGATCGGGTGTTTTTACTGATAGAGAACCCTTCAGATGTTCTACTAATAGCATGTGAAGATCCTGAACAATCAAACATCCCCCACAGAAATCCAACACCTGCACACATTACAAAATACCAAGACCTAGGCAGCTCCTCACCCAACAGTGCACAAAACAATTATTTTATATATTAAAAAAAGTAGATTTCCACAACAGTATGTGTCAGTATGCTCTCTGCCTATCCATAGAATTCTATCATTTAAGATAGAAGTTTTGTTTGTATGTATACTGCATAGGTTTGCTAGTGCTACTGGGGATTAAATATTAAGCAAGAAGGGTCTTACTGTTCTGCTGGGAATGACAGTGACAATTCGAAGGTATGGTGGAAAACATATTTATCAGACTAGGACAATTATAGAAGGTATTTAACTTTTTAAAAATTGAAAATATTTATTTATTTTTCTTGAGTTTATGAGACAAGGTCTCCTTATGTTCTGGTTGTCCTGAACCTTACTATGTAGACCAGGCTGGCTTCAAATTCACAGAGATCCTCCTGGCTCAGCCTCCTGAGTGCAGGGATTTAACACATATGCCACCAATCCTAACTATTTATTTATTTATCTATTTACTTACTTATTTATACTATTTACTATTTATTTATTTGTTTTTATGTGTATGGGTATTTTGCCTGCATTCATGCCTGTGCACCACTTTTATGCCTGGTGCTCACGGATGCCAGAAGATGATGTCACATCCCTTGGAACTGGAGTTAGGAGGTTTGTGAGCTGCTATGTGAGATCTGGGAATTGAACCTAGGTCCTCTGAAAGAGCAGCTACTGGTCTTAACTGATGAGCTACCTCTCTAGTCCCTAGAAAATACTGAGTAAAGACTGCCCACTCAGACTCCAGTTAAAGGAAGTTACCTAGTCTTACTATGTGTGGATAGTGAGCAGGCATCACTGTCTTGCTACATAATAACCTTTAGAGTGCAAGCTGCCTTTCTTGAGACTGGCTCTTTGGAATTAAGAACTGCTGTGGATCATTAAGACCACATTAAGAGTTAAGCTCTGTATAAGAAGACATCACAACTCACTGGAGTTAGGCTCCAAGCATTCAGGGTCTGATTTTTTAAGTGCTGGAATGTTTGCTTCTGCCTTTGGCCTTTTTTGTTTACGCTTATACATAGTTCACAAGGAAATTGGATTTAAGTCCATTTAGTCATTTTGCCATCTGAACTATCTTGTTTGTGATTCTTCCTAGGAAAGGGAGTATAGTTCCTTTGTAGATGGGGTTGCTGATTCTGGAAAACCTCACATAGAAACACAGATTTCTTTCCTCCTCCCCATCCTTCCTTTTGGATAGAGTTCCACATATCCCTCAACGCCTGGTTTAAGTGGTGCTGGAGATCACAGATGGGGTATTGTGAATGTAGACAAATGTTCTACCCCTGAGCCACATTACTAGCCTTCACATGGAAATACTTACATAAACATAAGTGATTTGTGTATTGAAAAAATAAATATTAGCTGGGAGGTGGTGGTGCATGTCTTTAATCCCAGCACTCAAGAGGCAGAGGCAGGTGTATCTCTGTGAGTTCAAGGCCAGCCTGGTCTACAGAGTATGTTTCAGGACAGCCAGAGTTACAACATAGAAACTCTGTCTTGAAAAATAATAAATAAATAAATATAATGAAAAATATTCAGAATTGAGTAGCAATATCCACATACCAATATTCATAAGAGCTAAAATATAATCAGAAATGTAAAGTTTTTAATTATGTATGTTTGGAAACAGGAAAATGTGGAAATAAGCTAAGCATTCTTATTGAGAAACTAGAAAAGAACTATAAATTCAAATAAATAAAAGAAACAATAAATACAAACCCAGAAAACTTAGTACTTTAGTAAAAAAAAGATCATAAAAGTATAGATAAGGAACCAGCAAAATAAGTCATCGTTAAAATTAAAGATAGCAATTGCAAACAAGAAATTAAATAAAATGAAACATAAAATAAGTTCCTAAAATCAATGCAAGAATGAGAAAATTGAACAATGTGAAAGAAAATAAAGTTGCTCTAACTAGATTTGAGATGTCAGTTTAAGATTATATTGAAATTTTAGCTCCCTGTGGTAATACACACCTATGTTACTTGGGATGTATTGACAAGAGGACCGGGGGCTCAAGACCAGCCTTGCATGAAAAGTTGGGAGCCAGCGTGAGTTGCATGAGACCTGGCCTCAAATAACAGCAACAAACCATAAAACAAGCAAACAAACAAACCCAATCATCAATAACAGAAACATATCTCTCCAAACTGTTATAATACCAAATGAATGTCAGCCCATTTACTGTATGTGACTAGAACAATTGTGATATCAAAATTAAACAAGCCCCGTAAAGCAAAATAAAGACAAACTAAAACAAAACAAAACAAACACCCACCTGAGCCCATAATAGAGAGGTACACGGTTAAGGGGGAAATCTCTTGCTTAAAGTTTACTTGTTCTGAAATCATGACACACACACACACACACACATAAAACATTGTTCTGCTCTGTCCAAATGTGGTAAGAGAATCACAATTTATTTTTATCAGTGGCCCATAATGCTTGCCCCTTGGAAATAGAAGTGTTTCTCCAATATTATTTTCCTAAAATTAATCATAGCACCATAGCAAAGTGTGTGGCCAGAGGCAACAGAGGCAGACCCAGACTTCTGTCCCCATTGTCCCAACACATTAAACCAGCTTTGAGGTGTGCCCATGGAAACAACTGAAAAATCTGTTTTTATGAAGATTAGTAGCTGTCTAGGTGATCTCTGAAATACAGGAAACACCTGGCTTTAGAGATGGCAAAACCTTTCAGGCAAAGGAGATATGCTGATCCGCACCCTCCACCGGTGATTTCAAGCTACGAATGTAACTGTTGCTCAGTAGAACAGATTGTGTGTGACTATTTGCATCTCTTTTCCTGGATTGCAATCCTAACTAGAGCAAATGAGTGTGATCTTCTTTCATCATGACTACGTACTTTCATTCTCAGTCACCAAGGATCCAGAAAGTGCCTGTGTGCTCCAGCTTGTTACAGAAGCTGTGCCCTCTTCCCTCAACACTTACCCTCTCCAGTCCAACCTGTTCCCACAGGCTATTTACTCCCCATCACACCAGTTGCAGTCAACCTTCCCTTTACAGCAAAGCTCCTTTAAAGGATGCACTATCTTAATTGACCTACTTTCCCCTCTTCCTGCTCTCACTGGAACCTAATCCAGGGTTTCTCCCTCACCTTTGTTAACGTTCCTTTAAAGTGTCCAGGTAGCTAAATTCAATGATCAATTCTTGATTGACTCACAGATAAAAATGTAGTTGACCCCTACTTCTATTCTGAACGCCCTCCTACCCCCTTTTAAGAGCTAGGGATGGAACCCAGGACCTTACCTTCCTGCCCAGGCTCTACCTACCTACATCCCTCTACCACTGAGCAAAATCCTCAGTCCCTCAATGTTTTCTTCAAGTGGCTTTGAGGACGCCATCCTCACCTGATTATCTTCCTCTCTGAGGTTCCTGATTCTCCAGCTTCCATTGCAGCTCAGCTTGGTCTCATGCCTCTAGTGATTCTCCTGTCTCCCAAGTACTGTGCATGACCAAACACATACCTCCCTTGCTGCCTTTTCTTTATTTATGTAGTATCCTGGGGCTCGGTCCTAAGAACGTGGTTCTTCTCCATGTTCACTTACCCTCAGAAAATCTTTGAATCGGATTTTACATTTACCAATGCCACTTTTGTGCCTGTGACTTACAAGTTCAAGTCTCAGCCTCATCACAATTGTCTATTAGATAGCTTTCCTTGTAAGTCTTATAGGCATGCTCAATTTCACATAAGAAAACCCAAGTTCTTGCATCCATTCCTGTTTAATCAATGACAATTCAATTTCCTCCCTTTTTTCAAGGAAAAAACCTTGGAGTCATCTTTTAACTCCACCATCACATCTAACCAATTAATAAATCCACGGTGGCTACCACTACCTCTTTTTGACACCTACGCTCCTCCCACATTTGAACTGTCACCTCATTACCAGGAAATCTTGTTTCCTTCTAACTTTGCCCCTGGCGTTTTAGACTATGTTAATATGCAACTCAGGTTGGACCATTCCTTGGAGTAACACATTCCAATGCTGTTTTGCCCAGAGCAAAAACTAAATCTGTTCCTTTGATCTCCCAGGTCCCTGGATGATTTAACCTCGTCATTAACTTCTCTGATCTATCAGCCTCTAAGTTTTCCTCATGTCTCTATGGCTTTCTCCAACTTATCAACGTGTTCCCGCCTCAGGCCCTTTGTTCGTTCTGTCTGAGGTGGTTTTCCATCCTGTATTAAAATAACTCATTTCTTAACTTCTTAAGGCAGTTGCTTACATGTTACCCTCTCGTGAGACTCTTTTGGCCCCCTACCTGAAATAATGTCTTTTAGACATCTTTCTCTCTCTTTCCCCTCACATCCTCTCCTCATTTTCTTTTTATCCTGTTTTGCATTTCCCTAAAGAATCTATTATCTGGTACCACAGTACAAATTTTAATGTTGTTCCTCTCTGTTACATTTTTACCACATTAGAATAGAAACTCCATAAACTAGATTTTTGTTTGCTTTCCCCACATTGTTGCATTGCCAATGTCCAGAACAGTGCTTAGAATAGTATGTTCTTTATAAATACGCATTAACTTACTGAATGAAGAAAACTTTAGTAAGAGCACCCAGCAGCAGTGTTATTTTGATGATATATAACATGAACATATGAGTTTGAAACTGTGTCTGGCAAGTCTAGGTTCTTATGGAGTTGGTCCAATATACAAAGAGCAATGGACTAAAAGAATCCAGAAACAAATAGAGTTGGTAATTCAGTATATGATAAACACTTCTTTTCAAAATGAGGAAAGAATTAATTTTTAGAGTAACCTGCTAGTCATTTGTAGATTAAAAACAAACAAGTAAACCAAAAAACCAAAACCAAAGCCAACAACAAAAGCCCCAAATGTAAGATTCACTCACTTTGTTAACATGTATTAAAATAAACTCTTGACAGATCAAAGATTCAAATGAAAATCTCAGAAATATTAGAAGAAAACAGGCTGCAGGGGATTAGGCATCTACAGAATTTCTGATGTAATAAATGCGTAGATTACAATCAATATTATTTATGTAAATACTAAAGATAGTCATATAAGCAGAAATGTATGTTTTTCTGGAACACCTGCAGGTTAATAGCTATAGGAAACACATTATAATTGATCAGCTGGAGAGAAGAGGAAAAGTCAGGTGGGAAATGGAGATACTGAAAAACTACATAGAAAATACAAATGACTAATAATAAATATGTAAATTACTTCAATACAGCTGACATTTCAACTTTAAATTATTACTTAAGTTTCAGCCATATTTTTATTATTTATTTGTTTTGGGATTCTTGCGACTGGATCTCGCTGTGTAACTCAGGCTGTTCTCGAGCTTACTGAGGAGCTTAGACTGGCCTTGAACTTACATGTACCTCCTGCTTCAGCTGGGTAACAGACATGGCTAAATGCCTGGCTCAGTAATGTTTTTAAGTAAAAGTGCTTGTAATTCTAGTGGTGTCTGTCAATCAGCTGGCCAATGTAAATAATCATGTGATCTGTTGCATGCGTAGGTCTGCAAATGCTCAACTTTATAATGTGAGGCTGTGCATGTTGGAACGCCTGTCATTCCAGAACTTGGAGGCCAGTCAGGGCTACAGACAAAGAACTCAGGCAATGACAATAACATGACAATAAAAAGTACTGTGGAATACTTAATAATACAAAATGAGTGTTGTAAAGGAAGGAATGAGAGGAAACTGGAAACGCAAAGGATGGTAAAAAACAGGTTTGGAAGAGATGGTGAGAAAAACCTCTGTGCCTGGGAAGTAGCCTTTGGGATCGTGTATCTTGGCTGTGGGATGTCTGATACCAGTCAGGTGGAAGGTCTATGATGAAGCAGTTTAAGAAGATGCCTGACTTAAAAGGACCATTGTCATGGGTGGAGATGTCACCAAGGACGACACTGGGCAACAGGGGAGACAATCCGCTGGTAGAGTCTGAGACTGTATCTTCGTCTGTGGATTTCTAGGCTGTGACAGGAGGGCATGGAGTCGTTGATTGGCCACCTCAGCTAGGCAAGAGAAAGGTGAGGTTGCCAGTCAAAGTGCAAGTACAGAACATAAGAGTTGTGGGTGATGGCAAGGAGGGAAGAATTTATGGGGAAGTAACTAGCTAAAATTATCGTTGTAAATTCAGAGAATGGCAGAAAAGGTAAAGCTGCATTAGTTGAGTGGACTTCACCAGGAGGTTTTACTCGGATACACTTCAGGAAAAGTGCAAGAGTGGAGGGAGTAGTCTGAAAAGCAAGACCGAAAAAGAGATTTTAAAAAAATACACATCTTCAGTTAGGGAAAGCAATTTAGAGGAAGAATTACATTCATCTTAGTCATCCAAAGTCAAGCTTTCAGTTGTTTAGTGGTAAAATCAAAGGACTGTGTGATAAGATCCGTTTGGGTGCGACGAGGAGGTGACCTGGAAAATACAGTCTGACCCAGGAGAGGCCAGTAATGAGGGTACTGCTCACCTCTGCGGGAAGATAGCCGGCTGGTAGATTGAGCCTAGAGGCTACTCTGCTCTTTTTCAGGTAAAACTGCAATAAAGAGGCGTTTCACTTTCTTTGGAGCCTGGGCAAAGCATAAATAGTGCTGGCAGCGTATGAAACGGAGCTCTCCCTCCACCCACGAGGTTCTGCACCCTCAAGCAGAGAGAAGGGCGGAGGCCACAGGTGTCTGGGCATCTGGGCTCAGCCTGCCCTGCGAGGCTGCAGACCGCAGTGGTCCGGAGAGGCTCGTGGTGCTGTAGCTGTTGGCTGACAGTGACTAGCTTCGAGACGAGACCAAGACCGGTCCAGTAAGACACCAGCTTCTGCTTTTCCAGGTCCTTGATGCACCGCAGGTCTCCGAGATAGGGAGTGTCCTGGTCTGCTGTGTGCATATGCGGAATAGGAGGGCAGGGTACTAGCTTGCGCCCACCGGTGTGGGCAGAGCCACCATTGGCAGTATGTAGGGTCTGCCTGGACGAGGTGATAGGAACAGGGCTCGGCTCCAGTGGCCTTTGGAAACAACTAAGGCTCTAGGCTTGAGCCAACCCGATGAGCTGTGGGCACTGCCCTGTTGTCCTGAGACATGTGTCCTTTGGGCTGTGAAAGGCTCAGTGGTGTCCAGGCCCCTCTGCACAGTGGGCTCTTGCAGTCCTCTGCCTCCACAGGCGGGTAGCAGGCCTTTGCTGGGGGTTTTCAGTGAAGTTCGCTCACACTGGGGTCTCCCCTTGGGGCTCTCCTTCGGATTCCCTTGAAGTTTTGCTTTGTGCCTGGTCTTCTGCCTGGAAAACTCATCAGAGGACTCTCTACCCTTTCCTACCACCCAAACCTGGCTCTGTGGACCCGGCAGCACTTCCTTGAAGTCTGGTTTGTTTTTCTTAATCTTTGTTTTTTTATTTTTTTATTTTTTTTTATTTTCCTGTGATTTCTCAAACTTTTACCCATTCCCAGCCCTGCCTAGACATAGATGATTTACTAAACCTAGCAACGTAGCATTTGCTTGATAATGCTTAGCATAGTGGTGATGGTGCCTATCTGAACATAGGGACGATTACTACAGGTTGAGAAAGTGTGTGTGTGTGAATAAAAGAAGGCTGGATTTGAAATATCATTCTGCGTGGGTTTAGCAGTAGGTATATAATAAGTTCGTGTTAATTAAATTTGGTTTAAACTTAAAAACAGTACAATGTCAACTATTTTAATTAGAAAACTTTGTGGAGACCAGTACTGCTGTGGCTGTGGGTGTTACTCTCATCTTGGAAATAGCAGCATTCGGACTCTGCTGAACAAGTTCAGTCCACCCTGGACCCGTGAGTTTTGGTTGCATTTGCCCCAGAATGAGCACCATAAAGACATCAGCAGACCATAGTAAGGATGAGATATATTCCAGCAATCCGTGGGTTGGTCTCCAACAGTAGGAGACAAATGAAAAACTTAGGTGGAGACAAAGAATTGATCTCTTTTGTGAAGGAATCCCTCCCCTGCTAAGCAGGACACCATTAGGATCCATTCCTTGGCAGCTGAACACCTGTGGAAGTTTCTCAGAGGTTACCCTCCATTGTATTAAAACCATTATTTGACTGGGGTTTGAGCCTCATCAAAATGTATTTGGTGCCTGAAAAATCCAGTTGTGCAGCAAGCGGTTGCTGTGGAGCTATTCTTCTTCCAGTCAGTAGGAGATGCTGTCATGATTCCAGCTAGTGCAAAGACCAGGAACAAATTCTGCCTTCTCACCCTGTCCCTTCTCACCTTCCTCCAGGAAAGGCCTCTTCCAGCCCTTAGCTGCTTCTCCCCTCTACCCTTGTTTCTAACCCCTCTGTTCTGTCCCATTTAGCATGTGGACCTTCCTGGGGAGACCCGAATGCATTCTATGTCTGTCTTCAGCCTTATCCACAGTGGCTCTGCTCAGCTATAACAAGTCACCCAGGTATGCATCAAACCTATGCAGAGGTTCCATTAAAGGTGTGCCGAAGGCCCCCAAAGGAAAGGCTTAAAAAAAGTACGTGTGTGTGTGTATGTGTGTGTGTGCGCGCGTGCACATATGTATGATGTTTATGGTATGTTTGTATGCATGTGTCATGGTGCATCTGTGGAAGTCAGAGGACAATTTCAGATGTTAGTCTTTGACTTCTACCTTGTTTGAAACAGGGTTCACTACTGCCTCCATGGATTCTCCTGTCTCTGTCTCCTATTCCCACCAGGGGTGCTGGGATTAGATTACATGCACTATTACATTCAACAAGTCTGGTTTTTACCTGGATTCTGGGAATCTGCCGGCATTTCATTCATTAAGCCATGTCTCTAGCTCCTTTCTCTCCCTCTGTATTCCTTTTCCTTCCCTCCTCTTCCCTTCTTTTTTCTCCTCTGCTTTCCTTCCCTTTCCTCTTCTCTTCTCTTCCTTTAGAAACGGGTGTGGGGGGGTAGAGACTTTATACCCCAGGCTGACCTTGAACTCTTCAGTGTTTTGAGCCTTTTTGATCATTCAACCTGTGCTCTAGAAATCATATACCATCTTGCCCTCCCAGGCTTAATCAAAGTCACTTGACCCCCTTGTTGATGGTGAGGCGAGATGTAGGTCTGAAAGTTGAAGGCTCACAGTTCACCTTGGGAGGTTCCCCATTCCGGATCATATCTGGCACCATGGACTACTTCCGGATACCTAGGGTGTACTGGAAAAGCAGCCTGAAGAAGATGCAGGCTTGTGGCTTCAACACCCTTACCATGTAAGTCTTTGTTTCTGGTTCTTGATTCAAGAATTTTTCAACTGAACCCTAACTGAGACTTTATTTGAATAGTCTTCTTTACTATTATTAAGAAAGATATTTGTTAGTCAAGTTATTAGTCAGGGTTCTCTAAAGGAATTGATATGTGTATACACACACACACACACACACACACACACACATATATGGAATTTATTAGAGTAGCTCACTGTAGTCTGAGTAGTTCAACAATGGCTGTCTCCTGAAAGACCAAGGTTGGTAGTTATTCAGACCATGAGACTGGATGTCTAAGCAGCCCAAATCTGGTGCTGGAGTCCCAGGGAAGTCCTAGAGAACTACTAATCTTCAATCTACATAGAATCTTCAATCCCAAAGAAGCAGGTTCTAATTCCAGTGAAGATAAACAAAGTGAGGGCAAGTAGGCAGAAATCAAAAGCTTCCCTCTTCTATGTCATTTTTTGTGAGCTTCTACCAGAAAATGTGGCCCAGATTAGGGTGGGTCTTCTGTCCCCAGAAGATTCACATTTGAAGAGGGTCAATACTTCAGACAAGTATTGGCAGGCAACATTTGTCTTTTCATTTCCCTCTTCTTTCACTTAATACAATGCCTTCAAGCTTCACCTATGTTATAGTATGTACCAGAATCTCTCTTTTTTTTTAAAGTTGAAATAGTACACCATATATGTTTAAGACTCTTATATTCTTCTCCTTGTGCAATGCTGGTTGACTTGGAACTCTCTCTCTCTACAAAATTGGAGATAAAAAGAAGTAGAATGCATATGAAAAAATATGCTAAAGTAATTCACAGAACAGTATGCAAAATTGCATACTCAAACTGGAAATCTGCAGTAAACAGGCCTGCAGAGGTCAGAAGAGAACCCTTGGAACTGGGGTTATGGATAGTTGTGAACCACTATGTGGGTTCTGAAATCAAATCTGGGTTTTCTGCAAGAGCAACAAGTGCTTAACCACTGAAACATCTCTCCAGCTACTGTATTGAGATTCTTGAGGTAGATTCCATATATAGTTTTTTTTAAAAATCAAATTTGGAAAATTTTGTCTGCTGTTTTTCCCCAAGTATTTTTTGCTACAGGGTTCTAATTACCTGTACATTAGACTTCTTGACCAGATCTCACATTCAATTAATGCTCTGTTTATTCAGTATTTTAAAAAATTCTATTGATGTCTTCAATAGTTTTTTTCATTATATCTTTTCATTTTTTATTTTTTAAGACAGGGGTTATCTATGTAGTCCTGGCTGACCTGGAACTCACTCTGTAGACCAGGCTAGCCTTACATCCAGAGATCTGCCTGCCTCTGGCTCAGGAGTGCTGGGATTACAGGCGTATGTCACCTCTTTTATTATACCTTAAAGTTTACTGGCCTTTTATTCTAGGAATATACTCATCTGTCTGTTACAATTTGCATATTTTATTTATCTCTCTTTATTGTATCCAGAATATCTTTCATTTCACACACACGCCACTGAACTGTACACACTGTCCTTTTTACTTTTTATTTTGAGACATGGTCTTGCTAAGTTGCTGAAGTTATCCTTGAACTCACAACCAGAATTAGTCATTGAACTTTCCATCCTCCTAGCTCACTACCCTTAGCTGGAATTAAAGACAAGTGTCACAAAACCTGGCCTTTTTTGGGGGTTAGGGGTAGGATCTCACTATGTAGCCTAATCTGGCCTCAAACTTGTGAGTCTCCTGCTTCAGCCTCAAAAGTGGTGTTAATACAAGCATGTATCACCACATCAAACAGCTCTTGTTTATTTGTTAGGCTTGGTTTTCATACTCTATAGCCATCTGGCCTCAAACTTGTGATCCTCCTGCTTCAACCTCCTCAGTGCTTGGAATACAGGTGTATACACTAGAGGCTTAACTGTTGAAACACTAAGCTTTCTCCCAGTAGAGAGAACCTAGCTTCTCTGTTAAAAATGGAAGGGTCAGTATAGAAGAAGAGCATGATGGGAGAACTTCTTATGTTTCTCTTTTTCCCCATGACAGACATGTTCCTTGGAACATCCATGAGCCAGAAATGGGCCAGTTTCATTTCGCTGAAAGCACAGACATCGGGTATGTTGTTTGTTTAACTTACTTTAATTGCTTAATTCTGGGATTCAGATAGTGATATGCCCGGGGGATTAGATGAAGGAATGTGGTGTATAGCTCTGCTTTGTGTTTATAGTTGTTTGTTGTTATTTTTTGAGTTAGGGCCTCATAAGAGTCTATAACTCTAGCTGGCTTGGAATTCTCTATGTAGACCAGGCTGGCCTCGAACTCACAGAGGTCTGCTTGCCTCTGCTTCCTGAGTGCTGGAATTAAAGGTGTGTCCCACTAGTCCCTGGCCTCTAATTCTGCTTTGATAGCCAGCCAAAGGCTCTAATAACTTTTACCTGGTCTGAAGTCTCCTTGAGCTGTTTGTTGGTCTATGGCTTATATAGGTAATTGCCTTCTGTTACAGTATGGTCTAGACCTTGTTTTAGCTAGTATTCTAAGGCACAAGTGCATCATGAAGAACCTGTTCTCTCAGTTGTAATAGCAGATTTCTGAGGTATATAGTTTCTACAGCATTAGAAGAATAATTGTTTATTGAAAAATTGTGCACTTATGAAGTGTCACCATTATATTAAGGAAGCTGTAGAGAGGAAGGCAAATGCAGTGTATTGAGGCTATACAGGCCCAGCTAGGGACAAGTCATGAAAGACAATGGTAATGCTGTATCTGAGTCAAGTTTTGAGGTTGGGCAGGAATGAATGGGAGGGGGCTATGTGTAGAAGAGTCAAATTCAGAGATGTGAAAAGACAGTGCAACCACTCATAGTGATGTTAGATGCTGCAACATGTAAGCCTCACACCTTTTTAAAAATAAAGGTTTATTTTCACTTAAATAGGATTTTCCCAACTGGCACACATTTCTCTTTCAATACGTAATAATAGGAGAAACTCAGGGTCTTTTTTCCTTAAATCTTTAAAACTGTCTTCTAAGTCACTGACCCTTTGGGTACTGAAGCTACAGGAGGAAGAAAGAGCATGAAAAAGAAAGAAGGAAGGAAGGAAAGATAGAGAGAGCTGCCATGCCAACCCCCTGAATGATGTTACTATGAATATTTTCTTTCCAGAGCTTTTATTACCATGGCTTCAGCGGCGGGGCTCTGGGTCATTCTGTGTCCAGGCCCCTACATCGGCAGTGGCTTAGACCTTGGAGGCTTGCCCAGGTGAGTTGTGGTCTAAGGGCCCCAGGCTGGGAAGCACATTCATAGGGTATGATTTCTGTACATACTTTAAAGAGTCTGAACCATTTTGTTCATTGGTGGCACATGGTGGTGATTACAGGTAAGGTTTTTGAGTCTGGCTGTTTTCTCTTAGTTAATACTTTCAAAGCATATACTGGATTATTCTAGTCTACCCAATCACTCCATCTATGTCTCACATAAATGCTTCTAAACAGCTTTATAACTGTCTGTCTCATTCTAGAATTGGAAAACTTTTCCTGTAACAGGTCAGATAGTAATCCCAGCTGAGGTGGGAGCATTGTCTCAAATTTGGGGATGCCATCCAGGGCTACATAGTGAGCACTAGGCTAGTCAGTGCTACATAGCAAGATTTTGATAGAAATCCAATCCACATAGTAAACATTTTAGGCTTTCTAAGCCACAACCTATGTGGCCAGCCTGAAAGTTGCAGTAAAAATATGTGGACAATTGGGTACAATTGTGCCAACAAAGCTATTTAATAAGCAGGCAGCATGTCTGCTTGGCTTTTAGGCTATAGTTTGGTGAATTCTGCCTTGGATCATATTTACAAGGCCCCCATTCTGACCTTTGGATGCTGAGTTATTTTTACCTGGCATAGACTGTTGTTCCTTGAAGTTGGCCCAAATCCTCACATCACTATTCTGTGTGGCTGTGCAAATGTGGGCTGTGTTTTAGACATCCTTTTCTAGAACATTTCTTATTACTGTCTCCCCTCCCGAGTCTGAATCTCACCTTTTGAATCGTAGCTGGTTACTCAGGGATCCAAAAATGAAGCTGCGGACCACTTACAAGGGATTCACGAGAGCAATGAATCGGTATTTTGACCATCTAATTCCCATGGTAGCACAATTACAGGTAAAAATCAACCCACAGGTAAGGGAAATGATTGCTAGGTTGATTTCTGGGATAGTGATTGCCACCTTCTGTACACTTCTGCTTCTTGAGAAGCAAGGAGCATATGCTAGCTACCCTGTGTTAGCAACCAGGAATTTCAGTATCTTATCTAAGAAAGCTTCTGGCTTTAGACTTTAATAGGGCAAAACAAAATGGAACAAAACAGAAAAGAACAAAACATAGGGCTTTTTCATTATTGCTAGCAGAGTGTGCACACCCATCCTACATGAGATCATAGCCTTTAAACTTCAACCTGGAAACTGCTAAGTGAGTTTTACATCATCAGGGCCTTTATGACGTTGGGAGGTCTTGGAAAAATTCTCCTGTGGCCTCGTGACACAGCACTTCCTTACTACTGAGAATCCCTCTCTTAGAACATTTCAATCAAATTTGTCATATTCCAGTTCCTTGGCCTTAGATAAGTCCAGGTACTGGCAGCTTGTGGATCTTTCTTCTCTTCTTCTGTTTAGCCTTCTGTAGTCTTCACTGGAGAGATAAGAATAGAAAGGGAAGAAGCTGGTTTTGAAAGTCTGTCAATATTTATCAGCTAGGGACACATGCTTAAAAAGTTGAAATGTACCTTTAGTCTTAATGTCATCTTTACTCCTGTGCCCCATAACTCAGGGACAGAGTGCCTGCTTCTTGCTCAATGTCTTCCTGTTTCAACTCTGTCTATCCAGAGTTTCTCCTCAGTCAGCCATTATGGTCATGTTCGGGTGCACAAACACTTCAGTCACAGGTTTACACAGTCCTGGATGCTCCCACATTGCTACCTACACCATCAGCATGGAGTTGAACTCCTTATGGTATTTTTTCTCTTACATGCCAGGAGCGGCACCTTGTGGTTGTCCCACACGTTCCTGAAGGAAATTTGAGGACATATTTTATAAGTTCGGCTATCAAGGGGAAGAGGGCAAGATGGTGGTAACTGGAGGGGCTGGTGGTCCAGGCAAGCTAATTTTAACACAGGGCCTTAAGGCATTCAAACGAAGATGAGAAAGCTGAAGGTTCAGAAGTCAGTGATGCCTCTAACACAAAGCTCTTGAGAGATGGGAAGAGTGACTGTGGACGTTCCAGACCTCGTGATTAACACACACAATTATGGGGACATGGTAGTTATTTAAGGACCGTTCTTAAAGGAAGCATTTGACTTCTCACATAGAGCTACTGATGTTGAGTGTGCTGGGTTTTTTTTCTTTCTGAGTATGCCAAGTATTCAGAAAAATCCATTCTTTCCCCATAAGCATCTCATCCTCACATTCTCATCTCCTTGACCCTCAGTTTAAAAGAGGAGGCCCTATCATTGCCGTGCAGGTTGAGAACGAATATGGCTCCTATCATATGGATAAAAGATACATGGCCTATGTGAAAACGGTAAGTGCTCCTTTAATGCTGCTCGGCTTCTTGCACGTTGTTACTTTGTGGTACAAGCGCACCCAGAATGCCTGCAGCTTGCCTGGGATTGTGAGGTGTGACGATAACAGAATCCAGTTTTATTTTTTATTCTTGGTCATGTTCTAGAAAGTGGCCTGGAAAGAATACAGATGGCTTTTGTAATAAGGCGGGAACGCACACGAGGACAGCTTTACTTCCTGAGAATCTCTCAGCTTTCTTTTGGTTGACATTTAATATGTGCTTTCCCACTCTCTTACGTTCAGATGTGTCCATCTACTCAGGGTGCGTACAAGTAGGATACGATGCACACAATCAGATTTGTTGTTGTTGCGAGTGGCTACCATCTTTTTTTCTCAAGCCTTCCTGTTTGTCTTTGTTGTATGGTCATCCGCCAATAAGCCACACTGGTCACTGGAGTGGGGTGAAATACTGACTCCGACCTATGGGAATCAGGGTACAGTGGTATCAAGTGACAAGCGACATTCTGGCTCCTCTTACTTAAGTGACTTTTCTGCCTCTCTTAGTTTTTAAAATTGTCCAATAGAAGCCTACCAACTTTTGATACCAACAAAGGACTCAAGGGTGAATTCTAAGACTTTTACCATTTTTTTTTCCACTATTTTTGTTCAAAAGACCCAACAGGGCATACGTTTGACTTGTCTTAGAACCTACAGCCACCGTCTCAGTATTTTGTCCTTTACACAGATCCCTTAGTCTGTCTTGGCTGAGTCTCCTTAGAATGTTTATAGTTAAACTTGGGGCATGTAACAGGTGAAAATGCCACTCGTGGGCGGGTTAAGCCAAAACTTACCTGCCTTTCCCATGGAATGAAGAGTATATCCTGTGGCTTTGGCTCATGAGATAAGGTCATTTGGTGACAGCGTGGACAGAAGTATTCCTTTTCTGCTCTTTGGCTTGGAGAAACTCCAGGGAGTCCTTCGAGAAAAGCATTGCATTCGCTGATGCAATTGCCCCTCAGCCTCTTCTGGGAGGTTTGGCATTGAAACTGCCGTTGAGGAGTGAGACTGAGGAAGGACCCATATTTCTGCCTTAGCTTTTAAACTTAAAAGTAGTTGCACAGGGAATCAAGACTTCAAGACTTCCTCTCTGTGTCTCCACTTCACTGTGGTATTTCCACTGTCAAAGTTTTGTTTTGCTCTTTTTTTCCCCCACCCCAGGAAGAAGCAAACGGGACTAGGGGCCATTCACTTCCTTTATTGAATTTCTCCTTAGGGTTTATTGTCCAGAGGGATCAGTGAGCTGCTCATGACTGCAGATGATGGTCTGAATGTGAGAAAGGGCCACTTGAGGAAAGGTATGGCTTTAGTTGCATCTGCTTCTACACTGGCCAAGTTGAAAAAGCACAGGTCCTTCCGATGCTTCCCCTTTCCATTTCCTGGTGGCGAGGGCTTGTGGTCAAAACTGAGCTAGGAAGTGGGACCAACTTTGCTGCACATCGGCCACCATGACCAGAGTGTTGCTCTATTCCCTTTAGACTTGTTATAGCCTAGCACAGGGTTCAACTGTGGCCTAAGTAAAAGTTGTCTCCAGTGCTGACATGGAACCCCGATTGAGCAACAGAGAATGGAGGAGGTTCAGAGTAATATTGCCATGGACTCAGCCCTAGCAGTTCTCTGAACAAACGAGTCCAGAGAATAAAATCATGGCTGGCGATGAGTGGGAGGAGGGATACTTCTCAGGCGTAAAGCATTTGCTTAGCATGTGTGCATGGGTTCAACTTCAGGAGCACAAAGAAGGAAACAAAAACAAAAGGCAAAAAACAAATACATAGAGCCCAAGACTGAGAAAAGTGATTTCTGAAATTCTTCCTTCTAAGTAATCTTGTCAGCACCATTCTCTTCCAATGCTCTTGTCCCTGGTTTTTTGGTGAGCCTTCTGTGTTGTAGTTGGAAGGTTAGTTAGATCAGAACTCTGAATTAGAAGTCAAGCATGAATGAGGTCATGGGCTTGACTCCACAACCAAAAAAGTCAAGTTTTGGAGCCTCTATTTCTTCATTTACTTTTCATGTATTAATTTGTGCCTTGTGACATATTTTAACTACCTTCTTGACTTGATAGACCACTATATATTCCAAGTGAAGGGCCGTGTGTGAAATCTTTTTGCATATGCTTCTGTGGCTACAAGTGTAGCATATCTTTGTTGCTGGCTTTGGCAGTGGAAGTACTGAAGTGAGAATGTGAGAGGCGTCTGAATGTGCAGACGGGGCTCTGCAGCCTGGTTCTGGGAGAGTCTGCTGCCCCTGCCCTGTGGGGTCATGGCAGGATCTCATGCATGTTCTTTCTACCCACAGTGCTGGCCACTGTCCACATGAAGAATATAAGGAGAAAAACATATGACGATCTCAAATCTATTCAAGTAAGGACCTTTCAGACCTGATAGACGCTTTGATTCTTGCCCCACCCTGGATCTCTTGGCTTACTTATTGAGGGAAATCTTAGTAGTAATTAAGTTTAAAATTTGACTCCATGGTGTCCATAAATATCTGTTATAAGTGGTTTTAGGTTCAAATTGTATAAATCCAGAACACTTGGTCCACAGGCCATAGTGTTGGAGTGTTGTAATCCTAATTTTTGTTCACTCTGGTTTCTAGGGCATATTGCTTTTTGTTGTTGGTTGAAAGACTATTTGTCATAGTCCTTCCAGTGCTGAAGCCCCTGTATCATCAAACATTTTAAATTCTTCCTCCATGTCAGGCATTTATTACTAGGCCTCTACTCTGGTCACTCAAGAATGGAAATACTGTATTTTTAGATTTTCTGAATTGTATTTTTAGGATGTCTTGAAAGGGTAATATTGAAATGGCAGTTGATTGTCTCCCTCAAATATTGGAAAAGATGCCCAGTGAAAGCACATGAGGGGATCATGTGCCTGGGAAGATCATATGAGATTGGAGAGTAGAACTCAGAGCTCCTGGGAAGTGGCAAGGTGCTTTCAGTTAGGGGGCGTGTGGAGCACCGAACTTCACAGTTCCCTTGTAGGTAGTTCAGAGCTTCAGAATTGCAGAAGAACTTCCTAAATTCACACTTGGCTTTTTTTCTCCTTTCAGGGTGGAAGCCCTATACTAATGATGGTATATACAGCAAAGTCTTTTGACACGTGGGGACATTTCATGCAGGTTGGGGATGCACACAGTGAGTCCTCTTTACTGACTTTTTTTTTTCCAGGAAAACATATGACACCAGTGGCACTGGCCTGTTTTTTTCTTGCTGGTTGGTGTACTTGAAGTTTAGGGACAAGGCTCCCAGATGCTCTATCATATAAACCTCAGTCTGGCTAAGTAAATGGCTTCTATTCATCTGCTCAGATGGAGTGGCCACAGAGAGCACCTCCCAGGTCATGCAACAGGAAGTTCCATAGTTTCCTTTATAAATGCATTTCATCGAAGCTATTAAAATAATGGGAATGAATTGTTCTGTAAGACAGGGAATTCACTGAAGATATGCTGGCTTTAGAAAGTTACAGAAAGTAGGCTATAGAAAGTAGGAAGTTATATAGCTCTAGATCATCTGATTTTAATTCTCTTGCTCTCCTTGGAGAATTGATGATGACCATTTAAATGGAGTTGAAGGTAAATGTGGCTGGTGTCACAATTTCAGGTAAGTCACTGTGAGAAGTTGATAAGCACCATGAAAATTGTAAGCTGGACATAGGTATGTCCCTAAAAAGTCAGTGCAATATTTGATATGCACAGTTCGTGTGCTAGAAAGAAAGATTCACCCAAATATGAAACCTAGAGAAAGAAGTAACAACTGACTTCGGATTTTGAAAACAAATACTGCCAACTACTCTGGTCAGTACTGGCTTGTCTAACATGCTTTTCTGGGCGTGAGCCCTAAGCAGATCATGAAGATTTCAGGTCTAGGTAGACTGAACAACTACTATGAGCTGTGAATTATTAAATCTTAATTCTGTCCCTGCTTTCTCCCTTTCTTCCTACCTCTCTGAAGTGCTGATGAAAGATGTGCACGAGATGTTCAGCCTTGGGTTCTCTCTCAACTTCTACATGTTTCAAGGTGGCACCAACTTTGGCTTCATAGGTGGAGCTGAGTCTTCAAATGGTTACTTATCATCGGTAACCAGTTATGGCAAGTACTTGTCCTCCAGAATTATCTCCAATCTAGGCTGTTGTGTCTGGAACATACTAGGGTAGGCCCCTAAGGGAAATCTCTGGAACTGTTTAGCTCTTTTGACTTTAATGTGTGTTGGATATTGAGGATTTGGTATTTGTTCCTGACTACACTAGAATTTATTCACCACTAGGGTCTTGGCTTTCTGGGATAAGCAAGCAGACAGATTAATAGTTTGCTCTTGCTTATCTGGTGCATAGAACCTTACTTTAAAAAGTTCTATGCAAGCCAGGTGGTGGTGGTGCACCCCATCCCGGCACTCAGGAGGCAGAGGCAGGTGGATCTCTGTGAGTCTGAGGCCAGCTTGGTCTATAGAGTGAGTTCCAGGACAGCCAGAGTTACAATAGAGAAACCCTGTCTCAAAAACAAACAAAACAAAACAAAACAAAACTTTTATGCAGAGTCTGTTGCTTTGAATCTCCTAAGAGTACCAGAGTATCAACAAATGTGTCTTCCTTAACTTCCAAATCTCCCAAGAAACCAAGTAGGAAATTAAGGGTGAAATAAAGGCAATAGTTCATTGAAAAATGTGGGGATGTGAAGTCTCTATTTCCTCTGCTTTTTTACCATACTTGGTTCTTTATAATGTGGTTGTTCTAACAGGTATGTCCTGGTGTCTCATGGTTTTAACTTGCATCTTCCTAATGACTAAGGAGACTAATGATTTTGAACATCTTTCCACTTGCTGATTTGCCATTTGTTTACAAAATTTTGAAGATGTATCTATGCACATCTTTTTTATTACCTTCACAGAATGTTTTGAAGATCAGAAATTTAAAATTTTAATAAAGTCCTAATCTATTAAAAATAAAAGAAATTGGATGGGAAGGATAAGGCACTGCATTGGAGGGGCCGTCAGCCAGGACTTAAGTACAGACCCAAGGATTAGGCAGTTTGCCTCCCAACACCCCAACTCCTACTGAAGCTCAGCAGATGCTTCTTAGTTTGGACCAAGAGATACATGGAATCCACTTATGTACCCAAGGCCTTTCCCCTGAGGTTGCTACACTGTGGATCTTTTTGCTCAGAGCTAATATTTCTTCTCATCGTGGGGAAAGAAGTTAATCCTAAGGTTTTCTTTGGGGGAAATGACTCATTTCTCTGTGTTCTTCAGACTACCGTGCACTGCTGACAGAGAATGGACAATATACACCTGAGTACAAGGCATTTCAAGAATATTTTCACGCTGTCACAGGTACCCAGCATCAACTTCAATCTGGATGGTGACTTAGATTCCTCCAGTGGGATCTGCCATGGAAGGAGGGGAAGGAGTGCGTGAAAACCTTTTGGGGAGAACAGCTTGCTCCAGTTTATCATCAGCACTGGAAACACGTGAGATAGAGGGTCTGTTCTCACCACAGGATCATGTTGCTTGGTCTTGGCTGTGGCTGCAAGCCTCTAAAACAGTGGCTCTCAACCTGTAGGTCATGGCCCCTTTGGGAATCGAGCAACCCTTTCACAGGGGTTGCCTAAGACCAGCTATGTATCAGATTTTTACACTATGATTCATAACAGTATCCAAATCACATTTATGAAGTCGCAAAGAAAATAATCTTATGGTTGGGGTCACTACAACATGAGGAACTAATTAAAGAGTTGAAACATTAAGGAGGTTGAGGAATTAGAGCATTGTAGCAATAAGAAGGTTGAGAAACACTGCTCTAAAACTTCTAAAAACTGAGATTCCAGCCTCCCTTCCTCTGAGCTCTTCAGTAAGCATGCCTTGGTTGAGGTGGCGAAGGAAGGGTAGAGTCTGAGAGCCTGTATGTTTGTGGCTGGACTTTAGCAGATCCTAATAAACAGCTTAGTTGAGATCTCTAGGTCTAACAGCTGTGTCGACGTGCTTCTTCTTTTTCTAGGACAGTGAGGGTCCTTCCTCAGATGTTTAGGGATACGAGAAGACCTTTACTCAGTTAGCACCTGCCTTAACTCTTCCTGGAGTTAGGAAGTCAGGCCACATGACTGGGTCTTTCATTTTTGGAGTCTGTGGGACAACAGGAGAACTGATGAATGGGGTTGGAGCTAGGTTCTAGAATGGCCAGCCATGTGCTTCTCATTGCAGATATTCCCAAGTCTATTCAACCAGCAGCTATACAGGCTGTTGTCTATAAGTCATTGACATTCTTAGAGTTCATGACTCTGTGGGAAGTCCTGCCCTATCTAAACCAGGTGAGTGTTTCTTGGGTATAGACACATGGTATCACTTTGGGGAAAGAAGAGACCAGAGAGAAGGGATAGTTCAAAGACCAAGGAATAGATGATTAGGGAACCAAAGTAATCTTTGGGAGTGTTAGTTCCTTTTCAAACTTTATAGTTCAGAATAGGAAACTGACTACAAGACCTCAGATTAGACATTTAAGTTTGAAGAAACGGTCAAAACTTGTGTAACACTGGAAACAGTTCCTTTCATGATCCAGTTGTAAAAATTTTCTTCTATCTGTCTCTCTCCCTCCTTCCTTCCCTCCTTTCTTTCTTTCTTTCTTCTTCTTCTTCTTCTTCCTCCTCCTCCTCCTCCTCCTCCTCCTCCTCCTCCTCCTCCTCCTCCTCCTTCTTCCTCTCCTCCTCCTCCTCCTTCTTCTTCCTTTTCTTAAAGATTCTTTTAATATGTCCGAGTGTTTTGCCTGCATGTATGTAGTGCTTGTGGAGGCCAGAAGAGGGCGTCAGATCCTCTGGAACTGGGGATCTGAATAGAAACTATTATGAATGACTATATAGGAACTGGGAACTGAATCCCAGTCCTTGGCTAAGAGCAGTGCATTGCTCTTACCCACTGAGCCATCTCTTCAGCTCTATCCCTTGCTTTCTTAAGGTCTTAGAGTAGAAGTACATTGACTAGACTTAGAGCAATTATTTTTAATCTTTTGTTTTCATAGAGGAATGTTTTTTCTAAACTCATTGTTAAGTTCAATAGTGTAAAACATGGACCAGGTTAGTCAGGGTGTTAGTCCTGTAAGCCTGAACTTTCCTCCCCTGGAAGGGTCAGCCACTCCTTCTCTAGAAGGTTGACCTTCTTCTAACTTACCCCTAGGCTTTCTAGTAACACAGATTGAAAACTGGCCTAGGGAAACAATGCATGCTTCCTTCCCTCTATAAACCTCACCAAATATCAATAGTTTGGAACCGTATTGTCAGGATGTTATTCTACACAACTTCCAGTCTAATGAGTAAGAAGAATGAATGAATAACGGATTGGAGGGCCATGGGCCATAGGTGGAAGAACTGAGATGCATCATCACTGTTATAGAGACACAGTCCACGTGCTGGACATTCTCGGGAATCCAGGGACATTCCAGTCAAGGCGGAATTGAGACTGGAAGGCTGAACAGGAGCAGACGATATGGCAGCAGGGTGATGTGGAGAGGTAGATAGGGAGGGCTGCATGTTTGGGGAACTGCAGTTAGGATTGTCCATGAAAGTTCTGTGTGGAACAGTGTCACAAAAAATAAAAATAAAAATAAATAAATAAATAAATAAATAAATAAATAAATAAATAAATAATAATTCAGGCACCCAGAGGGGGGCAATTGCAGACTTGAGCCAGCATATTGGGTGTATGCTTTTGAGACAGGGTCATGCTATGTAGGCCAGGCTGGCCTCAAATTCATGATCTTCCCTCAGCCCCTGAACACTGATATGACACGTATGTGTTGCAATACTAGGGCTTTCCCTGTGTCTAGTTCTGCTTGTGAGTTTACTTCATTGGGAGTGCTGCTGTGCTCTTCACATCACATCCCTGGCACAGTGCAGGTTGCTTCTGGTTTCACTGCTAGACAGTGGGTTTAGGTGCCGCTAGTGTAGGCGCTCATTCTCAACTTTCCCATCAGGTGCCTACCCAGTGGTTTTAGCAGCAATTGACTTTATTGCATTGAAATTAACCACGCTTGGAATATTTACAGTACAGATACAGAAAGTCGGTTGCCAATAATTTTCTAGAAAATCTCTGGTTTTAGGGAATTGTAATTATTACTATTGTTATGATTATGCTCTTGTAGCGATGACTTCTTTTAAAGACCTCCCACCCCCTTTTTGAGATGTTAAATTTTGGTGATGTCTGAGATCTGCTTTAAAATAATTTTATATGGTTAGAGAGATGGCTCTGTGGTCACCAGATGCCTTTCCATAGGATACAGTGGACTACAACATCTGTAACTCAAGTTCCAGGGAATCCCACGCCCTCTTCTGGCCTCTGTAGGGACTACATGCACATGGTGCAGGCAAAACACCCATAAGTGTAAAAAAAATCCTGTAAAGGGTGGAGAGGGAAGACTGAGGTATGGGTGAAACTAGGTAAATGTGTTGATAAAGTAAACTAATACTTGGAAATATTTTAATTCTGTAATTCTTTTGTATTTATTCACTTGAGTTCTTCTACAGAAGAACTTCCTTCATCAGCTTCTTACCCTTAAGTACAGTTTGTACAGAAAAGGAGAGAGTTCGAGCATTTTATTTAATCAGAAAAATGAATCTATGTGTTTTCCAAAGGTGCAGCAGGTCATTTTGCTGCTGTGGTTCTTTGTATGGTTATAATCATGTAATATTGAACTGGTTTGTATGCCACTATTGTCTCCTTGATGCTCACATTGACCCACTGTAGACCGTCAGGACCTATTCTGGTTGGCTCTTGTGTCTTCCTGACAGGACACCCATAGCTGTTAACATCTTTCTTGTTTTGTTTCCCTGGAGGATATAGGGTGTGTGACTCCTCGACTTGCAATCATCTGTTTCTCCAAGGGGTTCTGGAGGGCTTTTGTCATCGTGTGTGTAATGTGTATAGATGTGTATATGTTTGCCTGCGTGTGTGTGGGCATATGTGTGTGGATGCCTGTGAATGTATTTGCACATATGTGTGCATGCATGTGGAGGCGCAAAGTTGATATATTGTGTCTTGTGCTTTTTTTTTATTATTTTGAACTTTTATTTATTTATTTATTTATTTGTACAGAGCCTCTTCACTGAATTTGGCACTCATCAATTCAGTCTAGTCTTGCTAGTCATTTTTCTTGGGAATCTCTTGTTTCTGTGTCCCAATTGCTGGGATTGCATGCATACGCCACAATGCCTGTGCTTTTCTTGATGTTTTTCATCTAAATTATAAGAATAACTCACTGGTTGGCATGTGCAGTGAAATGTGAGATTGGTTGGAAAGCCAAAAGAGAATTTACATGCTATGCATAAGCATGATTGTCATTGTGTATTCTTTTTCAGTACTCCCGTTTGAAAGGCTGTTTGGGTCATTCCCCTGGAGAAGTGGGCTGTGAGTGACAATTTCTGAGGTTCTTTTCTCTAGCCTGACCCTTCAACATGGTTGTCACTCTTATCTCTGCTACAGCCAATCACGTCTGTCAAGCCACTCTCCATGGAGCAGCTGCCTGTGAACAATGGAGCTGGTCAGTCCTATGGGTACATACTTTATGAGACCAACATCTTCGTTGGAGGCCTCCTTACCTCAAAGGGTCATGTTCAAGACCGAGGACAGGTAGGGAATGATATGTGATTTGTAGTGACACTTGCATATTAATATCACTCCGTGATGCTGAGGTCAATGTCTAAAGGGTAGTCACGTCATTTGACCTTCAGAAAATTATCACTGTTGTTTATCATCTATCCTTTTAGTGAAACTTTTTATACATAGACATGCCTAGGCACATACTCCAAATATTATAGGAGCTGACAGTGTTCTCAAATTTAGGAGGGGCTTCAGTTGTCCCTATACTCATCATGTATTAATCTCTAACATTTATATAGCATATGAAGTTGGCTCTTCTCATTTAAGTCTTAAAGCACCTAGTGAGAAATGAGTTCCAAATAGAAAATCCTCAGGAAAAGAGAAAGCCTTTTGTTTTAGTTAGGGTTTCTATTGCTGTGACAAAACACCGTGACTAAAAGCAAGTTGGGAAGGAAAGGATTTATTTGTCTTACACTCCACATCATAGTCCATCACTGAATAAAGCCAGGACAGGAACCCAAACAGGGCTGAGACATAGAGACAGAAGCTGATGCAGAGGCCACAGAGTGGGTGGTGCTTACTGGCTTGCTTCCTATAGCATGCTTAGCTTGTTCTCTTATAGAACCCAGGATCACAAGCCCAGGGATGGAATCACTCACAATGGACTGGCCCTCCCCACCAATTACTAATTAAGAAAATGCCTTACAGCTGGATCTTATGAAGGTCTTTTCTCAATTAAGTTTCCCTCCTTTCAGATAACTCTAGTTTGTATGTCAAGCGGACATAAGACCAGACAGCACAACTTTCAAAGCATATGCAACTGGAGAGTCACAATACAGACATGGAAGGTTTCATCCCACTACAAATTAAGAGCTCTCGAGTATTCTGAATATTTCCTGTTTTTCATCCTTTTTACATTACCTTTTTCCAAGGCTCCAGGTTGGGCATTCCTAGTCCAAAATCTGAAATGTTCAGAGGAAATACAATGCTCAAAAAAATTTCAAATGGGACAGGGAAGATAATTCAGAGGGTAGAGTGTTTACCACATAAATATGAGAATCTGAGCTAAGATTCCCAACATTCATATAAAAAGGTAGGTGTGGGTCCATATGTCTGTCATACTACCTTAGGGGAGTAGGTTCAGGAAGATTCTAGGAGCTCAATGGCCAGCCAGCCAACCTAGCTGAAACAGCTAGCTCCGGCTTCAAGGAAGGGACCTTATCTTAAAAAATAAGGTGGAGAGTGATTGAGGACACCCAAAATCAACCTCTTTCCTCTACAGACACATGCATGGGCATTTGCACCCCATCATACATATGTACACACACACAGATATTTCATGTGCATGCATGCACACAAACATACAATTTCAGAGGATTTTTTTTTTACTTTTAAAAAAAATATAATATTTCATCAATTCTTTAAAAAAATTTTTACAATATATTTGATCATATTTTCCCCACTTCTAACTCCTTCCAGCTTTACCTCTTCCCCTACCAACCCTGTTTTCTCCTCTTCCTTCTTGTTCTTGTTTTTCTGTTCTTATTCTTCTTCTTGTTCTTCTTGTTCCTCCTCTCCTTCTCCTCCTTCGTATTATTATTCATGTTCTTCTTGTTCTCGTTCTCCTCCTCCTCCTCCTCTTCCTTCTCCTCCTTCTCTTCCTTCTCATTCTCCTCTTCCTCCTCCTCCTCCTCATTTTAAATAACCCACAGGAGTATAGGAGAATCCACTGGGAGTATAGTTGATCGACTAGGATCACACCCTTAAAGAAAAGTGACTCTCCCTCTCCCAGAAGCCATCAATTGTCAATAGCTCCTCAGTTAGCATTGGGAGTTAGTGAGCCTCTTCTATCCCCATGCTAGAATATTGACTGGCTTGATCTTCTTTAGGTCTGATGTAGGCAACCACACCTGCTGTGAGTTCATGAGTGCAGGAGTCCTGTTATCCCCAGAAGACAATGTTTTGGTATGGTTCTTCCTGACATCTGGTTCTTAGAATCTTATCATCTCCTCTCCCAAGATGATCCATGATCATGATCTGTGATCCATGGGAAGTGATATAGAAGTCCCATTTGGCTTCACAAATACTTATTCTTTACATTTTGATCAGTGAGTTTCTGCTTAAACATTATTCACTGAATGAAGAAACTTCTATGATGAGGACAGAGAGCTACTCTAATGTAGGAGCAGTGAGATATGGATTTAGAGGACAGTTTGATACTGTGCCCTTTTAACAGAATGATAGTTCACTTTTGGAACCTGTGAACTCCTCGACCATGAGTTAATCATCAGGACGTGTGTTTCCTCCTATGGACTTACATCCAATCAGAAATCAATTGTTTACTTCCATAGTACCCATGCCAGCATTGCATCCATGTGCATGTCTTGCCACAGTGGTCATTATTGTATCTTACAGGTTCAGATATGGGTAAGACTATAACCACCACCCCCACCAGCTGCCTATATAACAACTTCTGGTACTATGAAGGTAGCTTTTTTTTTTTTAATTGGAGATACTCAACTTCCAAAGTCTGTGGACATTCAAACTCTGAATATCTCCCAAGTCTGAAACGCTTCTGCCTCCAAGCATTTTGGATGAACAAGACTCAACTTGTACTTCCGTGTTTTGTTTTTCAGACTGGGCCTAAACTATGTAGCCCTGGCTAGCCTCAAATTCACAGAACTTCATCTGCCTCTGCCTCCTGAATATGGGGACTAAAGGCATGCACCATCCGATCTGGTCTTACACTTCTATCTTTTTTTTTTTTTGCGGTCATTCCCTTGCCACGGCCTATGCATTGCTTTCTTTAGTCTGCCTTGCGTTTGTTTGTGGATTCACAGCTTCCCACATATAATCTCTGTTCACATATTTCTTTTACCTTTTATTTGTTCCTTATCTGCACCTGGGCCCTGTGCGGTTCAGTACTTGGTCATAGTTTTTACATGTGGACTACTGCTGTCTTAGTTGGTGTCTTGTGTCTTCTTTTGAAAATGCACATCTGGTCTTCCTGCCTCAGACCTCCCATCACTACCCTCCTCTCTTCCTTACCATCCATCAGGGTGCTGTGAGTCTTCTGCCCAAGATAAACATTTTGTCGTGCCACTTCTCCACTTGCTCCCGTCTTCCATTGACTCCAGGAGCCACTTTTCTCTGTGTCTGCAAAGTAGCCTGGGTGTGGCCTGTTCTCTCTCTCAAGCCCTCCACAGCAGTCCACCACAGCACAGTGGCTGCTGTTGAAGCGTATGATCATTTCTTTGTGTTCATCATAGTAGGAAATCTGTTTTCCAGGAAAACATTTAAATAGCTGGCATTCAATAAATAATCGTAAAATGTATAACCTCTGTAATTAGACTCTGGTAATCTGAAATTGCAAAAACTTCTGTTTTTGATACTTAGGGATGTTTATTGTTAAGGCTTCCTAGTCAAATTTTGAAAAATTGTAATTTTGATTAATTAATCCTGGAAGCAAATTATTCTCATGTGGTCTTGCCTGACAAGGGTTCTCTGAGAGGTTTAACCTAGTGTTTATTAATTTAGTAGTTCTATTAATTTGTTTCTCTGCTGCTGTCATCAACACCATGGCCCCATAACAGCTTTAGGGAGGAAAAGGTTTATTTGACTTACAGGTTACAGTCCATCATTGTGGGAAGCCATGGCAGAATCTCAAGGCAAGAACCGGCTTGCTGCCTGTAACTTACTCAGCCTGCTTTCTTATACAACCCAGAGATGGCACCACTCACAATGGCCAGAGTGCTCCCACATCAATTATTGATTAAGAAGTTACCCACAGGCTTGCTTACAGGCAAATCTATATGAGACATTTTCTCAACTGACAGTCCCTTTCCCCAGGTGCCCCTACTTTGTCAAGTTGACAAAAAACTACCAGGAGAGTAAGTAATAAGGGGAAAATGGGTTTACATGCAGATAATCCCTAAAATCAGTCAGAATGTGGCAGTAGGCTCTTCAGACACAAATTGGAAACACCTAGGAGAACGGAACCTCTCAAAGAGTTAGACCCCTGGAGGTAAGGCAGACACAGAACAGTTGCTGTCCCTCAGTTCCTTCTTCTCCCCTTTGCTATCATTTGCTTGGTAATGTTTATCCATTCTAATCTTTTCTCCCCTTTAGTTTCCTGCAGGTCATTTAAACATCTTGCCCTTCTTGCCCTACAGTTGATCCAGGGTCCAGTTTTCATTGCAGGCTCTACCCGAGGCTGCACTTCACACATCTTCTCAAAGTACTACTTTAACTATTATTACCTGTTCTTTGTGAACTCGTGAGCCTGTGCAGTTCTGGGAGACACAGAGTTCATTCTGCCTCTGGACTTGCTTTGATGTTTACATTTTCATATTGCTTTTCTACTTTTCTTTATTTTTAATGAGGACCTAACAGTGCTCTCTCCTTTCTTTGGCAGGTGTTTTTGGATAACGGATATATAGGAGTCCTGGATCGTTCCAAGGAGAAGTTGTCTATTGTGAAAAATGTATATAACACAGTTAATGGATAAGACATTTTACTTCCAGCTAGGCCTGGGCCCAAGAGTTAGTGAGGCCTTATTAGAGATTATTTCCACTCTGCCCTTGGTCTGGTCATATAGAGGAGCCCAACAATCACAGGGAGGGTCATATATATCTTGGAGGCACTGGTGAATATTCTTTGAGTGAGCACTGCAGTCTCCCCTTGAATATTTGCTGTTCAGAATGCTCTGGCTTGGTCACTAGTCCCAAGAGAGTCCATGTTTAAATGTCAGGTGGTTCTTTCAGGGAAGGAAGGGAAAAGTAGGTGCACAAGGGTTTGCCTGTCCCATAGCGGGAGACCAACAAGGGTTCTGAGACCTTTGGTCTGTCATCCACCTGCTCATGTCCTGTCCTAGTTCCATGGAGGCCTAGAAGGTCTAAGGGAGGTGCCAAGTGAGGCTTACTCTGGTCTGTCTTGAATAGCCCTCCAAGGAAGCCCAGACTCTGAGGATCCTGGTGGAGAACCAAGGCCGACTCACTTCTGGACAGAATATCAACAAGGAGAGAAAAGGTGGGCTCCAGAGGAAGATGACTGAGACAGTGTAGTGTCAAGTTGTTATTGTTCTTCCCCAGGCTGATGGCAGCTGGGAAAACTGTGATATTTTTGCATTCTGTAGTTGCCAAGCCAAAACTATCATACTCTACTTGCTTTGGTGAGGGTTTTGAAAGTGGTACCAGCAGGAGAAAGCTATAGTGATATCCCTGGTTGGAGTTCCTCTCTAGGTCTATCACTTCTCCCTTTCTAGGAATCCAGGACTTAAGAGAGTGAAGGGATCATGTAAAGAAGTTGAGGCAGCACCATGAAAAGAGCCACCGGTGAAGGTGCAGCCTCAATGGCTATTAAAGGCCCAGATTGAAGGGGTCATGTAAAGATGTAGAGGCTTGGCACTATGAAGAGAGCCCAGGAGAGGCTATTGGGGGAAGCACAGCCCAGTTGCAGCAAGGGACCCCAGTAGTTTCTGAGATGCCAGTATCATGGCATGACCACCAAGAACAGCAGCAGCAGTGGAGTGAAGCCAGCCAGAGCCTGAAGGAAAAACTGTGTGTGCTGCAGAAGTCACAGCCCAAGAAGTTATCCAAGCCCTTTGGAGGAGCCCAGAGGATCGTGAGTGAATTCCAGATAATGGACATTGATAATGTTTTTCTGCTGTCCAAAGACATTGTGAAAGCTTGATAGATGTTTGGTTCCGTTTGGTCCCGTGCATTAGCAACCCTTGGTAAATAGTTTTGCTGGTATAGTGTTAAATTGTGTTGTAAAGGTAAAGCATTTTTTTTTTTTTATATAGAAAAGGTGAAATGTTGTGGAAGTTTATTTTTAGTTATGTTTGAAATTGTTTTATGCACTGTTGGGTGAGGGGCTATCCTAGGTCTTAGAGTTTTGTATTGTCTGCAGGTGTTGGATTTCCGTGGGGGATGTTTAATTGCTTATGATCTGCACATGATATCAGCACAACACCTAAGGAGTTCTGAATCAATGAAACACCTGAACTCAGATGCTTGGGGTGTGACTGTCAAGCATGGCTTTGGCCATGATGGTGGTTCCCTCTGCTGAGGTTTGACAAGGTTTGTATGTAGGAAAATGCCTTCTCGTCTTCCTTGGTGAGCTGCCACACTAGTTTAACAACTACAAATGGTGAACCAACGTGGGGCAGGGCATCAAGCCAGCTCATCCAACTTGCAGACAAGGAAGAACAAGAAAGTCCAAACCTCAAAGAGTCCGGTAAAGTACACTCAGGGACACTACCAAAGGATAGAGATTAAGGTATTAATTGAGGGCTCCTGAAGGAAGAAGAGAGAGAGAAACAAACTAAGCCTCTATGAAGAGAAGAGGCTGTGAAATTAATAAACAAATGAGGAAAAAATCTCCAAGGAGAGAGCCACAGAATGGAGGCCCTTAGAGATAAAGAATTCAGCTGGGAGCAGGAAAAAGCAAGGTTCTTGCTGGTTTCCTGATCATGGAGCCCACGCTCCCTCCTGCTACTGGTGGTAGTGTACTGTTTCACAAACTGAGTTTTCTGATAGTTGCATTGTATGTGTGTGAAGCTCAAGATACTGTGTTTGAGGTCTATGGAGAAGGGTATATGTTTCTCCTTAGTGGTGGTTAGAAAGAATGCCAAATGGCCAAAGTGTTTCAGCTAGAGACTATTCCCACTGACTCAGGACCCCCTGTTGTTTTGGAAGCCTGGGCTTAGAGCCAAAAAGCCACTTAGTTAAATGGAACAGTTTTTTTTTCCCCCTGCAAACCTGTTTACAAGTAGTAACTTTACATTATAAGGAAACTCTTTCTTCAGACAAGGACTAGTTATTTTTCCAGCAAACCAGAGTCTATCTTAAAACCTGGAAAGTATTTCCTAAGGGTCAGCACAGAGAAGCTGTCTTCCAGAACTGGCCAAGGTTGTATCTCATGCTGGCAGCCAAACTTGGTACTGTAAAAGTCACCCTGCTTGTGCTGGTTTTGAAGGAATAAAGGGTCATTGGAGAACAGTTGAGGCTTGGAATTATGAGAGCCCAGGAAGGCCTATGGTGAAGGTACAGCCTCCGTAGTAGTTGAAAGCCCAGATTGAAGGGGTCACGTAAAAACGTTGAGGCTTGGCACTATGAAGAGAGCCCAGGAGAGGCTACTGGTGAAAGTGCAGCCCAGCTGAAGCAAGGGACCCCAGAAGCTTCTGAAATGCCAGTATCTTGGGGCAACTACCAAGAACAGCAGCAGCAGTGGAATGAAGCCAGCCAGAGCCTGAAGGAAAAACTGTGTGCTGCAGAGGTCACAGCCCAAGAAGTTATCCAAGCCCTTTGGAGGAGCCCAGAGGATCGTGAGTGAATTCCAGATAATGGACATTGATAATGTTTTTCTGCTGTCCAAAGACATTGTGAAAGCTTGATAGATGTTTGGTTCCATTTGGTCCCGTGCATTAGCAACCCTTGGTAAATAGTTTTGCTGGTATAGTGTTAAATTGTGTTGTAAAGGTAAAGCATTTTTTTTTTTTATATAGAAAAGGTGAAATGTTGTGGAAGTTTATTTTTAGTTATGTTTGAAATTGTTTTATGCACTGTTGGGTGAGGGGCTATCCTAGGTCTTAGAGTTTTGTATTGTCTGCAGGTGTTGGATTTCCGTGGGGGATGTTTAATTGCTTATGATCTGCACATGATATCAGCACAACACCTAAGGAGTTCTGAATCAATGAAACACCTGAACTCAGATGCTTGGGGTGTGACTGTCAAGCATGGCTTTGGCCATGATGGTGGTTCCCTCTGCCGAGGTCTGGCAGAGTTTATATCTATGAAAATGCTTTCTTGTCTTCTGTACTGAGCCACTGCATAGGTGTACAATTACATGCAAGTCTTTCTGCTTGTCCTGAGCAGAGCCACACACCTTTTTTCTACCATAAGTGTTTTTGAAAAAGCTGAGTATTATAAGCTAGCAGAAGCCTTGTGCGGCCCAAATCTGCAGCAGTTGCAGTGACTCTGTGCTGTTGCTGTGGACTATGAGGCACTATCTAGGAATGTCTACTTAAGAGGATAATATCTGTGTTGGGCTTGGGCTTAGGTAGCTCACAGGTAGAGTACTTGCCTAGCTAAGCCTGAAGCATAGGGTTCAATTCTCAGCACCACCAAGGGGAAATGGGGAGTCTATGGAGTTTATAGAAACCTTCCAGTCAAATGAACCCTGGAAAGCACCTTCAGGGAGAGCCCTGACTGCAGCCTGTATATATCTCTGTCCTTCTCACCTCCTCTATACTCCCTTTTATTCCCGTTTTATAGGTTTAATTGGGGATCTCTATCTGGACCAGATTCCACTAAGACACTATAAAATCTACAGTCTGGAAATGAAAAATATATCCACACTACAGTAGGTACCTTAACTTCAGGTGATCAAAGGTGGTAAGGGTGGAGTTATAGATCAGTGGTAGAGCATTTTTCCCAACATGTACGGGGCACTGAGTTCAGTCACTGAACTGCAGATAAACAAAATAAGATAAAATACATCAGACAAGTGGTGATCATGGAGCTGGAAGGCTGCTCAGAGGTCTCCAGATGAAGGCTTTGGCTTTCAGATAGCAAAAAAGCAAGACGCAGAGTACCCAATGAAATGATGGCAAGTTTCATAGCTGTCTGGGAGCAGAGTAGTGACTGTTCCCTCTTCCACTGGTTAATACTGACAGTATCATGCATGCAAAGACATAGATGGTGCCACAGCAGGGCTAGGGTGCCAGGCAGAGTTCATAGAAGAGGCCAACCTCAGAGGTCCTGGGTGGCTTGTTGGAAGAAAAGTATAACTCCTCACTGGCTCTTGATTCCCTCTTAGGAAACTTCCTAACTCCTGGAAAACAGTGAAAAAGCATGTTCAGGGTCCTGCCTTTTTCCTCAGTCACTTGAAAGTTGGAGTTACTCCCCAGGACACCTTCATAGATGTAAAAGTTAGTACTATTTCTCTCCTGCCCACATGCTCCAGCCCTCCCACCCCTAAGAACCTTCAGAAAGGCTCCCCATTGCACAAACCCTGTCCTGTGGTGGGGAACCAAACTCCCTATAAGTCAGTCATTGCATAGCCATCCTGAAGGCTGCTCTCTTTGGGGTCTGCTAGGGCAGGCCAAGGAAAGTGAATAGATGCAAAAGAGGTATGAGCAGCATGTGCCAGTGAGACTGGCTGGTGCATGCACTGCAGCAGGGGTTTAGTGAGTATGACCCACTGGTCCTCACACATAACCCCAGATGTAGAGACCTGTACTTCTTTCATGGGCTCACCTACAAGACATGTCATCCAGGGCACCTTGACTGCCATTCCTGCTGTTCTACAATTTGAGCTGTGCCTTAAAAGCCTAATGTGGTTTGATGATTATTGGATTGTAAATGGGCATCCCTTTTGCAGGCTTGGGGCAGACTTGGGGAAATGAGATGGAAATTAGATTCCTCCCTGAGGCCTGATGCTGAGCCACCTCCAAGGCAGGGCAGTGGCACAGACTCAAGAGCACTCCCCCTACACCCTGCCATGGCTCTAGTTGTCCATACATCTTGTCTTGGTCTGTGCTAAGGTTTGGTATGTCATTGGGATTGTGATCTATTTTCTATCTTTACATCTAGAAATTAGATCCTGAAACCTTCCAATCTTTTTCAGGGATGGGGGAAAGGTATCGTATTCATCAATGGACAAAACACAGGACGATACTGGAATATTGGCCCTCAGGAGTCCCTCTATGTCCCTGCCCCCTGGCTTCATCCTGGAGTTAATGAGGTGAATTCTCCCACTGACCCCTGCTTCCTAATTTTCCTAATTTGCTTTCTGCTCTGCTCCAGAGGAAGAACCTGGTTGATTTATTTCCTTCTTTGTACAGATCATTCTGTTTGAAGAATTGGAAGGTGACCTAAAGATCCAGTTCACAAAAGAACCTCAATTAGGTATGGCATTCCAAAGCATCATTTCAGCATCTGGGACCTCTTTAGCCTTTGTGCAACAGGTGGACTTTCTATTATTCTTTTTGTAGCCCCATTCACCCCTCCCATTTTAAGATGACTTAACTACCCTTCCCCCAAGAGCCTTGTCAGTCTCCCTATCTGACATTGCCACCATGTTTTCAGGATTCTTGTCTCATTGTGAGCCAACCTCAGTATCCTCCACTTTCAGTCTTTTCTAAAACGAAACTTCTCCCTATGGCTCTTTCTCAGACTGCCATGTTAGATAACTTTCAGGCACCCTTTCTAGTGCTCTTTAGCTGGTTTTTGTAGGTAAGAGATGCATGGACTGATTACATTGGCCCCATTACAGAAAGTATGTATTTGTTCCTACTAGGCAGCTGCTTTCTGGGTACCCAACTTACCTTGAGACTTTTTGGTAGCAAAAGACAGATATCCATTTGTCCTCTGATGACACTCCCCTCCCTTAGGGCTAGCAATCAAGCTGGAGACCTTGTGAATGCCACGCAAGTGAGCTGCACCCCAGCCCCAGACATCTTTATGGGCCTAGTGAGCAAGCGTTGTGTGTTCCTGATAGGTCACAGTTTTACTCTCTTTGGGATGGGCATGTGGCACACAGTAGGCTAATGATATTTTCTTTTTCAGGACACTGAGTCTCAAGTAGAGTGATAGAAGCTAGAAAACAGCTGAGTCACATTCACAGTGGTGCTGGGAGTAACCCATCAGTCCTGATTCATAGCTGGGTGGCTGCTTCTTCCCTGGCTTCTCTTTCTGCTCAGTGTCAGGATTAGGTCTCACCATCCACCGCCTCACTTGACAGCAAGCCCATCTTTTGACTTGTTGCCTCATCTGTTTCCGATGTCTACGACAACATGGGCTTCCCCCGTATACTTCCTTTGTCATGCTTCTTCTATAAAAAGCTCTTTGACCAGCGAATAAAATTTTGGGAAAAAACAAAACAAGAGGATGCTCAGAATGCTTGACAATGTAAGTGTAAATCTGAAGTCAAAACAATAGTTCCAAGAAGTCAAATAAAATAGAAACTGCAGGCAATCGCAGACAGTTATCATATATGGTTTCTGGTTTTAGAGTAAAAAGAGTAAAAAAAAAAAAAAACGAAAAACCAGCAACAATGTTTCCCTCTTATTTTCCATGGTCATTCCATACACTGGTTTTCCATATGCAGATAAAAACTCTTGCTTCCTGGAGTCTGTTTCAGTCAACTGTTCCTTCCCATCTCACCTTTAGCATCTGATTTACAGTCCCTATTGATTACCTAATCTACCCTTGGTTCTCCTACAGTAGTTTCTACTCTTCTGAGACATACCAAACGACACAGCTGTCTAAGTCTCTGGGGTAGATCAACTTGGTGTGGCCTAGCTCAGGCAGGCAGAAGGAAGACCTACTTTTTTTTTTTTTTTAAAGCAAATTCAAGTGTAGTGTGAACAGACCTGGAGATAGGTCATAGACTGGGTGAACTTGCGAAAGGATCCCCTCAGAAATGAATTGGCATGGCACTAAAAAATATAGAGGTGGCTAAAGAAAAATATCATCCAGACCTCAGAGGCTCTGTGGATTGTAGCAGAGTTAGGTGGGTTACACAGGGAACACCAGGTTGTGTTAGCTCAGGAGTTAGCACCATATGGTAGCTCATGCCTCTAATACTGGGCCAGCCAAGGCTGCATAGCAAGACTCTGTGCCTCTATTTCTTCTCTTGTTGCTCTGACAAATGCAACTTAATAAAGAAAAGGTTAACCTTGGCTTACAGTTTAAGGCACAGTCTATTGTGGTAGAGATGTCAAAGTGTCAGGAACTTGAAGCAGCTGCCACAGTGCATCCATAGTCAAGAAGCAGAGAGCCATGAGTGCATGCTAGTGCTCAGACTGATGTCTCTACTTATATAGTTCAGGATCCCATGTCCAGTCTGGTCCACAGCTAAGATGGGTCTTCCTACATCACTTAGCATCATCATCAAGATATCCTCCTAAGGCGTGCTAGAGACCTATCTCCCGCATGATTGTAGATTCTCTGAAACTTGATAATGAACACTATCATATCCTGTTTTAAAAAAAAAAGCATACTTTACCTAAAACTTACAGCAATTTCTCATCCATATTTCCTCCCTCCTTCCCTTCCCTCCCTCCTTCCCTCCCTCTTTCCCTCCCTTCTTTCCTTTTGTTCATGTACATATGCCTGCACGTACATGCCACAGTGAATATGGTTTCCAGGTATAAAACTAAGGTCTCCAGGCTTGAAGGCCAGTGCCTTTGGGTGCTGAGGCATCTCACTTGGCACACCAATGAGGGCATTTCTAGAAAGCTTTAATGGAGGATGGCTCATCCCAAATATAAATATGTTTGTTGTTAAAATTTCCCCCAGGGGAGACATAAGCAATGTCTACATCTTCACCTAAGGTCCTGAATCTGCCAAAGTTTACTCTAAGGGAGCCAATGAATTTATTGTGTTTCCTTACAGAGCATTGGTGAGGGTTACAGGATGTTCTGTCCCAATAGGATGCTCCTAGAAAGCCTTTGCTCTACAGGAATGAGGACTTCCCCATAGTTCATAGATGGAACATTCCTCTCCTGGTCTTCCTTAGCTTATACACTCTGCCCCCTCCTCAAGGCCAGGAGCAATTATGCTGAGTTGCATATAACAGGTGGTAGGGAGTGGTTGAATACTCTGTGGTGGGGGGTCTTGTTACCCTCCCTACCCCTCCAAGAAGTGGCATAAACATTCAACAAGTCCAAATGGGATCATTCTTTTGCAAGAGGGTACAGTTCAATTCCCCAGGATAGCAGTTGCTTAGCTTGGAGGACAGTCACTCACAACAGGGTAGATCCGCTCTTGTTTCTTTTCCTGTTGCTGTGACAAAATGCCCCCAACAAAAGCAACTTCAAGGAGAAAGAACTTACAGTTCAGAGATATGGTCCCTCACGGCAGGCAGGGAAGTCACATTTCATTTGCAACATGCCATCTGCAGTAAAGATGCAGATAGTATAGCTGGGTATAGTGGCACACGCCTTTAATCCCTGTACTCGGTGGTAGAGGCAGGTGGATCTCTATGAATTCGAGGCCAACCTTGTCTACATAGTGAATTCCAGGACAGCCAGGGCTAAGTAGAGTGACCCTGTCTCTAAAACAAACAAAAAAACTATACAAACAACAACAAACAAACAAAAATAACAGGCAAGCAAACAAAAAGAAACAGAGAACAATGAATACATGCATGATAGTGCTCAGTTTCCATTCTGTATTTTGTAAGCCCAGGAGCCCCTGCCCAGGGATTGTCCTTCCCATATATAGCTCTTCAAATATCAATGAACATAATCAAGGTAACTGCCTCCAGACATGCCCAGAGGCTTACCTCTCCGTGATTGTAGATTCTGTCAACAGTTAATACTAACCATTACAGTACCATCCACGTACTGGGGCCACCGGTTGCATACATAGGAAAAAATAAATGTAGCCAGAATTCACCCCTCTGGTTGCTTCCTGACTATGCACATATAATGATCAGCTGCTTCAGGCTCCGTGGACACAGCCGGAGTCATTCTCATGGCCATATCTTCCCTGGAATGGTGTACTGTACCCTCATGAGTAACATGAGCAAAGCCAACTTTTATTTCCTTAAGTTGTTTTCACCAGGTATTTTGTGACAGCAATAAGAAAAATAATATGCTTCTGACACCTCCAATAAAAGCCTAGTCACCTAAACTAGCACAGAGTGAGCCAGAAGGAGCCTACTTTCTTTGGTGTCCCAGTGGACCTCATGGAAGATAAATGTCTAGTAGGAGTTTGGCTATAGCCACCAGGGTTTTCAACCTCCATCAGTTGTCACAGACACAGACGCACAGAGTAATAGACAGATACATAAAATGACACCTAAAGACAATGGCATTGACTCAGAGTGTGTGCTTGTATAAACTGACAGCATGACTGCTCCATGGTAAGGGGAAGGTTTTTGCTTGTAGATATGAGAGAGAGAGAGAACAGCCAGAGGCATCTGGAAGAGTCCAGAACAGACAGGGGGAGGGTAGCGAAGTAGACTGAAGAGAGAGGGGGAGAGAAAGAGAGAAGAAGATAGGGGAGGGGGAAGAGAAGTAGGCCGAACATGGTCAGCAGACAGGACCCCCCCCATGAGAAAAGCAGGAACAGAACTAGGGAGAGCATAAAGATGGAGAGCAAGGGGGGAGACAAAGAGAGGAAGACTCTGAGAGAGCATAGCCCAAATGGCAGAGTTATAAGGAGAACGAGTCGTTAGAGGGAGGGAAGGGAGGAGAGGAAGTGAGAAAATCTTGGATGCTACTGGCATGGACTTTGGAATGTGGCACAGGTGCCTGTGACACTGAGGGTGCCTGGAGGAAGCATGCACTTTGGAGCTAATAGGCATCACAGATAGTAGTCACCTGACCCTTCTGTATTTTGGAATTTGGGAAATGGAATTTCCTTTGGACCTGACAATTCTTAGATGAATCACTGTAAAGTGATTTATCATTTATTAAAAAGCAAATTGGGAAAAATTCTCTCTAGGTGACACCAAAAAAGTACAGCTCTAGTATTTCACAATGGTTATATAAGCTGCTACAGTGACCTCCCAGCCACTCAAGTTTCTTTGTGTGTTTTACATCTCTTCCCACATAAGTTACAAACACAAAAATTATAGAATTCAAGTTTCCCCATCACACTAGCAGGTACCCAAATTGTTTAAAATAACCCAACTGGCTCAAAATAACTATAAACAGAAGGAACCCAACCTCAGAAATCTGGGAGAAAAATGGCAGAAATTCACATTAATTCAAAAAGAATTTTAAAAGTGCAAAGGGGCTTCCAAATTGAGAAGGAAAAAAAAGAGGTGCACCGACTGGGAGACCTTACCATGAACCGGCTTCAGGGCTTATACTAAGTGTTCATTTCTCTGCCTCGCCAGAGTGATAGAAAGAAGCCAATGCCGACTGACCAAAGTGCAAAGATAAAAAAAAAAGTCCCTGGAATAAGCTTGATTCCAGTATGTGTGATGTATAAACTGACAACATGGCCTGCTCCATGGCATGGTTAAGAGGAAGGTCTTTATTGTAGATATGAAAGGGAACAGTCAGAGGCATCTAGAAGAGTACAGAGCAGAGAGAGAAAGTAGTGGATTGAACATGGCCAGGGATGACCTCTAGAGAAGGAAGAATAGTTGGGGATGGAGAATAGAGAAAACATGGTGAAAGAAGCAGGAGAAAAGAGAGGGAGGGAGGGGGAGAGAGGGGAGGGGAAGAGGGAGATAGGGAGAGAGAGAGCGCAAGCATAGGAAAAATAGCAGGGTTGTAAGAAGAATAAATGAGAGAGAGAGAGAAAGAAAGAGAGAGAGAGAGGGAGAGGGAGACGAAGAGGGAGAGAGGAGAGAGTGCATAGGAAAAATAGGGTTGTAAGAAGAATAAGTAGCTGAGGAGAAGGAAATTCAGGAGCTGGAGAGAGTCTAGGGTAGGAGATACGTGGACTTTGAAATGTGTAACAGGTTCTTGTGATGCTGAGGGAGCCTGGAGGCCAGCATGCCCTTTGATATGCTGACAGGCACCACAGGTAGCCATAGGTCCCTTCTGCCTGCGGTAAAGGAAGTGACTCCTTTTGGTAGAGGGGAACCAGTTTCACAAGTTCCTGAGGAATGCTGGCTTTTATCTAACCTTCAGAAATCCTCTGATAGTCCAGGTTGAACTCATTTCTGGATATTTGGACTGTCTTTTGGAGTTTAGAGAATCAGAGTTTCATTTAGACCTACCTAACATACACATGATACCATTCATTATTCCTTCTCTTCTCCTCTCCTCTTCCCTTCCCTTCCCTTCCCTTCCCTTCCCTTCCCTTCCTTTTCCTTCCCTTCTCTTTCCTTTTCTTTTTTCTGGTCCAGGGTTGACTGGCTACATGTGGTCAACATACAAAAGGTGTTTTTTTTTTCCTTATTTGGTTTGACAAATTGTAATTGTTTTTAAAGGAAAAAAACTGAGCTTTAGATGCTCTGACAAGATAGACTTAGTTGCCTGTTTCAGTGTATCTGTCAGAGAGACAGTAATGGTGAATAAGAGGAAAAAGAGATTCATTCAACTTGGACACATCAAGAAGAGGAATGTATAAAGGAATCCAGAGACCCCAGTCTGTTTTCGGGGTATTGACATGAGCTTTGTGGTTAAATAAAGAAGAATTAGGGGAAAGGGCGATGGGTGTATGAGCCAGCAGTCCTGATATGAGGTCGCCTTGACTACTGTCTCAGTTGTTGCTCTGCAAAGTAGTCCTATTGCTTGGAAGGACAAACTGGTATGTTAGGGCAAGCCGGGCGGGTTTCTAAGGAACCACGAGACACGGACCGCTGTAACATACATGAGGCATTTATTGATTACCGGCGCGCTCCGGGTCCCGCCTATCCCACGCAGGAGATGAGCATGGCGGGCCCCGATCCCCTCCCCACCAGCCCTTTTATCGGGTTCAGGGGTTAGGGGTCTGGGGATGGGGGCTCGTGCAGCTGATTGGCTCCGAGCTCTCGGGAGTTTCGCGCGCGCGGGATCCAGGGGCGGTGTGGTCAACCTGTGCCCTTGGAAGCCACCTTTGAGACAGGGTGGCGCCCATGGAGCCTGGGAAGGAAGAATCCCTGCTGATATGCAGGAGGGAGGAGGCTGGGGAAGAAGGAATCCTGTTGACAGGTGTTAAGCTCAATGGTCATCTTCCCTGTGGGTGGGGAGGAGACTAAAGAGTACTGTTAATGGCCATACTTGGGAAGGCATTTCCCCCTATATGTGACTGCATTCCTATGTTTCATATTTCTTAAACCCTTTCACTCCCCACTTTTTCTTTTTGCACTGCTCCAATCATGGAGCAGCTGTTTCTAGCTCTTGATCACTAGCATTGATTAATTTATAGTCAACCCCTGTAGGATTCCTAAGAAACTGGTACTGTTGTCTGAGAACCATAATCTGTACTGTACTGATTTTATATTGTCAACTTAATGAATCTGAGTCTATCTGGCCTCAACAGGGTAATGTTCTGGTGTGCCAATAGGCACTATACATGCCATGTCCCCAGTCTTGGGGAGTTTTCTTTTGACTAAAAGTTCCAGCCTGTGGAAATGGGACGTTGTAATCTCTTAGACTGCTTCCTGCTGAGAGGGGACGTCGTCAGGGGCCCCAAACAGGCTGGTATCAGTCAAAAGCTGGGGGGGGGGGTTAGGCAGTGGGGTACATCTAGTTTGCTGATCCAGGGGTGGTCACATCAGCTGGACTGGCCATCAGCTTTCAGTAAGTCCAGGGCTCACAGCTCACAGGAGTTGAAGCAACTTAATTCTTGGATGGCATCTGTTAGTGAAATGGTGATCTGTTGAGACAGATAGAACTAGAGGGAAAAGTTAAAGGTCACCGAAGCCTGCATTTGGAAGAATCACCTCAGACTCAGGCCTATCTAGGCACTCAAAAACATGTTTTTTAGGGTCCTTAGGTGGGCCATGATTTATGTTACACAGAATCTGTATTTTAGTTCATTAACATCTGTGTACAGAGTACAGAATCATAAAAAGTTCTGAAGCAACCAAAACCGAGAAAAAGAAATAAAAGCATGCTGTACACCACTAAGACAAAATCTGTCCTTTTGAATGCAGACGCAATGGTTTTTGGCTCCTTTTAGCAATGAACTATGTTTATATATATATCCAGAAGAGAAAGGGGAAACTAAGCCAGACTCTAGACCTGGAACAATCTGGATAAAAAACAATTATACCAGCTCAGCAGAACATGTGTCTAGGATGTTAATGTCATAACTCTGAACCTGTAAAGTTTACCTAAAATCAGTTATTCAGACTTTTACAATTTACCTAGGCTTTTATTGTTGGACTTCAGGGATCCAAACTGGGACCCCCAGGGTCCAAACCCGAACGCCACATCCCCACAGAGACTCACAGACGGGATATCGATGCAAATAGCAAGAGGATTTATTCCAGTGCACTGGGACCGTTCTAACACGCAGGATAGAAGCCGGCCCCCAAGGAGCAAATGGTGAAGCTTTTTATACAGTTGTTGGGCATAAACCGAATTGGTACAAGTTGATTGGTCCCCAAATTGTTTTCTCATTTTGATAGATAGGGGCCAGTTAACCTTTAAGTTGATGATAGCAAGGTCACGGGCACCAGGAAATGTACACTTAGGATAAAGTCCCTTGCCTAAGGCTATCAGGCGGTGCCTGTAGCCGCCGCTCATTTTAGGAATGTGGGCTGGGTCACAGTGCTCTTGAATTAAGCCTGACAATAATTGTTTTGTGGTTTCTGGGGTGGGCTAGTTCCTGGAACAGGGAGTTCTGGAATGTCCTGTTAAGAGTTTAAGATTAATGATCAGGGCCTGGGGTCTTTGGCCTCACATAAACCCTTTCATTATCTCTGCAGATTTTTAACATTTTAAATCACTTTCTTAGGCCTCTACATTTTAACTCTCATATTTTTCTAGACCCTAAACCTTTTTCTTTCTTTTTTTTTTTTTTTTAATCTGACTACCCACCAGAGACATGAGCTGTTATTACTGAGTTACATCAAAAACCTATTCGTCTCTTAGCAGGGAGCTCATTTATCTCATTTAGAAAGGGACTCTAGTAGCCCCAAAGGGAACTGGTTGTCACCACCAGAGATCTGGGAATATCAAATCATAGCAAAAAGTATACTTCAATTAAAATGCCAGAGACTATCCATACCTAGACAGATGACCCTGGACTCTCCGTGTTCTTTGCGACTTTATGGGAAACAAAGGCCTCAAGTCTTCTGTTGCCAGGCCAGTCTTCAGTTGCTAGACCAGTAGGTATCTTTCTGTGGATAAGACTCAGAGGGATCGAACCCCGCTCTGTCCATCCAAAGCAGGGTGATCTACTCTCTAGTGTCTTATTTGTCCACTATTTTAGCCAGGTCTATGGCAGGTGAGTCATTGGCCAGTTTGCCCAGTAGTGCATTGTCACAATCTAGGTGAGGTTATTTTGTCCCCATCTGTCTTCTCTGGAGGTGTTGGGGTCACTGTTAGGATCTGGGGTCTCTACTTGTAACTCTAATTAAAAAACATTATCAGCAGATCTCTGAGGGGTGAGGGCCATCTGTATTAAGTACCCTTAATAGATTTTCCCTTTATTTATTAAGTGGAGAGACTATTTAAACCCTGGCTCTGCCATTGATTAAAAAAAAAAAATGTGCCCTTGGTGATTATCATTTAACTTATTTAAAAATCATCCTCTCCATATGTAACTTGATGTCTGTGCAAGGGCATAGGAATGCAAATTAAATTGGACACATAAAAGTGTCTGATATGCCAGATACATTGCAGTGAGTGATTTTGTCACTATGTTCTGGCTACTTCTGATTTTAAATACTATATGCACAGATGTCAATGTTTGTTAAAAAGATAGCTACATGACTATTCCAAAGTGTCTCCATCACTGTCTCAACATATAGAATACAGTGACACAGTGGCCAGAGACCTCTAGACACTATATTGGCCTCTCCTGAACTGCACTCATCCTCTTTTTTTTCTTTTTTTCTTTCTTTTTTTTTTTTTTAAATAGTTCCCAGAATCAAACTGTTACTTAGTTCTCAGCCCCTCTGCCCCTTCAAACCATCTCTTACCTTCTCTGAGATGTTAAAATAGATCTTTCCTTTTTCTGAGTCTTCACTGTGGGTCTCCTACAGTACACAGGGCCCAAAGGAGAAACTGCTTTGTTTTTTTTTTTGTGTTTTTTTTTCTTTAAAACAAGAAGGCACAAGAACATAACAAACTTAACTTCAAGTTTATAAATAAAAAGAAAACGAGCATGAGAAAATGTTCCATTATGCGGTTCAAAGTTAGCAGACAACACAACAGACCCTACATAAGCAGAGGCATTTTCTAAGCCCGTGGACACTTTTAACACAGTTCTCGTCTGGCAGTGACTAAGTATCCAAATTTTAAATTTTATTCTTTTTGGCTCACTCGAGCAGCTGTAACCACCCTGCCCCGGCCTGCGGGGAGGGAGGTGGTCCCAGAACGGAGCGGGCAGCGCTGGCAGCGAGGCGGGGCGAGCGGCGCTAGAGCATTGCGCCTGCACCCTTCCCCCCACCCCACCATACGCACCGCAACTTCCCTCCCGGCGTGCCTGCGCGCTCTCTGGAAGAGCGGCGGGGCTGCCGGGACCAATCGTCTCCTATGAGAGTTACCCAGTCAGTCAGTTCAAGTCCCAAGTCCATAGACACACAAACACACCAGAAGACAACACAAATATCTCACACACACCGAAATTCTCATAGCTGAGCCGAACCTTGACTCAGAAGCCTGGGGAATCCCGTCTCAGATTCCAGCAGACCATGTGGAGGTCCTCCAGACCCCACCCACGTGCGCCACCTGGCTTGTTCCTCAGTGTCCGAACCCACGGACCCACATGCGCCGCCTGGCTTGTTCCTCACTGTCCGAACCCACGGACCCACGTGCGCCTCCTGGCGCGTTCCTCAGTGTCCGAACCCACGGACCCACATGCGCCTCCTGGCGCGTTCCTCACTGTCCGAACCCGCGGACCCACATGCGCCTCCTGGCGCGTTCCTCAGTGTCCGAACCCACGGACCCACATGCGCCGCCTGGCGCGTTCCTCATTGTCCGAACTCATGGACCCATGTGCGCCGGCATTTACTCTGCCAGGCGCTTACACACGTCGGCCTGTCACGCCGAGTCACACACGTCGGCTCCACGCCGAACACTCACCTCAGCCTGCCACGCTGAGTCACACACGTCGGCTCCACGCCGAACACCCACCTCGGCCTGTCACGCCGAGATCATATGCACATACAAAAAGAGAGCAGAGAAAGACAGACATATAAGACACTTAGACGTACACACTCCTGGCTCGAGCTTGTAATGCCTCCGATCCAAAAGCGTCGTGGTCCTAGAGCCGCCAGCTATCTCGCTGGGGCCTCCATTATGTTAGGGCAAGCCGGGCGGGTTTCTAAGGAACCACGAGACACGGACCGCTGTAACATACATGAGGCATTTATTTGATACCGGCGCGCTCCGGGTCCCGCCTATCCCACGCAGGAGATGAGCATGGCGGGCCCCGATCCCCTCCCCACCAGCCCTTTTATCGGGTTCAGGGGTTAGGGGTCTGGGGATGGGGGCTCGTGCAGCTGATTGGCTCCGAGCTCTCGGGAGTTTCGCGCGCGCGGGATCCAGGGGCGGTGTGGTCAACCTGTGCCCTTGGAAGCCACCTTTGAGACAGGGTGGCGCCCATGGAGCCTGGGAAGGAAGAATCCCTGCTGATATGCAGGAGGGAGGAGGCTGGGGAAGAAGGAATCCTGTTGACAGGTGTTAAGCTCAATGGTCATCTTCCCTGTGGGTGGGGAGGAGACTAAAGAGTACTGTTAATGGCCATACTTGGGAAGGCATTTCCCCCTATATGTGACTGCATTCCTATGTTTCATATTTCTTAAACCCTTTCAGGTACAGCTTGAGTATCATGGATAACTGCTCTTATCTGCAGGATGGTCTCTTCTGTGAGTGTCTCTTGTTTCTAGAATGCAAGGTGATTGCACATTTAGGACAATGACCCTTATGCATCTCTTGCAGTGTAGCCAAGATGTAATAAAGCTAAAAGTACCATGTCTCTTACTTTTGTACATTCGGCCTTAAAGGGAAGTGATCCTTTTTTCTAGATAAACAATTTGAATGATTAATATAGCTATATACAGAGGTAAGCATGTGACCCAAAGTAAAGGAAATAGAACCTATATGAAGGCAGAGATACCATGCTTTCATTCTTGTGGGTCCAAGTGACATAGAGCAGGAAGAATGATCAACAAAAGCAAGTTCTAAGTGCATGTTATACTGTGAGTATAGGCCTATAAAATAATTGAGTCTCTTCTAGTTGGGTTGCATCAATGCATTAATGCTTTCTGTAAAACACCAATCCTTAAGGAAGAATATTTACTTAAACATTCTATGAGTGCAGAATTCATCATATGCTCAGAACTGACTAAATGGTGATCAAGAATGGCCAGTGAGGATGCTTCTTCATGGTCTTCGACATGTCTCTAGGTTCCTTCTTCAGTTCTTGCCCAGAATTCTGTCAGAGATAGACTGTGATGTGGAAATGTAAGCCAAATAAGTCTCTTTCTCCTCTTTGCTTTTGGTCATAGTGTTTATCACAGCAATGGAAATCAAGATTAGGACAAGAGCCAATGCTGGCTTCAAAGAGAAGTTATGGCTTGATCGCACCTGTTTCCCAATCCTGATCCTGGGATTTAATCCAAGGCCTCAAGCATACTAGGCAAGTAAAGTTATTTGTTTCTAAAAGGACTTCAATGGCTGCAACTGGGACAGAGAGAATGCTGAAATAATGAAAGCAGTAAAAAAAAAAAAAAAATGTAGGGACCTATTGCCATGCTGTAGGAAAGAAAAGGAGTTTGAATTCCAGTGGTGCTAGGGGAGTTTGCTAAAAATGCTCTGATAAAAAGGAATTCCCATGCTAATTGATGGGACACAATGCTCCAACATGGCTTCCTGCATCTGACTATTGCTGAACCTGATGGTCCCAGTGGTTCTTGGTCTCATCATTGAAAGAATTCAAGGATATACTAAATACTTAAGCAGAAGCAGATTACTGAAGGAAAAGCAAAAGTTTCCACAAGCCAGAGGGAGATCAGTCCAACTGACAGCCTGGAACTGAGAGGACATTTCCAGGAACCAGGGAAAGAGCAAGAGTAGATGGACCAAAATGGAGCCTCCATAACCAACATGGTCATTGGGAGGGAGGTGTGTGCATGAAATCACAAATATTATGCAATGTCAGTGAGTTCTCCGGGGTGAATCTCTGAGTCTTGTAGTTCTCTGTAGTGCACAGGTAACTCCCCTATAGCAGAAGGAGGTTGGTAATTCTGTCTTCATATAAAATAGATTTAAGAACTAGAGAGGAATGTCAATACAGTTAAATTCAAGGCTACAAACATTCTGGATCTCAGTGACCTAGTTGTCATTTTAACACCTGTGCTAGAGATGTCTTTAAGAAAACAAGCATTATTTCTGTAATAATTCTTTATGTTGGAGGCGATGGACAGAGTTTAGACGTGGACACTGGTGAGTTTTAGCAAAGGCTCATTACTCATGGGGGGGTTCATTACTTACAGATGCTGAGTCTGGGGGTAGAACAGGACCCTGTATACAGAAAGGGAGGGAGGGAGGGAAGGAGAGAGAGAGAGAGAGAGAGAGAGAGAGAGAAAGAGAGAGAGGGGGGAGAGAATAGGACAGTAGAGTGAGAGGGAAAGAAGAAAAGAGAAGAGGGAGAACTGTGGCAGAGAGTGACTATACGGGGGTCAGCGGGTCCCCTGCTGATGACATAAGATAGGTGGACAGGGGCAGGTACAGGGCAGAGACAGTTCCACTACAATTTCTGTAGACAATATTGCTTTTATCTGTTGTGTTGGAGCCTCTTTTCCTCTTTGCCTTCTAAATAACTATATTTATGCCCAGTGTTTCTGTCAGCTTTTTAAAAAATATTTTATTTATTTTTAATTTTATGCACACTGGTGTTTTGCCTGCATATATGTATGTGTGAGGGTGTCGAATCCTCCGTAACAGGAATTAGAAACCTGTATCACCACTTCAAGGCTCAGGAAACATCACAGAAGAAGTGATCCAGAAAGGATGTCTGAGCTGGAGGAAGTGTGTATGTGTCTCTGTATGTAATGCTGACTTCCATGCATAACATGGCTGTTGCACTTATTTATCTGTTTGTTTATTTTTATTTTTTGTGTATAGGCATTTTGTCTGCATGAATGTCTGTGTACCACATGGATGCAATGCCCTTGATGGTCAGAAGAGGGCATCCGATCCCCTGAAGCTAAAGTTACAGACGCCTGTGAACCACTATATGGGTACTGGGAAATGAACCAGGGTCCTTTGCAAGGACAACAACAAGTGCTCTTAACCACTGAGCTGACTCTCCACCAGCTGTTGCATTCTTCTTGAACACAAAGCCGCAGCTGAGTCCCAGCTCTGCCTCTCTCAGCCCCCTCAATGTTCTGCTGTGCCCTCTTCCTTTCCTCTCCCGGGTTGTTTCCTCCCTGTGAGGAGTCTGCAGGCCAAGCAGCAGTATGAGGCTGGCAGGTAGTGACAAGGAGAGGTGCGCCCCTCTGTGGCTCTACCTTCCTGGTAGCCCGAGGAAATGGCCCCACTGGGCAACTACATGTTCTGTCACGTGTGCTGCTTCTCCAGCTTCAGCTCAGCATGCAGCTCTGTTCTGCTCAGTCTTAGGTGTTGAGTGTTCCCACCCTCCTCCCGCCACACCTGCCCTGTTTCCTCCACACTGCGGGCAGAACACTGCTCATCCCTTAGTAGCAAAGGATGAGGCAGGCCAATTGTGGCCCTAGCCTCCCGATAGCCGGAGGACTGACCCTGCTTAGTAACAATGTTTTCCTTTTACAGCCTTGACTGTATCTGTAGTTCAGTGTCTCTCCACCAGTCCTGGCAGTGGCCCCAGCCTCCCAGTGGCACACCCTTATCTGTCACCACCAAGACTTTAGTTCCACATCTCTGCTGGGAGCCCTGCTCCGTTCCACCATCTTTCCTCTTTGTACTCACAGCCAGTCAATTTTCCAGATTTGTCGCCTTTTCAACCACCTTTAAATCTTAGAGTTTTCTCCGCTGGATTCGATGCCAGAATAGCTTCTCAAGGTCCATGGATGTGTAAGGAGCCAGGGGCAACTGGACAGGGGTGGGGGGGAGCAGCAGGACAGCAGCCAGAGGGCTGTCTGGCTCTGCCTATAACCCCACCATCATCTTGGAAGCCTAAATGTGTAGTCTTAAGAGAAACACTTTGGGTTGTGGAATTCACTACTTCACTAAACAGGAAAATGCCTGTGTATCTTGATGTGGGGCTCACGCAAAAGTTCAAGAGATGAGACCAAATAACTTCCCTCAAAGCTGAATGAAAAAGAGGGAAAAACAGGACTGCTCCTATGTATGTATGGTGGAGGAGAAAGTTTATAGTAGATAAAAGGGTGAATATAATTAGAGGCAGAGACATCTGGGAGGGTACAGGATAGACATGACCAGACTGAGCTGCTGGGCCTCATGAGGAGATGGGGAAGGGACATAGGAGAGAGGAGAAAGAAGCTAACCTGGAGCGGTGGCCAAGAGGCCAGGAGGCCAAAAGGCCCCAAAGAGAATGGGGTAGCCAAAATGGCTGGATCATATAGGGAAGAGCAACCCAGCCCCCTGGGCTGAAGAGTTCAGGGTAAAGGGGCAGGTATGCAAGCCAGGAGGACTGTGTAACAGGGAGAGACTGAGGGATGCTGGGAGAACCTGGTACTGAGGTTCACTTTGATACATTAAATCCGGATCTCAGCCAGCAGTTTGTTCCGAGTTTGAGCCCTAACAACAGCTACTATAAATACATTGTAGTTTAAAATTCCATCCCCATTATCTATCTTGTGTTGAGGTTAGATGGTTTTAGAGCTTTTTCCTCTAGAGTCTCACAACTGACTTTTATTCCAAGTTTTGAAGCTTCTTCATAGCAGCCCTGCCAAGGGATCCAGGCTTTTCTGCAGATGGGTTCACGGGACTCCACTCAGGAAGGGAATACTGGTGAAATTTATGGCAAATGAACAAAATAGTTTATTCTTTATGGCAAATGAACACAGTAGTGAATTCTTTTGGGGGACCCAGACATAGCACGCTTATGCACTTTAAGAAATGACATGCAAAACTGGGCTTTAAAAATAAAAACGCAGAAGTGCTTTTAATAAGAAAATTTAACAGTGTACATATTAAGGAAAGAAAAAACAAAAGCACACTGCTATGAGGAGAACTGGGTGAAGGGGGTGTAGAGAGGGAGAGAGAGAGAGAGAGGGAGACACATAGGGAGAGAGAAAAGAACATCTGAGACAATGAGCTGCCAATGGCTGGAGGCTCCTGTTGGCTGAATTTAGCTCTTCTGGTGCAGATTCATTTTTTTGGTGTGCTAATTTTAAAAGCTATCTCTTCCTGGAGCATTAATACCTGTCCCGGGGCAATATGCCAGGGCTTAGGGAAAAAGGGCCTGCAAGGTTTCCAGGTGAAGTGGGTGCATTCCTTTCTCAGCCAACAACTGCTAGTTTGGGTAGGCCATGAAGACATTCTCATTAAAGATGAAAATTTAGCAAAGAAGCAATATGGACTAATATTTCCCCAGCTAAAGAATCAGGATCTCTGTCAGGCAGACTCTATTTAGCATCAGGAATACTCATAGGCCTCAGCACAGCCGGTACAAGGAAACTGAAACTTTTTCATGATGATCCTGAGGGGAGAAATAATATATGAAGGGCTTAGGCAGTAGTAGGGGAGACTCTTGTCCACAAGTACTGTCCTCAAAACGACCCACTGTTGGCATGCCTGGCTGTGAAGCTATAGGAGGACCAGAAACACTTGTTTGAACCCCTGATTCAGGCTTACTCTCAATGCTGGGTATTATGGTTGGTTTTTATGTCAACTTGCCGTAGTTTAGAATCACCTGAGTAGGAAGTCACACCTGAAGAAGGGTCTTGATTGTCGTGGGAAAACCTGAGTGACTGTGGGCAGCACTTTCCAGTAGCAGTCTGGATAAAAAAGGTATGCTAGAGGAAGATCATTTCACCTTCTGCTTGCTTGGCCTTCCCTCTCCCTGCTGAGTTAACTTGCCCCATTGCTGCAGCTGCTGATTCATTCACTGCTGTTAGCAACATTGTTTCCAAGCTCGCATCCTGGACTAGGAAACATTCAGGAAGCTTCCAGGCTTCAGCACCAGATTGGGACCCCCTAGGTGCTCAGCCTTGTGGACGAAGGTGGTTGTGGTCCACCCCCAGTGAGAGGCAGCCATTGTGTCATCGTGGTACTACTCTACCTACTGAGACATCAGCCTCTAGGACTGATTAGTAGTTACTGGGTCCTCAGCTTTCAGGTGTGATTGTGCTGATGTTACGATTTTAAAGCTGACAGTAAATTCACACACGCTCACATGTGCACATGCACACATATATGATTTTTTCTTCATATTGGTTTTGTCCATCTAGAGACCTTGACTAATGCACTGGAGTTTGAATCAATCCTTTGTGTCGCCTCTTTTTGAGGGCTAAGTGCTGAAGTACTGGACTGCAAATCCCTGTATCTCCCTAGTTCCAGTACAGGCATTAACACCTGGACAACTTTCTGCTCGGTATTTCATCTAGCCTGGCTGTTCCAGAACCTTGAATGTCACCCTCTGGCCTCTTGACTCACTGATCTGGGTCCCCAGGTTTCAAATTCCTGTCCCTGCCAAGTACTGGACCTGAAGAATAGACATGGGCTTTGAGTCCTCTGGCAGAACTGACACATAAAACTGCTAGGAGTCAGGAACCCTGTGCAGTAAAGTCAGCAGCATCATCACACCTGTATCCCTTTCTCCTTTCCTTGAGCCCTAGTATGGGGTTAATGGTAGAAATGGGTCTCTATAGGATTGTCTCAGGTGTAAGGAGAGCATAGGAGATGTTGCTGCTAATGGCCACACACCCTAAGCCCCAAATCCTGACATCTGGGCTTACTGTCCCCATGGACCTTGGAGAAGGTGAAAGTGGGCATTAGAGAGAGGAAGGAAGATCATGGAAATAGATGATCAAAGGGACAGTAGCACACAAAAATGAAGTTTAGTGGCACTTGGGAGACCCAGTAGCTGGTTATATTGTGGACCCAAGACTAATACATGGGTTCACTGTCTTTGTCAGCACCATCATGGCTACCATCATGGTTGTCCATGTGGCTTCTGCCATAAATATTTGGTGTCCCTCATGTGGCTGTCACCATCTTTGGCCAAACAGTGGATGTACTCTGTGGTATTCTACAACATGACCCCATAGATGGCCAAGCCCAGTTATCACCTTGATATATATGGAGTAGAGGCTCTCATGTTTATTTTCCCACTGGGTCATTAATCCTTGGGCTAAATGCAGGACCTCTCTGGTAGCTACAGATGCATGTGCTTTATGACCCTGATATGCACCTGGGAATGTCTGGCAGGTGGGGACAAGGATCTCCTGAGCACACAGGATGGGAAGTCTTGAAGGATGTTGGAATGGATGATTGCTCTCCTCACAATGGAGCTTGCCCACTGGTTTTAAGTGTTCCACGGAAAGTTAAAGGGGGTAGGATGGGGATGAAGAAAGGAAAACGTAGATTGGTTTGTGAAATGAGTGCTCTGATGTTGGCACATCAAAGAAAGGAGTTGTGCTAGGGGAATTCTGAGTGCTGGTAATAAAACTTCAAGAAAACAAGACAAGAGTCTTGTGACCTCAGTTTTTTAAAAGACACAGAACTGTTCTTGGAATGTGCTTTCATACTTCTCCTGGATATAGTGGATATGAGTGAGTTCACTCCAGATTCTTCATTATAAATGGTCCTTGTTATTTATTTATATGTCACTATGGAAAAGTGTTGCTTGTTGACCACCCACCGGACCCTTCAGGTGGTAAGGGGGGAGGGGTTAGAGCTGGCGCAGAACCAAGACACACAGGCTCTGGGAGTCAGGTAAATGACAAGAACAGACTCAGTTTATTGCAGGAAGGGAAAGCCTTTTTATACCCTCCTCCCAGCCCAGTGTCCCATTGGCTGCCAGAGTACAGGTCGCTGGTTTGGTTCTTCTCATTTGTGGGCATGTGAGGGCAGGTCCGTCTTGAGCATCTCCGGGCAGGTCTCAGGCCTTGTTCTGCCCAGTGGCAGGTCTAGTTTCTCGTACATATCAGCATGCTTTTGCCAACGTGCAGGCTTGTTCTTGTGATTGTACACTTAGATGATTCTTCTTAACCCTCGGAATATAAATAGTCGGATGCTCTGAAGAAAGCTATTGCGTTAGACTTTAGTCTGCCACATTTTAGACACTATTCTCTCAGGTCCCACCACCTCAATAGCAATAAACACATTGATTAAGAAAGAAAGAGAAGGAACTCCTGTTGGGCTCCTCTCAAATGTTCCCATATAATATGAATTATACTGGGAAAATGTCATATGCTGCTTATGCTTGCTAAAAGTGGATTCTGGGACCAAGAAAGACTCGTTTGTCTCAGATCCAAGTATGTGTATTTCAAGTGTCCTCCAAGATTGCTTGTCCTGGGGAAAGTTGACCCCTTGATTCTGAAATAAGGAGGAAGAAGAGCAGAGAATAGCTGTGGGCATTAAAAACATTGTGCTCTTGAAAACAGGTAGAAGGCGAGCCGTTTGCAAGAGTCACTATTGTTTGCCCCGCAGTATAGAATGCCTGCAGTGAGAACAAGAAGCCAGAAACTCCCATATGGAGAGAATACTGGGCTCTGCCTCGAAGTCTCTCAACCAGAAGCTCCAGCATGACTTCCACCAGGGCTTCTTTACTCATTTCTGCTGGATGTTGTAAGTGCCCAATATGGTAAGGTTTTTTTTTTTTTTTTCTGTACATCTGTTGCTTACTATTTATTCTTTTACCAGGAACCCTTGCCCAAGGGTATGCTCTCATATGCCTAGGACCTCAACCACTCACTCATAAAATAAAAGAGGAGTAAATCAAATAAAAAAATTAGCTTATGAATGAATCAATGACAAAGAAAGAAAACAGGAAGAAAAAAAGAACAACCCACAATATACAACTATGGGAGAAACAGGCACTATATAAATGACCCATAAACCTTCACAGTTCCTATTGGCTTAGTGCTACTGAGCCTTTGACCTTTTCCTAGCCCTGACATATTTCCACCCTCAAGTGCCTTTCTCCCTTAATAAACAATCTCTTCTTCTGTTACTATCCATGTGTTTCTGTCCAAATCTTTGCCCAGGGACACAAGAATCTGAAAATTCCAGTGGGTGTCCTCCAGAGTTCATACCCTCCAGTGTCCTACAACATCGCAAATAGTATCGTTTTCTTACTCCATTTCACACAACTGGTGCTTGTTGTTTGTAGGCTCTCTGTTAGAACATTGGTTTTAGTAATATTAATTTTCAATAGGACATTAATAGGTTCTCCTGAGTTTTTAAGACGCTTCATGTTATTTATGAGGACAATTTTAGAGATTTTATTTCAATAATCTGTGTATGTATGTGTGTGTTGGGGAGAGGGGACTGTGTGTGTGTGATGTGTATGTGTGTATATATATGTGATGTATACCTGTGTATGTTTACACATACAGTTGTGTGTGTGTGCACACACATGCTTGTGCGAGTCAGAGGCAGGTGTCAGGTGTTTTCCTCTATCCACCTCAACCCCTTTTTGGAGATAGAATTTCTTCACTGAATCTGTAGCTCAATGATTTGATTAGGTTGTCCGATCAATGAGCTTCAGGGACTTTCCTGTCTCTGTCCCCTCAGAGCTGGAGTTCTAGACATATATTTCTGCATCCAATTGTTCTGTGTATCCTGGGAATCTGAACTCAGGTCCTTATACTCGAGCAGTAAGCATTTTACCTACTGAGCATATTCCTAGCTCCCACTTCAAACAGTGTTTCCCACATTAGAAATATTTTATTGTCTGTTGGTTAGAATCTCCAAATAAAGTACAAGGGTGGTTACCTTGGAAATTCTAGAGTTTCAACAAGCCTCCCTCTCTCTCTCCATCTCTCTCTCTTTCTTTCTCTCTCTCTCTGCTTTACATGCCAGGCAAGTTTTTCAACACTGAGCTACACCCTTAGCCCCAATGGGACTATTTCTAATTTTTCACCACAAGATACTTGGTAAATAATTTGGTTGATAAGCCAGTGAGTTGGGACCCATGTCATCCTCTTTCTAAGAGTGCGGACCATAACTGGTTTGGCAGAACTTTGGTACCTTAATTGAACAGGCCAAGGCTTCTTAGATCCACAAAATTCCCTCTTTGTAACATAACTGCTTCCTGGATCGGGAGCTCCCATTTTGACACAATTATGTAGAAGTGTTTTTTCTCTCTGACCGTGTAAATACGTGGCATTATGGTGGTGGGGCCTATTTGCAGAAACAGCACCCTGGCAAATAGATACTATATGTATCTACCTTAAGCTCTGAGAGATAAGAGTTAGTCAAGGCATGAGTGTTCTGTATCCCTAGCTTCTACAACTTCACAAAGAAGGCTTGTTAGTCCAAAAGCCTAGATGCCAAATGAGATCTAGATTTCTTCCCTTGGGAAATTTCTAAAACTCTGAGGGTTCAGCCAAGATGTCTATAATAAGGTTTTGATGTTTCAGTATATTGTTAGGCAGCCTAGGGATTCAGAATTGCTTATGAAACCCTTCAGACTGACGCAGGACCTTCCCTGGTTTCATTTTTGCTCTGGTTTTTCCTTGCAGATCAGTTTTCTCACACTAGTTACAGTTGAACAACTAAGCAAACCTTCTCCTGGCCCCACCCCAACTTTAAGGTCTCTCAGCCTCATGACTCTGTAGATGAAGCACCAGCTTTAAATCCCTGGGACACTGACTTCTGTTTCTGCTGGACTCCTTCTTTGGCAGGCATTTGACTAAAGGATGAGATCATACTTCCCCAGTACTCTCTGACACCTGGGCAGGGAAGGGATCCAAATGCATGCAAGCCCTTGCCTTGTCCTTTCAAGTGTCCTCAAGGAATGACAGTAACCCCTGAAGCTGTCTACTTTGGAGGACCACATAACATGCCTTCTGGGAGAACAAGTGCCTCCATCTCTGAGAGGCCACACCCAGTGACCTACTTTTACTGAGGAAATCTGCTCTCCCACTCAGAGCACTGTGCTGGCTGTGGGGTCAAGGCTGATGGCTGGCTGGTAGAAGCCACTTAATCCCTCTCTAAAGGCCCGAAGCAGGTCCTCCTCGGGAGGCTGGTACCCACAAGAGTGGCTGAAGATTTCTTGTCTTGTTTTCACTTTTAAAATTTTTACTTGGGAGCAATCCTTTAAGTTTAGAACAAACCTGCCATGTAAAGTTCTTTTCTATCATGTGTTTCCCTTATTTTCCTTTCATCTTTTTCGTTGCTAGTTTTTTTTTTTTTTTCGCCAACTTGACACAAGTTACAGTTATCTGAGAAGAGGAACTTCAATTGAGAAAATGACTCCATCACATTGCTTGTAGACAAATCTGTAGGGCATTTTCTTGATTAATGATTGCAATGGGAGGGCTCAGGTCTACTAGAAGTGGTGCCACTCCTGGGGCCCATGGTCCTGGATGGTATAAGAGCAGGGTGAGCAAGCCAGTGCACAGTGCTCCTCCATGGCCTCGGCTTCAGTGCCTGCTTCCAGGTTCTTGCTTTCCTGTCTTCCTTTGATCATGGACTGTGATTTAGAAGTGTAAACAAAACAAGCCTGTTCCTTCCCAAGCTGCTTTTGGTCATAGTATCTTTTCTCAGCAATAGAAACTCTGACTAAAGCAACCACTTATTTACTTATTTATCTTACTGAAAATGTACTTTTCATGTTTTTGTTCACTTTAAGATTCTTTTTTTCGCCCTCTTATTCTAATAGTTAATTTCATTGTAAGCACAGGAATCTGTCTGAGACACAGATAAAGATACTTTTATTTATTAGTCTTTTTTTTCCAGCAAGTTTTAAGTTGATCAGTTTCTTAGAGATTGAAATCCTATGACACACCATTCTTCAGCTAGATCTATTTTATAAGAATCAAGGGCAATGTTCTGAAGTGCCTTCTGCTCAGGACTTCGGGGCTGGAGTATGTGCTGCACCCTGGAGAAACAGAGCATCTGGGACAAAGATAAAAGGAAGATTAATCAGGGAAAGAAAATATCACCCTGTTTCTCAATAGGCTGATTGATACTTTCAGAAAATCCACCAAACTGGAACTCTCATTCTGGGAAGGGTAGGCTCTTCCAGGCCATTATTGAATTTGCCAGTCAGTACCTGACTCCTGCAGAAAGCTTCATGAGCCACAGATAGGACGTTAGACCCACACAGTCTGTGGCTGGATGCTGCCTCCTCAGGGTTAACAACTGATATGTGAAAGAAGACAAAAGGACAGAGAGAGAGAGCAGGGGATGGAACCTGGGACCGCTGGAAGAGTAACCAGTGCTCTTAACCACTGAGCCATCACTCCAGCCCTTTTAAAATGCTTTAAATGCTACTTATTTTAAATGACATTTATCGAACTATAAGATAAAAATTTTATTAAGCTTCAAAATTGTATATTGACTAAATTGACTTTGATAAAGCATCTCTTCCAAAACAAATTCTGGAAAAAATTATTATTTTTTTTATAGTCAAAGGTAACAAGTATAAAAAGACATGCAAATTATTTATATTAATCAAAATAGCTCTAAATAATGTACATTAAAAACCATTTATTAGTGTAATTTTTATGTGTTTCTTTTCCAAGAATCTTCTTTCTTTTAAAGTCTTTATACTCTTGTTTATCTTCAGACTGTATAAACCTTTTGCCTTTAAAAAAAGATCCTTTTATTATTATTTTATATTTGTATGTGTTTGGATGTCTTGCTGCATTATATGTCTGTATATATCACATGTGTGTAGTGCCTAGAGAGGCCAGAAGAGGGCATTGGATTCCCTAGAACTGGAGTTTCAGATTGTTGTTAGTGCTTTTAACTGCTGCGCCATCTCTTAAGTCACTAGGAATGTTCTTAATATACAACTGACAAGTGTAACATTTTAAGGCTATGATATATGTACAGTGATGGCTATGTCAATGAGAATTCCTAGGAAGAAGCTATGTCAGCAAAGCCTAATTAACTCATTAGAACTGCAACGATGTGGAGGGGTTGGAATGTTGCAGGTCTAGAAGCCAATTACCTTATTAATTACCTTAACTAATTACCTAATTAATTCAGAGAGCTTTAGCCTTAGCTGTCTGAATAGCTGTTTCTTTCCTACTTCTGTGTTGGAATTAACATCATGTGGCTAATAGGCTAAAGGCAAAACACGTTTTGAAACCTATTAACTTCGCAGACCACTAGCTTTTACCAAACCCTAAACTAAGAATGCCATCAGATAACATCTGAGACCTCTAGAGTGTTTTCCCCCATCTTGCTGTAACTGCCTCTCTGATGTTTCCACTAGCGCATTTGAAAAGTGTCTTGACTTATGCCCTTCTTTTTTCTGTAATTATAAAAAAAAATAATTCATGAAACTGCTTCCATTTTGGAAGATAGAATTTGAGGTGACCTAATCTATGTTCCTGGGCCATTGACATTCAAATTTGGATCCAGAGTAAGTTATCTTTTATTTCTTTTGAGGTGAGAGTTGGGATTCTTCCACCGGCAGATGCATATGTCTGTCAAGGATCATTGGGATAAATTTCTTTTTTCACAATGGAAGTTACCAGAGATAGGATCCCAATAAGCAGTAACAGCCAGGGTCTGGGTGATCTTACTCAACATATAATTAAAGCAGCCGGGATAGAATGTGAAGCTGTACCAAAGACAGAGACAATTTATGCCACGGTTTTAGGATAATTCCTAACTTTTGATTGTGACATTAAGGGATGAGAGTTCCTCCCTACTCATGTGTGTTCATGTCCTTCAAACAAAGCAAAACAGGTTTTCAAGGTTCTTGTCTGGTCCAGTTGGAAACTAAAGAAAAAAAAAAGGGGGGGGGTGATTTTAGAACCAATCTGTTAACATCTGGTCAACCTGCTTAGAGCCTTGTCGATAATCAGGTTAAGCTCTATCATTAAGATCTACATTCATACCGAGAGTCAGATCTTTCAAGGTACAAATTTTGGGTTAAAGTTTACTTAATGATTTGGAGGAAATGATGAAATTTACAATCTAATTAAAAAACTAATACCCCCATTCCAACCTATAGGAGGTTTTCAAAGACACCAATCTAGACAGCCATAAGATGTATTTAGGGGATCCCACAGCTTCTGTGTCTATGCTTCAGTCTTTGTGGGCCCCTAAAAGTGCTAGTCAGTTGATAATATGAGGCTTGTTCTCCCAGTATCCTCAGCTCCTCTGGTTTCCGCTATCTCTTCTCTCCTTCTTCTGTGGAGTTCCCCAATCTCTGGTGATGTCTGGCCCTGGGCCTCTCCATATGGTCCTCTCAGCTGCTGAGGGGGCCTGTCTGGTGAGGACTGGGTTAGGTACCGATCTATGAGCAGAGCATGACATCATTAGAAATTGTCTCTAGTTATTATCTGGTCTCTAGTTCCCGTTCTGTCCTGCAGTTTCAGGCAGGAGTTCCCTCTCTCTGATCATTTTACCTGATCTTGAGAACACTTTTTTCTTGGCAGGTTGCATGGCCCATCCTTGATGTAGGGATTGGTGCCTAGCCTTGTTCCATCTTGGTATGCCATGCCCTGATTGTACAGTAACCCTGGGGGAACAGTTCTTTTCTGGGGAGAAGGAGGGATGTTTGTGGGTGTGTTGTGGAGGGTAGATCTGGGGGAGATGAGGGGAGCTGGGGGGTGGACAGAGGGGAGAAGAGGGGTCGGGATCTATTTTATAAGTTGTATGAGAGAAGAAAAATGAAACAATAAATGTTAGAAAAAAACTAACACATGATTTAAATGTAAACTACAAAATCTTTTCTTTTTAAAATATGTCTTTATGTATAAGTGCACACAAGTAATGTCTATACAGCTTTGCTTTTAATTTTTTAGAAAAGATTTTGTCTTAAAGTGTGTGTGTGTGTTTCACATGAGTGTGAATACACACTGAAGCTTGAAGCATCAGATCTCTTGGAGCTAGAGTTATAGAAGGTTGTGAGACTCTTGAGGTGAGCACTGATAACCAAGCTGGAGTCCTCTGTAAAAGTAGTGTGCTCTCCAAACTACTGAACTAAGACATCTCTCAAGCTCCATTTTTAAGGTTTCATATTTTTTACATGATAAAAAAATTGGCTTCTATGTAAATGGCCCTGTAAATGAAAACTTTTATGTTAGCATGAACTCCTTCTAGTCCATCGTGTGACTGGAATTTTAAAAGGTCCTAGCGCTGGTAGCCCCACAGCTTAACCTTGACCACCAGCCCCAGTGAATGAAATGGCAATGGAGAGGAACAAAATAAAATAAACCAAAACAGAAGACAAGAAGATGCAGTCCTAGGTAAGATGTTATCTGGCTAATCACTTTCTCATTTCTGGTTCTAGAAGATGTTCTAAAGAAATGTCTGTTGCTTGGGGAATCGGCTGGCTCTCAGGATATAATTGTTCCTGCTTCAGGTGCTTTGTCATAGAAAACTGCCATCACCTGGGGGTGACAGAGTGTTATCAATCTTGGGATTTATAGCCTGTGTCCCAAACCTGCTTTGGCCCCCTCTCTTCAGTAAGCCAATTAAAGAATCAAACTAATAGTGGAAAATGGTTGTTTATGACTTATCTAATAGTGCTATGCAAATGAAGTGAAGAAACACAATTGACACTAAAAAGATATCATGATGGGGCTGAAGAAGAGGCTCAATGGCTAAAAGCACTAGTTGCTCTTGCAGAGGACTTGCGTTCAATACCAGTACTCTCACAATGGGCTAGAACTCCAGTTACAGGGAGTCCAGTGCCCACCTCTGACCTCCGTGGGTACTGGGCACAGACATGCATGTGGTATATATATATGCATGCAGGCAAGACACTTATACACATAGAAAAAATAAGTCCCAAAGTGTAAAATAAAAGGTAATGGGGCTTGGTGATTTCCACCTAGAATATCAGTACCTGGGAGGCTGAGGCAGGAGATTAGAAGTTCCAGGCCAGCCTAGGCTACATAGGAAGATCTTATTTAACAACAACAACAATAACAACAGAAATTGGTAAAAGAATAAAAATACAGTGTTGGATATGGACTCAGAGAACTTGGACAGTTCTCTGGTCCATCCTGAATCCTAAATACTCCTGTTTTTAAAAGTTCTATGCTTCATGACTCCTCATAGAATATCCCAAATTATGAAAAAAATGCTATCAGGGCTACTGTTTTAAAATTGTTAAAACTGGTTTATATTAAATGTGTTTGACTTGTTGGGCCTCAAATCCTGGGAATATAATTAAACATTTTGGTACCTGTACCTTTTGAAGGCCATTTGTAGAGAAGTTTCACTCAACTTCCATTTTCAGAGCAGAATTTCTGTTTGTGTGGAAGCTTTCCCATATAGGAAGAATAATTGTAAAAGAGTAGTGGAAAGGTTATTTGTGGAAAAGAAAACACACCTATGTCCTGCCCTTGGCCTCCCTGTCAGGACTGCCTACAGCTGTAGCAGCTCACAGGGAGGAAGCCGTGGGGTGAAGCAGAAGCACGGAGGCAGTGTGGTGTGGTTCTTACCTTTGATCAGAGCACCACGAGAGTGAAATCAGAGATTCTCAGGAGAGGCTGTCAGAGGAACATATCTCTGGTGTTTAATTAAGGATTGTTACATTTTTGGAGTACAGGTAGGGGAGGGTCTTTGGTACCCAGGGACAGAGGCCATTGGTTAAGACAGGGATACTGGGGCTTAGGTAAGCAATTCTGCCCATGGAGGGACCCTCCTTTTGGGAGGAGGCAGAGTTTTACTGTGGCTTGTGGTCTATCAGTGCAGAGGCTGCAAAGGGGGAGAGGCCAGGATCCTGCCAGCTATTCATGCCAAGGCTGGGGAGTCTAAGTGCCCTCAACCCACAGCTGCTGCATGACCAGTTCCACAAGGCCACCACAGTTATTAAAAGTATGTGTCTATGGAGAAATCTCCGGTGATAGAAATACCAAAGCTCATGTCACTACAAAGATCCATGGGCAGAGAGACAGGAATTGAATGATTAAGTTATACTGAGAAGGCAGCAGATTAATACCCTAAACACTGCCTTCCATCTCATCTCCAGCCAGAAAATATTATAGGGAGAAGGGTAGTATCCAGGAAAAGGTAGTCAGTTTCTGGAGCTCAGGCTTACCCTTCTTGTCCAGTGGTCAGCCATGTTTTTGAGACTTGGGTTATATATGTTTCAAAGTCATCCTTTGCACTCTTCCCTCATTCTGGAGAAGTTTGGGCTCAGACACTTCTAGAAACACTGACCCAAGTTAGTTTCTGATGATATCACCCTTGTATTCCTCCTGGGGAAGCTGGAAAGGCCAAGTCAGCACATGCAAACATTAACATTATGTACCTGCAGTGATTGTTCTGCCTCTGTCTGTTAACTAGGTTAACATGTGTGTGCCACCATGCTTTCAAGGTATATTTTCATCAAGTAAAAGATTTTCATGAGCCAAGAACTGAGGACAATTAAAGTCTTTGTTATATAAGATCCACACGATTGAGCTTTCTAGAAATGACAGCAGAGGAAGAGACTGACATTGAACCTTTTGGAATGGATGCCCAAGTTCTTTTCATACCCACAGTACAATGAAGAAAGCTTTGGGACTGAAAACCCAAGTCCACTTTTCACAACTCTGAAAGGCTCCTCCAGTCTCTCGGAGCTTTATGGCCATTGGAAACCCAAAGGTAATGCTGCACTGGAAACCCAAAAGTAATGCTGATCCCAAGATTCTCCCTAGAAGCCACCAAATCCTATACATAGACCACTTCCTTGATCATGAGTCAAGACTTGTCTGCTATCCTGAAGGTCCAGCCTCTTAATGTTTTACATATGCCACTTTTGCCTGGTAGAATGATGCTGTAATTAATATTTCACAAGCAGTAGCTTCTTCAGATAACTTTGTTACTAGAGCCTTAGGCTACAGGGTGTTTACCTAGGGGAGTCTCGAAAATCAGGTCAGGAAATTAATGATCAGAGGCAGGAAGGGAATTTATTTGATGTAGCCAGTTATAGTGGGAAGGAGATCAAGTGGTCCAGGAATGTTTTCGGGTGTACTGATATGAACGCCGAGGCCGCATAGTGAAGGGGTGGGGGCCGACACCATATAGTCTGCAGTGTTGGCCAAACTGGGGTTGGTGATTAGTTCTAGGTCTGTTAGGCTCTAGAGGAGGTGCCCTTGGTGGGTAATTTGATCCCTATGAGATGATCACATCTGCACGTGGGTGGGGCCTTCTCCTTACAGAGCTAGTCTTCCTGGCAGGCTTAGGGCAGTGCCTGAAACAGGACAATTTTTTTATTATAACATCTCAGCAAATCTTGAAAATAACTTAATTTTTTTTTTCTCTGTGTCTTCAGCCTTGAGAGAAGAGGGCAAAGGACTTTAGGGACACACTCCCTAAATGATAAACATGCCTACACAGCAGAGTTGTGTAGGAATCTGACCCAAAGGTTTTTTATTTTTCTTCATAAAATTGTTGGTTTAAATGAGTTCTTTGAGGGTTTTGGTCTTGATTATATTCACTCCTTCCCCAGCACCTCCCAGATACAATCCCTTTCCCTAGCCACCAACTTTGTATCTTCTTTTTGTCTTATTCAATAAGTCTACTGTATTTTGGCCATGTGTTATTGGGTATGTGGCCAGCCTATTCATCAACAGCATGCTCCTCTATCTGCCTCGGCTGCTCTCCCGTATTTGTTATAAGCGTTTTAGATTTAACATTTTCTTTGACCGATGTATCCATTTCCAATATCATATCTTCAATGCCTGTGATGCTGTCTTCCATCTCTTAGATTCTGTTGGTGAAGCTTGCCTCTGTAGTTCTTTTTGAGTTTTTAAAATTTTCATTTCCAGAATTCCTCCAGTTTATGTTTTCTTTATTGGTTCTATTTCCATTTTCAGGCCTTAAACAGTTTTATTTGTTTCCTTCCACTTTTTGTGTTTTCCTGCATTTCTTCAAGGGATTTATTTATTTTCTCTTTAAGGACTTCTCTCATCTTCATATAGTTGGTTTTAAGGTCTTTTTTTGTTGCGCTTCAGCTATGTTGGAATATTCAGGGCTTGCCATGATAGGATAACTGGGCTCTAGTGGAGACATATTTCTCTGGCTCTTATTGATTGTGTTCTCACGCTGCTGTCTAGGCATCTGGGTTTGGGATTATTATAGGTCTAGGTGCTGATTTCTGGATTTGTCTTTGTCGGGTGGGTGTTTTGTTGCTTCGTTTCTGTTTCCTTTCTGGATTTTTGAAGAGTATGATGGCTGTGGGTTGCCATTTTTCCTGGCCTGTTCAGCTGGTATGTTCACAGGGAATGCCTGCTGGTTGGGTTGCAGGCTAGGAAACTGGGATGAGTTGGGGGAAGGAAGGTTAGAGGGGAAGATCTTTGCGATCTGTTGAGGATGGGTCAGAGAGGAAAGAGAGACTGCAGCAGTTTTCTGCTACAGAGCTGTGAAAGAGATTGAGGGCATTGGAACTAGAAGAGCAGGAGGAGAGACCTACTTGTTGCCCTGGGAGGAGAGACCCTTGGGTTAGCATGGGTTGTCTACTGAAGTTGGGGTCTGGGACAAAGCAATGAGTGTGAGGGTATTAGAAGGGGAATATCTGTGGGAACCACAGGAGATAGGAACAAGGAGTTAGGCAAGGCTGCCACTTGTGTCCTACTGCAGAACTGGGAATGAGACAGTAAATACTTTCTTAATGCAAAGAGAACTTGTTTATCATAACCTTATGGTGGGAAAGAACCAACCAACCAAACAAACAAAAAACAAAATGAAGATAAATATCTAGTGGGCAAGTAAGTAAACAATTTTACATCAGATAAGTACTTAGAGAAACTACCCAGGGCATCGGCTATGAAAGGAAGCAATTGCTTCTGTATAGATTATCCTGGTCTTCAGAGAAGAGCACTGTGAGGTTGAAAACCGTGAGTCATCCAACAGAGTTCTGCTACTGTGAGCAGCATGTGCGTGGTTCCGAGACAGCTAAGCGGGACTCGGTGGGGAAGAGAAACCAGAGTATACAGTAAGCCTGTGTGTTACCTTCTGGGTGTTGGTATTTCTTGCTTTTCATGTTAGGCATTAATCTGGACTTGCACCCACAGGTATTACAGGTGTGTCACCCTGCCTGACTTTTTTTTTTTTTTTTTGATGGATAGTTTTGGTTGGGTGCTGGACTTTTTATAAATTATAATTATTTTTGTGTTATTTTGCTGGACTTGTTATAACTCACAGCATGTGGTCTAGAGTGGGCAGAAAAAAAAAGGGAGCTGAAAGAGCAAAATAATCTACAAAACCTGAAAATACAGTGAGAATAAGCAAAGAAAACCCCAGAAACACAAGCCCATGGGAAATGACAGAAGACCTAATGTTCATACCATCGAGTGATGGAAGGAGAGGGAGAAGGCAGGCTGGAGGAGTGTTTAATAAATTATCAAGTCTTTCACTCCCCTGGTTAGGTTTACTCCAAGGTATTTTTTAAAAAGGCTACTGGGGAATGGGCTTGTTTCCCTAATTTCTTCCTCAGTCTGTCTTTGGTGTATGGGAAGGCTGTTGATTTTGGTATGTTAATTTTGTAACCTTTTACTTTGCTCAAATTGCTGATGAGCTCTCTGAATCTTTTTTTGATCTTTGTGATGTGAGCTAGCTGGCTGTGCACACAGTTCGAGAGAGTCAAGGTCGAGATAACCCTGACGATCCTCCCCCTTTATTTCCCAGCACTGAGAGGCATCTAGGGAGAAAGGAAGGCTGAGACACCCTGCAGAATCTGATGTACAGGGCCCAGAGCCACTAGCTGCCTGGGACACTGACTCCGAAGACCCTGGACCCAGACGTTGGTTCTGGAGGCTGAGGTTCTGGAGGGGTGGTACTGTGGTGTCAAGGGTCTGGGACTCCAACACTTTGCACATCTTCACCCGGGAACCAGCACTGAGTCCGGCCTGATAGCCCTAAATTCTGACTTCAGGCTGCGTGTCTGAGGCACCCAAGAGAGCAGGAGCTGCACGGACCTCTGATCCTGGCTTCCAGCAATGGCATACATCAGGTGACTCTTTCTACTTCCCTGGGGTTGCCAGAATTCCGAATCCCAGCCCTGACAGCACTTCGAGGCACATCCCCCTCCTGAACTCCTCCGACCCCATCATCCTGTGAGCTCACCGGAAGGCCTCTAGACCTTCCACGTCGTCTTCTATAGGTCAGCCAACCATGCACACGGATTTGTGGTGCTAGTGCCTGGGCTCTCTTTTCAAGTCTCTCCACCTCAGCTCTTTCCTCTGCAGATCCCTCCTTAGCGTGACCTGCTGAGGGTCTGCACATTGACCCTGGGCAAGACAATGCCGTAGTGGATGATTAGAGGTGAACTGGCTGTATCCTCCCTGGATCCCATGTAAAGGAGTGGCCCGCCTTTCCTGAATCCCTTCTCCCCGGTGCCTAGCCTTGTTCTGTTGTGGTGTGTTCCCGGTTTCAGGTCCTTTTGGGGAGGGTTTGTGGGAGCCCTGGACTTGGAGGACTTGGGTGGAGCCCCGTGGAGCTACAGCCTCCCTTAACCGAGGTTCTCTGGGAGAACGCCAGTCTGTGATGGGATGTTGGGTGTCTTTGCTATAGACTTCTAGAAGGTTCTGGAGCAGCTTCCTAGTCCTTGTGGCCCAAGAAGACCCCGTGTTCCCCTTTTCATTGTCTCTTCTCCTTGCAGCAAGTGTCTTTCCTGGAAGAGGGTCATGGCGGTCTTCTTCCTGCCGCTTATCTTATCAGGTCTTGCTCCTCGCTCTGACACGTTTATACTGTCTCCCACCAGGTTGGTGCAAGGAGGGAGCGGGGAGCTTTGTCTCTTTCCCTGGGGAAAATAAGTGTATCCTATTTGCAGGAGCCTAATTGCATCAGAGGTTTGCAGCAGCTTCTGTGCACCCCCATTCTCTTTTCCCTCCGATCCAGGTTGAGCTGGTCTCGTCTGCACCCTTTCAAGCTTAAGGACAGAGCTATAGGACTTAGCACTGAAAAGAATGCTAAGGGGCAATCATACTTCACCTTGGGAGGTCACAAGTTTATGATCGTCGGAGGCTCCATCCACTACTTCCGGGTGCCTAGGGAATATTGGAAGGACCGCTTGCTGAAGCTGCGGGCCTGCGGATTGAATACTGTCACTACGTGAGTACCTCCCTTCAACCATCACCGCCTACTCAGGAGCCTACAGGGCTCCTGACCGACAGGGGCAAACCAGCAAAGTCTGGCTTCTGCTTTTGAGAGCCAAGCATGAAGAGAGCTCTGGAGTAGCCATTCCCAGCAGGTCTTTTTACGTCTGTGTCCAGATGTCACTTAATATCATACTTAGTTTGTTCCGTGAACAGTTGGATAAAATTAACAGGAGAAGTAGAGTACAGGTGCTTTCTCAGCAGGTTTCACTGGGTCCCTTACGCCATCAGCCTCAGCGACATGCCAAGGCATTCTTACAGACACACACAGGTAAACACACACTTTACTTACGGATACGGATTTTAATATTTTTCTTACTTTTAATGACAGAAACAAAAATATCTTAATCTGAAGCTTCTAGAAGAGTTACCCATTCTTTTTTTGTTTTGTTTGTTTATTCCCAGACAGTCTCTTATTACATATATAGTGAATTTTGGTCTTTTCCACCTTCTATCCCATGCTCAGACCCCAGCCTTCACTCACACCCTTCTTCTTCCCAACAAGCCCCTTTCCTGTTTTCTCATCTTCGTGTGTGTGTGTGTGTGTGTGTGTGTGTGTGTATGTGTGTGTGACAGACTCAGTGTAGTTGAGGTTTCTTGCATGAACATGAATGGGAGGTTATTTCTTGGGGCCTGAGCAACTTAGCAGTGGCCACACGACTAATGGAAGTGAGGTCCCTTCCCCTAGCTACCATTAACTGTCTATAATCCCTGGGGTGTTCATAAACCTTTCCCTCTCCTAATGATGGCATGTTGACAGGACCAGTCTTGCGCAGGTAACCGCAACTCCAGTGAGGTCGTGCATGCAGTGGCGATGTCATGTCTGGAAGAAGTCTTTCGCAACACACACCACTCCATCCTTTGACTCTTCTGTCATTTCCACCTCCTCTTTGGCGATGTTTCCCAAGCCTGGGAGGGGTGAGGAAGGCAAACCATTTAGACTTGAGCACCACAGCATTCCTTACTCTCAGCACCTTGACCTACTGCTGCTATTTGAAATTTCTTTGATGAAGGCGGAGAGAGGCGCTAATCGATGGATATGAACATGAGTATCTAGAAGTAAACTTTATTATATGTATGTTACAGCTTCCAGTTCAGTGTTTTTATGGGATCCCTGAAAGTATAAATGAGTGGGTCTCTGATTCTTGTGACTTTTCTTGGACTCTTTTCCTTCTGTTTGTTTTGTCCAACTCCAATGTGATACTTTTGGTTTTATCTTATATTTTACTTGTTATATTTTATTACCTCTTAAAAGCCTGTTCATTTCTAATGAGAGACAGAAGGGGTAGATCCAGATTGGGGGTGGGAAGAGTAGAGGGAGGAGTAGAGGGAGCGGAAACCATAATCAGGATATATTACGTGAGAAGAATCTATTTTCAATAAAAGGAAAACGAACAATAAAAAAACCTCCAAATCAAATAAAACAGACTATCTTTCCATTTAGCAAACTGAGAGCAGTAAATAGTTCCCTCTCTGTAGCCTCTGATCTTCCTAGCCGGCTGCCCAGGTTTACAGCAACAGGCATGAATTACCTCCTGTGGAGTAAGCCCTAAATCCAAAAAACAAAACTATTCTTCATTGGTCATCATGGGTTATACTATACTGAGTGGTTTTTAAAAGCACCTCAGCTGGCCTCACATATCCACGTACTGTCCCATCAGTCCATCCTGCAGGACCATAGAGATACTCAACTGCTAGAGCGTCAGGAGACCCTTCCTATTAGGTGTCCTCCATCGCCCTCTGGTGGCAGACATTAACACCTAGTCTCCGAACCCAACTAAAGTAAATGAGAGGCTGTCAACGGATAAATGGCTCAATATGCAAGTAATTTAGTCGGACATAATTGAGTTTTTTGGTTTGGTTTGTTGTTTGTTTTTGCTTTTGCAGTGCAGGTGATAATTAGGGCTTTGCAGACACCAGGCAAATCATCTACTGCTGAATTCTATTGTCAGCTTGTAATTACTGAGTTTTATTAAGAGCTATTGGTGGCATCATATGGTTTTCCTACTCTCCATTTGAGGTGGTGATTTGCCTTGACAATTCTGCTGATATCCAGTCACCTTAAAATCCTTGAATGAACTCTAGTCATAAGGCACACACACAGGTAACCATACACACATTGATTGGTTAGGCTTGGTTTGCTAGTGGTTTGTTATTAATATGTTCATATATGGTTATAAGTGAAATTGATTTAGTTTTTAGTTGTGCCTTGTCCAGTCTTCATGTCAGTCTTATAAACAAGATCATAGAGTGAATCTTTTTCTACCATTGAAAATTATATATACAGACTTCGCCTTACAGTGAATGCTTATTAAGATTCCTCTGTAAGGTCCTGCTATGTAATCTATGGCACTGAGGTGATGATTTGGGGACTTTTACTGATTATGAAATCATGTCTTCTCTTTCTCCGAAATGTGCCCCATTTGTCTGTTTTTTCTTTCCTTTCTATTTTTGGATTTACTCAGACTAAAAGTTTTCCATTTTTCTGTCCTCCATTTACCAGAAGTTATTTATTATGTTGTGTAGATTGGCCATATTTCCTTTCTTAATCACATATTGTGCCTTTTAGTCTTATCAAGTAAGTAGTTTGAAGCTTTGTTGATCATTTCTGTACTATTTTGCTTTTCTGTTTCACAATTTATGAGTCATGCACCATTACCATGTCTATTTCATTTGACTTAATATTTCTTCCCTTTATGCCTTCTTTTCTTTTGAGTTGAATATGCTACTTTCAAAGACATTTACTTCCAAATTATCTCACGAATTTTGTTGTATTTTTCTTCTTGACCCATTAGCTAGTTGAAGACATGCTTTGTTTTATTGGCTTATCTTCATCTTCATCATTTCTAGCTGTTATTTTCTAATTTTGTTGCAATATGGTCTTTTTGGAATTTAATGAAATTTACTTCAATGGTCCCTGTTGGTACTTTCAAAACAGAACACAGCCAGGTATGGCATGAGACTGTTGTCCCAGCACATTGAGGGACTGAGGCAGAAGGGTTGTGAATTGGAAGCCACCTTGGGCTACACCTTGAAACATAGTCTCAACAACCCAACTATAAATTTGTTGGTTATTGGATTCTTTGTGCATTTATTAGATCCTGCTGTGTGTGCGCGTGTGTGTGCGCGCGTGTGTGTTTGTGTATGTGTATGCATGTGAACACATGCCGTAGTGTGTGCATGGATATCAGAGACAACCTTAGTCATTAGTCCTCATCTTCTACCTTATTTGAGACAAAGTCTCTGTTGTCTTTTCATTGTATATGCCAAGATAACTGGGCCAGTGTTTCTGGGGATTATCCCATCTCCCCGCCCCCATAGGACCATTATGATTAAAGATGCTCGAGCTGGCTTTGATACTCACCTGGCTTTGATACTCATACTCATGGATTAAGGGAATTGGAACTCAGGTCCTAACACTTATGGGACAAGCACTTGTACCCACTGCGCCATCTTCTCAGTCTAGATTCTGAAGTTGAGTTGCCTACTGAAATCTATATCCTTATCATCCCTTTGCTGTTTTGTTATCTTTGTTAGACATTCGTTCCTCTACCTCTGGCTGTGGATTTGATTCACCCATGTTCTCCCTCAGCCAGCTCTTCTTTACTCAATGGCTATGTTATTAAGAAGATAGAAAATCATGATAGTGTATTTCCTGGATGGATCTCTCCTTCCATTTCTGTTTCAGGCCACACTTACTATCTATTTGCAAGTTTAGAATTGATTTGCCTGCCTATTAGTCAAAGAAGCAATTTTGCCTTATCTGTGTATATTTTTTTATTTTTTTCACACATTTCCCCTAAAGTCACTTGTAAGAAGCATTCGCCATTTTCATTCTGTTCTCACAAGTCATAACTATAAATATTTCTGTGGATATTATTTTCAGCAAGCCAACTTTTTCATTTCTCCACCTAAATGCAGTCAGTTCCCTTATCATATGGCACGTTTATTACCCAGAATCTCTCACTGCACAAAAACTGTCCATTTAAAAATCAGAGTTTGTGGGAAATAGGATGTTAGAAGCACTGTACCCCAAACTGTGTCATTGACATACACAAAGTCACATAGTAAGAGCAAATCTTACACATGTTCTTTGACAGGGGCTGTACTTAAGTCTTGTGGATGTCAGCTCTGGCTGGCTCTCTCCACACTGAGGTTGAGAGGCTGGGCTGTCCTTTATCCCTCTTGCTTATAGAAACTATCTGATTATCCTTATTTTAATTGATCCGTAGTAATAATTGATGAGAATTGTATGTATTTTTTGTGTTTTCCCATTTTCTTTATATTTTTGATAGTTACTTAAAAGAGTAGGGCTATGCGTAGGAGAACATGTACAAACCTGTGGAAACATAGGGTAGTTGGCATCCTGAAACACAGTCGGATAGATAATAAGGAAAAGATGGTCATGTCTGTGTAGCTGAGGTTAAATTTCACTGGAAACTTCAATTCACTGCAACACAGAGACACACTTGAGCTTAGTCTGCCATATGAATAAGTGGAAAATATGATGCATATTGTGCTTCTTTGTCCCCTCTTCCAGATACATCCCATGGAATCTCCATGAGCAAGAGAGGGGGAAATTTGACTTCTCTGAGATGCTGGACCTGGAGTATGTGATCATTCTGCTTCTGTGAGCTGACCCAGGGAAGGAGGCAGCTGAGAAAGGGGATACTAGAGATTGAAGAGGAGCCCTCAGTGTGTCTCAGCTCTGCTCTGCAACAGAGAGGGCCTGAGTCTGAAGCCTTCTTCTTAGAAGAAAGGATCTGCATCCAGAATCTGGACAATCCCTAAACACAGCCTGTCATCCTGTGGCTTCTGACCCTTTCCTTTTTACTGAAGCTAGGGGCTAAGACACTGCTGTCAAACAATAGGGGAATCAATACACCTGAATTGGGATTGGGGCTTCCTCAGGTTAGTAAGGCTGATGCTGGGCACAGACCCCCTGTACCCAGTGTGACCCCTTCATTAGGACACTGGGAATGGTTGTGATATTGGGACCCAGCTCACAGAGCTTCTGGCCTTTTACCTGGTACAGGGATTCCCTGCTGTGTTGGGCTAAAGAGAAGCCACCTCTACCCACTTCCAGCTGAGAGAGAAAGGGAAGGAAGATGTAGGACAACCCTACACCCTGTTATGTCTGTGTTGGACCACCAAGAAAAGGGCTGACTTTGTTTCTCTTCCCAGGGCCTATGTTTTGCTGGCTGCGAGTATCGGGTTGTGGGTGATTCTTCGACCAGGTCCATACATCTGTGCTGAGGTTGACCTTGGCGGGTTACCCAGGTGAGCTAACCCAGAGTCCAGGGTTGTGACTTAGTAAGGTGTTTTGCTTTACTATAAGTAACTTTTCAAGCTAGTGATCATGATTGTCACTGTCACTGGTTGTGTCCTGAATTGAACTGTGTACTTCCTGCCATGACAGCGATGCTTTACAGTCAGGTGGGAAGGTTTGGGTGCTGTTGTCATCTTGGTTTACAGAAGCAGACTTGAGATGTGGGTCCTGGTGCATTGAATATGTGGCCATTAAGACCAATGGAAGGGCAGATGTGGCGATGTATCATTCTGTTGCTCCACAGAAAATAAATAATGGACATCTGTGTTCTTTTCATGAACTGGAGGAAAGGGACTTAAGGCTCTGGAGCAGTGATTCTCAACCTTCCCAATGCTTTGACCTTTTAACACAGTTCCTCACGTTGTAGAGACCCCCCCAACAAACCATTAAATTATTTTCATGCTACTTCATAACTGTAATTTTCCTACCGTTACGTGTAATCCCGTGGTGTTGGAACTCCCTCATCATGTGGCCCCTGGCCGCCACTGGCCTCTTGTCCAGAGTCCCAGGCCTGCTCCAGGTCAAGAGACTCGTTGCAGCATGGCAGCCTCATGGCGAGGGGTTGTGAGGCCGTGGGTTTTACCGCATCCTGCTGTGACCTTGTCAGGCCTCTGTGAGTTGGCAAGTAGACAAATAATCATCCGGGACACGCTTCAGTGGGCGTCTCTCTTTATTGGGGCTTTGGAGGTGCCTTTTATGTGGCACAGTTGGGAGAGTGGTCTGGCTACAAGAGTGGGTCTGATTGGTTGAGGCAGGGGCTTTTGGTGCCGCCTCAAATGGGCACATTTGAGCCTGTGTCCCCAGTCTGCAGGGGCGGACAAAGCATCTTTGCTTCAGCGAAGCAGGCAGTATTAACATCTAATAATCTAGCTGAGTTTGAGCCAGGACTAAGGTGTGGAGTGACAAACAGCTGCTGTCCTTACCCTCTAGGGGTGACCTAGGGTTCAAGTCAGCTTCAACATACTATAGTCTTTGGACAGTCCCACAATTATGAATTATAATGAAACACTCTGACACGCAGATGATCTTAGGCAACTCCTGTGAAAGGATCATTCCACCCCCAAAGAAGTCAGGTTGGGATCTACTACTCTAGAGGAATATGCTGATATAGACCTCAGATGTGTCTGCCTGAAGGCAGGCACCTCTCCACATGCTGAGCTCTCAGCTCCATCTTTGCCTTCTTGATTTTCTGGCTTGTTCTCTCATCGTGACACCTACCCTCAGTCCAGTCAATAGAGGCACAGGGTGAGAATACAGGGTCCTCTTCTGTCTCCTTCTCGGTGACAGGGCACTAGTCCTTCTAGGTTCTGCCTTCATGTGAGCCCTGCTGCTCCTCAGGTCAGAAAGCAAAACAAAGCTTTTCTTCAAGCTAAAGTCCTGCTACAACCAGCTGATGCATAGAGACAGCCTGAACTTAAGTTGTGGGAGTATTAGGGAAGCCAATTACTGACTGAATGCCTGCAGGAGCCTGACCCTTCCCCTCCCAAGTGGCATGTGTAAGATGTTTATTGGTCTGTGAGCTACTATTGTACGTGACATCTTAGATATCAGAGGAAAATGTGGCCCTGTGCCTGAGGAGTGAAGACTATGCTAAGGGCTAAGGACCACATTCTGAAGAGCTGAAGGAGAATGGAATTCTGGGAAGCATGGAGAAAAGTCAAGACTTGGGATCATTGCCAGATCAGTCCTTCAGCTTGACTCATCAGAGCTGGGAAGGTCTAAAGTGCCTTGAGATGGGGATGGCCTGTCTCCTGGTTTGTCTCAGACATCTCTGGAGTCCTTGAGGATACTATGAAAAGCTCATATGCTACAGATCCCTTGAGCGTCCTGAGCATCCCAGTGCTAAGGTTGTTAGGTGGAGAGAAAGACATCCAGATATAGATGGTTCTAAGCAGAGATGTGTGCTGTGCTCAGCTGGCCAAACCTATCCTCTCTCCTGCTTCCTGTTTCACATACTAATGTTTGCCTCTTGTCCCTAGCTGGCTTCTGCGCTATCCTGACTCACAACTGAGAACAACCAACAAGAACTTTATTGAGGCTGTTGATAAGTATTTTGATCATCTGATTCCCAGAATACTTCCTCTCCAGGTAAAAATCCCTCTTCATATTAATCAGAAAGAGCAGGGGGCTGTAGAAAATGAAAGCTGAGATGAGTTACCCTTCAGATGCACTTTATTAGCAGGGTCACAAACTGAAGTTAGAAGAGTAATAGCATCATACTACAGGCAGCACAACGGCATCTTGGAGGGAGAGCCTCCAATTCTAAAAGACATGGGGATTTTATAACTCTTATGGGTTGATTGTTTTGCGTTTTGGAGGGGTGGGAGCAAGCCGTACTAAGTGATCTAGCTTGGCTCCTTTGTGTCAGGAGTCACAAGGCAGGAAAACACTAGATAAAATTTAGATTGTAATTCAGATTGCCACAACATTTTTTTTTTTAAATCAATTCTCTATCTCAGAGAGCTGCAAGAGAGCTTGGCCTGATTTCTGAGGGGTGAGGGCTGCTTGAAGATCTGTGATCCAACAACATTCACTTTGGAGAAATACTTGTGGCTCACCGTGGAGTAGGTCATGACCAGCCCCTCTGGGATATTAACTGACTTTCTTACAAGTTAGAGCTAGACCCTCAAGTTAAGCATAGAATCTTTGGTCCTTGTGGTTTTGCCCCAGAGCTTCTAAAAAACATTACACAAGACAGGGGTTGTGGTTGCTCTTGGTCATAGGTGGATTCCATAAAGAACAAAAAGCCACTTCAGGATGCAAACCTTAAATTCATGAGAACAGAGGGTATAGCATCTCTTTGAACTGAACTGGACTGAACTCAGAGAACACTTTGAGTACTTATTGATGTAAGAAAATGAACCCCCAAATAGATTCAAAAGCTTTTTTTGCATAATGAGCAGAACAATATGGTCTGCAGTCTCAGCCGAGTACCTGGTGCCCTTACAGCAGTCAGGCAAGTCTGAAGACCACAGGTGTTCCTTGAAGTCTGTCATCGCTGAAGACTGCAAGGACCATAAGGTCTCTCCATTAGCAATATCATAAACAAATTCCTTTAGTATATAATAAAATGGGGGGCAGGTTACCTTTAATAACAATTGCCTCAGTCAGGGCTTACATCAGGTACCAGTTACATCTCAGGAAGCAGTCACTAACAGTTACTGGATTTACAGGTTTTTTTTTTTCTCTCAAAGAGTACATCTCCTCACACACTCAGAGAGCAGTCTCTCACACATGCTAGTGTCTTATCCCTACAAGGGGTCACACAAAAGGCTGTCCAGTTGTCTGTACATGCCTGATACCTACTAAGCTCACTGCTCAATTCATTTACAATGACTACCCTAAATTACCCCTCTTGTTTCAACTGGTTGATGCTGGGGGAAATGCAATACTATTAAAAAAAATATGGTAAAATAAAATCCTTCCCATGTTGCTCTGTAGTAATTTAGTTGTCTTTGTAGGAGACAACTTTTTTTTAAAAACCAAACTTTTATATAATTTCCCAAAATTCAGCATACAAATGTATGCATGTTCTTTTTAACACAAAGCATAGAACTCCTTGTGGGTGTTTTTTGGTCACTTGGGAAACTATATCTGAAAACTGTCATTCTTCTTGGTTGGTGCACAGTATTTGCACAGTAGCATATATCATATGCATTATCACTGCCCTATTCATGGATAGTAGGACTTTTCAGTTTTACACTATAATACACGAATTGGTTCATTTCATGGGTCACTTTGTGTGTGTGCATGTGAATATGGCTCCAGGTTTGATGTCTCTCAGTGGGGAAAACACAGAAACAATGCATTTCCATTCTTCACAGAATACCTGATGCTTGGGGAAAATAATGTCTTTCATTTTCAGATAGCCAGCCTGCAGTGCAGACTAGGGCATGAAAAATGTGCCTTATGTAGTGGCTTACTTTGCAAGACACCAGTTGTTCAGTTTTTGCGGTATTCTTTGGTTTGATAAGTAAAATATAAATGTGTCTTCTAAAAAATGTGAATGCATATGTTTGTGAGTTAAATAACAAACCTCTTGATGTATCCTGAGGCAGGAGAAATAACAGATTCTCAGGAATTTTCCGGAAAGGCGTTTGACAACGTCATCCTTGCAGTCGAGGATAAGGTGCTGATAACTAACGAAGCCAGCTGTTTTCTTCCTGGATATTGGTAGTATCCAGTTAGTTTTTACTGAGTGTAGGCTCTATGCCGCTTCCATGGTGACTGGATAATGGAAACCAGTCAGTTTAGAAGGAAAAGAGGAAGGTACACAAAGGAGATGGAGGTGTGTGAAGTGCCCGCTTAAAGGGGGACGGGGGGGGGGGTGGTAATTCTGAGATAAGAAGAGTGGAGAGGGAGCCTATGTGATGGGTTAGGTGGGAGCAGGTGTGGACATGAGTTTGTAGGTTAGAGAGCTAAAGTGAATGAATATGAGAACAGAAAGGAAATGACTGTTCCTGTATCCACAAAGAATTGTGGAAGACAGGACACCTTTAGGAGCTTATGCCTGGGGACGAATGAAGGTTCCAGTCTCCACAGACCTGAGAAAAAGAGCCATATCAGTTCTGGTATCTTTATTTGCATCTTGAACTCCAGGCTTTTGCTCCAATAACATTGTTCTTCAACCTTCATATATATGTTTGCTTCTCAGTACCATAACGGTGGCCCTGTTATTGCCGTGCAAGTAGAGAATGAATATGGTTCATATTACTTAGATGAGAACTACATGTATTACATTAAGGAGGTGAGATAGCTGCTTTGCATCCACATTTTTATGCCTTCTTCCTAATTTTGTACCTTTCTAAAATGCATACCTCATTGTCAGTCTCAAAGGTGTTACGTGACTTTTCTCGGAGGAATGTGAACAAACCCATTTAGAGCACTGATGATAGAACAAAGAAATGATTCCACCCAAGTCTAGCTTAATGAATCAGTGACTTTATTGGGATTACTTACAGGAGCGTGGGTAATTCAAAGATAGCTGCATCACTGAAATGCCTGTTCGGCACTATCTTTGGAGCCCCCTGCATGACTGGCTGGTAATTTGACCTGTTGTAGTCTCCCCTCCACAGCAGCTGTTACTGCTTATGTAACCCTGGGGAGGAGCCTTGTGAATCTTCTATTTCAGGATCTTTCTGTTTCTTGTAAGTTTTGTTTACTTCCTGAGTTTTGGCTTTGGATGTTTCATCTACTTCCTGAGCACGAGCATCTTTCCTCCTCCAAGGAGGTGATGTTTTAATTTGGAGGAAATAGCTACTTACTGATGATCTCCATCATTAACATGTGAAAGTCAGGTTTAATTTTTAAAATAAGTGTCCCACATAATCATTACAGAAGTAAAACGAACATCCGGTTAATATCGTAGGGTAACAATTAGACAAGAAGAAGGCAGGGGAACAATTTTTGGAAATGAGCCAAGTGGTTCTGAGATCAGTGTCTTCTTTAGATTGCTGTCAAGATTCAACTGCTGATAGTGTTGACCTTAGGGTCAATGTCCAGACATCCTGTGGTTAACAATGCTGAGGCTAAGAATAAAGTCCTGTTGACTCCTAGCCACCCCCCTGCCCCAGTAACTTAGTTTGAAACTCAGTTTGAAATGAAGCTAGTTTTAAACCATTTCAACAGCACCAAATATCTTCAGTCTTTTAGGGTCCACAGCCCTCCACTGCTTTAGCGTAACGTCTGGAACCACTCCAATCTGGGCCTAAAGCAACATTTTCTTTATTGTCTAAGTTGTAGGTGGTCACTATGCATTTGAGCCTTTTTGTGCTAGCCAACTTCCCGCTGCTGCAACAGATACTGTACATACAATCAAAGTAGTCATACACATGTATATGAAGTCATGATGAAACCTATTATTCTGTATAATTAATGTATGCTAATTAAAAAGTATAAGATATCTGAAATAATTAACCTATACACAGAATAGATTTACAATGAGTCATAGCTTTGTAATTCCAGTCCATGATTGGTTAGCTCTAATGGAACTTGTGTTGAAAGATAATGCATATCACCACAAAAGTGCTAAGTAGAATCAATCCACTTCCTTCCTGATCTGGTAGTCCAAGGAACGAGAAAGAAGCTGGACTACCAGTTTCCTTTCAGAACATACCTCCAATGACTTAAAGACTTCCCCTTTAGGCTCCACTTTCTAAAATGTCTGCCATCTCCCACTAGCATCATGCTGAGCACCAATCCTTTACCATATGGACATTTGGGAGACGTTCGATATACCTGCTTTGTGGTTCACACTCTCTCATCTGAACCAAACTGTCTTTATTATCTAATTTCCTAACATATGCTCTTTCCCATGGGAGCAAGGAAAGTGGGTTCATAATACTCATTCTCTCAACAGGCTTTGCTGAAGAGAGGAATTGTAGAGTTCCTCTTGACCTCAGATAACGAGAAAGGAATTCGGATGGGCTCCATCAACGGAGGTACTGGTTTACAGTTATTTTATAGGACAACAAAAACTCTAAGTCAGCCGATACAAATTGTGAACAAGTATTAAAGAGAACCAGATGTATTTCTGATCCTCTTTCCCATGTCTGTTGAGATGGATCCCTGAGATTTGATATAATATGAGATGAGGTTCAATATCAAAGCTCAGAGTTCAAATACCATGTGTATCATTTTTGTCCTCTTTGAACAAAGCATTGGTGATCTTTTCATTCTGAGTACATCTTTTAATTGTTTGAAACAATTTCCACAGGAAGGAATACATGTTGGTATAGGATGTGGCTCAGGGCTCTTCTCATCCCCACCAGCATGACAGTCACATAGGGAGCTATTGGATGGATGTAAATGAAGCATACTGCAGCTAAATTTCCAGTTCTGGTACCATACAGTCTTAGACTCAACACAGACACTTAGCGGATTCTAAACAATGATTGATTCAGTAGAATTACAAAGCGATAATTGTATAGGAAAATGCGATGATATGAACATGTAGGTGTTTCCAGGGAACCTCCTGGGGTGATCTACAGTGCAGACTGACAGCTGTTGTAGATTGCTGCCTTCTTTTTGGTAGTTCTGCTCATATGAACATACCCTGGAATATGCTGATCCTGGGATCAGAAATTTTCATTCAGTTCCTAGGTGTTGTTATGTTAGCTGGCCTTGCCTTGGTCCACCTATCTATATAAAGCATGGTTAAATTTAACCGTCTTTATCAGCAGAGATGGTGTTCCTGCAGGTATGATGTGACAATAGCGATGACAGTCCTTTGTGCTTTGCAAAGTGGGTTACAAACAACATCTTGTTACCCTCTCTACTCATTCCGTCTCCCTGCAAGGTCCTGATGATTCTTGTCACAATGTTTCAGAAGCACCTCTCTTTCTCTACAGCGTTGGCTACTATCAACATGGAGTCATTTACCAAAGATTCTTTTATTAAGCTTCATCAAATGCAGGTAAGATTTTCAAGCAATGCAAAGTCTTATCTGTCTTCCCCCAAGATCTTGTTATCTATGTGACTGATGTTAGAAAACACAGGAAGTATGACAAGGAGATGACCATCTCACTCTGAGCCTTGGAGGCGTTCAAAGCCCCTTGGTGAGAAATGGTGAAAAGGAATTTTCTTCTACCATCTCCACTCATGGGTCATGTCAGTGAGATTACTATGGAAAGCATGAAGGGCTTATGTCATATGAGAAGCAAATCTGATGAAAGGTTGTAGATGGTGTCCTTCCTCTCCAGAGGACACAATTAGGAAATGGGCCATCAATGGTGCCTATGGAAAGTTCACCCTCATCTGCTGGTGCTTTTGCTACAATGTCGGGATTCTGTGCCTGTTGCTGGACTGAAAATCCAGGAGACATATTGGTAAAAGGAAGTAGGTGTATTCAAGTGCAGCATTGAAGAATGTAGACTTTTCTGTCTCAAATCTTCATTTTGGGGGAGCAAAGTGTCTTAGGATTTCAGTTGCTATGGCAAAACACCATGACCAAGGCATCTTGTGGTGGGAAAGGGTTTATTTCAGCTTATAATTCCAGGTGACAGTCCATCACTGAGGAAAGTTAAGGCAGGGACTGAAATAGAACAGGAACCTGGAGGCAGGAGCTGATGCAGAGGTCATGCTGGGTACCTCTTACTGGCTCTCTCTCCATGGCTGGCTCAGCCTGTTTTATTATGGAACCCAGGACTACCAGCCCAGGGAGAGCACCATAATGGGCTGGACCTGCTCCCAACAATCACTAATTAAGAAAATGCCCTACAGCTGGATCTTATGGAGGCATTTTATCACTTGAGGTCTCCCCTTTCAGATAACTCTAGTTTGTGTCAAGTTGACATAAGACTAGCCAGCACACTAGGTTAGATGTTGAAGGGTTTTTTTTTTGGAATGCTGGGATTGTGCAAAAAATTCCTGAAGTTGGTGGAATCTTCATGTGCGGTCTCTCCTTTTTCTTTGAAAATGGTATTGGGTAGAGTTTTTTTTTTTTTTTGTTTTTTCCCTTTTTGTTTGCTTGTTTGTTTTAAAGACAGGATTTCGCTGTTGTAACTCTGGCTGTCCTGGAACTCACTCTGTAGACCAGGCTGGCCTCAAACTCACAGAGATCCACCTGCCTCTGCCTCCCAAGTGATGGGATTAAAGGCGTGCGCCACCATTGTCTGGCTGAGATTCTTTTACTCTGAATATAGTCTTTTGTTTTTTTTTTTTTTCCTGAAAGTCAAAGCTTATCAGGACCTCCCAAGGGTTGGATACTCTACTTTTCATCCCAGATCAAAAAGTGTTCTTTTTTTCTTTTTCTCTTTGTTTCCTTCGTTTCTCTTTCTCTTTCTCTTTCCTTCTTTCTTTCTTTCTTTCCTTCCTTTCTTCTTCCTTCCTTCCTCCCTTCCTTTTTTCTTTTTTCTTTCTCTCTCTTCTTCCTTCCTTCCTTCCTTCCTTCCTTCCTTCCTTCCTTCCTTCCTTCCTTCCTCCCTCCCTCCCTCCCTCCCTCCCTCCCTCCCTCTATCTCTCCTTGTTAAAATGTCCATTATTGATAATTTTCTTCTCATATGTCAATTTTTCTATATTTATATCACACCAGTTTTGGTATATAGTATATTTCTATTGAATTCAAAACATTAAGAAATTTCTCCGGAGACTTTTCTTTCTTCCATGTTCAAAATATGTTGTTAAAATTCTGACTCTTTAGACATGTCCCAATTATTCTTAATGTTTTTATTTATTTTATTTTATTTTTTTACATTGTGTGTGTGTGTGTGTGTGTGTGTGTGTGTGTGTGTGTGTGTGTGTTCTCTTTCTGAGGATAGCCCTCAGCTCATCAGGCTTGAGTGTAAGAGCCCTTACCTGCAGGGCCATCTCAGTACTGAGTTGTTCCTTTTTGATTTCTGTGTTAGTACTTTTGATAGAAAAAAAAAAAAAAAAAATACTCGGTATTATTTCTGTTCTTGTTCATTTACCGAGATTGATCTCATGTACAGAATATTCTATGTGTAGTTGAGAATAATGTACACTTTGTTTTTGTTTTCAACTTACAGGGTTATGATTTGTTTGTTCATCCCATTGTTCTATTAATGGTTGTCTTAAGTATATTGAGGGTCCTTTTGGGTGCATTTACATATAGTATTTGTTTGGAAATTGCATTTTGTTTAGAACTTTATTCCTTCAGAATTAGATAATGTGTGTGCCTCCTATTTTTCTGAATCCCAGTGTGTCTGATACAAATGTGGCTACTTTAATTTTCGTTTAGTTAGTGCTCTGTGTGTGGGGGAGGGGTGGGAGTATTGGTGTGCAGACAAAATTTTAATACACTTGACCCCAGAGCAAGGCTTGCTGTGGAGATGTTACTTTTGTTACTTTTTGAACAGGAGTCTTCATTGCTTCGTTGTTTACCCGGTGCTGGTGTTGGTGGAAGGGGAGCAAATATAGTTATTAACTTGAAAGTATGTTTGATCAAGAGTTTAGGAGTCCATAAGATAAATTTTAAAAGGGATGCCCACATTTTAGGTAAAAATGAATTCTAGAGAGTTGGGAAATATATTGCTTTGATGTATTTTTGTAAGTTTGTGCTGATGAAGTCTTGTGATCCCACCCCTAGCACAGTGCAATGTTAGGATTGTGCTGTAGGAACTACACTTGCCAGTTCAAATTCCAGCTCTATCACTTCCAGGCTGAGCTAAATTGCACGGTAGCCCAACCTCAATTTCTTCATTTGTACATTGAGGGTGGTAGTTTATCACTGTGTGATTTGTTACATAGAATTACTTAAATAAAATGCTTTATTTGGTCCTTACTACATAGTAAAACTTCAATGGTTACTAGTCATTTTGATGTATTAGTAATTATTTTATAGCCATAAGAGGTATAATTCATAATACATGAAAATTAAAATCCTTACATAGTAGTTTATCAGCGAACATAGACAGATAAGCACTGTTAGAAATAAAAATTATGTGAGTACAAGAGAGTTGGTATTAAAATAGGAAAAAGGTGGAAAACTTGATAATGTTCTCAATCATGATATCCCCTTGCTCTGCTTTATTTTCCTTTGTTACATTTAGTATTTGATTTGCTTTGTTTCTAGAATGAAAGGCCCATTATGGTTATGGAATTCTGGACTGGCTGGTATGATACATGGGGGAATGAACACAATGGTAAAAGTGCAACTGGTAAGTGCATCATGGTTTTTGACTCAGAGCCAAGAAGGTCCTATATCACAGATCATTTATACTGCTCTCTGCTTTTTGACATGCCCACTCAGACACAAATATCCATTTAACCTTTGCTAATTACCAGCACTGACCATGCTCTGAAGATGACCTTATGAGTACAAATTATATGATACTTATCCTACAGCAAACTTCCAATTGAGCGAAACCAGCAGATTGCTAGAAATTAAAATATCATGGCACCGTCCATCTTTCTGAGGCCATTTGCTGAAAAGAAACAGGTGCAGTGAGAGAACTAAGATAGGAAATTGTTTTCTTCAGTTAGGGGAGGTTGACATGAAAGTGTCCCAGAGAGTTTGACATTCCTAAAAAAGGTTTGGGACCATTTACACGACGTCTTGCTCATCTCTAGGAAGATGATTCTATGGCATTGTCAACAAAGTGGTAGTCATTGCTAGGGACCCACAATCATGGGTAAACGAGAACTTGGATCCTGAAGCTAGAGAGCAGGACTGTAATCACAGCACTGCAGCAGCAGCTTTGAGATTTGAGGCAGATTTCTTCTATTTCTGAGCCGAGATGTCTGTCTCCCCCTCAGCGTGGAGATTATTTAACCTAGATTCCAATCACTGGATGAGTGCATGAGAAGAATGTGGTAAATGTGCACAATGGAACATTATGCAGTCGTAAAAGGAGAAAACCCGTCATTTCCAGTGACAGGGATGGAACTGGAATCTTCTGTGTCAGTGAGGTTCCCCAGCTAAAAAAACAACCAGCACGATTTCTACTTCATTTATGGAAATTAAAAAGAATATTGATCTTATCGAAGACTGGAGTGGAATAGTAGTTGTTAGAGACTGAGAAGAATGTGGAGAGAAGGGAAGAAGGCAAGTGAGGGATCCCGAAACGCAGCCAGAAGGGAGACATTAAGTGTGGCTTTCTATAGCTTAGCGAGGCAACTACTTGTTAAAATAATCTGTGAGAAATTTACAATGACTAAAAAAGACGACTAGAAATGACCCAGCAGAAGATGACCAGTGGTTAAGGACACAGATACACTTCTTATCCTGATTTGATAACTGCACTTTGTACACATATATCAAATTACCTTCAAGTCACCGTAAAGGCATTCAAAGACTACATCTCAATATAGTGAGATATAAGAATTCCTTTCCTCAAAAGCAAAGAATGGGGGAATCTAGGATTGTTGAGAAGACTTAATGCTGCCACTCAGAACAATGTCTGGGTGATTTCCACTTACTTAACAAAGGTGTGTTGCCCTGAAGCTATTTTGTTACAGCTACATGAAAAGCTCACTTGTACTGAAATGGAGAATTATCCAAGTAATTGGCAACTGAAAGACAGATAGTTAGCTAGCTTTGGACTGCAAAACAGAACCCATTATATACCATTACTATAAGAATAACACCAGCATTGCCCCCAAACCTGGCCACCATCACTAACCATTAAGCTACCAAGCAACAGATGTGTGAACACTCATGTCTGGGACATGCTGTCATGATTGTTACACACAGTTTTTTTATCAGTTAATTTACTTATCATTCCCGTGATGATGTGGGAATTAAAGCTTTCATTTGATCGGCAGCAAAGCAGAAGCAGAGCGAGAAAATAAGTTACATAAAAAGTGAAGAGCACAGTCAGAGTGAAGGACCATGCTGAACTGCCATCTTCCCATTTCCCACGTCAGCCAGAGGGAAAAGGAGCCCACAGTTCAACATGCTGACAAAATGAAATTTTCTTTGGCTAAAAATTTTAAATAGCCATGGGCACAGTATGGTGGTGTGATGCTTTTACCTCAATAGCTCTAGAGTCATTATTCTGGGAAGGTAGGACCAGAGTTTTAGACTGTCACTTAATACATGAAATTTGGAGTCAGTTTGTTCCAAAGCTATAGTGCAGAAAGAAAATAAAAACCCTGAGAAAGAGCCAAACAAACTGCAAGCTCCAAGACTTGGTCTTCAAGAGTAGTTCTGGATGGTTCTGTCCACTTGATGGTGATGGATGAACTGATTGTGGTGGGTTGAACTGTAAATGATAGTTTCACCTAAGATCTCTGTCTCCCTTCTGTTTTCACCTCTCCCTCCCAGAAGTTCTACGTACTGTGTCTAGATTTATCAAATATGGAATCTCCTTCAACATGTATATGTTTCACGGTGGGACCAACTTTGGTTTCATAAATGGAGCCCCGGATTCTGAGAGGCACCTACGTGTTGTGACTAGCTACGGCAAGTGATGATGGTTTGGTGTCTTCTCTGGGATGGGTGATCCTACGTCTTTGGTGAAGAGACTCCAGAATCATGTTCCTGTATCATGGGGTCTCGATATGCAATCTGGGCTGATCACTGAGGCTTTTTGTCTTTATTTTCCTTTATTTGATGTTTTTCCTTTATTCTTTGACATTTATGCTGCCCAGCCAGCTGTCATGCTAGCAAGCAGGCTTCTTGGCACCTAATACCCTGTTCCACTCTTGAGCACCGACCCCAGTGTTCCCAGTTACCTAGGTGTAGGGTACCAGTTGAAGAGACTGTGTATCTGTGAAAAAGTGAAATAGCAGTGTGTGCTCTGTGTTCCCAAATAGGATTTAGGAATGTTTCCAGGTTGGCATTACACACCCATATCCCAGCCTGTTACAGAATGTGCCAGAGGCGGAGGATGTATGTTCCTTCTATCTCATCTTTGGTGGACTTGGGTTGTCACACATACCCATGCTGAAAGCAGGGCCTGCTTCAGTCCTGTGGAGGATGGCATGGCCCAACCAGCAACCTCTGTCTTGTAGATTATGATGCTGTGCTGAGTGAAGCTGGAGATTATACAGAAAAATATTTCAAGCTTCGGAAACTCTTTGCTTCAGGTACTTAGCACCATAATAGATGGATAGCACTCTCATGGGCTGTCCACATTGTCCATATTGTGTGGAGGAGTGAGAAAGGTTTTTTGTTGTAGTTGTTGTTTGTTTTTGTTTTGTTTTGTTAGCAGCTTATGAAGCTTTTGAGAACAAGGACAATCTTACATCAACTTCCAGGTTTCCCACTTAAGAGCTAGATGGGTTGAATGAGCATTTCTAAACCTTTTCCTTTCTTTACTGAAATATGAAAATAATGGTACTGCTGTCTGGTGTGAAGATGAAGGCCGAGTAATTTCCAGTTTTCAAAGCTTGAGTATTATGTGTGACTTAGTAACCACATATGCAGAAGGAAAATTTATTATTTTGACTTTAACTAAATACATCCAATGAGCCATCCAGACAGAGTGAGAACAGAAGTAAGAGCCAGCATTGCAAAGGATGTAACATGGGATTCTCCTTTAGTCCTCTTTCTATATGTCTCCAGTTACATGCTTCCACCATGTATACAAGTTTACTACATGTTTACTAGGTACATACGTCTTCCAGAAATTAATGTTTCCTAGATATGTGTCTACCAGGTCTGTGCGGGCTCAAAATGGCTCCAATTATCTCCCTTGGAGAAGCACACCCATATCCTAGGGTAAAGCTCATTTTTTTCTGTCTCTGGATACGGAGGTCAGATAGTCATAGGAATGCTTAGCAAAAGGAATGTTCATTTTATATACTTTCCCCTGTGACCCATTCTCATTGCAGCAGGTTCCCTGCCTTCATTGCCTCCCCTTACTCCCAAGACTGTCTACAGCTCTGTGAGTCCCTCACACTACTTGACACTGTTCGACATCCTACCATACTTAAATAAGGTGAGAACTGCTTGTGTGCTATCAGGGGCTGGGGATGGGGCCATGAAGAAGTAGGGGAGAAAGATGTGGATCCCAGAAAAGAGGGAACTTTTTTATGTGGTAGTTTGAAGATTACTTCTTGGCATTGTATCTAAATTGGAATTATTGGTCAGGGACCACCTGTTTTCATTTAGAGGAGATGGTAAATAAACTTAAGGGTTCCAATGAGAAAACAGATACAGCAGGATATCCTATCTTAATGGATCCTTTTCCCAGCTCAAATGAACTTACTTGATGAATGCTTTTATAGGATCCACAATGGAAAATCTCTGAGCTACGTATCAATGAAAGCAATTTTCTTCTTCATCACCCATTAGTTGAGCTGTATTTTTAATTCTGTGTGTTTTCTCTCCCTCTAAATGAGAAGCCTATCTTATCTGAAGAGACTAAACTCTTGAATTTACATTGGCTTCACCTTTCACTGTTGTCTAAAATAAGACAAGAGGCAGTGACCAGTAGATGATCAACATAATTCAATGTTTGATGAATTCAAAATTCATCTCTCATCTTCAGTTATTTTACAATACATTCTGTAGATAAATTTTTATGATTATAGTGGTTGTACAGTCTTCACAATGTTAAATTACTCCAAATTTCTTGGACAGTAAATGTATTATCATAGAAACATTGCCATAGTATCTATTGTGCAATTGTTTTCATTCAAGGAATCCTTGAAGACCATTGTGTGGTCCAACAAATAACCTTAGGAGAAAGGCCATGGCTTCTCCTCATTTTCTTTTCTTATCCTGCCCTGTCTCTGTCATAGCCTGTCCTGTTACACACTCCAGTCACCATGGAGAATCTTCCAATAAATAATGACAGTGGCCAGCCATTTGGATTTGTCCTCTATGAGACTTCCATCTGCTCTGGAGGCATTCTTTATGCTTCAGTTCGTGATTCAGCACAGGTAGGCATCAGCAGGTATCTCTGGTGGTGTGTAGCCTACCTCTGCTATTGAGGAGTGTAGTCACAGATTCACTTTACTATATGCTAATATTTGTTTTACCAATATGGTAGAATAAGAAAAATACAGAGTCAAATCAAATAGATTTTTATTGTTTGTTTTGATATAACTCGTAGTCTACTGAGGAGCTCTTGTTCAGCTTCTAGTTATCCAATCACTAAAGTCAGTACCTGTCTTTTTCTTCTTTATGACCACCTTCTACCTAAACCTTTGTTCCTTTGGTAGATCTATCAATCAATTTGATGCTGGTTCTTCTTTTGTAGGTGTTTTTGAATGACACAAGGATAGGAATTCTAGATGAGGTTAAAAGCGTCCTGAATATTCCTAAAATCCAGGTAAGTCACCCCACAGTCCATCTGGTACCCTTGACTGCCCCTCCATAGGCAGCCTCATTCTGGACTTGACTACCCCCTTCTCTCATAGTGCTATTTCTTCTCACATAGGGCTGTAACAGGAAATATAAAGGGACATAATCTGAAGGCATCTTCCAAGCTTTGGTGGTTTAAAAACCTATAGGATGAATTATTTAGTGAGAGTTTAAGTTCTATTTTAGGCCTGATTTAACCTCCAGCTCCAGTTTGGATCGCTGGTCAAAAGCAGAAGAAAAGATTCTTTCTGCCTTTTCTAACAGGATCAGCAAACAAAAAAAGAGAAGATTAAGTATGGGATAGGAGCACAGTGGTGTGTGTGTGTGTGTGTGTGTGTGTGTGTGTGTGTGTGTGTGTTTGAATTGCTGGGCTCTAAACCTCTTTGACACAAATTCTTGGGAAAAAAACCTCTTTTACCCAAATTCTTGGAAAAAAGAATGTGTTCTAATATATGAGCTCTAGGTGGCTACTTTGTTTCCACTAACTTGCCCTCCTAAGCAGACTTGTCAACTTCTGAGGATCTTGGTTGAGAATCAAGGCCGAATCAGTTTCTCATGGAGAATTCAAAGAGAGCAGAAAGGTAGGCTTTGGTCCTGAGAATCAAGTGTAACTTCTTTTAATTTTTGAAGCTTATAACTATGGCTATTTTGGTGTTGGAAGGATGGAACCATTCCCTGAGAAGTGGGCTACTTCAGTCCTAGGAGAGATGATGCTATTTCGTGCCCTTCCCCCTCCTTCATTCTGCCCTTTCTTATTATCCATGGCAGGAAAGCAGAACATTTATGTTGGATGCTGATCTTCTGTCTTAGATCAGGACTCTGTCTTCTTTTAAGGAACAATTCCTACACTAGGTGGGGAATGTTTTTAGTAGTGTGGAAGCATACAACAAGAATATTTAAGTGATAATATGTCAGTTTAGTATTTGTTCTCTTGGCTGTATTCCTTGACAGAAAGCATATGCAACCTGTATATTTCTCTGTTCTAAACATTAAAGAATATCCAGCCCTTGTTGCAAGTTTATTCTTTGCTTCCCAACAACAGGAATAAATAAAAATATTAGAATTGATGACATTTGGTTGAATAATTTTACCATCTATTCTCTGGACATGAAGATGAGTTTCTTCAAGAGGTATGCTCCTCTCTACCACCCAGTGCATAGTGAGGATCTGAAAGGTTATGAATTCTTCCTCTGCTGATGAAAAGTCCAAGATTTAGACAACTGAAGGGGTATACTCCAGTTATCAGATGCTTTGCTTCAGCACTAGAACATAATAGGTGTCCTGATTACCATGTTAATAGTGCCAGTTCAGTAGTTGATAGAATCCTGGTCTCTGTGAGAGAAAGCTGGGTTGGTATTGGAAGGAGAGCTGGAAAGAATTCTCTTAGGTCTCATCTTTTGATTCCTCCTTCAGGCTCCTCTCTGCCACCTGGAAGCTTGCCCCAAAATATTATGTGGGCCCTGCCTTCTACTGGGGAACCTTGAAGGTTGGCTCTTCTCCCAAGGACACCTTCCTATACTTACCAGTAAGTAAATCTCCTCTTCTCTAATGTTCTAAACATGCATTTCTCTTAAGATTTATTTTACTTTAAAACTACGTTTGTTTGTATACATACATTTGAATGTGTGTAGCCTCCGAAAGAGGAGAGAGGAAGTCAGATCCTCTGGATATAGAGTTATAAGCAATTGTGAGTTGCCTGACATAGGTGCTTGTAACTGAATTCAGGCCTTCTGCGAGAGCGGTATGTGTCCTTAACTACTTGGCCATGTCTCTAGTTCCACACATATCATTTTGAAGGCTCTAGGACATTGCGGAAGAGGTGGCAGAAAGAGTGCAAGAGTCAGAGGTGTAGACGACTACAAGGAAACAGTGTCTCTGGACATAGCAGAGCAGATAGATATAGGCACTCACCGTAACTGTGATAGCATGCAGAAGACATTGCAAGCCGAAGCAAGAACAAACCCCAACAGGAGGAGAGTTGGGCATAAAGTTCCACACTGAGCTGACGAGGTCTTGGCAATTCTTAGCTGTTGGGAGTTGTTGATGATTCTATCATGATCCAGTGGAAGGAGACACATCCAAGAGTATTTGGGAAGCACAAATTGACCTTGATGAGGAGAAATCAACTCAAAGTTTAATGGAAATGGAGGCATTGAGGAGAGTTGGAGGAGTCAATATGGTTGACTATGAATGGTCATAGTTGAATATGGTCAAAATACATATAAATTTCTCAGAAAAAAAAAAAAATATATATATATATATATATATATGAAAATAAAAATATGTAAATCTAAAGCAAATAAAACCTAAGGGAGACCATGATATACCTGGAAGAATATTTGCCTTTGTTTCTCTCTTCTTTCTTGCTTCTAATAAAACTGTATGATCTTTGTCAGCCGTCATAATTTATCATTATTTATAAGGTATATGAAATAGTTCAATAAGGAAAGACAGTGGCCATATTCCTAGACATGACTTCAAGGTCATGGGACAAAGTGTTTGAAATATCTGAAGGAGCACTTCTGGGCATACTCAGCTTATGTCATTAAGATGGGAGACATCTTTATTGTATGTAGCTGAATCTGGGGGTGGGGGGTGATAGTTTGAATGAGAATGCTCCTGGTTGGTTCATATGTTCGAATGCTTGGTCTCCAGTTAGTGGACTTGTTGGGGAAGAATTAGGAGGTGTGGCCTTGTTGAAGGAGGTGTGTCTCTGCAGCTGGGCCTTCTTGCTGTCTCCACAATTTTTTTGTGAACTAGCCTTCTGAAACTGTATGTGAGTCCCTGATTAAATGCTTTCTTCTATAAGCTGCCTTGGTCATGATGTCTCTTCACAGCAATAGAACAGTAACTGAGAAAGTGACTTTGTTGTACACAGCTACGCAAGAAGGCAGGCTTAGCTAATCTCGGAGTGGTTCTCTGGGGAAGAACGTCTCAGGCTGCAGTAGTCTGGGAAGTGTGGTTGATAGTTTCTGCATACACTAGTCAATCATTCAGAAACACTAATACTTGGACCAGAGGAAAGCCTTGCCAGTTCCCTGAGCCTGACCTGGGGACAGCGTTGCTCACAAAGATAGGAAATGTCTGATAGTCTCTTGTTTTGTTTTTTAATGTCTTCCTCAGAGTAGGAGGGAATTATTTGTATAGAGGCAGGTAGACAATCCATCTGGACAAGACAACACACTTAGCTGCAGTGCCAGTTGGAGTTTTCTTTTTAAGTTTCTGAGTCTCTCCTTCAGTGTTCTCTGCAGTGCGTGACTGCCCTTTCTTTAGCGACATTGACTGCCTGTGGGGTCTTCTTTCTGTGTTAAATTTATCTTTTGTTGTGTTTAGACAATCTCTCTCTTCCTAGATTGTACCATGAGTGTGAAAACTGAGAAGTCATATCTGGAATCTACAAATTAACGCCAATGGTGTTCTTATTGTTCTATTTCTGAGTCAGGATTAGTTTCTCAGAAGTTTGTATCAGTGTTCTGGTGGTAAAGGCATTTTACCTCAGTGGTCCCATAGGATGAGACTGTTGTGTAACTAGCCTAACATTCACTGCCATAGACTTATTTCATCTACAAATTATATTTTTTCTTCACTTGGCCAATGCTCAGTCTTGAATTTTTTCCTCTCTGCTTGATATGGCTGGCTTATTAGCTCTGAGCAATCACATAATAGAGGCTCGTGTGAAACAGGGAACAGAGTGACTGGGTTAAGTTTCTGGCAAGATTTTAAAGTAAAATGGGTTGTGGGGGGAGAGTCCGTCCACTGAGAGCGATACTATAATCTTTAGTCACTTATTAGCTAGTGATAGCTTTGTTTCCAGAACACTAGAGACCTGGTGTGGAATTCAGGCTGACCATGGCTGCCCTGTAACCAGTATTTTGTTGTATATTATTAAATAGTGAAGTTTTAGCAACTTCCCAAGGGGTAACCAACCATATGAGGGTATGTAATGTTGAGAAGCCACCGCCTTTCTTAGCCTTTTCAAAATAATATTTTCATTCATTATATAGTTACATAAATTTCCCCTTCCCTTTCTTCCTTCCAATATACTTCCCTTGTTTTCTCTCAAATTTGTGGTCTCTTTTTTTTAATTGTTGAATGTATATATGTATATATACTCATACGTAAATATAACCTTCTCAATCCATATAATGTTACTTGTATGTATATGACCCCAGGAATGTCCACTTAGTATTTTTATGTGCATTTAAATTAAATGACATATTTATGTCTGGTTGACTCAGTGTGGGAGCATTCATTAGTGACCTCTTGGGTTCACCAAAGCTTTGTTTATCTTGTTCATCCCCATTGAAATGAACCAGTCTTTAGTTCTTTTAGATGGTTTTATGGAGACTTTATAATGAACACAAAATTGGACTCATAAAGCAATGTGCTCCTAAAGGTTACTATGTCACTTAGCTGCTAGCATATCAAGGCTTCTGGTTAATGGATTATTTTTATTTCACCCTTTCCTAAAGTATAGTGCCTTAGGGTCCCAACCTAGAGAGTACATTATTTGATGAGCCTTTTTGATAGCTGTGTTTTTATGCCTTGTGAGGCTAGGAAAGGCTCTATTTAGGTTCTCATTGGCTCTCCATGGGTAAGATGTGATGTCTTTAGTGGAAAAAAATCATCAGGAAGTATCATTATCTCTTTGCTTTCTTGTCCTAAATACTTTTCCTGGAACTATTTGGTGTATTGCCAGTAGATTATAACAGATTATCTTGGGCCTGGAGAGATGGCTTAACAGTTAAGAGCACTGGCTGCTCTTTCAGAGGACTCGGGTTTGGGTTCTTAGCACCCACATGGTGGCTTGCAACTTTCTAACTTTAGTACCAGGAGATCTGATGCCTTCTTCTGATCTCGTTTAGAACCAGGTATGCAAGGCATACATACATACATCAAGGCAAAATATTCATACCTATACAAATAGATAGATGCAAGAAATATAATAATAATAATAATAATAATAATAATAATAACTATGTAGCTTTTCCATCATTATCAGCAGTACTATTTCTCTATTTACCTTGTTCCTATTTGGGAAATAAAAATATCTGCTTTAAAATGTATCACACACATCATTCAGCAGGACCCTAGCAGCATCTCCAGAGAAGGGTTGGCTCCATTGTCTTCTTTCTTATTCTCAGACTGTGGGGAAGATATTCTAGATGTCTTCCATTTTAAGATCCTTCCATATCATTGGGCTCCTTAACCTTGCTGTCACTCCACAGTGCTTTAGGTTTCACTTCCTGTTCCTGTGTCTCAAACCTCCATCCCTTTCAGAACTGGCGTTACGGGTTTGTGTTCATCAATGGACGTAATCTTGGAAGATATCAGGACACTGGGCCTCAGAGAACACTGTACCTTCCTGGTCCCTGGCTTCATCCAGAAGACAATGAGGTGTGTTACCCAACCCTGCCTGGAAGGGTCATAAACTCTTAGATGGGCCTTTGTTCTCAAGGCCAGTGTTTTTCTGAGCAACTAGGCTTGACCATTCTTATTGACAGTTTTTCTCCGTCCCAGATCATCGTGTTTGAGAAGGAAAAGAAGGGCTTTTACATCCATACTACAAACAAACCCCAGCTGTGAGACTGCTACCACACAGGTCTCAGAATGTTGGCTCCATCCCGGAGTGTTTCTTCAGGATACCGACCACTACTAAGAATATTAAGTATAGTATTGCCTGCAAAGAAGTACAAAAATAACTGAAACACAGAGAGAACTTGTTACATATCTTACACTCTATCCACCTATTTTCTATTTTTAGGCTATAGTCTTCAGAATCTTTAATAAACTAATTTATCTAGTTACACGCTTAATCCTTAGTAAATTCTTGTTCTCTGTCCAGATGTGCCTCTAGAAAGGAACAATAAGAAAAAAAAAATTAACTTATGCTTCTTCATGCTCAGTTGGGAGGAAAAGAATTATCTTTAACTTAGGGGAAAACAAGCATGCTGGCCTTACCTTGCAAAAGGAAGTATTGAAATAGCAACTTTTAAATGCGTGATCTTTGTGGAGTGAGTGTGCGTATTTGTGGGTGTGTTTATGTTGGAAATGGAGGCAATATAGGTCAATGAGCAATGTCTTTAGGCATTTCCCTGTCCTGTTTGTTTTCAAGGTGGTCTCTTGGGTGGCATTCAATCAAAGATCAAATAGCAATTTGGTTTGGTTCAGATTTATGTGACAGCAAAGCCCAGCACTGAGCCTCCTATAGCTTATTCCTTCTGGGCTATCTGGGTATAGTGGAGCCTCTTACCTAGAGTGGACAGGTATCAGTGAGATAAACACATATCCATGAATAATCCAACCAATCTTCTCAAATCACACCATTTAAAGCCAAACACAGTTTCTTATATAAAGTATATACTGGCCCACTTCCAACCGTTAACCTTTTACAATATCTTCTTACCTTGTTTGTTTATTTATTTTCTTTTTTATAATACTTTTATGAATAAGTTGAGTTTCATACAATGTATCTCGATAACACTCTCTTCCCATTTCTTCCTGTTCTATTCTCTTTCCCCTGTGTGCCCCCCCCAAAAAAAACACAAATAAAAGAAAATGAAGTCCTGCTAGTATGGCAGGAGCATGGTTCACAGCATCACCACGGTTCCTGGAGGCAGCAGGCTGCTCTGATCATGGACATGCACCTGGTCTATACTATCCTGAGACCAAGCACGATGAAGTTTGACCCAAAGTTGGGTCTCACTGCCCAAGCCTGCAGGCACCTGGGCCTTCAGCAGGCACCCAACATCGCCCAGGTATCTGGACACTGAGCAGGCACCCCTATATCCTACAAGCACCAAGGCATCCCACAGGTCTCCAGACATCCTGCAGGCACCCAGACATTCCACAGACACCTGAACATCTTATGCATTAGAGCATTAGGGCATCCTATAGACTCCAGGGTATCCCGCAGATGCCTGAGCATTATGTAGGCACTGGCCAACCTGAAGACACCCTGACACCACAGGCACCTGGACATCCTGCAAGCTTGGGACATCTCACTGGAGGCTGGACATCCTGCAGGTATCAGGGCCTCCCCTAGGCACCAGGGAGTCCTACAGGCACCAGGATACCCCTCAGACCCAAAGCATCCCACAGGCATCAGGGCCTCCCACAGGCACCAGGGCCTCCCACAGGCACCAGGGCCTCCCACTGGCACCAGGGCCTCCCACAGGCACCAGGGCCTTCCACAGGCATCTGAATATCCTACAGGCATCAAGACATCCTGCAGGCTTACCTAGTTTATTATAGTGTCCATGGTGAAGCAATGTAGGAAGTAGTCAGATGTGCGAGTGAGGAAGAAACCACCTCCTTTTTTCATATACCAATTTTGACCATCAAATTATTGCTTGGTTTCTATAAAAATGGAAATGCAGAAAAATGACACTGATCAAATAGTCTTTTCTTTTTTTAAGAGTTTTCAGTAATAATGTGTGTGTGTGTGTGTGTGTGTGTGTGTGTGTGTGTACATGTGAGTATAAATATCCCTGAAAACCAGAGATGCTGGATTCCCCTGGAGCTTTAGTTGCAGGTGTTTTAAAGCTACCCAAAATGGGTTCTTTGAATAGAATTCTGGCTCTCTCCAAGAGCAGTGTACACTTTTACTGGCTGAGCCCTCTCTAGTCCCCACATCTTTTCTTTTAAAGTAAGAAGCAGCCTGTGGGTAATCAGAAAATACTAGCAGTTGTTAGTTATCCAAGAAGCTAGTGTCTTCAGGTTGAGATCATTTGTAAAAACATTGGTAGAATAGCATAGGGTAGGGTGATGGACGTAATTCATAATTACTGGAATTTCATGCATGGATATCTGAATCTTAGCTCTCAAAAGATTGTTTCTTTGAGTTTATCCCTTATCAGTCACATTTTCATCAAATACTATATTTTACTTCAACTCTTTCCCCTTCAAAGTATAAGCAGTATAAAAGAACCATAAATATGTTTTTGCATTGGACAATTACAAATACATAATTCTGATGTTACAGGCCCATTTGCATACTGATAAAATTCTGCTGAATTTTGGATGATCTGATACTATATTCATTTTGCTACACATAAGATTCAGCTATTCAGTCTAGAGACAATCAATCACATTGTTTCTCTTCAACATTAGTATGGTTCTATATGTTAACATATTCCCTCCTGTAAAGTCATGTTCCATTACTATTCCAAGCTAGATTTCAAACTTTAAAACCAGCCAACCAAGCCAAATACGTAAACAGAATGATGATCTTTTGAAGACCCTAATCCCAACAGCTATGAAGCCAATTTAGTGACGTGACTGTAAACACTGGATCGTGATAACAAATCTCAGGTTCAACTTACATATTCCTCGCCTGTAGCATACTTGGTAGAACTCAGCAGAATCCAGCGTTGGTTCTCCCAAACTACCATGACAATTCTACGCAAGTCAGTTGCATTAATCATTAGTATAGAACAACAGATTTGGATTCAAAGTGTAGAGGTGTCCTGATCCACTTTCTTTTACTTCTATAATAAAGCCCCTGAGCTAGGCATTTTATAAAGAAAATAGGCTTCTCTATCTCAAAGTTTTTGAAATTCCAGAGCATGGAATGAGCATCTGCCCAACATATCTGATGGTTCAGTGGTAGTCATGAGAGAAGGAGAGGTCAGGTCATGAGTCAGGAAGCAAGAAGGATTCAGGAGCTGGTCTTGGTGTTGAAGTAACAATTCACTTCACGAAAAATATCTGGGATCCTCTGATAACTGGATCAGTTCCTTCTGTAGGCAGCACCCCCAATGACCTAACTACTTTCTTTTATCCAACCCACCCTTAAAGCTTCTACTGCCTTACCACTACCACATTGAGGATCAAGATTCTAGTATGTGAACCCTTTGAGGGACAAACATAATTATAGGGAAGTGTTGCTAATGATGAAGAAAATTTGACTGATGAGAAAAAATAATTTAAAACTCATATTCCTAAAAAAATGTGTCAAAATATATAAGTATTTCCAGCTCCATATGAGGAAATAGACAATAGAAATGTTTACACTGAGAAAAATTGGTATTACTTTTTAAATTGTGATATGATTGATAAAAGTGTGTTTATGAAGCATAAACCCTTTTGAAAATTACAATTCAATAGTTTTTAGTTTTAATCTATTCACAAAGTTTTAAAAATGACGCCACTTTATCAGTCATTTCTCTCATCAGTATGACAAAATTCCTGACCAGAGCAACTTAAGAATGAAAGGGTTTACTTTGCCTCACATTTGAAGATCACGCCCATCATGATGGGTAAGTCATTGTAGTAGTACACTGCTCTGGTGGCTCAGCAAGGGGGACAAGGAGGCATAATCATAGGTGCATACCCTGCTGGACCTCAGCAGAGGGAACCACTATCCTGACCAGCGCCCATCCTGGTCAGTGGAACCTTGACTGTATGAGCTCAGGTGTTTTTATTTTGTGAAGGTGGCACCTCTAGAATTTCATGTGCATGTCAACTTTCATTTCCGCGGAGGAGACTGTCTTCCCTCTCAAGGCAAGTCGGTGTGCTGCTTTCCTTAGGTCAAGCAAAGAACTCGGTGCTCAGAAAGCATCATTTGAACAGCATGGCAGTATGCTTCCCTTTCCTGGGGCTTTTTGAAAAACATGTATTCATTCCTATTCAATCTTTAGAACATGAAAAAGTGAAAGAGAAAGAATGTTATATGTTGCATATTTTCTGGATGAAAAATTTACCTTATACTATATAGAAGCCATGTTGTAATGTGGAGCTGAAGATTCTGAACGAAGCATCTACATCTGTAATCCCTCAACTACTTATGACCTCAGCCATGTTTGTTCTTTGCCAGCTACAAATGCATGATAACTTTATTTCCTAGGTTTTCTGCCAGGGAGAGCCTAGGGAATCACAAGTTCTAGGCCAGCCAGCCTTGGCTACGTAGAGAGACCAGGCTTTAAACAAACAAACAAACATATAAAAAAGTTAGTTCCTGGTATTTGATGAAAACAACTCATGACAACAAGACTGGAGAAGTTTTACTAGCCCATCTTTAATCTACTCTCTACCAACCTTCAGGACAAACACTTGTTTCTGCATGTCCAAACACCTTACATAAAAATATATGCATAGTAACATAAATAAGACCCAAGTGAAAAGATTTTAGTAATATATTCATAGGAGGTACTTGAATTTTTAAGTCTTTTAGGAGCACATATCTATTGAAAACAAGATACAGGGATTTCTCTGATGAACTTTTTCAGCTTAGGTTAACTGAAAGTTATAAGGAGTGATTTTTCTTTCACACCTGCTTAGTGAGAAAAGGGTACATGATTTCTGGCTAATGCTTTTGCCTTTTCCATACATTTTCTATTCTGAATTCTATCTGTACACAGAATAGTTTGTCATGGATATAGTTGTACATAACTTTGAAGATTTTTTTCCCTCATGCAGGTTAGCAAGAATTCCTAAAATAAATAATTTTTTTTCTTGAAGTCTCATAAATAAAGTGAAATTCAGTTTGTAACATTCTGTTTAATATTATGAATGGTGTATTATTCAGCTTTATATCACTATAATGAAATGTTGGGGGACCAGCTTTATAAAGAACAGATTTATTAAGCTTGCAGTTTTGGAGGTTTAAATGGCCTTAGCTGAGGCTCTGCAGCCACTCTTTGACATGGATGTCAATGCTGAGAGTGTACTGGTGGAAGGTGAGTGGTTATATCTCAGAATGGAGTAAAGGTAAAGCACAGGCTGTTTTAACAGCCTTCTTTTGAGATCTGTCCTATTATGACATACTCCCAAAGACCCAAACACATCCCACTAGGACCTACATCTTAGAGTTATAACATCCCCTAATAGCACCACTCTGGGAAGTAAGCCTTTGACTTACAGATCTTTTGGACATTACCTATGACAAATGGATAAAGTCTATCATGGCAGGAAAGATATGGAAGCAGGCAGGGAAGGCATGATGGCAGGGGCAGGAGGCTTGCTGATCACACTGCATCCACATTCTAAAAGGTGATGGTGAGCAGGAAGTGGGGCCATAAGACCCCAAGGCTTGCTGGGTATAGTGGCACACATATTTAATTCCTGAACTCTAGAAGCAGAGACAGGTGGATCTCTGTGAGTTTAAGTCTAGCCTGGTCTACATAATAAGTTCCAGGCTAGCTAGGACTACAAAGTAAGACCCTGCCTCAAAACAGTCAAATAAAATCAAAACAAACAAGAACAAAACAAAACAAACAAAACCAAAACAAAACAAAAATCCAAAACAACAAAACAACAAAACAAGGCACTGTCAAGACCTGCCCCCTATAACTCACTTTCTCCAGAAAGCTTCTACCTTGTCAAGATCCCAAAACCTTCTCAGATTGTGACACCAGCTTAGGACCTTAGTGTTAAGGCACATGAATCTCCCAGTAAAACTTGCATATTTCACTTTGTAACACCTCACATGCAAACCTATATTTGAAAGCGAGTGTTCAGATACTAGCAAGAAATCCCAATGATATGCCCACTTCTCAGTTGTGACCAAGTTATACTGTGTATTTGAAGTTAACTTAAGTATCATTCTATCACTCAGAATGCAGTGATGTTCTAAATAGTCCTAGGTACTCCTCTGGAAACTCCTGCCTTGGGTTGGCAACCAGGCCCCTGAAACTCATCTCCTCAAAAGTATAGTCCTAACAACTCTCCGTCCTCTCCCTTCAATCACTGATTTTCATTCTCTCCTGAGTGAGAGCACTGATAGCATACTGCTTAGCCTGCTTCTTCCTAATAAAAGGAAATGAATATAGAGCTCGCCTCTTGATCCACTTCCCTCTCCCATCCTCACCTACATAGCATTCGCTGATTCCCTTTTCTGGTAAGGACCCTTGAATAAGCTATCTGCTTGTCACCTGTCTTTGTTACTCTCCTATTGCTGTGATAAAATATTCTGTCTAAAAGCAACTTGGGGGAGAATGGGTTTGTTCTGGCTCAGTTTGAGGGCATACTCCATCGTGACAGTGAAGTCTCAGGAGTGGGAACTTGAGCTATCTGGTCACATGACAGCTGCAGTCAGGAAGCAGAGACTGATGAATGCTGACACTCAGCTACCTTTCTCCTTTTGATGAAGTCCAGGATCCCAGCCCAGGATCCCAGCCCAGGGACTGGTGCCTTCTACTTTTAGGTTGGAGCTTCCCACCTCAATTAATCTAATCACTGGCACAGACAGAGGCTAACCTAATCAAGAAAACTCCTCATAGCTATGCCTGGAGACTGGCCTACTAGATGCTTCTAGAATCTGTCAAGTTGACAACCAACACTATCACATTATCATTGTTCTTCCTTCCTTTTTGTCTTTGTTATGTGTGCATGGCAATGAGGACCAAACTTAGGGCTTTTCTAGGCAAATGCTCTAACAGAGCATTTAGATTATTAGTATTATTATTATTATTATTTGTTTTCATTTTGAGCTTCCCATGCTAGTCTTGTATCTCACTGCAACTTGTAAATCATTGTGTAACTCAGATCAACATAGGTTGATCTCACCAATATCTGCTACATTCCATACATATTGGTCAATTCTCAGGAGCCACATTACCATAGGCCTCACTGCCTCTGCCTGGGACACTTTGTTCTCATGACTTTCAGGACACCCCACATTCTGACTTCTCTTTTCTTCCCAGTGCTGCTGCTTCTGCTCCAGCTCGGTCCTCCTCTCTCCTCATTAGGTGCACCAGAGCTTGTGCTTGGTCCTTTCCATCTGTCATGCTTAGTTCATTGGTGATCTCATCCAAAGTACTATTCTATAAAACCCTTAAGTAGTATCTTCATCCCAGACTCTTTCTCAACATCAAGCTTCTATATTTAACACTATATTCAATAGCACCACTTGTATGTCTTATACACACTTAAATCTCAGTAAGCAAAAGCCTGATTCCTCTAGTTAATTCATTCTTCTCATAGTCTTCCTGTCTTAGGCACTGACAACTCTAGTTCTTATAGTTTCTATAGCTTAATACTGTTAGTATCATTTCAAGTTTTCTCCATTACCCATTCCACAAACAATGCATGGATTGTAGAAATCCCTTATCTTCGGAATATTTCCAGAAGACCAGCATATCTCATTACCTCCATTGCTATCTTCTTCTGAGCCAGCATCAGTTTTCATGTTAATGTCATTTGGATGTCTGTACTCGTTGCTTTTCTGTTGCATGTGTCATCAGGTAGGTGAACTATAATGAACCTTGCAAATCTATAGGACTCAGATGCTACTGCGTTCTTGGCTTTTGCGTTAATGAAGATTAGACAAGTATCAAGCTTAACAATACTTTCCATGAGTTTACCTAGAAGTCACAGGGTGGTCAGATAGGCAGGTTGATAAAAAATGACTACTAAAACATAATCCAAGGTAACTTTGGCTCTTCATGTGTAACATCTCATATTTCCGCATTCACATTGTTCTGCTCAGTCAAGGGCCTGGTAACCTACGGCTCTTGAATACAGATGTGGCTTTTCCAGAGAACTGCAGTTCAGTCTAATAAATTATTTATCTAAGGTGTTTGTGAAAGTAACAGAAGGTTGAGTAACACACAGATTATTGCAATATCTTAAGCCATCCATTTTTCCTCAGTCCTTTTTGCTCCTGAGATTTTTAAAAACAACGGCCAGAATGGTCTTCCTAAATCATAATCAATGTCATGTCCAAAGTCTGAAGTGACTACCACTTCGCTCAGACTCAAAGCCCCTCTCTCAGGCCCTTCACAGCCTGGCCTCTGCGTTTCTCTGACCTCATTTCCTACCTTTTGACATCACCCTTCTTCTCTTTTACTGGCTCCCTTCACTTTCTTTGAACTGGAACGCCTGGTCATGGTCCTGCCTCAGTGGCCTTGTACTCGTTGTCTTCTTTGCTTGAGCAGCCTTTCCTCAACTAATAGCTCACTCCTACCTCCTTCAGATCTCTCTCAGTTAACATTTTCCCAGGGGGTGTTGCTTCTCTGCAGCCCCCTAAGCCTACTTTCAACCCTCCTCCCCTTTATCCACTTTTATTTTTGTTTGTGTGTTTACTACCTTTGAACATGTTCTACAGTGTACCGTTTTACTATGTTAACCTTTGTCATTTTCTTTCCCAGACAGAATAATGAGTTTTAAAGGGAAAGGAGTGTTGCCTGTTGGGTCTACTGATATATCCAAAGCATCAGAAAGTGTCTGAAGCAGTGTTCAGCATTTAACAAGCCATTATTAAAAATTTGCTGTTTATTTCTTATTTAATTTTTTTTTTAGTTTACAATATAATTGCACTTCCTACTTCCTTTTCCTCGATCCAAATCCTCCCAAATCCTTCCATATCTCTCTCCTTGTTCTCTTTCAAATTCATGCCCTCTTTTTTCATTGTTGTTACACACACACACACACCCTGCTCTGTATAATGTATAGTGTATAAAACATGAGTTTTTGTGCACATGTTTTCAAGCCCAGTTGGTGTGCTCTTCCCTGGAGAAGACTATTTCTCACACCCTCGGCATTCCTTCGTTTCCTGCAATTCTCTGTGTAGGTTGAGGCCTCAATGAGCTTTTCCCAGCCCTTGTTGGCATATTTTTTTAATGAATTAGATGGCACTGATTTAGATCATGGTCACCTGCCTTCCAAAGGTTGAGGTTGTAAACAATGGTGTTGGACTCCGAAGGCCACAGACGTAGATCGGGGCCTTCCCTGGATGTACACAGGCTCCTGTCAGTGCTACCACATCATTTGGATTTTGAAGGCTTGTCTAATGTTAGTTCTTTTGTTTTTTAAAATTTGTTTTTTAGGATTTCCTATTTCCTTTTTGTCTATGATTAAACTAGTCTTAACTTTTGTGTGTGTGTTTGTTTGTTTGCTTTTTGAGACAGGGTTTCTCTGTTGTAGCTCTGGCTGTCTTGGAACTCAATGTGTAGACAAGGCTGGCCTCGAAGTCACAGATACCTGCTTGCCTCTGCCTCCCCAGTGCTGGGATTAAAGGAGTGTGCCACCACTGCCTAGTTCCCTCATATTCTTAATTTCTTTCCTCAAGAGCCCTGACACTTGCCGCCACATCTGACATGGCTCCCATGAGCAGAGTAATATGTGAGCCAACCTCTGATAATTTGTCCATGTAACTGATTAGTTTTTCATCCAAGCAAAACCTACAAGTTTCTACTGCAGTCTTGGCAACCGCCACACAACCCTGTGCCTCAGCAGTGGGGAAAAGGTGCCGATTTTGGAGGACCTATTTACTGATTCTAGAGGGCTCTACTTCCCTCTGTGGCTCTAAAGCAATATTCCTGGATTTACTGTTAGAATGTTCTATGCAAAGTTCCAGTCCACTCTTCTGGCAGGGTTTTCCTCTCCTCTTGTTTACCTGTTTTCTTTTGCCTCCCCTCTTCCCAATTTGCTACTTTACCAAGTACTTAGCAATGTTAGAAAATAGGACCCTTCCTGACAACCTTCTTGTCTTTGTTCTTGGAACTGAAATTTCTCTTACTGTGTATTACTTTGCTAGTACAAAATTCAGATCTGCAGCTGGAGAGATGCTCTACAAACCGACGCTCTGAAAAACTGCCTTATGTTGGAGCATAATTGTCACACGAATGTCAGATAATGTCACTGGGTCATGATTCTGTGCCAGAATAACTATATTGGGCCTTTCCTAAAATGTTATGATTTTTTGTTTTATTTTTAATTATGTGTAGGGTGTGTGTGTGTGTGTGTGTGTGTGTGTATGTGTGTAGTGTATGTGCATGTCAGTGCAGGTGCAAGTGGAAGCCAGAAAATGGCACTGGAACCCCTGGAGCCCCTGAAGCTGAAATTACAGGGCACTGTGAGCCACCAATGTGGACCCTAGGAAATGAATGCAGGAGCTCAGCTGTTAACTGCTGAGCCATGTCTCCAGCTCAATTGTAAAATTTTATGTATGGTTCTTTTAAACATAAAATTTGAATATGCTAGGACTCAGGAGCTGAACTAGATCCATAGAACCAAGAGCAGACTATTTTGGTCTTCATTGTAGTGCTACTGAAACCATCAAATGTGTATTTAGGACATTTTACTATGTTCTAGCTTTTAACATGAATCATTATTTCAAAATCATTTTTCTTTATCAAACTTTGAGTTGTTTTAAAAATGATTTATTTATTTATTTATTTATTTATTTATTTATTTATTTATTTATTTATTTATTTATTTATTTTGTGCCTTCTTGTCAGGCACACTTAATCCTTCCTTCATAATATAATGCTGTAGGGAGTGACTTTTTCCCAGAGTTTGAGTATTCAAAGATGCAGCAACACATGCCCAACAGTTCTGATCCTGTCTGCATTTCATATGCAGAAAAAGACCCTAAGCTTAAGTACCTCTGGGACTCAGGGTGGGAACCAGGCCGACCTGGAAGTACCTGATTCCTGCCTAAACTAGGAGTCTGCAGGGACTACAAGGCACTCTGACCCGCATATGGCCAGCGCTGAGATCGCCTTGCTCCCACCGCGCCCCCCTCCCCCTTCCCGCCCCCCTCCCCCCGTCCGGCCTAGTCTCGCCTCTGGCTGCCTCCAAGGGTTCCTTGTCTAAGAAAGCCCGGGCGCGGAGGCGGGGCCACAAGCCTCAGCCAATGGGCGCCAGTGGGCCGGGCCGGCCAGAGCGTGGGTTGCCCGGGCACCCAGCGCGCGGCCCCGCCCCACCAGGCAGAGGCTTTGGCGCGCCCCAGAGTGCCGCCAGGAGTGGAAACCCCGCTGTCTGCACGCAAAGTTCGCGCGATGCCCACGTGGAGCCTGCGGCGGAGGCCGGGCCGCACACTCGGACTCGTGCTGCTGCTGGTCTTGAGCTTCCTGGTGCTCCGCAGGTGAGAGAGCCCCGCCCAGCACCTGCGGGACTCCTCTGGTCCCAGCCCAACACCTCAGGTTCTGGTCTGCCCCAAGCCTGGGAAACTGCGACTCTACTCGTTTCTTTCCTCAGAGCACTCAGCTCAGAGTTCCTTTGAGCTTCGAGTCACTCTTACCCTGCCTCTGGGTAACACCAGGCAGGCACTGCCCTACCAGTCCCTAGGGGTCAGTGCGTTGTTTCGCAGTGCTCCACACTGCTGTGACTCTGCTGTTCATAGACCGGCAGAACCGGCCTTCACATCCGTCTGCAGACACCCCCATCACTGCTCCTTGTAGCCCCCTCTGCTTTTCTCTCAGCCCCCCATATTTCCTCTCAAGCTGGAAGTCTCTATTCTGCATAGCCGGTGTTCCGATGCCCACAGTTAAGGTGGATTTAGAGTCCTAAAGGATTCCCTCCGTGGACCTCAACTAGACAGACTCTCAGCTCTGATTTATTTGCACCACGGTGGTGTTTATAAGTAAGTAGGTCTCTCCATTTTACCCCTTCACTTTCGCACGCCTCTTCTCCCTTTTTTAGAAATTGCTGCTTGTGGCAGTCGATGGTGTTCATCAAAAGAATGACTTACCCACTGCCCATGAACGAGTTTTCTGGTGATCCACTCCAGAAGTTTTCCAAAGCATATATCTATTTATAGGAGCCTACAGTCCTGACGATCTTCCAGGTCGATGCCTGGCACTTTCCATATTCAAAATCTCCAGTGTTGCTGGGAAGCACAGCAGCAACAGGGAGTGTTTTGGCAGTAGACTTCAGTTGAAAACCCAGCCCTGGGAACCGGTGGTGGCCATCACTCTCAGCTTTGTCTTTGGTTTCTTTTTTATATCTTTTCCTCACTTCCATGGTCCTCCTCTGGAAGACAGGGATTTATTTATTTTTATTTATATTACTTTTTAATGAAGGTCTGAGTGCTTGTTGCTGCCATGAGAACACATTTGGAAACTTCACTTTGACATCTTTTCAAGACTTGCACCCATTTGTTTCTGAGATAGTGAGGATGTCATATTGTTTGGGAGAAGAAAATGGATCTTTTCTCACTCTGGGGCCCAGGAAACTCATAAGGCATTTTATTTCCTTAGTTGTTCCAAACACTTTCCCCATGTTATCCATTCTAACTTAGCCTTTTCTTTGAAATTTGGTCATGGCTGTGGTCAAAGGCTCAGCTTCCCCAGGTGCAAGGTTGATGCAACTCCAGAAGAATGATTCAGGACTGGTAGGTAGGTAGGTAGCTGGGGCTCCAGAGAGGTGTTTGCTTGCTTTTGATCAGAAGTACACCTGTCCTTGCAGGTGACCCAGACTGTGAGGGCAACTCTTGAAGGGATGAGCCTGGTCGGGAAGCATTTCCTAATAGTCCTCAGGAAAATGTGTGGGAAGGAGGCAGGGTGTTTGTCAGCTGGTAGGATGTTGATGAGTTGTCAGGCAAATGACTGGACTGTGAAGAAGTCCAGTGACCTTCGCATAAGCGAGTAACTGATTTCCCACCCAGGCAAGGTGGCCACAGCCAGGAATCAGGCTGAGGCTGCGGAGTGGGTCAGGAGTAGCAGCAGAGAACTTATAACTGTGACTCATGCTTGAAAAACAGGTTGAAGTGCTAAGTTGCTTTGGGACCACTTCTTTTTAAGCAGGTAAGGAAGGTTAGAGAAGCTCTGACCTAAGGTTAGGGCCATCTTTTGGCATCCCTTAGGACTACAAGTATCTTTGGCATCATTTTGATTGTATCATTCCCATAGGTGCTTCCTGCCCAGTTCTTTCTGTCAAGCTTGTGCTAGACACCAGAGACTAGGAATTATTTTAATAGCTCTGGAGCCAAAGGAAAACAAACTGGTTCTCTCTCCCTGGCTTACAAGCTATGACTGGGTCATTAACTGAGTGGGTGGCGGGGGCCTCTCTCAGCTGTTGTTGGGGAATGTTGGTGTGGCCAGTAGAATATAGGTCACATGGAAACTGGCTACTGTGCTCACAGCTCTCTGGAGCCCAGCTGTCAGGACTGGCTTTTTTCCTGGACCTTGACAGCAGGTATTTGGAGGTTGCTGGGGGTAAGGTGTTGGGTTGTAACATTGCTTTTTTTTCCCCCCACAGGCTTTTCCTTGGGTTGGTTTATAGTCAATTATATTGTTTGATTATATCATATGTAAGAAATAGGAGGGCTAAAATGATTTTGTGCGAAGGTTTCATTAACTCTTTTTTGCTCTAAACAATGTCTTTTCTTAAAAGCCATCTTTATACATAGGAGTGTAATTGTTACACAACAAAGTGTTTGTAGCCGATATAGATATAGTTGTAGTTGTATGTATGTGGTTGATATAGATAATGTGGGAAAATACCACCACAATTAAAAGTAGTGGAGATAACCATCTTCCTCTTCCCTGATGTTTTTTGTACCCCACTGTCACCCTTCCCAGGCACTTCTTCTTCTACAGTACCAGGTATCCGATGGTGGGTTGTTTGTGCCCATGCTATCTGAGGTGTGTCCTTTCTTTTGGCTTAGCTTCTTTTCACATATCTTGAGAGCCGGTAGTCTGTGTTATCAGTGTGAGCTGTGTCTTTGGGTTTGTTGTCCTTCTTCTGTGTCCTTCCACTCGATGAACACGAGAATGCCTATTTGATATGATGAAAGCATGGCCTTATTATGACTGTTTTCCTCAATATAAATAAATGCTTCACTGAGCAATAATTCAGTCAGCTCTGCAGATCTTAGGCTTGAGATTTTATCTGCCCAAAGGGGCGGTGGAGGGGGAGCTAGAGCACTCCATTAGGTTAGTTAGCCTCCTGTTTTCAAAAGATGTATTCATATCTTCTTCTCAGCTCCTTCTCCACTCACTGCTCCTGTGCCATCTGTATCTGGATTGTAGCCCTGATATCTTTCTTTCAAACTCTTCCTTGCTAAAAGTGGGTAACTTAGCTGTGATGGCTGCACTGTTTTTTTTTTTTTTAGATTTAAACCATTGTACTTTCCAAAGGTAATCTTTTTTACTTTGTTTTGTCTTGCTTTTTTTTTTTTTTTTTTTTTTGAGACAGGGTTTCTCTGTTGTAACTCTGGCTGTCCTGGAAGACACTCTATAGACCAGGTTAGCCTCGAACTCATAGAGATCTACCTGCTTCTGCCTCCTGAGTGCTGGGATTAAAGGCCAGCGCCACCACCTCCTGGTTCCCTTTCATCTTTTAGTGTTGAAGTTTTTAGAATTTGAGAAGTGTCTTTGGGCAGGCAGTCACCTGCCTCAGACAGGTGGTAAAGTAAAGCTATCTGGGAAGTAGCTCACAAGACAGGAGAGGTAAGATATATTAGTTACTCTGTGCTGGCAAGACACTGGGATTTTTATTAAACTATTGTAGCCAATCTCTGAAGGAGACTGAAGTTCTCTTAGAGCTTTGACATTGGTGGGAACAAAGAACTGCGTAGCATTGGCATCAAGTGTATTAGAAGGTTGGGAAAGGATTCTTTCCACCTTGGTCAAGTAAATAGCAAGAAAAATAAATGCAATTGGTCTTTGATAAAATGATGGCTCTACCTTCCTAACTTGCCACTTCCCAGCAGGGACAAAGTCCTTTTGGTGTGGGGATATTTTCTTCTCCATTCACTATCACAGTTTGCTCTGGATATTAAAGCCCATGTTGTAAAAAGAGTTCCCCTTGTGTGGGACTGTTCTTGGGATGAAAGGGCAGAGATTTTCAAGGTTCATGGTAAGGAAGTATAGACTTTCAGACTGGTGCTTTCCTGAGGGAGACTCAGCTGATATTCACAGCTCCCTTGGTGGCACTTAGCACAACACAGGGTGTTTCCAATTTCAAGATAAAAAAAAAAAATGTTTTCAAGTATTTAATTTGTGAGTATTTGTGAGGATAAAGGCAGAATCAGTGAAAAGAAACTCTTATAACGTAGCTTCATTTCCTTCCCAGCAGAGACAGTTACTGATGCTAGATTATTTTAGATCTGTTGTATGAACACACAAGAAGATAGCTCCATTTGTCCATTAGATACATAATTTATTTAAGCATTCCCCAGCTGATGGGCATTGATTATTTGGAGTCTTTTAGCTACTGAAGTAAACATCTGCAATGAATTGACAATGGATGGATTTCTATAAGTAGAATTGCTGATTATAACAGATATTAATTTCAAATCTTGGTAGATTTTTCTAAAACAGCATATGCCCTTTCTATTGGGCTGTGTAAAGAACATTTTGAGCTCAACTCCCTAGGCTAAGGGAGAGAATTCTTTTTTTGTGTGTGTGTAGACAATATAGGCCCCTGAGGTTTTGTAAAACTCATTGTATTTATTTTATACCTCTGTGACATAGTTCCAAGAGATAGATTTTGAAAACATTTAACACAGCTGTACTGTTTGCTATAGCAGAAGGTTATTCTGTCTATACGTCCAGAACATCTCCGTAGGTTTTTTATTAAAGACAAAGAATCTTATTTAGTTATCAGAGTTTCCACTTCTTTCTAAACTGAGATACACTAATTTATTGATTTATGAGGCTGTCAATGCATTTTTTTTTTTTGTCACAGTAGACGTACGGTATCACAAAAGACCCTTGCAGTTGTGGCTTTTGTTAGGTGGTGAATTACTGAAAAGGTTTTTATCATTTCATTGCTGGTCCTCAAGGTATTGGTGTTTATATTTCCTACAGTATTTAGAAAATGTTGCCCTCTGAAACACAATACTGTCTCAGGGCCAAGTAGACAGACATTTACAGCCTGGGAAGCAGTCTAGTTTCTTTTCAGAGGGAAAGGTAGGGTTTCAGTAGCGACTTGTGTCTCTGTAGAAAGCTCGTATTGACTTTGGGGTTCGAAAGTCCAGATCCTTTTTTGGGGTGGGGGGAGGCACAAGGTGTTTGATGAATCTTTCAGCAAAGTAAGAGTCCAAAGCATTGGGCTTCAGGTAAGGGGCATATATCCAATAACCTGAGCTATATTGGAACTGATGAGGAAATTTCTATGCGTGTATAATGAGGTCTTTGGACATATATACCTGTCATGTAAAATCGTGGTCTCTGGCCTAGCCACTGGGATTGAATAAGGTAGTGGGTATTCTTTTGGATTCTCTGCTAGTTGCATCTCTGGTTCAGGAGGCCCTAGGAAGCTCACAGTTCATCTGTAAACTGAACCTGTAGGCTCTCATCTCAGACAACATATTATGTATATTGCCAAAGTAACCAACCCTTGGGATCAGCAAGTTTGGAAGGACTATTATTCCAGACTGCTGCTACAGGTGCCCAGCTTATTACAGGGAATGTGAAAGCTCAGTTGCTCCTGATGATGTCCATGTTGCATGCATTCGTGGAGCTCCTGAACCATCTATGTCTAGTCAGACCGTGGTGGATAGATGCTTAAAGGAGGTAACTGTGTCTCTAATGAAGCTTCTTAGCCCCACTGAAAGCCTGGTATTGATCAGTGTTTTCAGGGTCCAGAGGACCCTCTGGCATGGTCAGAGACACTCCAGAATTGTTCTGATTTGCACATATCATTCAAGGAGCTTGTTCAAGAAGGTGGCAGAATCTGGTCTTCTCCCACTCCAGCGTCCTACAAGATCCCCATTGACGGTTGAAAATCCGTTCGTGGGCCCATTCAGAGTGAAAGAGGTGGTAACTTGCATCTTGGCCCTTTTCCAAACACACCCATACAGCAGCGTACCTTACCATGTTCAGGGGCATACTGCCTGCTGGAGCCTGTCCTGTACTCTCTGTCCTCATGCTCCACCTCTGTGACCAGTGGCAAAGTATCAGGAAGCTTCACCCTTCACTCTTCTCCACAAGGTACAGCCTGATGAAAAGTCCTTATAGGGCTTCATGTTCTCTGCTATGTTTCCGCTGTAGCTTGTTTCTTTGTTTGTGACCTTCAATAGCTACAAAGAATGCCATGTTTTCAGTTTCCACTAGTGGGATAAGTTGCACTAGGCACCATTAGGAATATAGTCGCACACACTACCCTTTCTTCTAGGTGGAAGAACAGAGCATGAATGAGCAGAGCAGGCCTAAAGCTGCAGGGCAGGGTCCTTCTGGCCAAACTGCTTCCTTAAAATAAAGCCAAGATACAAAAGGAACAGAAATTCTAGAAGAAAGTGGTAATGTAAGATCCCACCTCCAAAGACGGCAGGTGCCTGTGGTTTTATCCAAGAAAATGTTATCATAAATGAACTGCTCGCTAAGGAAAACAACAAAACACACTGGGTTCCCCAGGGTTTTGTTAGCTCCTTGGTAACAAGCCTAACTTAAGAGTAAAGCCCCTCTGACCTTTAAACCAGGCGGTCACAACCACATAGTTGTCATTTCCTGTATTCTAATATTACTGAATTAATTACTTACAAAATTATGGGGTTATTCTTAATATGATAAGCATGACTATTAATGATCATGATTAGTGTTAATAACTATTTGTGAGGAGTCTTGCGTTTGGTACAGGAAGATCTTACTTGCATCATCTCATTTTTCTCACAGTGAATTCTCTGGAGAAACCCAACCATTTACCATCTTTGTTTTGTCATTGAATTCATCCTCCCCATCCCCCGCTCTTTGACTTTTTTGAGGCAGGTTTCTCTGTCTAGCCTGGCTGCCCTGGAACTTACTCTGTTGACCAGGTTGGCCTTGAACTCAGAGATTGGCCTGCCTCTTCCTCCTGAGTGCTGGGACTAAAGGTGAGAGCCACTACCACCTGGCTGAATTCATCCCTTTTATTGAGTTATTGATGTTTTGTTTAGTAGGCATCAGAAAATTTCCAGAAAAAAAAAAAAAGAATTTTCCAGGATTTGGAATTTGATAATAGTTAGCTGTTTGCTTGTTTGCAATGTTTATTTCCTATCTCTTGACAAACACTGAAAAAATTTTTTAATCTAGAAAATGATAAGACATAAAAAGATCAGGACAGAATGAAAGAAAGGCATCAAGTATGGTTCTAGGATCTCGTCTTAAAAAACTGAAAGTTCTAATTTGTTCGTGGGGTGGGGTATGGAGGGGAGAGCTATCTCAAGGGGGAAAAACAAACTTTGATATGCTTGCTATACATTGCAATAAAGATATTAAGTTATTAATTGGCTCATAGGAGTTGGGAATTCAAGAAAATTTGGAATGAAGTTCTATATTTTTTACGTTTTAGTTTTGTTTTTCATCTCAAAGCATTTTCTGATTTCTTTGTGATTATTTTTCCTTGACTCATTTGTTGTTCTATTTTTACATTTTTGTGAATTTTGTAGTTTTACTTCTTACCATTCCTTGTTTCATTTCATGTAGGAAAGGTGTGTGTGTGTGTGTGTGTTGAGGGGAAGACTGCATACATACTGAAGGAGAAAGTACTAAAAATGTACTATAAAAAGTCTGTACTGAAGTACAGACTGGTGCTTTCCTTCAACCTTGGGAATCTGGTTAAAGTACAGGCTTTGGTTCAGTGGGTCTCAGATTTCTGCATTTCCAACGAGCGGCAGAAATAAGTGTGTTTGTTATTGTCAAGGAATGAGAGCCTGCCTCCAGCCCTGTCCGTATCTCCGCAGTTAGCAAAATGAGGAGTCTGTTGATCCTATAAACAGAAGTTTAT